>CAKXYN010000202.1:0-1200000 GCA_935064755.1 Tragelaphus eurycerus | reverse complement strand
GCTTGCTCCCTGGAAGAAAAGCTATGACAAACCTACTCAGTGGATTAAAAAGCAGAGACATTACTTTGCCAACAAAGGTCCATCTGGTCAAAGTTATGGTTTTTCCAGTAGTCATATACAGATGTGAAAGTTGGACCATAAAGGAGGCTGAAAGCCAAAGAATTGATGTTTTCGAGCTGTGGCATTGGAGAAGACTTTTGAAAGTCCCTTGGACTGGAAGGAGATCAAACCAGTCAATCCTACAGGAAATCAGTCCTGAATATTCATTTGAAGGACTGATGCTGAAGCTGAAGCGCCAATACTTTGACCACCTGATGCAAAGAACTGACTCATTGAAAAAGACCCTGATGCTGGGAAAGATTGAAGGAGGGAGAAGGGGATGACAGAGGATGAGATGGTTGGATGGCATCACTGACTCAATGCACATGAGTTTGTGCCAATTCCAGGAGATGCTGAAGGACAGGGAAGCATGGTGTGCTGCAGTCCATGGGGTAACAAAGAGTTGGACACGACTGAGCAACTGAACAACAGCAAAGTCTCTGAGACGTTGGCAAGTTGGTGTAAACCATTCCTCACAGCCCATTACTCTCCCTTTCTCTCCTCTCCTTGATACCTCTGTTCCTTGCTCTCTCTTTGCAGATAAATTCATGGTATAACCTAAGTTGCATGGAAATAATCCTTTGAGTCTTCTGGGCCTCTCCCCAGCTCCCAATCCCAAACCAGTTGTCTGCAACCATCTCCCCTGTCTATTATTTATTCAGCTGGGAGAAAAATAAGGTAAATAAAACTGTTCTGAAGGGAAAATAGGGCCAAGGGTTAAATTCTAGGCAAAACCACAGAAGAATAAGAGATAATATCTAGGTACAAAAATAAAAATGATGGCTAAAAATTTAACGGGAGAAAAATGTGCAGTTAGGGTTAGTGATCTCTCTCCTACAGTGCAAGTTTCCTTTTACACATATGTGATGTATTACTTGAGTGGCCTCTGTGAAATATATGTGGACATGCAGTCCTCTATTTTATAGATGACTTTCAAAGAAAGATGATTTACTCAAAGTTATTCACCTTTAGAATTCCTGGTCCCACATTCAAAAGCATGGCTTGATTTTTTTCTGACATCTTTAACCCCTCTGCTCGATTTTATTCACATATATTTATCCATACAATTAAAATCAGTTAAAATTATTTTGTAATGTCCCTTGAGATAACGAAAAACTCTCTGGAATGTATCAGAACCAGGGCCTATGAAAGGCCATGTTTCTTAGAACTCCCTTTCGAAATTCTAACTTAGCCCTAGAGACCAGCTATGAAAGTTTGATGAACTGGATTAGACTCCAGCATTTCTTGGGCAAGAGTCTTCCAGCAATTTTCAGGTATGCATGTCCAAAGAGAATCAGAGTAGGAAGTTTTGGTTGGTAGGTCTTCCTTCCAAACTCTTATGGACAAAGATCATTAGAGAAAATATTGTGAAATCTATAAAAGTGTCCTTATCACTGAGACTTTCTTAACCCACATATTGGGATCTCCTCAGGTTGGATCTAGAATTACAAACTAAGAAAGATAACCTTCTCCTTACACAAACTGGTAATGTTTTTGCAGAAACGATAATGCTTGCTCCCGTCCTTTCTTAAGACCTGTTTGTGTACACACGGAATGAAGAATTCAGCATGTTCCTGCAATATGTTTCGTTAACAGAATCCAAAGGGTATCAACATCCTTTTGCCTATCTCGCCGATTCAGGCCTCGCTGCTTTTCCAACCCTGTGCCCTCCGGGCCGCCGCACAGCCGCGCCTGCAGCGCCGCGGCCGCCGCCCGCGCCGATGCTCCGGGCGCCGGATCTTTGTGCGCCCCGCGCCGGGCTCCGCGCGCCCGCACGTACGTAGCTTTCACGTGCGTGTGGACTCGGGTGCCTGTGTGGGTCCGTAGGAATATGCTCGGATTAGGGAGAGGCGCGGAGCACAGGACGGCGGGAAGGTGGGTGTGGGCGTGTGGGCAGCCCGCCGGGAGGGAGCCCGCGCGGAGCCCCAGCCCGCGGCCGCCGGCGGCCACACAATAAAGCCCGAGGGCGGCGGCGGGCGGTGGGAGGCCGGCGGGCGGCCGCCCGGCTCAGCCCGCCGTGTGAGCGGCTCCGCGGCCCCGCAGGACGCGAACTTTCCCGGCGGCGGCGCCGCAACTCCGCGCCCGGGCCCGGCCCGCCGCTCAGCGAGGAGACCTCGTAAGTGCGGCGGCGGGACCTCCGCGCCGCCTTGCCGGGTGCTCGCGAGTTCTGTGGTGGAAGCTTGTAAACATGGCGCCCCTGAGGCGCGGGGTCCAGGCGGGCGGCGGGGGGAGGAGGACGGGCCGGGGCGGGGAGGAGGGGAGGCCGGGGCGGGGAGCCGGGCCCGGAGACCGCAGTCCCCCCGCCCCGCGCCCCGCCGGCCCGGCCCGGAGGAGGCGGCGCGGACGGCGGGCCGGCGCGGAGGGGCAGGGCCTGGCGCGGCGGCGGCGAGCACCGGAGCATAATGGTGGGGACGCTCGGCCTCGGCTGGGGTGCGGGCACGGGCGGGGCGCGGGTGGGTGTCCGAGGCGGGGGCTTTGTGAGGCCCGGCCCGGCCGCAGCCTTTCGGGCCGCGGGCGTGACCGCCGCTCGCCTCCGGCCCGCGGAGCTTTGTTCGCGCAGGGCCGGGCCTGCTGGGCCGCCCTTGGCCGGCGGGGGAGGCTGGCCCGCCGCCGGGGGAGGCCCCGCAGGAGCAGGGACGCGCGGGGCCTGCGCGGGCCGCGAAGCCGGGGAGTCGCGTGAGCGCCTCCCGCCAGGCCGGTCCTCCTTGCGCGGCAAGGCCCCTGGGCCACGGTCCGGGTCGGGGTCCGCCGGGATACGGCCCTGTGAGTGTCTGGGGTGGGTAGGGTGGGCTGGGGGCGTCCGCGGCGGCTGGGCAGGTTGGTCGGTCCGCAAGGGCCCAGGCGAGGCTCGGCCCCCGGGTCCGGGAACCAGGCGGCAGCGAGGCCTCCGCCTCCTCCGCAGACCTCCCGGGCGCTGCACCGCCTGCGTGTCCGCCGCCGGTCCTGCCCGGCTTCAGGAGCGGAGCTGCTAGGCTGCGGCCCAGCGTGCTGGCCCGGAGCCCCAGCTTCCGCGTGGACCGTACCCTCATGCGTTTCTGGCCCAGCGGTGCCCGGTGTTTGTACAGTGGGGGCGTGAGAGCCAGTGTCCATGGTGCTCGGTGTTACAGATCGTGTGCGCTGGCTGCCCGGTGTGTCCGTGGTGTGCGCCTGCTGTTACATACGTGGAAGCCTGCATGATACCTGGTGAGTGTTTGGTGCTCGGCGTGCACCTGGAGCTTGGTGTCACGTGTGGTAGGGACATGCTACCCGGTGGAGTTACGGTGCCGGGTGACACACCAGGTGTGTGCATACCTGGTATGGGCATGTGATACCCGCGGTCACACACTGTGTGTTCATGGTGCTTCGTGTGCTCCTGTGGGGTGTGGGCCCAGTACAGGGTCCTGTTGCACTCAGAGCCGGCACCCCGTTGAGGGATGGAAGAGATGCTTGGGTCGGACTTTGAGAGGCCCAGGTAGGGCCCTCTGAGATTTAGGTCCTGGGTCCTTTGGTCTGCTCACCCATGTGTGCCGCATCCTACAGTAAGCAGAGTCCTGTGGAAGCAAGAGACTGGTTAAAAATAATTGTTTGTCTATTCGAAGGCAGAAAGTAAAACCTTTGTTTTCTTGCATAAACTTTTCAGGTTTGGGGGTCATTGATTCTCATTAATAGTTTGAAGCTATCAGGGAAATCGTTTTAGCTATACTTTCAAAGTTTGAGTGCTTTCTGATAAGCAGAATCAGCTGTGTGACTTTTATGAATTCTAATTTGTATAAGCAGGAAATAAAATGTGAATTTTGTTCTAGCATGTTATTTTCCTTGTCTTTAGCATTGGTTACAGTCATTATTTTGATGGACTGTCCTTTATAGATGGCCAAGTTAGAAAATGAGAGGTCAGAAAATATGATTATGACAGACTCAATAAAATATTTTTCTTGCTTAACTCAATGCATGATTAACATAGGATCTCTGTTTTTGTGGTACCTTTCCCACTTTATATGTTGTTTATATGAAAACAGAATTTCCCTTTTACATTTTGTAATTGTGCAATTTATTTTTTCAGTTACCTGTTGCAAGGTGCTTAAATAAACATATATGTAAATATTCCCAGCTTTACAAAGAAAAATCAATTAAAATGTTAAAATTATCTCCTTATTTCATATGCAGTATTCCTAGGATATCATTATGTTGATACTTTGAATGCATGTCATGTTGCATGTTTCCATGAACTGCCCTGAGTGTGTTCACACTTTCACCCTTTTGTAATTGTACCCTCTTTTCCTTTAAGGGTTGTTCAGATAGTGTGTAAGAGAGACGTTCATACCCTTTGGCATACCTAAATTGAGATACTAATTGAATGTAATTAAGAATTTTAGCATTCATAATAAAGTATGGAATGCTGTCTTACTGTTGCCTAAAGCCCTAAATCTCTGGTGGCAGATTTTGTTTACCTACCTCTGTGAAATCGCTTCAGTTGTGTCTGACTCTTTGGGATGCCATGGACTGTAGCCCTCCAGGCTTCTCTGTCCATGAGGATTCTCTAGGCAAGAAAACTGTAGTGGGTTGCCATGCCCTTCTCCAACCACCCTTCAGTTGAAAAGCAAAGAGGCTGTGTCTGGAAAGGGGAAAATGTTAAGGAGAAGAGTCAGGCTTGAAAAAAGTTTCACTGTTTCAAAACCTTAACTTGGACTCAATAGTGAATTTTTTTACAGGTTGATTAGATTTTTTGGTAATTGATTAGAGGTAGTATACCAGCAGAGTTTGAGGCCTGTGGCTTGGGACTGAATCTCACCTCTGTCATTTACTAGCAAAGTGGCCTTGGACAAATTATTTAAATTTGCTTTTCTTGGTCTCAGTTTCCCTGTCTGAAAGAGTTTAATTGCTAGCACTATTTCTTACCTGATGACTTTCAGTTACTTTCTTTCAGTGGCATTGTCAGAAGTTCAAAAAGTTTAATAAATCTGCTTTGGTGCAGTGTGGTCTGTCCTCCTTTGGTCTTGAGTTTTGAAATGTTTTGGTATCCACAGGTTTGTTACATAACTGAGTACCATGATAAAAAGAGGTATCATATATTATACGTTTACTAAGTCTCAACCATTTCACAAAATTCTTTATGTATACTATCCCACTTTTAGAAATCATGCATATGATCATCTTAAAAGCATGGCAGTCTTCCTTTTAACTGTGTAAGGTCTGACCTCATTGTAGCACCTCCAAACCCCTCAACACGTATACATAGTCTCTCTCCTAAGAAATGAATGAAGTAGTAGTGAATGAGAGAATATAATCTACGTAACATAAAAGTTGGAGAAGGCAATGGCACCCCACTCCAGTGCTTTTGCCTGGAAAATCCCATGGACGGAGGAGCCTGGTAGACTGCAGTCCATGGGGTCGCTAAGAGTCAGACACGACTGAGCGACTTTACATTCACCTTTTACTTTCATGCATTGGAGAAGGAAATGGCAACCCACTCCACGTGCTCTTGCCTGGAGAATCCCAGGGACGGGGGAGCCTGGTGGGCTGCTGTCTATAGGGTCGCACAGAGTCGGACACAACTGAAGCAGCTTAGCAGCAGCAGCAACATAAAAGCTTGAGAATCTCTATGATTAGAGTTGAATTGATAGAGATGAACATAATGGAAGGGAGATAAAATTCAAATCTAAATACCCAGCAGTATGATGTAATAACTCACATGTAATGTCTTAAACATATGTACTCCCTGAAGATTTTTTTATGTGCATGTGTGTGCCTGCTATTACTGTTTCCAGTTAAAAAATTCTTGAAAAGCTATTTATAGGCATACCTCATAGATACTGTGGGTTTTGCTCTAGACCACCACAGTAAAGCAGATACAATACAATGAGTTGTGAGTTTTTTGGTTTCCCAATATATATATTTAAAAGTTACATTGAGACTATACTGTAGTCTATTACGTGTACAATAGCATTATGTCTAAAAAACGAACATGCCTTAATTTTAAAATATTGTTAAAAAATGCTACCTATTACCTGAGCCTTTAATGAGTTTTTGGAGAAGGAAATGGCAGTCCATTCCAGAACTATTGCCTGGAAAATCCCATGGACAGAGGAGCCTGGTAGGCTGCCATGGGGTTGCAAAGAGTTGGACACGACTGAGCGACTTCACGTTCACTTTTAGTGAGTTTTATCATCAAAGATCACTGATCACAGATCACACTAACAAATATAGTAATAATGAAAAAGCTTAAAATGTTGCAATAATAACCAAACTGTGACAGAGAAACGGAATGAATGCTGTTGGAGAAATGGCACCAATAGACTTGTTCAACACAGGATTGCTGCGAACCTTCAATTTGTAAAAGCAGTGTTTGTGAGGGACTACAGGGTAAAGTGCAACAGAACAAGGTGTGCGTGTAGTTTGTATTGTGAAAATACTATGCGGTGTTTGATGTTGAAATTACTTACAAATGCAAATAAATAGTATGAAAAGTTAAATAAAATATTCATTTGGAAATTAAAATATTTATAGAGAGCAGTATGTATTTAGTAGGCAAATTTAGCAAATTAGGCTTACTCAATTTTACAAATCTAATTTATGTACAACTAGTAAATATTTAGACATTTAGCTAATCTTTCATTGTATTTTGGCAGCATGCTTTCTATTCAGTCAATACATAAATGGCTAGTATTTGCCTAACTTTATATGAAATTAAAGAAATGGATAGAAATGACAATGGAATACTGTCAAAATAGGGTTTTTAAGGGGTCATATGGACTCATGAGAGGAATATGTTGAGCAGGTTACGCTGTGTTCTTATACAGTAGTTGGAAAAATGTGTTTTGCTAAAAACTTATACACAGTATTTGCTTTTTTGTAAACTGAGTAACATTTAAGTCTAGTAAACTAATTTTAAATAACTGCTTTTATAAAGTTGTTTTGTAAGATCACATTAAAATATATTGACATTATTTATAATAAGTAGAATATGTTTTAATATCTTGCATACATTCGTTCATTAACATTGTTATTTATTGAGACTGCTTTATACTAGACACTTGGTAACAAATTACTGAAGCAAATACAATAAGGTATAACAAGAAATTAAGTACAGGTGCTACAGAACCATATATGTGAGTTAAGGCATGTTGTATTTGAGCTGAAATTACTTTGGAGGTCTTAACACTGGATTTCAGATTCATTCTGATTTTAGCTTTGTGACTTTTATTAGCTACTTGATGATTTTTAAAGGCAATTTTATTATGGTTAGTAATTTTTTTATTCTTTTGTTTTTATCTAAGCATTTAAATGAAAGGTAGACCCACTTAAAATCTTTAATATCTTTTTGTAATTTGACCTCCTTGTATGCTAAGTAAACTTAAAATTTAAAGAAAGACGACATCTTTCCTGTCTGTTTACCATGTAAACAAAAGAAAGATACATACAAATATTTAGAAGTGTATTGAAGAGCTTGTTGTGCAGTGCTGTGCTTGGTTGCCCAGTCGTGTCCGATTCTTTGTGACCCCATAGACTGGGGATCCCACCAAGCTCCTCTGTCAATAGAATTTTCCAGGCTAGAATACTGGAGTGGGTAGCCATTCCCTTCACCAGAGGATCATCCTAACCCAGGGATTGAACCCAGGTCTCCCGCAGTGCAGGTGGATTCTTTACCATCTGAGTCACCAGGGACTAACTTTCTCACTGAAGTTTTTGTCTTGTGTTATACGGGGCAGTCATCGTCTCAAGGAAACTTCTACTGTTCCCATTGCTGGATAAGTTCACTTTGGCTTGAAATAGCTAATTTCTTATTTTTAACTCTGTATTTTATACTGGAATATAGCCAACTATCACTATTATGATAGTTCAGGTGGACAGCAAAGGGACCCAGCGGTACATATACAGGTGTCCATTCTCTCCCAAGCTCCCCTCCCATCCCGGCTGCCACACTGAACAGTTCCCTGTTCTATACAGTAGGACCTTGTTGGTTATCCCTTTTAAATGTAGCGGTGTACGTGTCCATCCCACACTCCCTCTCTCTTCCTCCTGTCCTTCCCCACTGGCAGCCATAAGTTTCTTCTCTAAGTCTGTGGATCTGTTTTATAAATAAGTTATTTGTATAATTTCTTTTTAGATTCTGCATATAAGTATGTCATATGGTGTTTCTCCTTCTCTGTCTGACTCCACTCAGTATGACAAGCTCTAGGTCCATCCATGTTGATGCAAATAGCATTGTTTCATTCATTTTAATGGCTGAGTAACTTTGCATTGTATATATGTACCACATTTCCTTTATCCAGTCCTTTGTCTGTGAACTTTTAGGTTGCTTCCATGTCTTGGCTGTCATAAACAGTGCTGCAGTGAACATTGGGATACATGTATCCTTTTGGACTTACGTTTTTCTCCAGATATATGACCAGGAGTGGGATTGCAGGGTCATATGGTAGCTCTATGTTTAATTATTTAAAAACCTTCATACTGTTCTCCATAGTCGCTATACCAGTTTACATTCCCACCAATAGTGTAGGAGGATTCCCTTCTCCCCACACCCTTTCCAGCATTTATTCTTTGTGGATTTTTTGATGATAGCCATTTTGACGGCTGTGAAGCAATATCTCAGTGTAGTTTTGATTTGAAGCAATAGCTCAGTGTAGTTTTGATTTGAAGCAATATCTCAGTGTAGTTTTGATTTGCATTTCCCCAATAACTAGCACTGTTGAACATCTTTTCATATGCCTCTTGGCCATCTGTATGTCTTCTTTGGGGAAATGTCTACTTAGGTTTTCTGTTCATTTTTTGATTGGGTTATTTGTTTTGATGGTGTTAAGCCTCATATGTGTTTGTGTTAGTTGCTCAGTCTGACTCTTGGCGACCCCGTGGACTGTAGCCTGCAAGGCTCCTCTGTCTATGGAATTCTCCAGGCAGGCATACTGGAGTGGATTGCCATTCTCTTCTCCAAGGGATCTTCCCAACCCAGGGATCTAACCCAGATCTCCTGCATTGCAGGCAGATTCTTTACCGTTTGAGCAACCAGGGAAGCCTCATGAGCTGTTGGTAAATTTTGCAAACTAATCCCTGGTCGGTCAGGTCGTTTGCAGATATCTCTCAGTCTACAGGTTGTCTTTTCTTTTTGTTTATTGTTTCCTTTAAAATAGATCATTTCTTGAAAGTTACTCCAAGTACGGAGGCTTCAGGATTCAGAAGAGGTTTATTGTCTAAAAATAAAATAATATGAAACGTGGTGAGGAGAGAACTGATGAACTGATTGGTAGCATGCCTAGGTTCAGATCCTGCTGATGCTCATCAGTGGGGATATTACACAAGATTTTCTTATATTTAATAGCTATAGGAAGATTTTTTAAAGAGAAATACGCTTAATGAAGGCTAAACTGCCTCAGCTTGACAGTTTTTATGAACACTGTAGTTTTTTGTTTTTGTTTTTTGGTAGATTCTTGATTTATCTGCTTATTGATTGCTTTTCTGTTTCAAAACTGCATCTGAGAAATGCTGTTAGAGAGATAAAGCTCTTAATTTTCAATTGAGTTTTGACATGAAGCCCTTCTCGAATTAATATGGAATATATCTATATCAGCTGGCCAGTACTTGTAGGAACAAGTGAGATTGATTTATTTGGGCTTGCTATCGATATGTGTAAAAGTTTTTTGGGGCATTTTATTTACCATTAGCAATGTTATTTTTTTTTTTAATTAATGAATTCTTTGTTTTTGGCTGCACTGGGCCTTTGTTGCTGTGTGTGAGCTTTTCTCGAGTTGTGGAGAGGGCTACTCCCTAGTTGTGGTGTGTGGGTTCTCTCACAAAGTACAGACTTATGGACACAGTGTGGGGTGAGGAGGAAGGAGAGGGTGGGCTGTAGGGAGAGAGTAACATGGAAACATACATTACCATATGTAAAATAGATGGCCAGTGGGAGTTTGCTGTATGATCCAGCTCAGTTCAGTCGTTCAGCCGTGTTGAACTCTGCAACCCCGTGGACTGCTGCATGCCAGGCTTCCCTGTCCTGACCCAGGGAACTAGGCAGGGCTCTCTGTAACAGCCTAGAAGGGTGGGATTGGGAGGGAGGTTCAAGAGGGAGGGGACATAGGTATACCTGTGGATGATTCGTATTAATATTTGGCAGAAACCAACACAATACTGTAAAGCAATTATCCTTCAATTAAAAATAAACAAATTTTAAGAATATTGCACTTAGTGTAATGTCAAAATACCTTATGTTTTTTAGTTTGAAATACATACATTCTTATTCTGCACATATAAGTAGACTCCGATTGTGATCAGTATTCGTATTAGATTGTTTTAGTTCAGAAACTTCTGTTTAGCTTGAAAGTTAAATTTTTATGATTATTGAAATAAAAAGTTGTAGTCTCAGTTATTTCCAAGTGAATTAAAAGCTGAACAGCTACCAATACAAAGTTAGACTTTGTCTTGATTCATTTGTGTATTTAAACAAATCCTAATGAAAAACATACTGTTGTAAACCTTAGTTGCTGTAGTGTTTGCATCTTTTAAATAAATTCTTTGGGATTTAGGGCGACATGTGGGAAGCTCCTGATAGTACACTGATTCTCAAGCATGACTGAGCACCTAAATTTTTTTCTTCTTAACAAGAACATTAAGCCAGAATCTCTGGGGATGGTTCTGGGTTCTATTTTAAAGTTCCAGTTGGGCTTTTTTGTTTGTTTACCTTTTTAAGTTCCACATTTTTATTTTTAAGTAGTCCAAGTATACATGCCTTCTTCTAGAAAGTTCTTTTTGTAATGACTTATAGAAAATGATGTACCCTGTGACGTTTAGCTGCCTGTCTCAGAAATTATTTTTCAGGAATCTTAATCTTGAAGTTTCCTACAGAGGATAATCTAAATGACTGGAAAAATAAATGTGTCCCAGAAGAAAACTAGTAGTCTTTTCAGGTTCCTCAAAAATACTCTCGCATTGTTGCTTTGCTGATGATCAGGGGGCTGGATACCAAAAGTGGGGTTGGTTAGTGTTTCCTAATGGTCCTGCATTGTGTCTGGGACATTGATGTCCAGGCTGCCACCCAATTCAGTGTCTCTGAGATTTCCTGTAGTTTGAGCAGCAGCCTGGTGTTCTGCAGGTTGTGGAGTAAGCTTGTGACCTTGACAGGCATCAGAAGCACCTGGGCAGTCATTATGCCAGCCACGGTGAAGTTGTGCCTACAAGTGAGAGACCACCTGAGGAGGTTTTCCTGGCACTGCTGCTTAGTACCCTGGGTATTCTTGGCTTTTGTCTGCATGTCAGGTGGTCCTTGATGTTCCTCCAGATTGGGAGTGTCATTTCCACTTACAGGGTCGAGCAGAGCAGGAGCAGCTTCATTGTCTGAACCGAGTCCCAGAGAAATCCAAAGGAAGAAGCCTGTGAGCAGTGAAATTCACTGCCGCTTCAGTCACCGGTGACCGACACCTGCCTTCTCATGTTTTCGCACGTCTACCAGAGGGCTTCCTGAGGACCTGTGGAGTGTTTGACAATTTCCACGGGTTTCTCTTCCTTCCTCTCTAGTGTAGACTCCATCAGTCTGCAGAAGTCAGGGCTTTTAGAGGAGGAGGCGTGACCTGGAGAAGCCTCCTTTGGCTTGGTTGCTGACTGTTGGTGTTGTCTTCAGCAAGTTCTGAACTGGTCATTTGCTCTTCCAGCTGGTTAGCATAGCTTCGTCTGCAGTTCATTTCCCACTGACATCAGCCCTCTCAGTTTTTTCTAATTATTTTAAAATATTTCAAGTCCGATTTTCTTAAGTAAACATAATTTTCTCAGTTTTAGATGACCAGATACAGTGAGGAATTATGGTGTTAGAATCCCATTTTAAATAGAATATTCCTATAAAATTGGACCTTGAAGAATAGAGTGGAAAATGTTAGATGAGTATACTATTACAAGTCTGTTTGCTGCTTACACATTATTAAATAACATCTTTTATTCAGCATCTGTGATTATCCCTATACCTTCTGCCTTCTACTCCAAAATTTTTCTGGAGTTCTAGGCAAGTGGCTTGCTTTCGTCACTATTGTTCAGTTGCTAAGTCATGCCTGACTCTTTGCAACCCCATGGACTGGAGCATACCAGCCCTCCCTGTCCCTCACTATCTCCTGGAATTTGCCCAAGTTCATGTCCATTGAATTGGTGATGCTATCCAACCATCTCATCCTCTGCCACACCCTTCTCCTTGTGCCTTCAGTCTTTCCCAGCATCAGAGTCTTTTGCAGTGAGTAGGCTCTTCGCATTAGGTGGCCAGAGTATTAGAACTTTAGCTTCAGCATCAGTCCTTCCAGTGAATATATAGGGTTGATTTTCATTAGGATTGACTGCTTTCCTCTCCTTGCAGTCCAAGGGACTCTCAAGAATCTTCTCCAGCACCACAATTTGAAAGCATTGATTCTTCAGTGCTCAGCCTTCTTTATGGTCCAGTTCTCACTTCTATACATGACTACTGGAAGGACCTTAGCTTTGACTGTACTTCCCTATGTAAATTTGACCTTCCTTTGTTTGGCCAGAAACATACAATTCCTGTATTCATTGTGTGTCTTCACTTTTTGTGGAGTATATGTTCATCAAAGATGTTTGTTTTTGTTTGTCCACTTTTGGGGGGAGGGGCAGAAAGGTCTTTTACTCAGCATCCTAACATCCATGATCTAAGGATCCTTCTTAAAGCAAATCATTCCTACTTGCCTAAGTTTAAAATCCTCTCAGTTACTGCCATTGAAATTACTTGGAAATCCACGCTGGTTATTCTGGACTTCGGATCCTGCATGGTTTGATCTTAGATTCTGCCTCTCTGCCTCTTTTCACACAGCACCTCTCTTTATGACATTCCAGCCACTGTCTTTTCTCCCCTTCAAATATACCAAGTCTTTCTCATTATCACCTTTAACTGGAAACTTTTACCTTTTGACTACATTTACCCATTTTTCTCCCACCTTCCCTGCCTTTGGCAACCATCAGTCTGTTCTCTAAATATATAGGTTTGGTTTTTTAAAAAAATATTTGGCTGCACCAGGTCTTAGTTGCAGTGTGCAGAATCTTCGATCTTTGTTTTGGCACCTGGGATCCTTTAGCTGTGGCATGCACACTCCCAGCTGCACCATGTGGGACCTAGTTCCCTGATCATAGCAAGGAATCTTTGCCACCAGACCACCAGGGAAGTCCCTATTGTGAATCAGTTGCAGTGAGTATGGTGGTACAGCTATCTTTTTGAGATAGAGTTTTCATTTTCTTCAGATAAATACCTAAAAGTGTAAATTACTGGATCACATGGGAGTTCTGTTTTTCATTTTTTTCTCCATTATATTTTATTAAATGATATTGGATATAGTTCCCTGTGCTATACAGTAGGACTGTGTTATTTATTCTGTATATGATAGTTTGCATCTGCTAATTCCGAACTCCCATCCGTGCCTCCCTCATTCCTCTCCACCTTGGCAACCATAATTCTGATCTCTGTGTGTCTGTTTCTGTTTGGTAAATAAGTTCCTTTGTGTTATATTTTAGATTCCACATATAAGTGATATCATACGATATTTGTCTTTGTCTGATTTCATTTAGTATGATCTTCTCTAGGTCCTTCCACGTTCCGACGAATGGCATTATTTCATGCCTTTTTTATGGCCGAGTAATTTCCATTGTGTATATGGACCACATCTTCTTTATTCATCTGTTGGTGGACACTTAGGTTGCTTTCATGTCTTGGCTACTGTAAATAGTGCTGCTCTATGAACATAGGGGTGCATGTATCTTTTTGAATTAGAGTTTTCTCCAAATAAATGCCCAAGAGTGCAATTGCTGATGGTAATTGTATTTTTAGTTTTCTGAGGAACCTCCCTACTGTTTTCCATAGTGGCTTCATCAATTTACATTCCCACCAACAGTGTAGGAGTGTTCCTTTGTCTTTACACACTCTCCAGCATTTCAGAGACTCAGAACAGCCAACTCAGTATTGAAAGAGAGGAACAAAATCAGGGCCTGATACTACCTAACTTCAAGATTTATTATAAAGATATAGTACTTAAAAACAGTGTGGTATTGGTGAAGTAACAGTCAGTTACATAGATTAGTGGGCCAGAATAGAGAGTTAATTTTGGTTAAAGGCATAGGTTTGTGTTTAGGCTCATTTTTGTGTGTGTGGATGTCCAGTTGTACAGCAACACTTGGCTGAACAGACGGCTTGATTGCATTGCGTTTGCTGCTTTGTCAGGAATGAGCTGACTCTGACACTTAACAGCTGGTAGGTCTGTTTCTGGGCTCTCTCTTCTGTTCTAAGTCTGTGTGACTTGGATAGGTAGATCTCAGAAATATTGGTTTTAACTTCACATCTGTTTTCCTGAAATGTAGCATTGGTTAATTCTTTAATCTTGAATTTAATCATTTCTAGGAATTAAGTGATATCATTTTTAGAATTTCTGCTACCAGTCTCTACTATATTCTCCTGTTATATAATATATTTGCTATTTATTTTAGTATTTGTAAATGTTAACTTTGTTATTATATATTTTCTGTATTTCTGAGTAAAGTATTCTTAACTTTACCTGCGTGTATTTTGAAAACATCTTACAAGTTGAGTTACATGTCAACTGTACCTATTGGTATTCCATTGTTTTGACTCAGGGATTGTAATATGCAGCCACGATTTAATATACTTCCCCTTGAATTAATATAATAAATACCACTTCACATAAAATGTGAGAATTTACAATGATATAACTGCTTACTACCTCTCCCCTCATGTGCATTATTCTTGTCATCTATATTGTGCTTCTACATACATTGTAAATCTAATGATACCTAACAGTTATTTTTATGTTTGCTTTAAACAATGAGTTATCTTTTCAAGACTTGAGAAATTTTATATTTTCCCACATTTACCATTTTGTAATGTTACTTAATCTAGAAGTAGTGTTACTTAATCTAGAAGTAATGTCTCTCTGGATTCTCACAGCATATATTCTGGATGATTTATGTTGTATATGATATTATAATTAGTAGTGCCATGTATATGTCAAATTTCCTCTGCTAGTTTTAGGTTATTTTCTGTCAAGGACTAGAGTTTATACATTTAAAAATACTTCATTGTGTTTAGCACAATGCCTTACACAAAATAGGCAGCTATTTTTCTTTTAAGTGTGTAAAAATGAAATTTTGTTCATGGGTATTTGTATAGTCTTGACAAGTTGTATTATTATGGTTCACCATTAGATGTCACTTTTACCAGTAAATTCCTCATCATCATGTTACTGGGTTTGGAAACTTGACATACCTGTGCTAGTGCACTTAAACAGAGAAGTTTCTGTATGTTTTAAAGTTGCAACTTTTTAGAAAAAGACACATTTGTAAATCACTATAATTTAAAAAATCTTCTAGTTTCATATTTCAGTCTATACTGTACCACTAATTATCCTGAAGTTTTCTTGAAAACTTGAATGTTGGCGTTACTGTTTTGATTCTGAATTGATTTTCTAATTCTGAAAAGAACTGTCTTATTTCAGGAGCCTAGCTGGTCCTAGATTCACCAGAAGTGAGTCTCTGTTAAGCTGGGGCAACTGCTGGCTCTCTTTGGGTTTTTGGAGAAGTAGGGAGAACTGACTTAGCCGTGAAAAGACGTGTGGGTGGAGGCGGGGAAAGGGGTCTGCGAGGCTCTGCTGACTCCCCGGAGCGCAGGGAAGCGCAAGGAAGCTGGGAGGAGGAGCGTCCCTGCCGGTGAAGGATCAGGCCAGGGAGTTGCAGCCATCCCCAGAGCTTTGCTTGTCTGTCTTACGTCTTTGGGCCTCGGCATCGTGACCTGTGTGCTTTAGGGCTCTCGCGTCTCATTGCCCAGCAGGTCTGTGCCCGTGCCCAGTGGGGAGTTCAGACGTGTGGCCTCTTCATATCGTACCATCGCTCAGCAGACATTTAGGCTGCAACTCTGTTTTTTCCCCTTAGTCTTACCAGGATGTAGCCGGTGGCCTTTTGCCTCAGTCTGTTCAGAATATAGAAATCTGAGTAAATTAACAATGTTGATTGCTTATAACTTAATGAATGGCCAGCACCTGAACCTTTCTGATAATGTGGGTCCTTTGATGACATCCACCGGTATACCAACTGCCAGCCTTTGACACCTCAGTCAGAAACAACTGTTCTGTACTTTCTGTTTGTGGCCTTATTTTTCTTTAAGGGAATGTTGTTTTCATCTATCATTATGTCTGTATTGAATAAAGATATTCACTCTCTGCGACCCCATGGACTGTAGCCCACCAGGTTCCTCTGTCCATGGAATTTTCCAGGCAAGAATACTGGGCTGGATTGGCATTTCCTTCTTTAGGGTATCTTCCCAACCCAGGGATCAAACCTGGGTTTCCTGCTTTGCAGATGGAGTCTTTACTGTCTCAGCCAGCACGGAAGCCTCTTTCATGATGAAGTACCTAATAATTTGGACATTTAGTTTCCATTTTGCATTGATCTGTCAAATTACACACAATGTAATATCAAAAAATGAAATTTTATGTAGTAATATTTTTGCTTTATAGTAAATTTTATATGTGTGTTTCTTTGGCGTATTGATATAAGATGACTGATCCTTCTTGGGCAGACCTTTTTGACTATTGGTCTTTTAGTGTCATTCTTTGTGAAGCAATGAAGTGAAAATTTTTATGGAGTAATTGGTCATGTGGATGGTAGAAAATAAACAGTTGGCTGTACTATATAGTGAGGTGCTGAGTGTTAACTCACTTATATTGATGATAATTGATTTGGTAATCTGTGCTTTTCCCTTATGTTTCCATATATTGCTACAGCTAAAGGAGTAAACAGGTCATGGCACGCTTAACAAAAAGACGGCAGGCGGACACAAAAGCTATCCAGCATCTTTGGGCAGCCATTGAGATTATACGGAATCAGAAGCAAATTGCCAACATTGACCGTATTACAAAGTAAGTCATTTTATACAGACAGATCTCTCAAATTTTATGTGGAATTTTGGGAGAAAAGGTCCAAGAATCATTTGTTTATTTATTATGTTAATCAACATGTATTACAAAGTTCCAGTCACTTTTTGCCTTGTAGGATTGCAAAGTTGTTAGGGAAACATGCACAACAAGCACCTTGTGTTTAGAGGCTCTATAGAACATCAATGTGCGCTATTTCCAATACTAATACATGTACAATACTAATACATGTACAATACTAATACATGTACAGTACTAATACATTTTTAGTATTCAAAATTTTTTTAACTCTTGAAAGCCAGTCTTCATTTAAGTCTTTTATCAAAAGGCATTTGGTTAATTACTTTCTTTTATGTAAACTATCTAAAAGTCTACTGGTCATTGTTTATTTTAATATATAAATAATATATGCTATCATATAATGTGTAGGTACGGTAAATAACTTCTTATTAGTTTGTAGTACACTAACCAGAATTTTCAACAATTTCATTCTATATTTTTAAGTTACAGACAGTATATCTTCAGCTGAAAGAAGGAAGTTCTTCTTTATTTTATTTTCCATTGCTATTTATCTTGATGGTCCAAGATTCAGAATAGCAAAAAATTCAACTCCTGTATGAATGCTCTGTTTACATGTTATATACTAATTATAAGGGAATCTTCAAATAGAAATTGATTTTGGTTTGCTTTGTATTTTTAAAGGAATACAATTAAATTAATCTTTTTAAAATGTTTGAATTTTTTAGAATAATTTAGATAGAATTTCTTTATACTTATTCTCTGACACATCCTTTAAACGCTAACTATGAAAATGGAAAACAGATGATTTACAAAAGCTAATTTAAATAAGTGGTTATTTTTGTCCTTGTTAATAGGCAACAAAGTTAAGTAATATAGGTTTATATTTTTGTCACTTAGTCATATTCTAGTGAAGAGGTTTATAAAGGTTACTTAAGAGGGAAAGGCCAGGAGAAAAAAAGATGGTGTTATATGTTGCTTTAACTCTGTATCCTGTTCTTTGGATATTTTAAAGTTGCCCATGTACAACTCGCTCCTATAGGTGACTTGAAGGGGAAGAAATAGGCAACAGCTGTGTGGAAAATAAGGATAAAATAATAGTATATAATAATTAAGTTACCTTTAATTTGGTAATATTGGAATAAAATATTTTTTAAAAACCTCTAAGTACAGAAATATAAAAGTATTTTCCTATGCTTGGGATTTTTAAAAAACCGAACATAGTTTGTTTATATCAAAATTTATAGATGAATGGTGGAAATAAGATGCTGTTCTTTGAATTTAATTTTTAAAATTCATTTAATCTTGACTGTGAACTATTTCAGCTTACAGGCTGTTACTTCTTATTAATCCATGGCATCTTTCTCTAAAGCTCTAGGGACATTCTCTAGGAACCTGTGGCAATCTCCAGGTGAGGTGTTCAGTTTGTCCGACAAGGTTGCTGACGTGTGTCAGAGTAGTCTTTGGATGACCAGGTTGTGTGTACTTGTGTATACATGTTAAATTGTGAGAGACTCGCAGAGGCTGTTGACAGCATTGCACACCTCTTCTCGGTATGCACAGGGAACTGTCCATAAACATTCTCTCTTCTGCTTTCCTTCTACAGCCTTAAGGGTGCCAAGGTTTATTTTCCTTTATGTCCAAAGGTTCGTCCATAGGTCTTAAGATAGCTAAGAATAAATTCATTTATCTGTCAGTTAGTCATTGTTGTATCAGTCTTATCTAAAGATGAAAACAAATAGACAATCAGAGGATGTGTGTTTGAGAGGTTTCTGGTGTTCCTTCTGCCTCGTCTGAGAGTATGCTGTGTCTCTTTTTAGTATGGGATGCATTCATAGTGTCTAGTACTTTTATAACACTAGTCACATGTAATTACTTCCCTGCCAGACTGTCAGCACCAGAAAGGAGCTGTCTAGATAACTGCCTAGCTTGGTGGTGTGGCTTCTCAGCAGTGTTAATTTCCTTGATTGTAACCCTTGCCAAGGTAAGGTAGGAAGAGGCATTGGACCATGACAGGAAGTCAGATCTTTTGCTTTAAAACCTAATCATCTTATTCTGTTTTCTAAGTAGGTAAATACTTCTCAAACTTTAATGTTAAATCAAGGTACTCAGTTACAACTAAGTCTGAGCACAGAAGTGTCTTTCCATCTTTATCAAATATCTTAAACTGCTGAAGGCTCTAGTGGAGTTACTATGAAGAATGTATATGTAGTCATTAAGTTTCATCCTGAATTTGACTGGTGAGCGACTCCCTAAGATAAAAGTTGCACAGTTTCAGTCACACATTAAAAGTTTTGGGCTTTGGGGTCATGACTCTTTGTACTTTGAAGTCTGGCAATCCTAAACACTGTAGTTTACCACTCACTCTATAATGTTTCAGTTCTGCTTTTTTTATTTGAAATGTCTTTTTAAAGACATTTTTAATTTATGTTTCTCATTCATCTTTTTTAAAGTAATAGCAATTTTGTTTATTTTTTGATCACATCACATGGCATATGGAGTGTGGGTTTTTAGTTCCCCAAACAAGGATAGACGCTGCCCCTGCTGCAGTGGAAGCCCAGAGTCTTACTGGGGCTGCCAGGGAAGTCCCTCTCATTCATCTTTTTTTGTTTTTGTTTTTTCTTTGCAATTTATTTATCTAAGGACTTGGTTCATTTACTCTGTGGCTTCTTACAGTCTGCCTTTGCTCTTGCATCCCTGTGGTGTGCCTTATCCTGGTGTTCATTTCTTTGCATCTCATGGAGGCTACTTAGAGATCTCTTCAAGAAAATTAGACATACCAAGGGAACATTTCATGCAAAGATGGGCACAATAAAGGACAGAAATGGTATGAACCTAACAAAAGTAGAAGATATTGAAAAGAGGTGGCAAGAATACACAGAAGAACTATACAAAAAAGATCTTGATGACTCAGATAATCAAGATGATGTGATCACTCATCTAGAGCCAGACATCCTGGAATGTGAAGTCAAGTGGGCCTTAGGAAGCATCACTATGAACAAAGCAAGTGGAGGTGATGAAATTCCAGTTGAGCTATTTCAAATCCTAAAAGGTGATGCTGTGAAAATGCAGGCACTTATGCCAGCAAATTTGGAAAACTCAGCAGTGGCCACAGGACTGGAAAAGGTCGGTTTTCACTCCATTCCCAAAGAAAGGTAATGCCAAAGAATATTCAAACTACCGCACAATTGTACTCATCTCACACGCTAACAAAGTAATGCTCAAAATTCTCTGAGACAGTACGTGAACTTTGAAATTCCAGATGTTCGAGCTGGATTTATAAAAGCCAGAGGAACCAGAGATCAAATTGCCAGCAATCCGTTGGATCATCGAAAAAGCAAGAGAGTTCCAGAAAAACATCTATTTCTGCTTTATTGACCACGCCAAAGCATTTGACTGTGTGGATCACAACAAACTGGAAAATTCTGAAAGAGATGGGAATATCAGACCACCTGACCTGCCTCCTGAGAAATCTGTATGCAGGTCAAGAAGCAACAGTTAGAACCTGACATGGAACAACGGACTAGTTCCAAATCAGGAAAGGAGTACGTCAAGGCTGTATATTGTCACCCTGCTTATTTTACTTATATGCAGAGTACATCATGTGAAATGCTGGGCTGGGTGATGCACAAGCTGGGATCAAGATTGCTGGGAGAAATATCAGTAACCTCAGATATGCAGATGACACCACCCTTATGGGAGAAAGTGAAGAAGAACTTCACTTTCTTGATGAGCCTCTTGATGAAAGTGAAAGAGGAGAGTGAAAAAGCTGGCTTAAAACTCAACATTCATGATCTTAAAACTAAGATCATGGCATCTGGTCCCATCACTTCATGGCAAATAGATAAGGAAACAATAAAAATAGTGAGAGACTTTGTTTTTGGGGGCTCCAAAATCACTGCAGATGGTGACTGCAGCCATGAAATGAAAAGAGGCGTGTTCCTTCGAAGAAAAGCTATGACCAACCTAGACAGCATATTAAAAATCAGAGACATCACTTTGCCAACAAATGTCCCTCTAGTCAAAGCTGTGGTTTTCCTATTAGTCATGTATTGATGTGAGTTGGACTATAAAGAAATCTGAGCAACGAAGAATTGATCCTTTTGAACTGTGGTGTTGAAGAAGACCTGAAAGTCCCTTGGACTGCAAGGAGATCCAGCCAGTCAATCCTAAAGGAAATCAGCCGTGAATATTCACTGGAAGGACTGGTGCTAAAGCTCCAATACTTTGACACCTGATGTGAAGAACTGATTCATTGGAAAAGACTCTGATGCTGGGAAAGACTGGAAGCAGGAGGAGAAGCGGATGACAGAGGATGAGGTGGTTGGATGGTATCACTGACTCGATGGACATGAGTTTGAGCAAGCTCTGGGAGTTGATGATGGACAGGGAAGCCTGGCGTGCTGCAGTCCATGGGGTTGCAAAGAATTGGACATGACTGAGTGGCATCACCAACTCGATGCACATGAGTCTGAGTGACCTCCAGGAGTTGGTGATGGACAGGGAGGCCTGGCGTGCTGCGATTCATGGGGTCGCAAAGAGTTGGACACGACTGAGCAACTGAACTGAACTGAACTGAGTGACTGAACTGAGCTGAGTAGTGAATCCTAGCAGTGTGAGACTTCTTCATAAGTGGTAATGTATTTCATTTGGCAAGGTTAGTACTCAGCCTGTTGTACAGTGGCTAGATTCAGTAATTCATTAAGGATTATATCTATCAAATAGTTTATCTTTTCTTTTTCAACTGAAACACTTCCGTAAGAACATAAACTTCCTATCATGTAGGGTGTGGTTACCATGTGGTATGGCTCACATCGAAAAGGTAGAACAACTGAATCTTTTAACTAGCAGTTTTCAAAATAGCATCCTCCAGTGGCGACCAAGTAGTTCTGTCTGGTGTATTTCAGTCTATTTCTGTTATAATCCCTATTGATGCTTAACTTCCCTTCTTTGACCAGTTGGAGCCTCTTCATGTTGTCTTATGAAGTTCCTCTCTGCTTTCTGATATGACAGGATTTTTTCCGGCTCACCTAGAATACACCTTGCCCCAAGCCTGGATCCACTGATTTCTCCAGGGGACACTGGTTTCTTGCAGTTAGAAATTGTGTCTCAAGAGCATTTTCTGGCCCTCAGTGTGCTTGTTGCTACCAGGTTGGTCTCTCTTTCTAGGCCTTTAAGTGGACCAGATAGGAAATACATATAGTTATAATGAGTTCATACTGATATTTTCCCCGTGAATTTATGGCTACTGATTTTTACTGAGCTATCTAAAATCTTTCCCTTCTTTCTTACAGAGTAAGAGTCATGATTCTTATGGACACTATGGGTGGTGCATTTTAGATGTCATATAGTTAATTAACTCAGTCGTTCTATCCAGCTATGTCCCAGGCTGTCTGAGAATACCATCGCCGGTGCTGGAACTGACAGCACATCTCATGGAAACCAGACAAGCTCTTTTACCCTCTCTGAACAACTGTACTGATTCTAAACTGTCACAGAATGTAGCCATTACATGTCATACTTTGTACTTAAGAGCTGGCATTTAGTCTTCTCCAAGT
The DNA here is from genome assembly GCA_935064755.1 of Tragelaphus eurycerus. Lineage (NCBI taxonomy): Eukaryota > Metazoa > Chordata > Mammalia > Artiodactyla > Bovidae > Tragelaphus > Tragelaphus eurycerus. The sequence continues at coordinate 1,177,433 of CAKXYN010000202.1, read as the reverse complement.
TTTTGTTTCATGCTTACCACTGACATCTGAAGTTCATTCTCTAGTAAAGTCTTTAAAGACAAGTTTTTCACTTCCCCACTGCAGTTTTACTGAGATACAATTGGCATTGATCCATGTTGTTACAAAATGATGGAATTGCCTTCTTTTTATGACTGAATAATATTCCATTGTACATGTATACCATGTTTTATTGATCCGTTTGTCTCTTGATGGACCCTTAGGTTGTTCCCATGTCTTGGTTGTTATAAATAATGCTGCTGAGAACACGAGGGTACAGAAGTCTTAAGATAGTGATTTCATTTTCTTCTGATAAGTACTCAGAAGTGGGATTGCTGGATTATATGGTAATTTCTGTTTTTACTTTTTTGAGGAAGCTTGTTACTGTTTTTAATTTTAATTTAAAAATTGTACAACTGACCCTTGAACAGCGTGGATTGAACTGTATAGGTTCACTTATCCCCTGTGCCATGGGGCTGCATGCTTCAGGGTTACCTGAATCCAGATGTGGAGCTGCACACAGAGGGCTGACGGTAAACAGGGACGCACTTGGACTGCACTGGGCTGTGGTGGGCTCTGACCCTTATAGGTTCAAGGGTCAATTGTATATATATATCATTTGTGGACTTTTATTATCTTGTTTACTTGTTGTTTTGGGGGGCTTTTTCTTATGCTCTGTTGGTTTCTTTCCCTGTCTTCTATATTTGTAATTTTCAGTTTGGGCAGTTGTAAATAAAGCTGCTATACAGTTTTTTTTTTTTTTATTTTCTTTTTCTTTCTACTTATACTTATGACATTTTTTGCTACATACTGACTCTTGTGTGCCTTCTAGTTTGGACTTCTTCTGAAGTGAATTTTTTCATTTACTTCTCATGTTTACATCATTTCTGAGTTTTCTAGTTCTGACATATCTTTCCTGTATCTTATATAATTTTCTTAATGTCTTTTCATGTGTTTGAATAGTAGTTATAGTCTGATCTGTGTTGTGGGCACGTGTCTTGGGTATGCTTCCACTTTAGGGATGTGCTGTTCCTTCAGCCACAGTCCTGTCATGTGAAATCACTTTTCCTGAACTTGTGTCAAGGGAATGTGGTTGCAAACAGTTTTTGAAGGTATGGCTCTAAAACATCTTCTGTCATTTTTATGAAGTGCTAAAAATAATGCCTCACAGTTACCATGGTCTCCTGCTTCTGTAACTTTTGCCAGAACCACAATTTCTTTTGTGCCCATTGTCCTTACATTGGAGATCTTTATGACCAGACTTCAGTAGGGTTTGATACTTGTATTGTTAACAGTTTCTCTACACTGTGGAGTTCTGTACTAAAAGGGAGCTTTGGCTGATTGTGAGCGTTCACAGGTTTCTCTGCTCCAGCCCCATAAGAACTTTACCATGAGCTCATGAATTACCATCAGATCAGATCAGATCAGATCAGTCGCTCAGTCGTGTCCGACTCTTGCGACCCCATGAACTGCAGCACGCCAGGCCTCCCTATCCATCACCAGCTCCCGGAGGTCACCCAGACTCACATCCATCGAGTCAGTGATGCCATCCAGCCATCTCATCCTCTGTCGTCCCCTTCTCCTCTTGCCCCCAGTCCCTCCCAGCATCAGAGTCTTCTCCAATGAGTCAACTCTTCGCATGAGGTGGCCAAAATACTGGAGTTTCAGCTTTAGCATCATTCCTTCCAAAGAAATCCCAGGTCTGATCTCCTTCAGAATGGACTGGCTGGATCCCCTTGCAGTCCAAGGGACTCTCAAGAGTCTTCTCCAACACCACAGTTCAAAAGCATCAATTCTCCGGCGCTCAGCCTTCTTCACAGTCCAGCTCTCACATCCATACATGACCACAGGAAAGACCATAGCCTTGACTAGGCGAACCTTTGTTGGCAAAGTGATGTCTCTGCTTTTGAATATGCTATCTGGGTTGGTCATAACTTTCCTTCCAAGGAGTAAGCGTCTTTTAATTTCATGGCTGCAGTCACCATCTGCAGTGATTTTGGAGCCCAGAAAAATAAAGTCTGACACTGTTTCCACTGTTTCTCCATCTATTTCCCATGTAGTGATGGGACCAGATGCCATGATCTTTGTTTTCTGAATGTTGAGCTTTAAGCCAACCTTTTCACTCTCCACTTTCACTTTCATCAAGAGGCTTTTTAGTTCCTCTTCACTTTCTGCCATAAGGGTGGTATCATCTGCATATCTGAGGTTAAATGGAGGTGTGTAAACCCTGTCCAATGTCCACTGCTGTTCTCGATTTGGCCCTCTTTGCTCTCCAGTGACTGCTTGTTGGCTGTTTTATCCTCCTGTTCTTAGTGTTGTGTCATGTCCCTCTGCCTCCTCCTGCACAGGTGTCAGTACCAACTGCAGTTGCAGCTTTTGGAGGCTTGTCCTCAGCTACTGGACTTTGGGATTCATGAGAATTCTTGTCACTTGTTTTCCAAGGGTTGGGTTGTCAACTTGTTTTTTTGCTAACGCTTCTTGTGACTTTGTCGAGGAGGTTGGGAGACATTAAAACCATGTTACTTCTTGCCATCTTCTCAGCTCACAGCATTGAGTCATTTTTCTAAAAAGAAAAATAATTGCTAAAGGCTCTGGGTATTTTCTGAAGTCCTAAAGCAGAGCTGAAAGCAATAAAAATTCCTTCTAGCAGAGGCAGATTCAAGGAGCATTTTTCATTTTTGTATATGACACTAGAACATACAGAATCTACAGCAGTATCATCTTTAGAATACCATTAAAATATTACATTTGTGTTGAAATTTGAAAAGAAATTTTATGAGTAGAAGTTTCATATCCTCAAAGTTAATTGAACAAATAGGTACTAGTAACAGCTTCTATAACAAAGTAGGATTTGTTTGTGTTGCAAATGTTTCTTCTGTGTAATCTGATGATATCTAACTTCAGGGTTCATGGCAGTAGCGTTTTCTTAGTTGTCAGTACACCTCCCTTGGAAAGAGTCCTGAGTCTTTTTAATACTACCTTTTACTTTCTTTTTTTCTAATTGTTAGTTTTCTGTTTGGATAAGTAGAAAAGGTACTATAAATTACAGAGCCGCTGTTGAAATTTATGGGCTTCCCTGATAGCTCAGTTGGTAAAGAATCCACCTGCAATACAGGAGACCCTGGTTCAGTCCCTGGGCTGGGAAGATCCCCTGGAGAAGGGAAGGGCTACCCACTCTAGTATTCTGGCCTGAGAATTCCATGCACTGTAGTCCATGGGGTTGCAAAAAGTCAGGCACAACTGAGTGACTTTCACTTTCACTTTTCACTTTATTGAATATTTCAAGTATTTAAAAAATATCAGTAAGAGAAACTTCTTTGAAAATTTCTGTTATTTGGGGATGGAAGTTTTTGTGTTTCTTTGTTTGTTTTAATTAAAAAAATTATTTGTTTTGGCTGCACTGGATCTTCACTCCTTCGAGGCTTTTCCGTAGTTGTGGAGAGCAGAGGCTACTCTGTGTTTGTGGTACCTGGCCTTCTCGCTGCAGTATCTTCTCTTGTTGCAAAACATGGACTCTCGAGCTTGCAGGCTTCAGTAACTGTGGTTCCTGGGCTCCGTAGGGCAGGCTCAGTAGTTGAGGCACACAGGCTTAGTTGCTTCAATGGCACGTGGGATCTTCCTGGATGATGGATTGAATCCGTGTCTCTTGCTTTGGCAGGTAGATTCTTTACCACTGAACCACCAGGGAGTCCTGGGGATGGAAAGTATTTTTACAGAATGAGTCAAATCTAAAATCAAAATACATGTATAGGGTAAAGTTTGATTGTTTAAAATTAATAGTTAACTTGTGCCTCTGATTTAAAAGCTCATGTTTATAAATATGATTTAATAATGGTATAAACTTCCATACATGTTCTTACTTGAAAAGTAAATAAGCACAAATAAATTTTGGCCTCTCCATAAAAACACTTTATGTTTTTAGAAGATGAAAGATGTTTTGGGATGTTTAATCATAAGATGAAAACAAATGAGTTGTTTTATCTTAAAAGAGAATAACATGAGTCAGTTTAGATGGACATAAGCATAGGCAAGAGTAGCTATAATGCTAAATTATAAGTAGTACATATGAATTTGTAAGTTTTATGAAATTTGGCTAGGTGTCATGAAATTAAAGCTGTGAAATATTTGATTGTAGCACTTATATAAAACAATTGTTTATAAAATATTTTTATGTTTGTACTACATCATGATGTTTTTAGCCCTTATTTTAAGGTTTATAAATAAATGAGCAAAGAGATAAAGAAGCATATGACATCAAAACCAGTAACAGAAATGAAATTTAAACTTTGAATCCCTAAGATTTCCAATATGATTCATAATTCATTGCCTTGTTATTTTTAAAATGTCTCCTATATTTTAATACCCAATAAAAATAAGTTACATGTCATTTTTTCCTCTTTAATCCAAATTATTCATATCTAATTTAGATGATTATAATACATTAGACTTTCATAAGTATTCTAAATAATAGTTATAAGATAGACATATTTTTGAAAGAAGTATGGATTTTATTATAGTCTCTGCCAGTATTATTGGCTAACATTATTAGTGTCATTGGGAGAGATCAAATTATTTTTTGTTGTCTTGGAAAAAGCAGTTGAAGTCTTGTTTCCTTTCTGTCTTGAGCATCTTTGATTTTGTTTTTCTAGATGTGACCACCTTTGTGACTAGCACGCTTATTAGACTAACATTGGATTGGTTGACTTAGTCCCATTCAAGTTAATGTTTTAGATTAGGGCATCAATTAATTACATGTATTGCTTACTTTAGGGTCAAACCCCAATTAGAAAATGTGACCTCTGACCTCTTGTGACATGTATGGCATTGAAATTTGAGTTCTCCTGGAGTTCTTCTTGTCACTACAGACAGACATAAATCCAGACTGTAAGTCTTCTTCATGTGTAGGTTGCCTTTGAAGTTGCAACTAGGTACCCATTAATTATTTATTTTTTTACTATAGTTCAGTTTTATGAAACCCATGATTTCTAGGAACTATTTGTCTTATCCCTGTCAATTTCTATTCCCTCAGTAGATTTATTGTAGGATAGGAAAGTGGCCATTGCCGAAGTTACGATAAAGTTAATTTTAAAAAACTTAACAGTTAATGTTATGTTGTATATGTACTCCCAGGAATTCTTCATTCTCATAACTACGTTCTCATTTCAATCTGTGTTGATTTACTCTTTCTTACATACTGTCTTATGGTAGCAGGTTGACAGGTACAGTTTACCACTGTTAGCATTGTTATTTTATTTTATATAACAGCCTTACAGGAGAGTTACTGGTTCTGAAGAGCCATAACCACAGTCCCACAGTGAGTTTTGTCCAGCATGCCACATTCCTGGGGCACTCACTTTGGCTGGGATTGTTGTCCATGTGCTTTCATATGTTTCGTCTATGATGGAATCATACAGACAAGGCACAGAAAAGTACCATTAAAGAGTAAAAGAATATGGGGAGGGAGTTGGTGGGGGGAGTGGGACAGGGAGACACATGTATACTTGTGGCTGATTCATGTAAATGTATGGCAAAACCACCTCAATATTATAAAGTATTTAGCCTCCAATTAAAAAATAATAAAAGAATAGTACCAAATAATGGAAAAGGTATCCTAGACAGAATGCAGCTCTGCCCCATGTGAGTGGAATGTTTAATTAATAGTATGACAGGCCTTTCTCAGAGAAGGCAATGGCACCTCACTCAAGTACTCTTGCCTGGAAAATTCCATGGGCAGAGGAGCCTGGTAGGCTGCAGTCCATGGGGTTGCTAAGAGTCAGACACGACTGAGCAACTTCACTTTCACTTTTCACTTTCATGCATTGGAGAAGGAAATGGCAACCACTCCAGTGTTCTTGCCTGGAGAATCCCAGGGACGGGGGAGCCTGGTAGGCTTCCGTCTATCGGGTCGCACAGAGTCGGACACGATTGAAGTGACTTAGCAGCAGCAGTAGCAGCAGGCTTTTCCTGGGAGAGACTGAAGGCAAAAGGAGAAGGGGACGACAGAGGATGAGATGGTTAGATAGCATCATTGACTCAGTGGACATGAATTCTGAGCAAACTCCAGGAGATAGTTAAGAGCAGGGAAGCCTGGCCTGCTATAGTCCATGGACTCAAAAAGGAGTTGGACATGACTTAGGGACTAAACAATGACAGGCCTTAGTTGAAGGGGGAGGAGGTAGTGCTGGGTCACTGAGAGAGAATCAGGAAGGCCTTAGGAGGATATGGGATTAATTGAGCCTTGCAAGTTGAGTGGGACTTGGTGAGGCAGAGAGGGGAGTCGAAACAGAGGGACTGTAGAGTCTTAGGGAATGAAAAGTCCAAAAGGCCAAACTAGGAAGACCTCTAATGCCAGCATTGAGCTTTTTATCCTGTGGCTAGAGGGGATGAGAAATGTGTTTGGAATACTCTAGACTGGGTAGACTGAATGGTCCTGTAAAATGTCTTCTTTACCTGGCCTGGTTTTTAGCCTGTGTAATTTCCTGCCTGTGCAGTGGCAGCTGGTTCCTAATTGCGTTTCTGGCCTTCTCCTGGTCTTGCTGGTCTGTTTCTTCTTTCCTTCACTGGTGTCAGAGATGTTTTTCAAAAACACCATCTTATCAAATGTTCCACAATTGACAGTCTTCTGTTGCCCATGCTTTCCAGTCCTTGTTCAGGGTATCAGTACCTGACCTTCCTCATCTGCATCACCTCCTGCTGCTTCCCACTTAGATTGGCCTGCATTCCTGGGCTCTGGAGGATCTGTTATGTTCTGTGCTCTGCTGGGTTAGACTTCTGGTTCAAGGTGGTAGAGTAGAAGGACGTGCACTCATCTCCTCCTACGAGAGCACCAAAATCACAACTAGTTATTGAACAACCATCAACAGGAGGACACTGGAACCTGGGTGCTTCCCAGCCTGGGGACCTGACAAAGGGACTGGGAATCCATAGGGAATCTGACCTTGAAGCCCAGCAGGATTTGGTTACAAGACTTCCACAGGACTGGGGGTAACAGAGACTGCAGACTTGGAGGGCGCAAAAAAGACCTGTGTGCACCAAGACTCATGAGGAAAGGAACAGTGAGTCTATAGGAAACGGAACCAAAACTGCTAGTGTTGGAGGGTCTCCTGTGGACATGTGGGTCAGTAGGGGCTGACTGCAAGACTGAGGAACTCACAGCAGCTGTCGGGGAAGGTCCCCTTTGGTATAAACACTCTTAACTTGACCATGCAGCCTATAGGGCTGGGTCGCCTCAGACCAAAAAATGACCCAGGAGGGAGTGTGAAACCACCCATCAGCAGATAATTGGATTAAAGCTTTACTGAGCAAGGCCCTGCCTACCAGTTCAGTTCACTTCAGTCACTCAGTTGTGTCCAACCGTGACCCCGTGGACTGCAGCACACCAGGCTTCTCTATCACAAACTCCTGGAGCTTACTCAAACTCATGTCCATTGAGTTGGTGATGCCATCCAACCATCTCATTCTCTGTCATCCCCTTCTCCTCTTGCCTTCAATCTTTTCCAGCATCATGGTCTTTTCCAATGAGTCAGTTCTTCCCATCAGGTGGCCAAAGTATTGGAGCTTGAGCATCAGTCCTTCCAATGAATATTCAGGGCTGATTTCTTTTAGGATTGACTTGTTTGATCTCCTTGCAGTCCAAGGGACTCTCAAGAGTCTTCTCCAACACCATAGTTCAAAAGCACCAATTCTTCAATGCTCAGCTTTCTTTATAGCCCACCAGAGCAAGACACACCCACTTAAGTGTTCTTGCCTGGAGAATCCCAGGGACGGGTAAGCCTGGTGGGCTGCAGTCTATGGGGTCACACAGAGTCGGACACGACTGAGGCGACTTAGCAGCAGCAGCAGCAGCAGCAGCAGAGCAAGACCCATTTTTTCCCATCACCAGGGATTTTTTCCTATCACCCATTTTTTCCCATTAAGAAGCTTACACAAGCCTCTTAGCCTCTTCCATCAGTGGACAGACACAAGAAGCAAGAACCACAATTCCACAGCAACTAAAACAAAACCAAATTACAGAAAGTTAATCATCATGACCTAGAGTCAGACATCCTGGAATGTGAAATCAAATGGGCCTTAGAAAGCATCACTATGAACAAAGCTAGTGGAGGTGATGAAATTCCAATTGAGCTATTCCAAATCCTGAAAGATAATGCTGTGAAAGTGCTGCACTCAATATGCCAGCAAATTTGGAAAACTCAGCAGTGGCCACAGGACTGGAAAAGGTCAGTTTTTATTCCAATCCCAAAGAAAGGCAATGCCAAAGAATGCTCAAACTACCACACAATTGCACTCACCTCACACGCTAGTAAAGTAATGCTCAAAATTCTCCAAGCCAGGCTTCAGCAATACGTGAACCGTGAACTTCCAGTTGTTCAAGCTGGTTTTAGAAAAGGCAGAGGAACCAGAGACCGAATTGCCAACATCTGCTGGATCATGGAAAAAGCAAGAGAGTTCCAGAAAAACATCAATTTCTGCTTTATTGACTATGCCAAAGCCTTTGACTGTGTGGATCACAATAAACTGTGGTAAATTCTGAAAGAGATGGGAATACCAGACCACCTGATCTGCCTCTTGAGAAATTTGTATGCAGGTCAGGAAGCAACAGTTAGAATTGGACATGGAACAACAGACTGGTTCCAAATAGGAAAAGGAGTACGTCAAGGCTGTATATTGTCACCTTGCTTATTTAACTTATATGCAGAGTACATCATGAGAAACGCTGGGCTGGAAGAAGCACAAGCTGGAATCAGGATTGCTGGGAGAAATATCAATAACCTCATATATGCAGATGATACCACCCTTATGGCAGAAAGTGAAGAGGAACTAAAAAGCCTCTTTATGAAAGTGAAAGAGGAGAGTGAAAAAGTTGGCTTAAAACTCAACATTCAGAAAATGAAGATCATGGCATCTGGTCCCATCACTACATGGGAAATAGATGTGGAAACAGTGTCAGACTTTATTTTTCTGGGCTCCAAAATCACTGCAGATGGTGACTGCACCCATAAAATTAAAAGATGCTTACTCCTTGGAAGGAAAGTTATGACTAACCTAGAATAGCATAGTGAAAAGCAGAGACATTACTTTGCCAACAAAGGTCCGTCTAGTCAAGGCTATGGTTTTTCCAGCGGTCATGCATGGATGTGAGAGTTGGACTGTGAAGAAAGCTGAGCACCGAAGAATTGATGCTTTTGAACTGTGGTGTTGGAGAAGACTCTTGAGAGTCCCTTGGACTGCAAGGAGTCCAACCAGTCCGTTCTGAAGGAGATCAGCTCTGGGATTACTTTGGAAGGAATGATGCTAAAGCTGAAACTCTAGTACTTTGGCCACCTCATGTGAAGAGTTGACTCATTGGAAAAGACTCTGATGCTGGGAGGGATTTGGGGCAGGAGGAGAAGGGGACAACAGAGGATGAGATGGCTAGATGGCATCACTGACTCAATGGACGTGAGTCTGAGTGAACTCCAGGAGTTGGTGATGGACAGGGAGGCCTGGCGTGGCGCAATTCATGGGGTCGCAAAGAGTTGGACACGACTGAGCGACTGAACTGAACTGAATCATCATGAAAGACCAGACAGTTAGGTCCCGGATGAAGGGACAAAATAAAACCCCAGATAAACAACTAAATGAGATGGAGATAGGCAACCTTCCAGAAAAAGAATTCAGAATAATAATAGTGAAGATGATCCAGGATCTCTGGAAAAGAATGGAGGCAAAGATTGAGAAGATGCAAGAAATGTTTACCAAAGACCTATAAGAACTAAAGAACAAGCAAGCAGATGAATAATATACTGGAATGAATTAATAACAGGATAACTGAGGTAGAAGACGAATAAATGACCTGAGGACAAAATGGTGGAAATCACCACTGCAGGACAGAATATAGAAAAAAGAATGAAAAGAGATGAAGACAGCCTAAGAGACCTCTGGGACAGCATTAAACACAAGAACATTTGCATTATATGGGTCCCAGAAGAAGACAGAGAAAGGACCTGAGAAAACATTTGAAGAGATAATAGCTGAAAACTTCCCTAACATGGGAAAGGAAGTAATTAACCAAGTCCAGGAAGCACAGAGTCCTAGAAAGAACAAAGCCAAGGGGGAACACAGTGAGACACATGGTAATCAAACTGACAAAAATTAAAGACAGAGATAAAATAGTAAAAGCAACAAAGGAATAACGACAAATAACATACAACAGAACTCCCATCAGGCTATCAGGTGATTTCTCAACAGAAACTCTACAAGCCAGAAGGGAATGGCATGACATATTTCAAGTGATGAATGGGAAAAACGTACAACCAAGAATACTCTACCCAGCAAGACTCTCCTTCAGATTTAATAGAGAACTCAAAAAACTTTCCAGACAAGCAAAAGTTAAAAGAATTTGGCAGCATCAAAACAGATTTCCAACAAATGCTAAGGGAACTTCTCTAGGCAGAGAACAAGATAAGGAAAAACCCTACTTATAGAAAATAAACCCCAAACAATTAAGAAAATGGTAATAGTAGCAGCAGCATGCATCAGAAAAAAGTATATCAGATCAGATCAGTCGCTCAGTCGTGTCCGACTCTTCGCGACCCCATGAACTGCAGCACGCCAGGCCTCCCTATCCATCACCAGCTCTTGGAGGTCACCCAGACTCACATCCATCGAGTCAGTGATGCCATCCAGCCATCTCATCCTCTGTCGTCCCCTTCTCCTCTTGCCCTCAATCCCTCCCAGCATCAGAGTCTTCTCCAATGAGTCAACTCTTCGCATGAGGTGGCCAAAATACTGGCGTTTCAGCTTTAGCATCATTCCTTCCAAAGAAATCCCAGGGCTGATCTCCTTCAGAATGGACCGAGTAGGATCTCCCACATAATTCCAGGGAAAAACAAACAAACAAAAACACCACAGTTCCATCAAATTTTCTCCGGCACTCATCCAGTCATCCGTCCAGCTCTGTCTGGAATATCCTTGGATACTACAGGGACACATACAGAGCCTTGAACCTAGGATACTGGATGTTTGTTAGCAAAATTATTTTTCTCTGCTTTTGAACTAAAACAATGTGGCTGAGCAACCTGCCTGCCAAGAATCTATCTCATTGCTAATTTCAGCAATGCTGTTTACCATCTGCAGTAATTTTGGAGCCTCAAAAAATAGGGTTCTGACACTGTTTCCACTGTTTCTCCATCTATTTCCCATGGTCCTTTCCACTAGATGCCAACTGATCTTGGTTTTCAACAATAGTTGAGCATTCAGCCACCTTTTCAGTCACTCTTTCACATCACGGGTCCTTTTGAGTTCCTCTTCACTTTCTGCCATAAGGGTGGTATCATCAGGCATATCAGAGGTTATTGATATTTCTCTGGGAATCTTGAAATTCCAAGCTTGTGTTTCCTCCAGATCCACATTTATCAAGATGTACTCTCATATAAGTTAAATAAACAGTTGGTAACAATATGATGCCTGAAAAACACCTTTTCCTTTTTTTAACCAGTTTGTTGTTCCATGACCAGTTCTAACTGTTGCTTCCTGACCTGCATACAGCTTTCTCAAGAGGCAGATCAGGTGGTCTGGTATTCCCATCTCTTTCAGAATTTTCCACAGTTTATTGTGATCTACACAGTCAAAGGCTTTGGCATAGTCAATAAAGCAGAAATAGATGTTTTTCTGGAACTCTCTTGCTTTTTCCATGATCCAGCGGATGTTGGCAATTTGATCTCTGGTTCCTCTGCCTTTTCTAAAACCAGCTTGAACATCAGGAAGTTCACGGTTCACATATTGCTGAAGCCTGGCTTGGAGAATTTTGAGCATTACTTTACTAGCGTGTGACATGAGTGCAATTGTGCGGTAGTTTGAGCACTCTTTGGTATTGCCTTTCTTTGGGATTGGGATGAAAACTGACCTTTTCCAATCTTGTGGCCACTGCTGAGTTTTCCAAATTTGCTGGCATATTGAGTGCAGCACTTTCACAGCATCATCTTTCAGGATTTGGAATAGCTCCACTGGAATTCCATCACCTCCACTAGCTTTGTTCCTAGTGATACTTTCTAAGGCCCACTTGACTTCACATTCCAGGATGTCTGGCTCTAGGTCAGTGATCACACCATCATGATTATCTGGGTTGTGAAGCTCTTTTTTGTACAGTTCTTCTGTGTATTTTTGCCTCCTCTTAATATCTTCTGCTTCCGTTAGGTCCATACCATTTCTGTCCTTTATCGAGCCCATCTTTGCATGAAATGTTCCTTTGGTATCTCTGATTTTCTTGAATAGATCCTTAGTCTTTCCCATTCTGTTGTTTTCCTCTATTTCTTTGCATTGATCACTGAAGAAGGCTTTCTTATCTTTTCTTGCTATTCTTTGGAACTCTGCATTCAGATGTTTATATCTTTCCTTTTCTCCTTTGCTTTTCGCTTCTCTTCTTTTTGCAGCTATTTGCAAGGCCTCCCCAGACAGCCATTTTGCTTTTTTGCATTTCTTTTCCATGGGGATGATCTTGATCCCTGTCTCCTGTACAATGTCACGAACCTCATTCCATAGTTCATCAGGCACTCTATCTATCAGATCTAGGCTCTTAAATCTATTTCTTACTTCCACTGTATAATCATAAGGGATTTGATTTAGGTCATACCTGAATGGTCTAGTGGTTTTCCCTACTTTCTTCAATTTCAGTCTGAATTTGGCAATAAGGAGGAGTTCATGGTCCGAGCCACAGTCAGCTCCTGGTCTTGTTTTTGCTGATTGGATAGAGCTTCTCCATCTTTGGCTGCAAAGAATATAATCGATCTGATTTCGGTGTTGACCATCTGGTGATGTCCATGTATAGAGTGTTCTCTTGTGTTGTTGGAAGAGGGTATTTGCTATGAGCAGTGCATTTTCTTGGCAAAACTCTATTAGTCTTTGCCCTGCTTCATTCCATATTCCAAGGCCAAATTTGCCTGTTACTCCAGGTGTTTCTTGACTTCCTACTTTTGCATTCCAGTCCCCTATAATGAAAAGGACATCTTTTTTGGGTGTTAGTTCTAAAAGGTCTTGTAGGTCTTCATAGAACCGTTCAACTTCAGCTTCTTCAGCGTTACTGGTTGGGGCATAGACTTGGATTACTGTGACATTGAATGGTTTGCCTTGGAAACGAATAGAGATCATTCTGTCCTTTTTGAAATTGCATCTAAGTACTGCATTTCGGACTCTTTTGTTGACCATGATGGCCACCTCCATTACTTCTGAGGGATTCCTGCCCACAGTAGTAGATATAATGGTCCTCTGAGTTAAATTCACCCATTCCAGTCCATTTTAGTTCGCTAATTCCTAGAATGTCAACATTCACTCTTGCTATCTCTTGTTTGACCACTTCCAATTTGCCTTGATTCATGGACCTGACATTCCAGGTTCCTATGCAATATTGTTCTTTACAGCATCGGACTTTACTTCTGTCATCAGACACATCTACAGCTGGGTATTCTTTCTGCTTTGGTTCCATCCCTTCATTCTTTCTGGAGTTATTTCTCCACTGATCTCCAGTAGCATATTGGGCCCTTACTGACCTGGGGAGTTTCTCTTTCAGTATCCTATCATTTTGCCTTTTCATACTGTTCAATAGTATCATACATATCAATAATTACCTTAAATGGATTAAATGCACCAACCAAAAGACAAAGACTGGCTGAGCAGATGAAAACATGTGCATATAAGCAGTTCCACTGACCACATCAGTCTGCTTGACCCCATAAATTATACGTAATTATTTTATATTATTAGGTTAATCATGTTCCCCTTATGGCTTGCAATTATAGCTATCTTTTATTTTTGTCTATTCATTGTGAAAATTGATAAACATCTTTTACTACTGTGATTATGTAACTTTTATTAATTTAATACCATAGTATCGTGATTTGTCAGCAGAAAAATTATAGAAATCTGTATCATTGAAACTACCATTTAATAGAAAAACCTGTAATCACTTTTTAAAATCCAGATGCATATCAGAATTATCTTGGAATTTTTTGAAAAATACAAATGCCCAGGTACTGCTTTTATTTTTGCCAGAGCTCCAGATATGTCTTATGAGCAGCCATATTTAAAAACAGCTGGACTATTTACTTTTATCCAGTTTGTTTCACTTTTTCTATTTCATATTCAGTGCTTCCATTTCATTTAGTTTATGTTTTCTAATTTCTCCATCTCTCTTTTTTTTTATGTTCTTTCCTAAGCCTTTATCAGTGTAGTAGAAGAGCTTTTGTATACATATATATAAATAATATGTATAATAGATATATTTTAGAAAACTTATAAATTATTGCCTAATTAAAAATGTATGGCAATTTGATTCCACTTCTTTTCATACTGTTTGACAGTATGAATTTTAAATATATTTGTGTAGGATATGATTAATACAAATTAGTTATATATAAATCTATTTAAATTATTAATGACAACATTCAAGATGCTCCTATTCTCATTTTTTCTACACTTGATAAAATATTCTCAGAGTAATGTTAATATATCTCACTATGATTATATATTTTTTGTTTTCCTTTATATTTCTCCTGATTTTTGCTTTTTTTTTGTCTTTGTTTCTTTGTTGTTAAGGTGCCTAATGGTTTATGATGTCTATCTTCTTTGAATGGTATCTTTTATCGTTAAAAATAATCATCTTTGTTTCATTTTTTTAAAAAGACCTTGTTAAGGATGTAGAAAAAGTTATAATTATGCAGTTTTTCAAGGTACATCAGGAAAAATTATATTACTTACAATTGTAATCGTATGTACTCTCCTCTAATCTAAATTACATCTTTTTTGGGTATTCGTTCAAAAAGGTCTTGTAGGTCTTCATAGAACCATTCAACTTCAGCTTCTTCAGTGTTACTGGTTAGGGCATAGGCTTGGATTACCGTGATATTGAATGGTTTGCCTTGGAAATGAACAGAAATCATTCTGTCGTTTTTGAGATTGCATCCAAGTACTGCATTTCGGACTCTCTTGTTGACCATGATGGCTACTCCATTTCTTCTAAGGGATTCCTGCCCACAGTAGTAGGTATAATGGTCATCTGAATTTAATTCACCCATTCCAGTCCATCTTAGTTCGCTGATTCTTAGAATGTTGATGTTCACTCTTGCCATCTCCTGTTTGACCATGTCCCTTGATTCATGGACCTAACATTCCAGGTTCCTATGCAATATTGCTCTTGACAGCATCTGACCTTGCTTCTATCACCAGTCCCATCCACAACTGGGTATTGTTTTTGCTTTGGCTCCATCCCTTCATTCTTTGTGGAGTTATTTCTCTACTGATCTCCAGTAGCATATTGGGCACCTACCGACCTCTTTCAGTAGCCTATCATTTTGACTTTTCATACTGTTCATGGGGTTCTCCAGGCAAGAGTACTGAAGTGGTTTGCCATTCCCTTCTCTAGTGCACCATATTCTGTCAGAATAGCATATTCTAGATAGATATGCTAGATAGCATATTAAACCTAGATAGCATATTAAAAAGCAGAGACATTACTTTGCCAACAAAGGTCTGTCTAGTCAGGGCTATGGTTTTTCCAGTGGTCCTGTATGGATGTGAAAGTTGGACTATAAAGAAAGCTGAGTGCCGAAGAATTGATGCTTTTGAACTGTGGTGTTGGAGAAGACTCTTGAGAGTCCCTAGGACTGCAAGGAGATCCAACCAGTCCATCCTAAAGGAGATCAGTCCTGGGTGTTCATTGGAAGGACTGATGCTAAAGCTGAAACTTCAGTACTTTGGCCACCTCATGCGAAGACTTGACTCATTGGAAAAGACCCTGATGCTGGGAGGGATTGGGAACAGGAGGAGAAGGGGACGACAGAGGATGAGATGGCTGGATGGCATTACCAACTCGATGGATGTGAGTTTGAGTAAACTCCGGGAGTTGGTGATGGACAGAGAGGCCTGGCGTGCTACAATTCATGGGGTTGCAATGAGTCAGACACGACTGAGTGACTGAACTGAACTGAATCTAAATTATAGCAATGGTTTTCATGGATCTTTGCCAACTGACTTTAAAATCATTATGGATAAGTAAAGGGCAGAAGAGCTAAGATGAATTTGGAAAGAAAGAAAGCAACCTGCCCAAGACTGGCAAGTTCATGCAGGAAAAAGGAGCTGTCATACATTTGGGGGTGGTAAATGGTGTCTACTTCTTTTATATAAATAGTCTTCAGCCAGTAGATACATCAACATAATCAAAAGGGAGTACTGTTGAAAAAGAAAGTACTCCTCACACCCCTTTTGGGTGAACCTCTGTTCTCAGAAGTAACCTCTTTTGACAGTTCCTGGAATATACCCCTAAAACTCTTATACAGAGATAATCATATAATGTTTTTGAGAAATTGTACCTATACCATGATTTCTTTTCAAAGATCCATTCTCTTAGCAACTTTCAAATATGCAGTATAGTATCGTTAACCATAGTCACCATGATATCCACTATATCTCCATGAGTTAATTATCTAGTAACTGAAAGTTTGTACCTTTTGACCATTGTCATGCATCTTGCCCACTCCCTCCCCACTCTCCATGGCTGGCAATCACCAGTCTGTTCTATCTAATGAGTGTTTTTTTGGTTTGTTTCACATATCAGTGAGATCATATGGTATTTGTCTTTCCCTGTCTGACTTATTTCATGTAGCATAATGCCTTCAAGATCCATCTATGTTGTCACAAAAGGCAAGGGTTTTTTGTGGCTGTGTGATATTCCATTATATATATCTGTATCTCACATTTTCTTTATTCATCTGTCCATGAGTACTTAGGTTGTTTCCATATCTTGTCTATTGTAAATATCTGAACTGTTGTACATACTACTTCAGGCAACATGGAGGTGCAGATGTGTTTTCATTTTCTTCAGATAAATACCCAGAAATAGATCATATGGTAGTTCTATTTTAAATTTTTTGAGGAACCTCCATGTTCTTTTCCGTAGTGGCTAAACCAGTTTATATTCCTGCTAACACTGTACAAATGTTCCCTTTCTCTACATCCTTACTAACACTTGTTATCTCTTGTCTTTTTGCTGATGGCCATTCTAACATGTGTGAAGTGACATTTCATTGTGATTTTTGGTTTGCATCTCCCTGATGATCATTGAGGTTGAGCATCTTTTCATGTACCTGTTGCCTGTGCGTATGTCTTCTTTGAAGAGTGTCTGTTCAGGTCCTCTGCTGGGTTTCTGATTGGATTGATTATTTCTGTTGGTGTTTTTACATATCAAAAGATATTTGTACCTCTGCTGCGTCATTTGCCACCCTTAGCTGGTAGGCGGCAAAGCTGACACATGAGTCTGTGGACCACGCCACCTTGTCTCTTCCTGCCCTTGTTTGTTACGGCAGTGAGGCTGCTGCTCCCGTGTCACTTCCTTTTTATCTCTCAGTTAATTGCATTGGCAGAGAAAATAGAAAATAACTCCTTATAGTTATCTAATGCCTAAACAAAAAACAGTTCTCTTCCACAAGCTGTAGACACAGAGGCTCTGCATTCCCTCTGCCACGATTTACTCCTTGTCTTGCTTGAAGTTCATCTCCTGAGTTTTGAAGGTTCTTCAGTGATGAGATCTTGCTTTTTTTTTTGTTGTTGTTGTTGTTGTTGTTGCACTGAGCAACCCTGGACCTTCAGGGAAGTCCTGAGTTTGTGCCTTTTGAAAATCATTTGTTTTGACTGCTCTGATAGATACTTAAATGACAGGGTAACTGGATACAGAATTCTTCTGTTGTACTCTTAATTCCTTGTATACCTTGGGGCACTCAGCCCTGTCTTGCAGCACAGAATGTTTTTCTGGAGAGACTGAGGCCAGCCTGATTTGTCTCCCAGTATGTTTTTGTGTCTAGATATCCTAGGTTACCAGTAGAGGGTATTAGGGTTTGATTGGAGAGGAATGGAAAATGGCACAAATTCAGTTGTGGCTATAATGATTTATTTCCTTGAAAAATAAAATGATATGAAGCAAGTATGCCATAATGTTAACCTTAGTTTAGTACAATTGCTGAGTGCAAGAGAATCTATAAACATCGTTCTCTGTGGTGCAGGGTGTGTTTGGAACAAAATTTTTTAATAAATATGCCATGTAACCATAAATCAGGAAGAGCTTGTATGCTTTAGTGATGCAGTTCAAAATGTATTTAATTGAAGATCACATTTTTGCCTTATTGATCATAGCATACATTCTTGTTTTCTTTATATGTTGACAATCAGCTGTGTTTTCTGTATTTTCTTTGGTGTCATTTCCTAAGTTTTGAGTAAACGTTTTTTATATTCCAACATCCTGAAGATGATAAAATTCTAGATTGAGAATCTGCAGAGTGGAGGTTAGTGGCAGTTGCCACAGAGGCTAGAACTAATGGGATGTTTGACTATAAAATCTGTTAAAAGATTTATTTATGCTGGTTTGGGAGTATTTTGAACAAGTGTTCCTCTAAATAGGCAAAATAGATTTAAGGTTTAAAATATTATGATAATTGAAAGAGTTCAGTATTCAGGACTGACTGACTTCTTTCTTTTCTTTTCTTTTCTTCCGTAGGGCTCTGATAAGTATGTCACAATAAAGAAAAATATTTTCTTATTTTTATTCATTTTCATTTTTCAGTACTAAGAGATTTAAACTTTGTTTTCCTCTGTATTCAGGTACATGTCTCGAGTCCACGGTATGCATCCAAAGGAGACCACTCGTCAGCTGAGCTTGGCTGTGAAAGATGGTCTCATTGTGGAGACGCTGACAGTGGGCTGCAAAGGCTCTAAAGCTGGTATCGAACAGGAAGGATACTGGTTACCAGGCGACGAAATTGTAAGTTTTTTATTTTATAAATCTGGAACGTTATTTATGTATGCCCCATAGAGATTTGTTTTCAGAAGTTTGGTAATATTTCACAGTAAGGACTGGCATTGGTAGGATGGCTCCTTTCCTTCCTGATTGTTTGGGAGAAAACTCACCTGTGCAGGGAGTCTACTTCTCCTCTTTGGGTTGCCTTGAATCTGAAAAATAAAAGAAAGTCCTTTGAATGTACACACAATTAATGGTTCCTAAGCATTTTCTTCAGTAAATATTAGTAAAAAGAAAAAAAGTTTCAGTGAGGATAATATTGATGCTGTCCAAACAGACTGAAAGGGATGTATACTTCTCTACTCGGAGTCACATACAGAAGTACCTTTTTTAAATGTAAAGATTGGTTTCATGTGTAATATGTCTGTCTTTCTTCCTTATTTGCTCTTAATTGTTCTAATACTTTAATGAAAAGTCTGTTTTTGGAACAGAAAGGTTTAAAATAGGATAAACATTAATTTTTTAGTTCTAAAATGAATAGATTTGATAATTAGATATATTGAGAGTGCTTTATCATGAATTCTCTAAAACCTAGAATTATAAAAATGACACAGTATCTTAAAATTGGTTCATTTCCCCAGAACATTGTCTTTCCCTTCATGACTCTAGGCAGTTGAGCCAACACAGACATCCGCTTGTCAAGTCTGAGAGCAATAAACTAACAGTACAGTTTTCTGTGGGAGACTATTAGCTTTAACACTGTTTTTGTCAATTTAATAAGTGCTTTTAAAGTTTCAGGAAAGAAAATTCACATTTTTCACAAATAGAAAACATGGAATAAATAATGTTTAATTTCACTGGTATCATTTGATTTGTGCACTAGAAATATTCTTGAAAACTTAAGTGAAAATGTTTGTATTAGAATAATTCTTCAGTTGCCATCCTTGGTGGTTTAGTTTCTAACTTGTGTCTGAGTCTTGGACCCCACGGAATGTAGTCCACCAGGCTTCTCTGACCGTGGGTGGAATTCCCCAGGCAAATGCACTGGAGTGGGTTGCTATTTCCTTCTCCAGTGATCTTCCTAACCCAGGGATTGAATCCATGTCTCCTGCATTGCAGGCAGTCTCTCTACCAACTGAATCACCAGGGGAGCACTTTACAGAAAATTAAAGTTTTTGCCGATAAAGAAACTCTGTGTGCCAAGCTATAATAATAATGTCAAGTGATATAAATCTTATCTATAGCAGACATTTAAAGGAGGGCCACTGATAATTGATAGCTTATCATATATTTAAAATCATCCAGATTACATAAAATTTTTAATCCACAACGACTTAGAAACAAAGATTTACTATAGAAGGCTATATGGATAATTTCTGAGATGTCTATAGCAGCTGGACAGTAGTAAAAGCAACTTAAATCCATAAGATTTTGGTTTGTGGCTCATATGTACAATTTTTTCATAAAAGTGATTTATTTCTCCTATTTAGATTTGTGCTTTTCCATATGCTTTTTCCCCCTCTTCAAGTTGTAGTTCTTTGTTCAGTTTAATTCAGCAAGCAGTTAATGAGTTATACGTGTTCAACCACGTTAGGTTCTGTATTCTAGTTTTATGTGCACATGTCCTCACTGCATATGTTTTTATAGCATCTTCCTTTTCTTTTTTCTAGATGAAATCTCACATGTAAGTCAAACAGTGTATACAGATTTTATTAATTCTGGTTGGTTCTTATTCACAGGCATTTTTATACCAAGTATACACATATGATTTAAGTACAGCTGAGTATAAACATTGTAGTTTATGAAATGGTGAAATAAAAAGAAGTTAAGGTTTCAGTTCTGTCTCAGATATTGTTTCTAGTTGTGTGGGAGAGTTTCTAAACTCTGATACTCATTCCTCAGCTGTAATATGAGCATGTTAATATCACTTTCATTTGGTTGTTTTGAGGATTAAATGAGATTATCTATAGAAAGCATTTAACTATGCACTCAAAGCAAGTTTTGACTAGTGAATAAATATGTTTAAAATAAGAAATGCCTTTTGTGTAGCAAAAGCACACAAATTTCTTACTAAACGGCAAGCAAAAATTCTCATCATGATTTTTTTTACTTTTAACCTGTAACTCCAAACACAGGTTTTGTAATGAGATCTTCCTTTAGGATGCTGGATCTGTATTTAAGGTGTAGCTATAAAATGATGAGGCTGATTTTATGTGTATCTCATGGTTGTGGCTGGTGGACCACCTGCTACCCAGGGCTGTTTGTGTGTTGCAGTTTTAATGCCCTGAGAATACTCTGGAGGACACACAACTGACCTGTGTCACCCTTGGCACAGCGCAGGCATTTTGCAGTGGCCAGTTCTGTGTGTGAGTAGGGACTGTGTGGTCTATGCGTGCAGGCTGCTGTGTACAGGGTCTGGTGTGAATTGCACAGCTTAGGAATTGCCACCTTCTCCTCAGATATCCTTGCATGTTTATTTAGCAGTTCTCTAGCACATGGCAGTGACGTGTCTTGTTCTAACAAAATCAGTCTTAGGGAAGGTCAACTTTCTAATCAGCACAAAGGTTTTTTGTGGTCTTTGATAGCCCTATATGCTGGCATTTGAGTCTGGGGCTCTTCTTTATAGTTTCTCTACTTTTTATATGAGATGATACCTCTGAAAGCTTGAGGTTTTAGATTGGAGGGTGTGCATTATTATTTATCTCACTGACTTTCTACTAATTATTAAGAGAAGACAAAATCAAGTAGATATATATGGCCTATAAAAGTCAAATAGATTATATATGTAAGGAAAGGGATAGGATTTTTCTACTATTCATTTTTAAACCTTTATTCAGAGTTACAAAGACTCTTTACTCAGGGAGTTCTGTCATTTGAGAAATGTAGTGAAGCTCCTCTTCTCTTCATTCTGTAGCCTCTAAAAATAGCAGCTGTAGCTCAGAGGTAGACAAGTTGGTTCCTCTTGATAAGTTCTACAAGTTGTATCCCTGAGGATACTGTGTATTAGTAACGAGGCTGGACTCCTTGTCCTCATGTCCATGGCTCTGTTGAGAGAGAGAAGGTAGGCAAAAGTGTTGTTTCTTAGGCTGCTCAACCATCACTGAGCAAGTCTGCTGTGTCGTGTTTTTATTCTGTTTTTCTACCCTTTTTCCAATGTTTATTTTTAAAAACTTGATACAATTGGAAAATATGCATATCTTAAATACTATTGTTTTATTAAATCCAGCTATCATGTAATAAAATTCTAACTCTAAAAAGACTATTTCAGGATACAATTATATATAATTTATTAAAGAGGAAGCCTGTGTAAGTCAAAGACAGTAACCTCAGTTGTACTGAGATTCTTTCTGCTAGGAATGGATTGATTTCTAGACAGTTTGAGATGCTGATCTTAACCATCATTTTGTATCTCTTGAAGTGAGAATTCAATTCGTTTGGAGAAACTGTGATGAAATTCAGTAGCACATAAGCATCTTCATGGTGATATTTTAAAATGTCCATTTGAGATAGCAGAATGAAAAGCATAATTATTAAAAATGAAGCCTCTCTCAATTTTAAATGGTTAGTTTAAATATTAGTCAGTAAACAGTGGAAGTATATGTACCAGCCAGTTCTTAAAATGACAGGCTTGCTGAGCCTGGGCAACACTCTTGTAAGTTCTCTGTGGTCATCTTTAATTTTCAGATATCTGTTATTACTATTCACTCAGATGATCCAAATACCTCTTTTAGAGATCATTTTTAAAGCTTTTGAAATTATACTGGTAAAAGGCCAGTAGATCTGGGTACATACTGAAACTGTTGTGTTTGTTTCATTTCAAGGCTTGTTTCATTTTATTTTTTTTAAAGGAAAACTACGTTTGCCTAGATTGCTTCATCATCTGCTTGCTCTAAACTAATGTACATGGATGGCTACATTCAGTCCGTATTCCATCATGATATTTCATGTCCTCTATTTTAACAACTTGAGAAATATATTTCTTGGGCAGAAAATTTTACCATTGCTCAGCTGAGTTTGGTATTTAGTAGCTCCCTTTGTAATAAATGCAACTTAATTTCTTAATTCACTAAAGATAGGAAAGTCTTATAAAAGTATTTAATTTAACACAGACATACCTCATTTTATTGTACTTTGGCTTGTGCTTTTTTACAAATTGAAGGTTTGTGGCAACTCTGCGTTGTCCAATGACGGTTAGCATTTTTAGCAGTAAAGTATTTTTAAATTAATGTTTGTACCTTTTTTAGACATACTGTTATTGAACCTTAATAGATTACAGTACAGTGTAAACACAACTTTTATATGCAATGAGAAACCAGAAAAATTTATGTAACTTTCTTGCAATAATCTCTCTATTGCAGTGGTCTGAAACTGAACCCATAGTATCTCTGAGGTGTGCCTGTAAAAGTGTAGCAGGGCAAGTGACCTTGAGTTATGGATCCTGTGCAGATAAAACATATCAAATATGTGCTTTGATATTGAGGCTGTTGATATTATTTATTTGGTGACTCCCAGCTTGATTCATGGTCCCTGGCACAAAGCTATGACTCTGTAGTATTTGACAGACACTTTTTAATCTGACATTAAATATTTTGGTCACCAGTGTAGAGGATGGCATATAAGTGTGAAAAGGTGACATTTGCTACAAGACTACTTGTCTCTTTACTTGCCTGCCAGACCTGGCCTCAAGGGCTCCTTTCTCCTTGTGTGGGTCACGCCAGTCCAAAGACAGAATCCCGGCTTTCCGTTAGTGTGCCTCCACCAGTTTGGCTGCTGATGACTGGAGAGCAGCTGCAGACCTGTGCTCCCATCTCGGCTGGTCAGCCCTGCTCAGCTGCAGCAGTTTTCACGTAACCTAGTTTGTTCTCTGACAAGCAGGACCTCTTGCTAGTTTTTACATAGGTCTTGAGTTAAGGTTGGTACCTTTTAAGAAGCATCATTAATGAAAATACAAATTTTGTGGTTTCTTGAAAAGATGGACATATTAGGGATAAATGGATTTAGTTTTAATTTACAGAGGGACGAGATAGGTACTTTTTCCCCCATCTTCATCTCCTTTTCATGATTCAAAAGAACCAGTCTAAAAGACACTGAGGTTTATATACCTCTTGAAACTTGGCTGAAAGCTCACGTCTTTTGTGTAAGACATAGGATTGGATTTATGTCTTATTCTTCAGAAATTACACAGTTAAACAGCCATGGCAAGATGTGCTGCCCTGCTTTGTTCCCGAAAAACATTAAGAGAGGCCTGCAAACAGCCTTTTCATAAATACAGCATAGTGAAGTAACAGTTTTTTTTAAAAGTTTACATCTTTGTGTTTTCTTATTATACTTATAGTTATAAATTAATCAGTCACATTTTAAAACTTTCTGTCCCTTGGATTCTGTCGGTTTTTTAAATGTGAATTATATTTTATTTGTTCTAATTATGTGCAGAAGTACACATTTCTCCCAAAGGTCCATTACCTGCATCAGATACAATTTTTTATTTACTAAATAAATATTAAGTAATAAGTGATATATTGGTGGTTATTAATTACAAACCATTTATACTATGGTTCTATGTGCAAAACATACTGTTATGTACTAGACATTGTTCTTACTTTGGTGATGAATTTCTATTTTACTCAGTAGAATATTTTGGGTCATGCTGTCCTGTTACACTCTTTTCAGCCTGTGTGTGTGTATGTGAGAGTTCTTTTGTTTTCCTCTTTTTAAATTTTATTTCATTAAGGAATGTTTTAATATTCTAATTAAAAAATAACATTTAAAATTATTGGTAATCTTTAACCATAAAAATCTTACCTCTCAGTGATGAACTGAATTTATTATCAGAATTAAACTAAATCTAGAATTCGCATAGAATTAATTTTAGGTTGTTTCTGTGTAAAACACATATTTGATGATGTGAGGTTTATCTGCTCACTGTGTAGAGACAGGGGGTTAGTGTAAAAGTTAAGTCTCTTGAATAGGGTGAGGGAGGCCCTCTCCAGGCACAGTTCTCTCGGCCTTCTTGCTGCAGTGTTAACTCTCAGTTAGTTAACAGTGTTTCTTGTCCCATCTTGCTTACAGAAATGTTGGGAGGGTTACAGTCCTAATGCACTTAGGGTCCTGAGGATGAAATTCACATGTGGGTAATTGCAAGTGTCACACCATTTAGTGGCTTATCAATTCCCATTTTGTGCATTATAGCAAACAGATCATCTTAACACCAGCTAACAGTTGCTAAACATAGTAACTTGTTTGATCCTTGCAAAAGCCCCATAAGCTGAGATTTGTGCTAGTCTAGCTCCAGAGTCTTAACCAAATGCTCTAAGTGGTGACAGAGCCATAAATCAGCAGGCTGCCTCTTGATGGTAGAATGTTTTCTACTCAGTTCTGAAGACAACCTGTATAAACTTCACACTGTGGTGAAGTACTGAGTTGACCACATTTACATTCATCACTCGACAGGTATTTTTTTTTTTTTTTTGGCCTTTTCATACTGTTCATGGGGTTCTGAAGGCAAGAATACTGAAGTAGTCTGCCATTCCTTTCTCCACTGGACCATGTTTTGTCAGTCCCTGACTAGCTGGGACATGCCCTTCAGACACTCCATGTAGCTGGACGACACGCCTGGGGCCTTGGTTGTCCCACTGCTGGTTCTTGTTGAGCGTAATAACCTTCAGTTGCTGTCGGATGTCAGGGAGATGGTGAAGGACAGGGGAAGCCTGGTATGCTGCAGTTCATGGGATTGCAAAGAGTCGGACACAACTTAGCAGCTGAACAACAATAGCAGCAGCTCCCAATTAAAAAAAAAAACCCAGTGTGAACCAGTTTGGGATCAATAAGACATACATTTGTGATCATGCACAGATTTAAATGACACTGAATTTGTTAATAAAATGTTTTTCTGTCGTCTTTATAGGTTTCATGGAACATGAATTCCTATAGATTTTCTCTGTGTTCATTTTGTAGTGTTTGTGTTAGTGAAAAAAAGTTTACTCTTAAACTCGTAATGATTCTTGAGTTTGCATGCTACTGTCGTTTCATTAATGATTACTACAGTGATAGATTACCAGTTGATATCATCTGCCAAATACTATGTATAGCAACTAATAAACAGTTTGACTATGTACCAAACCCCTTTAGCTCTGTATATTGCCTGATATTGAGCAAAGCTATAGGAGAGAGACCAAGATTATTTTGTTTTTATTTTGAAAGGCCTACAGCATGCAGCCTTTCTTCAGGACAGCAACCCCAGCCAAGGTGAACCGATTTTGCACTATATTATTTTACTTTAATTCTGCTTTTTTAAAAAAATTGAATTTCTCTTTCTTTAGGCCAGCTTAGTTAATTCTTGCTAGAATTGTTCATTTAAACCATACGCTTTACATTGCTTCTAGTTTTGGATTTTGTGCTCATAGGTTTGCTTTTTTTTTTTTTTTTTTAAACTTTCTTGTATTGAAGTAGCATTTCACATATTATGTTGATCAGGCTGAATGTTGAATAGTTGCTGACTGGTGAAATTCAGTGAAAATGCAAGCTTAGTTTTTTGGTATACACTATTGAATATTAGTCAAAAGCACTACATAAATGAATTCTGTTTACTGCAAGACAAACCATATGCAACTCTTACTTATAATAAACATATCATTTATACCTCAGAAAAATGTTTCCTGGATTCAAAGTGTAGACACTTTTGACCTTGACTTTGCATGTTCTGTATATTTAAACAGCTATTGCATTGATTGAAAGAGTAAACAACGCACTCATTCCCAGCTCATGCTCTCTTTTATATCAGAAACAAAGTTAATTTATGCCATTATACAGACGTTTATCCAAATGTTTCTCTACTTCATTCGAACTATAATTTCATTTTTATAATTTTTATGAAAAACTAGGTCTAGAATTAAACACCCATTGAAGAAAGATCCGTTTTTATCCTTGTTTCATGGGTGGATGGGAGAAGGTAGGGTTAGGCGAAGGTAGGAGTTGACAGGAGGAGACCAGAGCGGTCCACCAGCGTTGTGTTCTCTGACTTCCTCTTCTTAGTTAACCTAGTAATTGCCATGTTGAGAATCACAGGGAGATGAATTGATGTGTAAAAAAAAATCTCAAATGATGAAGAATGGCAGTTTCTTTTGTTAATGAGTATACATAAGCCACCAAAATTCTTTTAAGATGCGTAAGGAAAATATTCTGAAATATTTGGTTTTAAATTTGGAAAGAGTAAATTTTAAAAAGACATCTTATCTCCATTGGAACCTAAATTATCAATAATTTTTGGTGCAAACATTGAAATAGCTAAAACACGCTTCCTTATGAGCTGCGTGAAAGACATACACCAAAGATTGTTACTTTAGTACAGACGAGCACCACAGTTTACTGTGGCACCGCTATGTCAGGCTTTGTGGGGGAGCTTTTTTCTGCCATGCACAGATGAGGCTTTTATGTCAAATCAGTACCTTACGGTCTTTTAAACAGTCTAACTGAAATTATTCCTCCCTTACTGAGTGAGCAGAGTCTACACATCTGCAGCAAACAACTAAAAATGGTTGTGCTTTTTTCTTTATTACTGTGGTTGCTACAGATTGCCAATTTCTTACTAAAAAGCAAGCAAAAGAATTTACATTTCTGCAGAACTTACTAGTGTACTTTAGCTGTGTCTCTGAATGTGGATTGGAAGGTGCGAAGTTTCAGAACATGAGCTGCTCATGTTCCGTTTTGAAGGAGAGAGACGTAGCCTTCTCATATGGTTGGGCAGCACTGCATTTGAACCCTTGGTGCCAGAGTCAGTGCTGACTGAACAAGTGCTCTATCACAGCCATTTATTGCAGGAGTTATTGACCTAAGAGGGGCTGAGAATGCTGTTCACTCTCAGAAGCAGAGTGTAGACAGTGATTTATAAAAAGAAAAATGATGGCAGAGCCCTAATTTAGAATTTCAAGATCCTCATTGGAAATGGCCTTGACAATACTAACTGTGGGTTTAACCCGTATTCATTCAACTACCACATCTGCAAGAGAAGGTTGAGAATTAATCCATCACTCTTAATGGGGGTATTTTTGATACATGCTAAGAGTGATATTTATGAAGAATGAATTCCAAATTAAGGAAAGTTACACTGGTCTCCTGTTTGTGTTTAAATGGTACTGGCTGTACAAAAAAAAAAAAAAGTGTAACAAAGAAAATGTTGAACACCTGTTATGGTCTTTTATTTCCAGGAATAGTCCCAATGAGAAAATAAGCCAGCTTCCTTTTTTTTTTTTTTGGTGGTAATGTCCTTTGGAGAATGTGATTAAACCTTTAGTTTTCACATTTTCAATTTATTTTTCCAAATTCAACAGACCCTGAAAATTTGACAGCCTATCAGAACATGGACATTCTGATTAATGATTATTTTCAATAAAGCATCCAATACCATGGATGAGAAGATAAGAATAGTGAGCATCACCATTTATTACTATTCTCTCCGTTTCCAAAGTATGCTAAGTACCTAGTATATTTCTTTAAAGAAAATCAGGACAAAACAGAGGTTTGTTTATTTGAAATACTAAGTTATAGATGTTGCTTTGGGGTATTCCATTTACTGAAGAAATTATCCCATAAATTCTATAAAAACTGAAAGATAATGTTAGAAGTTGTATTGGCTTTGGGCTTATTTCATTTTGGACTGGTTTTGTTATCAGATCACCTTAAGATATTTCTGAATATAAATATGTTTAGGAGAGAATTGAAAATTGAAAGAAGCAAATTTCTAGGTATTTTTCCCTCCTGTTTTAACACAGTAAATGTTTAAAATTGTTTATAATGCCTAACTTCTGATGGACTTTAGTTTCAATTTTGTTCTTAGTCATTGCGGATATTGACAAAATGTCATACGAAATTATTTTGTATTTTTTGTAGGACTGGGAAACAGAAAATCATGACTGGTATTGTTTTGAATGCCATTTGCCTGGAGAGGTGTTGATATGTGACCTGTGTTTTCGTGTGTATCATTCCAAGTGTTTGTCTGATGAGTACAGGCTTAGAGACAGCAGTAGTCACTGGCAGTGCCCAGTTTGCAGGGTGAGTACCTATGAGCTTTAATGTGCTGGTCAGAGGGTTGGAATTCATTGATAATAGCTGCACAAAGATATCCCAGGTGGTCTTGCCAGGTTAATGGATAAAATACTGGAGGGTGGGGGTTATCTACTGAAATGATGGTTAATGAACATAGAACACTCATAAATGAATATCACAGAACACATACTCAGGGTATGGATTTTAGAAAGTTTCAATCATGTAAAAATATACTCTCTTCTTTTTACTATTCCCTCCGAATTGTGTGACTCCTTTAATGGACAGACTTTGGGAATCAAGAACCACTGTCCCATACCACGGTCTGTTCAGTCAGTCCTCTTGGCTGCTCAGAAAACACAGGTAGCAAAAGGCACACTGTCGGAAAAGTTCTGTATCTGCTTTCCATTTTATATCCATGTAATGTTGCCTTTATTTTTTTGTCATGTCATGGGTTTATTTCTTTTCTTTGGAGGGTGGAGGGATGGGACAGTTGTATATCAAGAATTCTCCAAAATCAAATAGTCTGGTAGGTAAAATAGGTACTTCCCACGATTATTTTCATTTATATTATTTCCCTGTTGAAAAGTGTACATGATTGTGCTTGTTGGCTGCCAATGTGGTGTGTGTGTGTGAGTGATCGCGATGCCTAAATACCATGTTGTGTATGGCCTTGATGGTGATCAGTCAGGAATTATTTGCTTGGAACTTCTATTGTTTTGTACTTAACTATTATTAATATACTTACTTGGAATCATGCAAATTGCCGAGATTACTCATGGGTTCTGTTTGTGAACATGTTTTATAATACTTGTATAACTAAAATATTCATTTCTTCTTCCAAAAAGTTATGTCTTTATCTCCTCTTTGATACCAGCCAAAAATCATCTGGTTCATTTGCCAGCATGATGAGCAAAATACAGTGTCTCTTGTAGTCTTCCTTTAGTGACTGTGGCTTTGTGTTACCTCAGTATGTTTCTTAGCAGCCCTACTGTAGTTGTTCAGTAGGCAGACAGAAGACTGTTGGTATAACATTTTAAATACATGTGTTATGATGACATGTAATCAAATGCCTAAATGCTAAATAGTGATAAACCTCTAGATCTGAACTGATCAGTATCAAGCCTCAGGGTGTGGACCTTCTCTAGAGGCCTGCAAGAATTTGAAGGCTACAAGAAATCAGTATGGAGCTGCACCAGTGTCCTACAATTTACTCTCATGGATTTGTATTTTATAAGTAAATAATATCATGGTTTTCACTAACAGTTTACACTAGAGGAAGTAAAGAATTAATTACATCTGAAGAACAAGTATTAAGGTAGTAAAAATATAAAAGAGATGAGGTCACTGATCAAAAAATAGGGTCTCAGGGATTTAGGAAGTACAGTTCTGGACACTCCTGAGTCTTTACAGCTGTAGCTTTGTAGTATCTGATATTTAGCTCCTATCTCATAGTAAAGAATTTAAATAAAAACACTGGGATTTTTGAGGATGGGTTAAACTTTATGGTAGGTGTTTTATATTCCTTACATTAAGAGTTGAAGTTTAACACTTAAACTTTTGAAGAAAATGTGTAATGCTTTTTCTGTCAGAATTCACTATCAAGTTGTCGTATTCCAGTTTCTAAATATGTTTGCTCTACCGTTTACTGATAAGATGAAAACCTTTAAACATCAGTGGGTTGCTGGCTCACAGAAACATGATACCCGAAGGGGAGTTTAGCCAATCCCATCCTGCCTTTGTGTTCTTCCCTTTGGTTTTCTTTTCGTCTTTGTCAGCCTAGATATTCCCACATTGTGATGTAATTATGTTTACTGAAATGATGCTATGAGTCAGTAAAACACTGGAACTCAGATTCCTTTCACAGAACGAGGGCGGCTCTTTGCTTAGCCTCAAAAAGCCTGTGTTTGTGTTGGGGGTTGGTGAGTTTAGCTTGAGCTTTAAAAATTCCAAAGAAATAATTATTTCTATGTTGCTGCTATCGCTTCGTCGTGTCCGACTCTGTGCGACCCCACAGACGAGCTCCGGCTCCCCTGTCCCTGGGTTCTCCAGCACTGGTGGGTTGCCTTTCCTTCTCCAATGCATGAAAGTGAGTCAAAGTGAGTCGCTCAGTCGTCCGCCCGCCCCTGGGCCCCGGCTCCTCCGTCCATGGGATCTCAGGCAAAAGTACTGGGGTGGTTCTATGTTAGATCTGTTGTATTTTTTAAATTGTTATGTTCAGGAAAAAGAAAAGTACTAACAGTTTCTTTCCCAAGAAAAGGGATAATAATAAACTTGAGATTCTAATGCAATTTTAAATATCTTTTTTGATTGGTATTGGGTTGATATATTTGTTTAAACAGTATGTCAAGACTTCAAGTAAAGCTGTTTTTCAATAATTTAACTTGAGAGCGATGGACCAGATTTAAATTTTCTTGAACTAAGAGAACTAAGGCTATAGACTGAAACTTAAAAATTATGGTTCCATATCAGCCTAAGGATCTCTATTTTCATTTTTAATTAATGTCTAGAAAGAATATATAGTAATTAGATTTACTAATGAGGAATTTTTAAGATAAAATACTGGGGCCACATTTCAGTACAGGTAAAAGTAGTGGATGGAAGCCAATCACTGCGTCTAAATTTGAAGATAAAAATATTTTTAATACTTTATACTGGTCATAAGACTTTTGTTTTATGTAACCTCTGCCCCTTACAGCATTGAGTAGGTTATTTCTCACCCAGCTGTCAGCTGTGTTAGCAGATTCACTTCAGCTTGTTGAACTTTATCTCATGTCTCACAAATTTCAAAATATTTTAAGAAGGCAATGATGGGAATTTTTCTCAGTTTAAAATAGTTTTTTCAATTTTCATAATAATCTCAAGAATCTCAGAACCCTGAGGATATTTCTTTGAAATGTCTGCCTTTCTAAACAACAGTTAAACTACTACTATACAGATACAATAGATAGTTATTGTAATGTAGCTTTGAATATCAGGTTAGCATTTTGCTTTAAAAAATTCAAGTTATATCCAGTTTCATACTCATGATACCAAGAATTCCTATTAATTGGAAAAAAGAGTTTTAAATTCCTTTTTCAAAAGTTTTAAAAAATTCAAAATTATAGGAGGATGAAGAAGAAAAACAATCCCAGCAGTGCTACCACATCACAGGTGAGTGTGCTCACAGACCTGTGTATGTGTGCACACTCCATCTTTGTGAATGTGCTCACAGACCTCTGTGAGTGCACACTCCGTCTGTGTAACTAACTGGCTGGACCCATGGATTAGGTACACTGCTGATGGCAGCTGGCTTGCTTCTACTCAGCAGTGACCCAGACACCTTTTTTCTGAGATGTGAAAGGTTTCCGCTGATGCACATACGTTGTGTCCATGTGCTGTCTGGGGCAGCTCTCTCCTGTGCTGTCTGACCAGCAACACTGACTGAAACTCACCTGTCCAGGGCAGAGGGATGGTGGGGACTCTGGCACCTCCGTTCCAAGGTCTTGACCCATTCCATCTGGAAGAGCACTCTTCTGTTATTTCTGTATAAAAGTGAAGTTTATATTTTGTTAGATGTTATCTGAATTTTAAATAATATTGAATTTTATTATTTTCAGGAAAAAAGAGAAACCATTAAATTTTAAATGAAAATTGTTTTAAAATTTTTATTTGCTTAAAGATTGTATCTTTAAAACAAAATGTAGTCAATTTTACTTTTCTAAAAAAAGAATTATACATGTATAGACATATACGTGTCTATGCAGGTCTGTTTGGTTGCCTTTACAAGTTAAATTCACTGAAACAGAATTCTTAAAGATAGGCACATTTCAATCTGTGATAAAAATTACCAAGTTGTTTGTCAGAAGATCAAACCCATTTATACCAACACTTAAAATATTTTCTAGCTTTTTGCTACCAATTTGACAGGCTCCAGAGGGATATCTCACTTTAATGTCCCTTCATTCTCATTTGCACACCTTCAAAGTTACAGCCATTAACTCCTCGATGCTGTAGTTGCAGAAGGCAGGCCTGTGTGTGTGAGTCTGTAAGCATACATGTCTGCAGTACATGTCTGCAGGTGAATGTGCATGTGTGTGTGTGAGTTGTGTGTGTGTATGCATGTGTATGTTTTGTGCGTGTGCACATGCACTGCACACTTGCTGGTCTCCAGCCCTACTGGTAAACATCGTACTTTTTGAATGATATCCGCCTGGGTTTTTAATACATGGGCAAGGTGACATCTCATAGGAAACCCTAAAACCACTCCCTAGGTTGGCACCATGTTGCCTTTCGGGTCATAGTTACTGGTAGATCTTCCTGTGGGCATGGAATGTTCTCCCTGTGCTGGCCATGGGAGCCACTGGCATGTCTGTTGAATGCGGTATGGAGACCCAGGCACTGGTTTTCAGTTTGGCAGTTTGACTTACGGCTACTTACTGTACTAGGCAATGCAGTGTTATACATGCCAATCTAAATGCCTGTAGTAACTACTGCAAGAGAAACATGAGTGGCCTGGCATTTGTTCTCCCCTTGATGCCACAGTTCCACCTTAAAAGAGTTCTAGAGGAAGGATGTAGAGCATCCTCTGCCTTGCAGCCCTCTGCTCCATAGCAGGTCGTGGGCAGGCCCTGCATCGTGCTGTGCAGGTTACAGTGTGTGTTCTGTGATGTGCAGTGCAGACTGATGGCTGTAATACTTGACGGTGCTGTGTTTGCTCTGAGGCTGGTTGTTCCTAAAAATCAGAATGCGAAATGCAGGGGAAGAGAACAGCAAAATAGTTGGCACTTTCCAGGTTAATGATCCTGATACAATAGTATTTTGAATATCGGCCCTTGTTTCCTACATCCTCATTTAATATGTTAGTGTTCCTTATATAAATGAATTTCTTCATAACTTTGGGGAGTTACAGATTCATGCTTCTGCTCCTTTCAAATTCAGATAAATGTAAATTTTATGTTTGGACTAAAATCTGTCACTAGGGAGTAGAGTGTAGAGCTCTGAACTGTGAGCAGGTGGGAAGCACCAGAGGAGGTGGCTGCAGTGAGTGTCTCACCTCCTCACTAGGGGGTGGGCCGTGGTGAGCATCTCACCTCCTCTTCCATGTTTGGCCCTCTATGCTGCTCCAGTGAAATCCATCCAAAGTTTTTTTTTTTTTTTTAAGTTGGGCTATCTTTATTATTGAGGTATAGTCGATGGACAGTATTGTAGATTTTAGGTGTGCAACATAGTGATTCATAATTTCTAGAGGTTATGTTTCATTTAGTTATTACAAATATTGGCTATACTTCCTATGTTGTACTATATACCCTTGTAGCTTGTGTACTTTATGCATTGTAGTTTGTACCTCTTAATCCCTTACCCAGATCTTAGGCCTTTTAAATTGTCTCATTATAGCATAAAAATATTGTATTACTGTTTATACCCTTAATATCTTTGGTTCACTTTTCATCCCTTTTATTGACACACTTATCATGATCTATCTATGAAAAGATCAACCTAAGTCACAAAAGAAAAAGTGCCATTCAGGGAATTGGATAAGGGATATATTATTTCAGTATATCTTTAAAAATTTTTATAAAATATTCATCTGCCTACAAATGTTTCATATGGTATTTTCCCCTGTTTAAGGTCACAAATTTTAAGATTTGTGTTAATATACAAAGAGTATGGAGAATTAACTTAGCCTGCTAACAAAATACAGAAACACTAGAAAATGCAGAGAAGAAAATGAATGCATATGGGAAAATTTTACTTATTTAAAAATACTTTGGTTCTACATCTAATCTGAGAAGCTCTCCCAGGTTTGCAGCTCCTGGTTTTCTGATCCCTGACTCCTCGGCATTTAAGAAGAGGCAAAGAGGGGAGGGACTAGTAGAAATGATCCCTGCAGTCTACCTACTGCTGCAGGTTCTCTTTAAAATTGAGAAAAAATAGGTCTGTTTTACAGGAAATTTAATAGATATACAGAAAGAAGTCTACAGAGAGCATTTAAAGTTAACTTAAAGTTGATGTTAAGCCCCAGGTACTGTATTTTTTTTTCACAAAGGCAGTGGCACCCCACTCCAGCACTCTTGCCTGGAAAATCCCATGGACAGAGGAGCCTGGTGGGCTGCAGTCCATGGGGTCGCTAGGAGTTGGACACGACTGAGCGACTTCCCTTTCACTTTTCACTTTCATACATTGGAGAAGGAAATGGCAACCCACTCCAGTGTTCTTGCCTGGAGGATCCCAGAGATGGCGGAGCCTGGTGGGCTGCCATCTATGGGGTCACAAAGAGTCGGACACGACTGAAGCAACTTAGCATAGCATAGTATACTCATTAGACAGCTACTGAAAATGAAGGAATTTAACTAGCTTGCTAAAACTAAACCAAGAGTAAGTCTCTGTTAGGACATCACCATGGGCGCATACTGACTGGTCAGTGTTACTCGCTCTGGTTAAGTTATATTTGAGTCATTTGCACTGAGACTCATGATGAAAGCTGTTTCTTGAAACTGCAGATAAAACTTTACTTCTGAATTAATTTTTCATTCTTTTGGGTATGTAAGCAGTATAGTTTTTTAAATCTCAAAATTAAGGAGAATTCTCATATAATGTATTCAGAATGAAACAGGACAGAATGCTAAAAGAAAATATTTTGAAACATATATGCTTTATGTATCTACTGCAAAATTGTAACTGTTCTTGCTTTCTGCTTAGTCTTCCTTTCTTAATGTGGGAAATTTAATATTTTCACCCTGAAAGTAAGTACCTTTACCTTTAAGATACATATTATCAATTCTGGAGTGGAGATTTCATGTTTAGATAAAATAGAAACACTTTAAAAAAATTATGTTGTAGACAGTCATAGTATTGAAAGTTACAAATGAACATTAATCAGTTTTTTTTTTTACATTTTTTAAAGACAATTAGATTATATTTCTGTACTCAAAAAAGTAGAGAATTTTTTAAAAAGGTCTGTGTCTGAACCAATTACTTTATAAGGGAGTTTTGCTATTCATTCTAGGCTTACTAGAGGAAAAAGTAAGGAAATTTTAAAATTGGATCTAGAATATAAAATTGTAAAATCTTCGTGTATTGTTATATAATCTCTATGAAACTACCTGGACCAAGCAAGAAAGGAAAAATCCACGTATCCCCACATTGCTTTGTCACGCTAAATTAACAAGTTACATAGTCAGAAAGGGTTGGATGTGAGTGTGAAATGTTTGGGGTGCATTTTGTCTTGGCGATATATCATTTTAGTGGCTTTTTTAGAACCTTAGTTGAATTTTATGTTTTATTTTTAGTTATAAGGGACTAAAGAGGTCATTACTTGGCCTGGTTCGTACATCAAGATGGTTACTTGATGTAACCGTCTTGGTTACATCAGGATAAATAGATGGTTAATCTAGATAAATAGAAAGCTTGTTTAGTGTTTGTAGCATTATGGCAACCCACTGCAGTACACTTGCCTGGGAAATCCCATGGACAGAGGAGCCTGGTAGGCTACAGTCCATAGGGTCGCGAAGAGTCAGACTTGACTGAGCGACTTCACTTTGACTTTTCACTTTCCTGCATTGGAGAAGAAAATGGCAACCCACTCCAGTATTGTTGCCTGGAGAATCCCAGGGACGGGAGCCTGGTGGGCTGCCGTCTGTGGGGTCGCACAGAGTCGGACACGACTGACGTGACTTAGCAGCAAGCAGCATTGATATACTGAAAATATGTACAAAGCGCACACAATTTCTTTTTATTGTCTCTGCAGGTGTTGAAGCAGGAGGGGAAGGAGTAGGGGGTGGGCAGGTAGTAGTATTGTTGGCTGGTTGTCAGCTTCATTGAGCAGAGACTGTGTGATACACAATCTGTGATTCCGAAATAAAGTCGTGTGAGTTGTTCTCAGAAGAGGCGGGAGAGGCTTACTACAAGTGAGGAATCCATCCTCCCTGTGCCTTTGAATCTTGTTCTTTATTTACAGACCAGTGTTGACAAAGGAGGGAAGGAACAAGTAGCCTGTGTTCTGTCAGCTTTTCCTGAATGTCCCTTTCGTCTTCCTAAATCCCTGTAACGTGCAGAAGAGCTGAAAGTCACCCCCAAAAGTACACTTAATCCTGAACGATGAAACTCCTGACACAGTAGAAATAACATAGCAGCCGTCTTGGTAGATCTAGTGTTCTAGCATTTTTTGTGTGGGTGTAGTGTATATAGGAGTACCACATGTTCACAGTATAGTCAGTTGTATGGCTTGTAGAATAATTTGAGACTGTACTTTAATAGCTGGTAAATCACCCTAGACTGGGTGGTGCAAAGCTGATTGTATCATGTGAATCTAGCCAAAACCTCCCAACCTCAATCAGAGAGCAAAGAGCCGACTTTGTAAAAATTAATGAATATAGATACAACTGAAGTAGCATTCAGTGCTGTTTTGTAAGTCTGTGTGAACAGTCTGGAAACCTGTGCATGAGTGATTCTACAGGAACAGCTTCTCACGAAGCAGAGCACCTGAGACCAGAGTCTCGTTCACCAGCACTCTCCGAGAACCTACCTCAAGACCGTCTTTGTGGTGTGAGTGACCCTCCACATTCAGCTTTTCCTGTGAACAAGAAGGCAGATTGGTGACAGCTGAGGGGAGGTTTTTATACTTAAAGTTCCTTTAACTTAAGTTTTAAAAAGAAAAACCCAAAAAACTACTGCCAGAAACTCAAGTGCAAATGATTGCTGCTGGCCCGGCTGTGGGAAACATCGGATGGAGCTGTAGGGGATCATGCACTCTCAATGTGCAGGCGTTTAGCTGAGTTCTTGTCCTAGTGCCGATGGTGGGTGTGGGTTCCACTCTTCTGTCCTTATAGCGGAGAGTTAGTTTCTGTGTATTGGTGCTGGAGGTGAACAAAACTGAACATAGGTGTGTTTTTAGAAAACTGTCCTAGAAAGTGATTGTCAATGATGGGCTGCTGGGCACAGTGGTACAGAGGAGAAATGGCAGGGCTCGGGGCCACTCCACCAGACCAGCTCTCCTGTTAGTCTTAGGTAGTGGAATTCTTACAAGTTCTTTGATTCTTTTATATTCCAGCATTACAGGTGGTTACAAAGAATACTGTAGAGGCAATTTATGTGCGGTTAAAAGTCATTGTGATTCATTTATTATAGACGGTTATAGAGGAGAGCTTGGAACATCTTAATTCCTCAAACACTGGAGGTAATTTACATGCAGAGTAGTGTTTCTCCAGTGAGCTCCAGAGACCGTGGTGGCAGAGTCCCTGGGCATGCTTGTTAGGACGTGTCCTGGGTGGAGGCGCAGGAATCAGCCTGCCTACAGGTACCTCACGTCAGGCGAGCCTCTGGTTGTCAGGGGCCCTCAGCTGTATTCAGGTGACAGTGAAATGGTGAGCACAGCACAAGTTAACACAGTGGTTTATAGTGGTCAGGACGTGCTAATACTGTAAGAATTTCACGTTTTGGAAGGATATCTTGTATTGTTGAATTCAATTACATGAAATGTTTTTCTCGTAGGCAGTGAGGTTGGTCAGTAATGATGGCCATTAGTTCAGTTCAGCTAGTATTTATTGAGTATTTACTATGTGATGGATACTGTACAAGACCCTGGATGGGCCAAAGAACGCTGAACTAGACCATCATGGGCCTGCTGTCACAAAGCTTCCTGCCCAGAGGTTGGCAGACCACGACCCACGGGCACATCATGCCCACTCTGTTTTGTACTGCTCATGCCGGTGGGTTTTATACTTTTAAATGGTGGGGGAAAATATCAAAAGAGAAATAATATTTTGTGACTTGTGAAAATTATAAGAAATGAAAATTTCAGTATCCACACGCTTTATTGGGACACAGTCCTGCTCATGGAAGGCATACATTATTTATAGCTGTTTTCTCACCACAGTGGCAGGGCTGAGTGGTCAAGACAGCCACCAACTGAATGTCTGCAAAGCCTACCATGAGGCTCTGACAGAAATTTTCCTGCCTCTGGTCCAGCTTTCTATGGGAAGAACACTCTGGGTCTTGGGAAGCCCTTGTTAGTAACAGACTTGGAAGCTTGGGTTTGGTGAGGTGCACAACACAAACGTGTATCTAAGAAGATGCCTGGATTTCTGATTTTACACTTCTCTCTCTCGCTGTCTCGGATACTTGGTATTCAGAAGTGGTATTCACAGATGTTAATTCTCTGCTAAAGTAGGTTTCTGCTCCTGAAGTACTGTATTTCTAGGGCACACTGGAAACTCCAGACCATTCAGTCCTAAATGTTCCTTCAAATAATGGTGCTTGGGCATTGTTATCAATAATCAGCTGTGGATGAACCTTGACAGGACCAAAACTTGTTCCTGCCCTCTTCCAGCCAAAAACACTGTAAGGCACTGAGTTTGGCTGAACTATTCCACTTGTGCTTTTGTCTGTGATATATACCTGGCACATCTGATTTGCTATAATCCAGCAGTTACTGTAACTGGCTTAAGAATTCTCAAGATTTTCTGTTATTTTTCTCTTCTAGGGAAGCAGCCCCTCAGGGAAATGGTACACACCTACACCCATCCTTAGGTTAGTAGGTGTGTTGCCCTCTTTGTGACAGCTTCAGCCACGGGTTGCTGTCGTCTTATGATGGCTGCAGCAGCTTTGGGTGTGTAATAAAAAGTTCCACTCTTTGTTATCTACAGATATTGACCAAAGTCGGGTGGTAAGAGCAGTTATCAAAACATCCTGAACTTCACTCTGATGGGTCCTGAGCTGCCCCTTTATGAAGAGCCCTGAGGTCTGCTGGTGGAGGATAGGTGTGGTTCTTCAAAGCCTCAGAAAAAAATAGGATCTGAGATAATCTGCAGGTTTCATCATTATTTTTTGTTTTTCTCCCCTTTTGTCAAGAGCTGTCTGCTTAGTTGTGTTACAGACAGGATTGTGTTTACCCTAGAAGCTACTCCTTTAATTTCCGTTATAGTGACTTTTTATCAAGGCATATAAATGTTCTGGTTTGGCCAACAGGCACAGACTCTGGTGTGAATGTCATGGAAGGCAGCTCACAACACGTTACCTAAGAATTCCTCAGAAGTCTTAGGGTACAGCCCTGGACAGAACTGTGTGCGCTGTTGATGTCTTTTGTGAAATACCAAATCTTTACATTATAACCAGAAAGTGTTACAAAGCAAGCCAAAGAATTTAGCAAATGCGAAAACATGAGAAATGTTCTGTCCCTACATATTGTTGTAAGAGGCTGTGCACATGTTCTGGTCTTCTCTTTTACTTGCCTGCCTTCTCGGAGCAAGCTCCTCAGCCGCATGTGTGGGAAGTGGGCCCCCAGCTCCTGAATACACCAGGAGCAGCATGAGGTCCTGGCAGCTCTTCACCTACCAACCAGTCAACCAGAGTGTTCACATGTGTTTGAGTTCTTGCCCTGCATCTTCAGTAGAATCCCGTATTTGTCACCAGAAAAGATGTATTGGGCAGCAAGTAAAACATTAAACAAGTTAACATAGAGGCTTTCAGCAAAATGATCCTCCTTTGACATGAAACTTGTTTTGTTGACTCCTATACAGCAAGAGTCAGTGAAGCTTCCAATATGCAAAGTGAGAAGAACAAAGAAATAGTTAAAATGTCAGAAAGATGCCTTTCTGCTGTTGTGAGCAAGTAGACAGACTCTAGATCTGGCGTCACTCGAGAAGCCAGCTCAGCGGCCCTGCCTCTTGACTCTGCTCGGTGTAGCAGCAGAGGTTGGGTGGGCCACCGCCCGTGCCTGTGTGCGCAGTGGGCTCTCACCTGGTGCTGGCAGTGGCGCTCAGTCAGGGCTGCCTGTGAGAGGCGCCTGGGGGCTGCTGGTGCCCAGGCTCCCTGTAAACTGGTGACAGCAGCTCTGGGTAACACGTTTTCCCGTGGGGGTAAAATTTACAGCACAGTGGTTTGCACAAGTCTTGCATGTGTCTCTTGAGAAACAGACAAACACATAGCTGTGGACCCAAGTCCACTGACTTAACGCTGAGTGCCGCCCACACCAGATGGACAGCACTCATCAGTTTCCGTCAGATCTAAGTCAGGCTTGGCCCAGAACTTTGTATCAATGGGTGCAGGCCATTGTTCATGGAGAAGGCAATGGCACCCCACTCCAGTACTCTTGCCTGGAAAATCCCATGGGTGGAGGAGCCTGGTAGGCTGCAGTCCATGGGGTTGCGAAGAGTCGGACATGACTGAGCGACTTCACTTTGACTTTTCACTTTCCTGCACTGGAGAAGGAAATGGCAACCCACTCCAGTGTTCTTCCCTGGAGAATCCCAGGGACAGGGGAGCCTGGTGGGCTGCCGTCTATGGGGTCGAACAGAGTTGGACACGACTGAAGTGACTTAGCAGTAGCAGGCCATTGTTCAGGGCTTTCCCAGGCGGTTCTAATGCACAGCCAGAGGTGGTGAGCACCCGAGAGGGATGCCTGAATCTAGGTGGCACTTTATAAAACAGGAACAGACTTTCTGAGGTGGTAATATTTTACCAGAGTTGGAGCTGTGAAGGGTGGGTGTAGGTCATATTGCATTTTTTTGCTGGAATAGTCACTCTTGCAAGTGTTTGCCACCACTTTGCACACTGGAGAGGAGAGACACTCCAGCACCTTACCCTAAGCAAATTTAAACATGATACAAAAATTAGATTTTTGTCCTCTAAATTATCATTTAGTTTTGTAAAATTAAGGCCTTCAACCTGAATTCTGTACATTTGGAGTCTTTAAAAGAAATGTACTTGGTTATCCTAAGCAGTTAATCTGAAAATGTTTAAACAGGTGAAACCAAAGTAAAAGCGTTCTGAGAGCATGTAATATCCATCTATTTTGTAAATTCTCTATGGAAAGGAAATAGTAACTGAAAATAGAGCTTTATTTAAGCAAAGGAATTATACGAACAATATAATGCACTGTTACCTAAACTTAAGCCAAGTGAAATAGGGTTTTCCCTACTGTTTGAAAAAGTTCAGAATTTTGTTTCAAAGGAAGAACAAGCTGGTAAGAATGTTCAGGCATGTGGTGGTGGTTTAGTTGCTAGGTCCTATCTGGCTCTTGTGACCCCTGGACTATAGCCGCACCCCCCCCCCCCCCCCATACTCTTCTGTCCGTGAGATTCTCTAGGAGAGAATAGTGGATTGGGTTGCCATTTCCTCTTCCAGGGGATCTTTCCGACCCAGGGATCAAACCCACATCTTCTGCATTGGCAGTTGTGTTCTTTATGGGGAAGCCCTTATACAGGCATACCTCGGAAATACTGCAGGTTTGGTTCCAGACCACAACAGTGGAGCAAATATCAACGATCAAGTGAGCTCACACATTTGTTGGTTTCCCAATGGATATAAAAGCTGTGTTTACATTGAACTGTAGTCTCTTATCATGCAGTAGCATTATGTCGGAGAAGGCAATGGCACCCAACTCCAGTACTCTTGCCTGGAAAATCCCACGGACAGAGGAGCCCGGTGGGCTGCAGTCCATGGAGTCGCTGAGTCAGACATGACTGAGCGACTTCACTTTCACTTTTTACTTTCATGCACTGGAGAAGGAAATGGCAACCCATTCCAGTGTTCTTGCCTGGAGAATCCCAGGGACAGGGGAGCCTGGTGGGCTGCTGTCTATGGTCACACAGAATCGGACACGACTGAAGCGACTTAGCAGTAGCAGCAGCAGCAGCATTATGTCAGAAGAGGTAACTACCTTAATTAAAAAGTACTTTATCACAAAAAACTAACCATCATCTAAGCCTTAAGTGACAAAGTGAGCAAATGCTGTTGGAAAAAGGGCCCTGACAGACTTGCTCAACACAGGGTTGCCACAACCTTCAGTTTGTAAAATGCACAGTATCTGCGAAGTGCAATATAGCGAGGTATGCCTGTAGAGACACTCTGGTTCTAGCACTGCATAAATCTCACTCATAGAGAAACACTGAATTGCTTTATTTTCTGAGGCTCTAAATCAAAAGGGGTTGGGTTCTGACTCACAGTGAAAACCTTCATCCATTGATGTTGAGAGTGCAGAGAGGAGAGAAATGCATCCTGTGAACTTGTGGAGCACACAGCCACTCTGGAGACCCGGCAGCCCGGTTGTGGGGGCTGCAGTGAGTACCCCTTCCCTGGCAGTCTCTCCAGTGATGCAGACTGCCCGCAGTGGTGGCCGTCGGCCTCGGGCACTCCTTGTCTGGTTGAGCTTGAGCTATTCAGTGGGAGACCATGAGTGGAGACTCTTCTGACCCTGCTCGATCTGGCACATGTTAGTGAGCTTTTAGTAATATTTCAGCACTGCATATAATGCTGGTTCTGTGTTTCCCGTGAATATTGTGTTACCTATTAAAAGAACACAGATCCCACAGGTAGTATCAGTATGACAAGACTTCTGATCTGATGTAGGTTGCTGTCATACCTGAACTTACACAGATGTGTGATTTAATGATCAGGTTGATTTTTGGGATCAGCAGTGTTAGTGCTCCTGAAATACTTCAGAGTGAGCAGGACAGAGCATGTAGTTGGAAGCATTGGGTTTGTCTGTCATTGGCTTGCAAGATCTGTTCCCCAGCCAGGGATGGAACCCAGGCCATGGCAGTGAAAGCCTGGAATCCTAACCATGAGGCCACTAGGGAACTCCCTGAAAGTATTTGTTCTTATTCTCCTCTCTTTCTAAGGGAATATAGGTTTCCCAAGAGGTAAGAAAAAGGTTTCTTTGCCTTCTTAACATTTCTTCTCTGTATCCAACAGAAGTTGTTTAATAGAGAAAGCAGTGCATGGAGGGATGGCCGTGTCAGCAAGAGTGTTTCCACAGCAGTGTTAACAGCTGACAGTTTCAGATCTGTTGTTTTGCTCTGGCTTACCGGAGGGAGCAACTAATAGTTCTCACGTGTTTGTGTGCCTGGGGCTTACACAGAGGATTTATTTATTTATTTTTTAATTGAAGGATAATTGCTTTACAGAATTTTGTTGTTTTCTGTCAAACCTCAACATGAATCAGCCATAAGTGTACATATGTCCCCTCCCTCCTGAACCTCCCTCCCATCTCCCACCCCATCCCACCCCTCCAGGTTGATACAGAGCCCCTGTTTTGGGGTTTCCTGAAACATCAGCAAATTCCCACTGGCTGTCTATTTTACATATG
This sequence comes from Tragelaphus eurycerus, assembly GCA_935064755.1. NCBI lineage: Eukaryota > Metazoa > Chordata > Mammalia > Artiodactyla > Bovidae > Tragelaphus > Tragelaphus eurycerus. The sequence goes on along the minus strand of CAKXYN010000202.1, from coordinate 1,133,571 downwards.
GTAATGTAAGTTTCTGTGTTACTCTCTCCATACATCTCACCCTCTCCTCCCCTCTCCCCATGTGGGGATTTTGTTTAAAGTGAGAATTCACAAGCTACATCAAAGTCCCTTTTCCCAAAGATTATACAACCTGGGGTTCAGGAAATATTGCATTTTAAACTCCACATGTACACCATTGGCACTTGGTCTTGGCCTCATGTCACAACCCAGCTTCCCTGGTGGCTCAGCTAGTAAAGAATCCTCCTGCAATGCAGGAGACCTGGATTTGAACCGTGAGTTGGGAAGATCCCCTGGAGAAGGGAGTGGCTACCCACTCCAGTATTCTGGCCTGGAGAATCCCATGGACCATATAGTCCATGGGGTCACGAAGAGTCAGACACGACTGAATGACTTTCACTTTTCTGTCAAAACTACCTGAGGAGTTAACAGTAAATGAATGAACAAATGGTGGAGACCTCTGCCTGGAAATTCCAGTTCAGATGCTCAGGGTGGGAGCCCACCAGTGTATCTGGAGTGTGGCCAGGGTGAGAAATGTGTTCTGCAGTCTGTAGACAGTAAGGCTGTTTACTCAGACGGCCTTGGAGTAACGCTGAGCCGGGAGAGCACCAGCCACGCCCCAGAGCGTCTGGGGAGCGGGTGGCGATGGCACCAGGCGTGAACTGTGTGAAACTCTGTCTCAGCTCAGAGGACAGTTTCCACTTTTGACTCAGATGCCTTCGTGCTGTGAATGTATAAGCACTTGGTTAAGCCATAGCAAAGGTTTGTCATTTACATGAGAAAACTTGGCTCCTTCCAACGTATTTAGCATTATTGAGATGACTTCCTGTGTGTAAAGTTCTTAGGGGAGAAAGTAATAATGTCACTGGGTAGAGACTCATAATGCAGCAGCCTGAAAAAGTTACAGCATTTATTCACTAGTGGGCCAGACTGCTCTGTCCTCTGCAGGGCGGTCTGCTTATGGTCCAGTGTCTCTCGTGGTTGTCTTAGCCTCAACTAAGAAGTTTGGAACATTGGTCCTTGTTTCCTAGCTGTCTAGAAGTGACATTAAAGGTAAAATCCTTCTTTAATTCATGTGAAATTAAGTTTTCTGAGAGAGAAATTAAGAAACCTAATTAGCTTTTAGGCAAGACTAATGGAAATTGAAGTTATTACTGAAAAGACCCATAACACTTAAGAGTAGAGATGTAGATGTGTGTACTTCAGTGCACGTAATTCCTAAGTGACAGACTTGTAATAACCTTTTTAATAGAGATGTTATATTGAAATTCACTGTTCAACATTGTTATTTTAAAATATCCCTTAAAGGATTTCAGCCATTGATTTTTTTTTTAATAAGTGATTCTACATTACATCATTATTGTTATTTTATTGTTATTGTCTTATTTTTTGTCATCTGAAAACTGAAATTTTAAAACATCGAGAAAAGAACAATGCATAATTCTCTGAGGTATTATGTCAAGGACAGTATATTTTCTGATTCTTACATTGTTACATTAAATGCTACTTTTGTTATGCACATTTTGGTGATGTGTTGGAAATATTATATTGTTTAAGAAAATCTATGTTTGCATACTATAATCTTTTTTATATAGACATCTTTAGCAAGAATATAGACTTAACAAATGATCAGATTTTTATCTTGGCCTTCTCTGTTTCCAACAGAGCGTCAAGAAGAAAAACACCAACAAGCAGGAGATGAGCACATACCTCAGGTTCATTGTCTCCCGCATGAAGGAGAGGGTAAGTTCCGAGGGCTCTTAAGAATTGCCTAAAGTATGTATATTCTTTCAGAGTTCCTGACCGACAACTGGCAGATAACACGTAGTGCAGTGTGAAGGGTGGAAACCACTGCTGTCTTGTGCTTTTGTGCCCTGAATAGTTCCATAAAATGCTCTTAGATTTGTTTTGTCTTTGTTTTCAACACAGACATTTCTTTAGCTACATTAGGTTAGAAACATTTACATTTTAAACTTCCATTTATCAGAAAGAACATTTTCATTGATACTTAAGTCTTTAAAATGAAACTGAATTTTCCAAAATAACTGTTCTTTCTACTCAGACCTTAAGGAATGCCACATTAAACTATAGTGCATATACATCTTTCGTTAAGTTCTCAAGTACTTGTTGTTTAGAAATTGATGTTTTACCCCTCTCTCTAGCCACGTTTAAACTGATGTGTCTCATGACCTTTCAGGCTATTGACCTTAATAAAAAGGGGAAGGACAACAAACACCCCATGTACCGGCGACTGGTGCACTCGGCGGTGGATGTCCCTGCCATACAGGAGGTAAAGCTCGCCAAGCACAGCCCTGGCTGTGCACCTGCCCCACTCCTGCCTCAGCAGCTGTCCTTATGAGGGGCGTGCTCACCCGCTGGTGCTCAGCAGGGGTCATCTTTTAAGAGTTTTTGTTTTAAGCAACCTGTAGATTCTTGACTCTTGTTGATTAAAGAAAATATATTACAGCCCGATCAGTGTAACATTCCAGATAAAGTCACCATGCAGCTGTGTCTTCCTGGGCTCTGCGGCAGCACTTGGGAGTTTCTCCCCAGGGAAGATGAGAGCGTAGACGTGATCTCAGGTCTTGGGGAACAATGGCATGCACTTGAACAAAGCAGATTTTAACTAGAAAACTTAATCTCTCTAGTGAATTTCTTGATTTTACCTACTTAGCTGAGGGCTATTAATGGGTTTGTTAATATTTAATTATAAATGCAATGAACATTTTGACGAGCTTCCAGTTAGATTTGCAGATATACCAATTTTGAACCTATATGTCATTTGAGTTTTAAAATCTTATGGTTGGCCATAATAGTAGTAATTTTAAATCATCTGCTCATTCCTTAATCTGCTTAATAGCTGGAAAAACTGAAGGTGTATTATTTCAGTGGAAGAAAGGTGCAAATGAAGGTTGTTCGTAAAAACAAGCAATTTTAATTTTACCTCTTACCCGTACACTGCATAACTGAGAACAGTGAAGAGCCTGGCCATTCCTCCTGCCCTCCCCCCGTGGTGCCCCCACATTCTGCAGTTTGATGCCCTCAGTTCAGGGAGCTCAGTAGCTGGGCTGATGGTATCTTATTAGCAAGTGCTGACCATGAGCAGAAGCACCCTGAAGGAAATGAAGAGGAGGAAGACCAGGTTTTTATGCTTCCAAAGGTTTATGGTGGAGCCCAAAATGCGAGCTGTGATGCTGATGAGGACTGCTGGGTGCGGGTGTACCCACTTGGGTGCAGGCAGGCAGCCTGGCGGTACCTTGCGCCCCTGAGCCAAAGACTGTGAGGCGCTCAGGGTGGAGTTTGGGTATCAGTGCTCATGGAAGAGCCCTGTGACTCTCGATGCCAGACAGAAGCCATCAACTGTCTTGGTGCGCAGAGGACCAGCGAGGACTTGATTTTAAAACTATGTCAGCCACCTAGCTCTAATTCAGAATTGCCTTGTCTTCTTTGTGGTAATCTTTCACAGAGGCTAACACCTCTTTCTTCTTTCAGTTTTATTTTCCTGAGTTACATAAATGGTTTATGCTTCTCTGGTGGCTCAGATGGTAAAGAATCCGCCTGCAGTGCAAGAGACCTGGGTTCGATCCCTGGCTTGGAAAGATCCCCTGGAGAAGGGAACGGCTACCCACTCTAGTATTCTGGCCTGGAGAATCCCATGGACTGTATAGTCTACGGGGTCACAAAGAGTCGGACACAGCTGAGCGACTTTCACTTTCACTTTTCATATTAGTGACTGTTCTTGAAACCAGAGCCCTGAGAGAGTTGCTGAGAAAGTCACTCTTTTTTTCAAAGAAGCCCTGTTAATTATAGTACAGGCCTGTGCATAGCATATTCCCTACATGGTAGATATGTAGTTAGGTCTCATCAACCCCACTACCAAAGCTTTCATTATGTACAGCACTTAGCTGCAGCTTTTATCATTGTTACAGATGAGATGTTTGTGCTGCAGTAACAACGTGGCTGAGAATGTGGGGCCTTCTGCACTTCACCGTCCTGGAATACCCTGACTGTAGACGGAGTTGTGGGTTTCTTTTATGAATATTCTGTCAGTGTGGACACAGGAGCAGCAGACACAGGGGCAGTCGTAATGTCATTCTGGAAAATCTTATGTTTCCCACACTCCCACACTGTTAAATGGATGGCAAGTGTTTTCACTATTAACCATTGGCCATTTTGGTTTTTTTCCCTCTGCAGAAAGTGAACGAAGGGAAATACCGAAGTTACGAAGAGTTCAAAGCTGACGCTCAGTTGCTTCTCCACAACACAGTCATTTTCTATGGAGGTTCAATATTTTTTTTGTGTAGTTTTTTTATTCGTATGTTTACATTGCATGTTGAGAAATATCTTTTATAAAACATTACACTAAAGCAATACCTGAACAATCTATAAGTAAGTAATAATGTTAGGGTTTAAACTTAAAAATATTTAGTAATATAGATAACTACATATAGCTTATAGAATTGACTGGCCAAAAGCAGAACTCTAGTATTTGTTTTCCCTTCAATATCCCCTCATTTAAAAGTAGTGAAAGTGGCCAATCTATACTGAGAATATTAAATTATGTTGAATATAAAATTAAAGCTGCCTATTTACTTTTCTTTTACTGGCTGGATTATATTTTGAATCCATGTTTTTATTTTCCATGGTATATGTCCACTTTTGTTAAACTGAAAGAAAACTGAAGTGGCTCTATTAATTTCGGAGGTCTTGTGTTTCCTGGTGGTCCTGTGATTCCTGGTGATAGATATCTGTCTTTATAATTACAGCAGACAGTGAGCAAGCTGACATAGCACGGATGCTCTATAAAGACACCTGTCATGAGGTACTGTCCACACCTAACACCTGAATGCCTGCTGTTTTCTACATTAACCTATTAGAATTCCATTTTGATGTGTACATTTTAATTTTGCCATTTCTTTAAATATAATCGTATTTCCATGTTTGACATACATGGTATACAATGCAAACAAGAGAGCGGGGCTGGGGGGAGAGGCTGGAATTCTGGCAGAACTGTTCTCAGAGACTCTAACTCTGGGAATTAGACTTAGTTACTAAGTAACTTCTAGTTAGAACAAGAGGATATTGTTTTCCTTAACCACCCTAAAGTGAATTAGTTAATATGACTGCATGTAAGTGTGTTGCACTGGGAAAGCACTCAGTAAATGTTACCCTCTTTGAATGAAAGATACAAATTTGACTTCTTACTACACTACACAGGCAAAAAAGCAACCCAACATCAGCATTCATAATTAACAATATATGAAATATATATTTAGGAAAGATTTTTTTGCGTGGCCTTTCTTATTTAAAACATTCATCTATAACCATATTATCTTTGCAAAAAAAAGTTTTGTTTCTTTATTCCATTTATGATAAGACTTTTCCATTCATTAAACATGCTTATTGAGTGTGTGCTGTGTGCTGAATTAGGAATAAAATGGGAGTCAGGATGCTGGCTTCCTGCTCATACAGCTGCGTTCTAAGGAAGGAGACTCAGGAAAAGGAGAAACAATCAATCTCTTTACAAAAGTTATGGAAAATATGAAAGAAAACAGGACTAAAATGGAGAATGAGGCAGAGTAAGGGCTGCTTTTATTGGTAGTGGGTATTTTCTGTGGGCATATCAAGAAGACATGTCTGGGGAAATAGCCAGAAACAGCCAGAACAAATGTGTGTTGAACTAGAAGGTATCGGTGAGGCTGGGGAGCTGAGGGCAGATGCGGTGCGCCCTGAGGAATCAGTCTTCTATTCCGAGTGTACTCTGGGCCCTCTTGGGAGGTTCAGACAAGAAAGTGGCATTGGAGAATTCAAATTTGAAGCTTAAAGAACAAAATTGAAGACTATAAACATGAAAGAGCATGCTGATTCACATGCATATGTCTAGCTGTGTGCATGCATATATTTTATGTAGGCTAAATAGTTACTTTTCTTTTTCAGCTGGATGAACTACAGCTTTGTAAGAATTGCTTCTATTTATCAAATGCTCGTCCTGACAATTGGTTCTGCTATCCTTGTGTATGTGAAATTTTGAGATTTTCTTTTCTTTTTTTTTTAACCTCTTCAATGTCTCTGATGTACTGCTCTAAGGTAGTTTATTCCAATTTGCTTTAAGATTATAATCCTTCTAAATATTTCTCTTCATATCATGGTTTTAATGAGTATAGAAAACTGAAACATAGGAAAAAAACTTGGGGTCAGTATCTATTTCTTACTTTAAAATGAGAACTTTAAGAATAGAAATAAACATCGAATCCCTTAATAAATAAAAATTTTTCAGTATCTCATAAGAAATCTAAGTCTTTATATGTAGCTGTGTGATTTCCCCTAGAATGACATGTTAGTGCCAAAGGTTTCTCCTCTCCCCCCTGACAAGGGCATAAGAGCCTGCCTGAAAGCTTCCACTTTGAGACATTACTGTGCTCTTCAGTCACTTGACGGTCTCATTAAAATATGCATCTCTGACTTAGTAGGTTGGGAGGAGGGCCTGAAAATCTCCCATTTCTTACAAGCTTCTAGGGTTGGACTATATTTCATGAAGCAAAGTTAAGACGTTCAGTTTGCCTTTGTTACTCACATGGGTCTTGGTTTCCTTCCATAGTTCCATGGGCTGTCGGGAGATTCTTTTCACTCCACATTGCTTATGGAAATTTTAATTTTTTGGTGTTTTTCTTGGAGGCAAAAATCAATCAGTCCTGGGGTGGGGGTACATTCTGTGCGAATAGGTCAGTATTAATGATATACTTGTATATAATACTTTACAAGTAATATGACAAGATAAAACATTTTATTTCCAGATACCTAATCATGAGCTGGTTTGGGCTAAAATGAAAGGTTTTGGATTCTGGCCGGCCAAAGTCATGCAGAAAGAGGACAATCAGGTTGATGTCCGCTTCTTCGGTCACCATCACCAGAGGTAATACCATAACCCATGAGCCACCATCACCCCTGGGCCTTTAGGAGCCCTGAGGTGGACCCAGGGCTGCAGTTACTGGTGCTCTGGGTGCTTTGCCGTCAGGAACAATGTGAAGTGTATTTTAAATTTAAGAAAAACCAGCACGTGTCTTGACTGGGCACCTTAATGGGACAGTTTCAGTAGCAGAATTTAGAAGGGTGAACTCGGAAGGGTGTCAGTGGTGGGAATTAAGTGGAGAGCTTCTCAGCATGGTCCATTTCACAGAATTGTATTGTCCTTGTTGGGGTTTCAACCAACTTTTCAAGGTTCTGTCAGAGTCACAGACAAAAATAACTTGGGAGTATAGGAGTGTGTGGGTCTTGCAATCTAAGGATGGATATGAGGGAAGAACTTTGACCTAGTGTTTTGAATTTCATTAACAGTTAATTTAGAAAAGTGAAGAATTGTTATGCAGAGATCACCATGAATAAATATAGTAAATATTCTTTAGCTAGTTCCTCATATCTCTGCACCTAGTGGGGAAAGAAAAGGTAGACACGTGATTATGGACTATCCCTCCATATGCCCAAACCAGAGCCTGCTGCTGCTGCCCAAGCACAGGGCGGGTTGTGATGCTTTGTCCTGGTGAGCAGGTCTGCAGGTCATGTATGTCTGCAGCGCTGACTCTCTGTGCTGCCTGTGGTTGGAGGGTGGATGGCACAGGCAAGAAAGAAGGGGCACATCCCGTCAGATCGCAGGCCCATCTTATTGTGCAGATTCAGAGAATTCTGAATTTGGATTGACAGATGTGTAGGTATAGCCAGATCCAATTTTCTCTTTTTATTAAACTTTAAATTGTGGGGTGTGTTCTGTTTCCCTTTTATAGTGTAGATCAGACTGCATGTCTCAAACTTGAAACCTGATTATATATAGTAATGGAGATGACTGAGAGAATAGATATGTTGTATGAATTGCATTGAGACTTAATAAGGTCTCACATTAAGACTCTTCATTCAGTTTTATTAAATCCAAGGGATACATAATTTAACAGGATAAAATTCTCTTCTAGGTCACAAGTTCATTCCAGGTAGTCAGCACTGCTTATGATGGAAATCCCCCTCAAAAACATACTGCTTTTAAAAAGTGTTTTAACAGTTTTTGATTGCCCAGTAAATGTTTGCTGACTGAACGAGTAAATAAGAATACAGGATTTAATGGCAAGGAACTCTTCCACAAGCAAAATTGTATTTGCACTTTTTCTCAAGTGTAGTTTACTTTGGTTTCTAATATAGCACTGTCAGATGACACTGTTAATGTAGTATTTATAAATGAGTTCAAATTTAACAATTTCAGCTGTCATTAGCATGTAACCATATGGATTACTGTATATTAAAAATGTGGTTTTAAATTCTAAAGCAAATAGTTTATACAAGCAAGTTAGAAGTTTATGTTTATAACGTTAGGCATATATGCCAGGATTCTCTGATGCCTTCAGAACAATTTTAGGTCTAGTATTTCTGTAACTCCATAGTAAGACTGGAAACAGTAAATCCCGGTTTATTCCTAGTGCTGTATCCCACCTCGTATCCTCACTGGTGACTGCCTCTCTCCGTGTCCAGAGTCGCCTAGACTGTGTGTGCTGCATTGTTCCTCCTCGTTTCTCAGTTCAGGGCAGTGGCAGTGCAAGTAGGAGCACTAGTGTAGTTACTAGGAAACCTAACCATTAGGACCCTCGCTGCATTCCAGCTGCTAATTAATAGCTTACCTTAAGCCCATCTGGGCAGCATCTCCGCCAGCCGTCAGACGAGGCAGGAACAGTCCTAGGACTGTATGCTCTGTGGTGCTTTCACTGGCCCATGGTCAGCCCCAGGTGAGTGGATGCAGTGGGAGACTAAGGCCAGTAAGTGATTAGTACCCAGGAAAGTTTTCTTCAGTTTCTGTTCTAGCTTTCTTCCTGATAGAACCAAATGTAGTTGTAGATCAACTGTGGGCTCGCAATTGAGTGCTTGGTTGCAGAATGGTATACACTTTCCCACTTGTTAGTCATGGTCCATCCCTAATGAATAGGGATGTGATGACCTCATTTTATATGTAACTGTCTTCACGAACATTTCTGGGCATTTACAAATGACTCTATAGCTTTCCTGGTAGCTCACCTGGTAAAGAATCCGCCTGCAATGCAGGAGACCCCAATTCGATTCTTGGGTCAGGAAGATCTTCTGGAGAAGGGATAGGCTACTCACTCCAGTATTCTTGGGTTTTCCTTGTGGCTCAGCTGGTAAAGAATCTGCCTGCAATGCAGGTGATCTGGGTTCAATCCCTGGGTTGGGACAATCCCCTGAGAAGGGAAAGGCTACCCACTCCAGTATTCTGGCCTGGAGAATTCCATGAACTGTATAGTCCATGGAGTTGGAAAGAGTCGGAGACGACTGAGCGACTTTGACTTTCTGTAGTTCTAACATGCAAGTAGCTAGATTTTGAGTAATTTATAGTATTCAAAACAATGAGATATTGAACACTTTAAAAAAGGCTTATGAGTCATTCTCACCCTGAGGACTTTACTTTGATGACTGTGAAAAACAAGTCAATTCACCTTTTTTCTACTTGGTAAAAGTTTTTATTCAAGCCACAAACTGTGCTTTACAGTTTCTGCCGTTTGGGAAACTTCTAACCATCCCTTTTCAATGTTGTTCACAGGGCCTGGATTCCTTCTGAGAACATACAGGACATCACAGTCAATGTTCACCGGCTGCATGTTAAGCGCAGTATGGGCTGGAAGAAGGCCTGCGACGAACTGGAGCTGCACCAGCGCTTCCTCCGCGAAGGGAGGTTTTGGAAGTCCAAGAATGAGGACCGAGGGGAGGAGGAGGCAGAGTCCAGCATCTCCTCCACCAGCAACGAGCAGGTGAGGGCGCCACTAAGAACCTGTCAGTTGTGCTCCGGAGGTTCAGGTGCCGGGACACACTGGCATGGAATGAGCAGGTGGTGACTTCTTCCTTTCACACATTTACCAAGTGCTCCGTGAAACAAACCAGAAACAGTCCTAGTTCACAGAAGCCACCACCACTGATCTGGATTCGACCAGCACATTAGCTCTTTCAAGCCCTCGGCCCAGAGGAATCATTCAGTGAGTGCCAACCATGTGGTCTTGAAAGAGCTGATGTGAGAGGGACACAGCAGGTGCCCACGTCTCCCCTGTGGGTCCAGGGCTAGTCTTCCAGCAGAGAAGTGTTTTGTGGTGTCAGGAATAACGTGCTGTTACTTTTATGATGTCCACAGCTAAAGGTCACTCAAGAGCCAAGAGCAAAGAAAGGACGACGTAATCAGAGTGTGGAACCCAAAAAAGAAGTAAGTTGCCCACCTTGCAGTGTCCAGGTGACAAGAAAGACAGGAAATACTTTGACAGTTGTGATCCAGGCAGTGCTCCTGACAGGTAACTTGCAAAAAGGATTGCCATCAGATAGCACCAAGCTGGACCCAGACTGCCCACTGCCCTGTCACTAGAGTAACACCCGGGAGCATCCAGCACTGACCCTGTCTGGCTAAGTGGGACAGTCCTTTGCTGCACTATCTGGGAACACTGATATTTTCTCATGGCACTAATAAAAAACAATTTTTAGTGTTTATCCAGCAGATCAATGAGACCAGCATTTGAAAACTGAAAGAAACTGTGGCTAAGTTCAGGCTTTTACAATTCTGTGATCCAGGTACATTTTAAAACCAGGGCACAGTACCGCCACATACTCAGTGAGGGGTGGTCTAGGGTATTTGTTTATGAATCTCATCCAAAGAAGTAACGATACATTCTAACGATCTTACACAGTAAAACTTTTTGTTTAGTCTCCTTTGAAAGGAAACACCATTAATATTAGTATTTAATGGAATTGTAAATGAAGTTCCTGTAGAATGATTGTACCTATATATTGCATGTGTTTTAATTTTTTTTTTTATTTTGAATTGTGGTCAAATACACAAAAGAATTTTCCATTTTCTTACATGATTGTTTAAACAGCAGTTGTATGGCTCTTTGTATCACTCTTTTTTTCAGATAGAGCTTGCTCTTGAACTGGTAAATCCTGTGGCACTTTCCTTATCCTTTAGGAACCAGAGCCTGAAACGGAAGCTGTAAGTTCCAGCCAGGAAATCCCCACGATGCCTCAGCCAATCGAAAAAGTTTCTGTGTCAACTCAGACCAAGAAGTTAAGTGCCTCTTCCCCAAGAATGCTGCATCGAAGCACCCAGACCACCAGTGATGGAGTGTGTCAAAGCATGTGCCATGACAAGTACACCAAAATTTTCAATGACTTTAAAGACCGAATGAAGTCTGATCACAAGCGAGAAACTGAAAGAGTTGTTCGAGAAGCTCTAGAAAAGGTAACACAGCCCTCAGTGCCAGCGCTGCCTTCAGACTCATGGGTGGGTTGGGTGAATAGTCTTCTGTTGTGGTTTTATGTTGCTTAGGCATCAACCAGGTAGCAGCTCTTTAAAACAAGGAATAAAACATCTTTTTATAATATTTTAAATAACAGGTACTTTTCTCACCTAAATATTTTATAGCCTTTAATGAAATAAAGTGAACAGGTACATCGCTTAAGTAGAAACTATGTATTAAGGTTTTGCTTAATGGTTTGTGTAAATTATAAGCTGACATACTGTGGGTTAACTTTTTTTTCATCTCAGCTGCGTTCTGAAATGGAAGAAGAAAAAAGACAAGCTGTAAATAAAGCTGTAGCCAATATGCAGGGTGAGATGGACAGAAAATGTAAGCAAGTAAAGGAAAAGTGTAAAGAAGAATTTGTAGAGGAAATCAAGAAGCTAGCAACACAGCACAAACAACTAATTTCTCAGACCAAGAAGAAGCAGTGGGTAAATACCACTATTTTCTTAGAATCTGATTTATGAAAAAAAAATACCATAGGTATGATGAAAATTAATTCAGAAAGATCTATATGGCATATGTAAAAATCCTGAAATACAGTCCGATGTGAAACTGTCAACTTTAATTAACTTAAACTGTATTTTAACTCCAGATCCCACATTTCTCAGTATTTGCTCAAAATTATTTTGTTAAATTGAGATTATGATACTTTGGGACATAATATATATAATTTATACAAGTTTTCCATCTATGCAGCTATTTTATTTTGGTAAGTGGGCTGGCCCTGATAGGTGATATTAGCTTATAAAATTGTAAATGTAAGTATCATAATAGCAAACTAAGGATTTTCAGATTTTACTGCACTTAACATACATTAGCTTCTAGTAAAGAAATTGATTGCTTTATAAAAGTAGCCTCTCACTGGTCTCTAAGGTAAGAACTGACAGTTCACCAAGGACGGTGCCCTGAGGGTCGTCTTGGGCTGTCTGCTCTTCCAGTCTTCTCCCCATCTTGTTAACTTCCATTGACCTGCCGTTTTCAGCTCACATCTGCCTTTTAATCCCTCCAGTCATTTTTCACTTCAGTTAATGGACTTCTCAGCTGCAAGTCTGCTTTTTGGTTTCCATCAGTATCTTTTTATTGATATTTTCAGTTTGCTCATACATCGTTTTCTTGACTTTCTCCATGTCTTCCTTTAGTTCTTTGCACTTCTTTAATAGGTGTTTTAAAGTCTTTGTCTAGTATATCTGCCAGTAGGTTTTTTACATGGACAGTTTGTTGATTGATTCTTCTTCCTTTGAATGGTCGTACTTCCTGCTTCTTTGTATGCCTTGTGATGATTTTTGTTGTTGAACACTAAATATTTGAGTCTAATAACATGGTAACTGGAACTCATTTTCTCCCCCTTCATCATGGTTTGCTGTTGTTTCTTTGACTGTTATGGCTGTCTGTTCCCAGGATCAGACTGAGGTGTAAATTAAATGTCTTCTTAGGTCTTTTTTCTTAAGCCTCTCCTTGGGTTTGCACATTGACTTCCTAATTCCCCTATATGTGCAATTGATTTTGAGTGGCTTGCAAAAGGGAAGTCACTTCAGAGGGAGGACTTGTTCTTGGTTGGGGAGGGGTGCAACTGTTGATACAGTGGCCCGCCCGTCTGTGACCAGAAGCAGCAGTCTGCAGGACACCTGCCAGGGGGCTCCATGCACAGCCATCTGGGGCTGCCAGTGGGCAAGAGGTAGCTGTTTCAGTGCTAAGAGCCAAAATGACCAGAGTGACTGTAACTTATTGTTCCACCCTTCCCCAGACCTCAGAGTTCCAAAACAGTCCCTTTAGATTGTGCAGCAGAGCTGTTGGGGGTGGGGGTGGGGGAAGTCTTTGTGCTGCTGCTCCGTCATCTTTTCAGAACCTTCAGACCTTTTTAGGAAAAGAGAAATTACTTATGTTGCGTGCTGCTGCTGTTAATGACCTAGTACAGATGGAAGAGGTTGATGTGCCGAGTCATCTTGAGTTTGCTGATAAGGACTGAGTGCTGAGCCTCAGTCATCCCATTGTTTCCCTACTGTCCTGCTCAGGACAGAAACCGTGTTCTGATGTTCTTGGTGATCCTAGTTTACACTTGAGTCATAAAGATCTTTGAAAGCACAGTTTTAACGTCTGTAGTTGTGCCCAGTTTCGCTTACCTGCTGGTCACGGTTTCTTGCTGCAGTGCTACAACTGTGAGGAGGAGGCCATGTACCACTGCTGCTGGAACACGTCGTACTGCTCCATCAAGTGTCAGCAGGAGCACTGGCACGCGGAGCACAAGCGCACCTGTCGCCGGAAAAGATGAAGGCTGGCTCTTCCTGGAGAATCACTGACGACTATTCCTCTCAGACACAGCGGTTTTTGTTTCCAAGAAGCCAAAATTGTTTAGAATTTGCTTCCCATTTTGCACCAGCCTTTAAACACTTTTCGTGAAGAAATTTTGCACAGTAGTTTAAATCTTTTGTTAACACTCCTCTGGAGTTTTTCAGGGGGTAAAAGTAACATCAGTGGAGGGTATTATTTTAAATAAATTTTAATTGAGAGTTTGTTGCATTTTCAGCAAATTTTAAAACATTTTTAGGTTTTACAGAGATTTTAACCTTTAAACAACAGATCTTTAAAAAACAGGTGAATTACAAGTGAGTTTAACAAAGAAACATTTAAAATAGATCTGAATGTAAGAACTACAGAACTGTTTCAGAAATAAAACATACTACCTTGATGTGAAATTTATTTCTTAACCTTGTTGAGCTGGTTTTGTTCAGCTTACTTTACTGATTAAAGGCATTATCTATTGGTCATGCCAGTGGGTATATGATTGAATTTAGGGAACAGGGTTGACACAGCAGGTGCTAGTCCTGCATATTTTTTCTTAAATGTTTCCCAATTGTGTTTTTCATTATTTCTTTTCAATATATAACTTTTATAACAAATTATTAGCTTTGATCTTGTAGTTTAAAATTGCAGGGAACTGGGGTAATCTTTTACTGAGCTGGATCTTAGAGAAAATGAATATTTAAATTTTAAAGTTTGCACATTTCATCTTTGTCCTAACATGAGTGCTTGTAACAAAATAAACAACAAAAATAAAAAGCCAAAAACTACCTTTATCCATACATGAAAATTATAGATGAGGCATACAGATTTCTTTAATGCTTCCCTTCCCTCCCCAAGTGTCATCTGATTGCCTACCATCTGGTGTCACCTCTTCTAGCGTAAGTTAATACTGAAAGGAAAGAAAGCACTTAAGTTTCACAGAAGCCGTTATGTTTGTGGTAATGGATCATTACCTACTAATGAACTCCATCACTGTACACAGAATGAAGAATAATGCATGTTAATTTTCTTGTATTAAAGATGCCGTGATTTGTAAAAAGTCTGTATTTTGCGGAATGTCTGGATTAAGAAGCATTACCAATAGGAATGGATCGATAGTTAAATAATTTTTTTTATACATAGATATATAAAATACAGCCAGGAAACCTTAATTTTTTTTAAAAAAAAAAACAAACCCTCACAATTTATGTTTTTTCAAAGACTGATCTTAGACCAAGTCAAATTCCCATTTATCATTTAGTTATTTTTAAGGTTAGAGAAATAATTTGTAAATATTTATTTACATCTTCGCTATTTATTAAAGCAATTACACACAATGTAAGTGAGAGAATCAGGAGAAAAAAACCTTTCAAAAAGTTTTCTCCAGATTTTCAGGGTCACTCTAAAGACAAAAATGTACCCAAGTCTTCTGTGAAATCATTCCCCACCCAGTCCTGATGCTGTTGCAGATGGTGGTGACACAAGTTGATGGACAAGCTGCCGCCCAGTGGTGCCCAGGGGCTTGGAGGACCTGTCTGGTAGCCACTCGTCAGCGCCATCCCTGAAGCAGGCACGTGGCCTTCTCGGTCCCTCCTCGTTGCTGTGTGATTGGTCAGCGTCGCCATAGAGCCGTGGTCTGGTCCAGACGACGTAACTGAGAACACTTACCTTCTCTGATTGTTTTCCAAGTTTTAAAACTTCGATCCACCCCTATGAGAGCAAGTTATTGTGGAACTATTTTTGGTGTGAAATCATTCCAGAGTGTGTACTATTTACCGATAGCTGCATGAAAGTAAGACTCGTGTTACTTTGGCTTTTTTGTCTCCGTTGACACGGTTACACATTTCCAAGTTACTACAGCGTGAAAACTGTGTGTTTAAAAAAAAAAAAAAAAAATTTAAAAAAAGAGATTGTGGCCTGGTTTTGTAAAAGTTTTAGGTAAAATTACAATTGATTGTTTAGGAATCATTATTAAAAATTTTCTGCAAATCATAAAGCTATATCAAGGTGTTGAGCTTAGCCACTATGCACATTGTAATTACTCATTGTGGCTGTCCAGTTCTTCGATGCATTCTGGCATTTTGTAAGCTGCTCTGACTAGCAATATATAGACTCATTTAATGTGTTAACATTGGTTAATAAATGTATTTTAAAAAACTGCCTTTAATAAGTTGTTGATTTAGTCCATTCCCCTAGACCAAAACAAACACAAGTATATCACACAGTAATCATATACTGTTGGCTATCCACTGGTGACTAAGAGTTCCCTTAAACATTACATGTAAAGTTGGATTTACTTTTACCAGTTCTCAAAAAATTCGTTTGACTACAAAGCCCTTTTTCTTGACCTTTAGACTAGGCTGAACATACAGATAGAAAACTGTTCAATAAACATTTGAAATTAGTCAATAACATCGATTTCAATATATCCAGACTCAAATCCATCATCTTGTTATCACTTCACTCCCCCAACCAGTTCCCATGATGGTGATCTCAGTTCAAGCCAGCATCACCCTCCTGCCAAACCACGATGCAGAAGTGGCCCAACCCTCCCTTTGTCTCCCCCTCTAATTCAGTGGTTCTCAAATTTCTGACCTCAGGATCACAAGAGGGCTTGTTCTCTCCCCACCCCCACTTTCATTGCTAACAAGTTCCCAGGTGTGGCTAATGAGGCCATCCTTTCAAAGGCACTGCTTTACTGATGGAAATAAACACATATGTAGAAGGTCCCAGTATCTTACAGAGTCCTACGGCCCATCCTTAGACTTGCATCCCCAGAAGGATCCAGGTCCCTCGAGTTAACAATCCTGAATCCAGCAGGATTAGGCAAGCCAGGAATAGAATCGGTAGCAAGAGTCCTGTCACTGATTCAGATCAGAGGCTCTCAAACGTCCAAGTGCACACACATAACCTGGGGGTCTAGTTAAAGTGCAGAGTCTGACTTAGACCATCTGGGGTGGGTGGAGCTGGGCATTCTGCCATTCTGGCCACAGATGACACCCAAGAGACAAGTTATTAACTCCAAAACTGCAACTCGCTGCTGAATAACCATCAACAAGAGAATGTTGGATCCCACCCAAAAAAAGATACACCACAGCAAGGAAAAAGGAGAAGCCCCAAGAAGACAGCAGGAGGGGCGAAACTGCATTTAGAATCAAACTGATAACCGCCAGAGATGCTTGGAGGGCTCAAACAAAACCTTGTGGGCACCAGGACCCAGAGACCCCACAGACTGAGCCAGACCTGCCTGAGTGTTTAGAGTGTCTCCTGCAGAGGCATGGGTCAGCAGTGACCTGCCCTGGGGAGAGGGGCTCTGACTGCAGCAGACCAGGGTCATGGAGCATGTAACACAAGCCCTCCTGGAGGAGGCTGCCATTAGCCTCACCATAAGCTGAGCAGACGACCCAGAAACTGCAGAAAAGTTATACCAAAGAAATTTTCGTACTGTTAAGAAAGTTCTAGGACACACAACAGATTTTGCAACTTGGGGATCTGACAAAAGAACTGAGAACTCCCAGGAATCTGACTTGGAGGCCAGTGGGATTTGATTACAGAACTTCCACAGGACTGGGGAAACAGACTCTTGGAGGGCACAAGCAAAACCTTGTGCGCACCAGGACCCAGAAGAAAGGAGCAGTGACCCCACAAGAGACTGACCCAGACTTGCCATGAGTGTCCAGGAGCCTCCAGTGGAGATATGGGTCAGAGGTGGCCTGCTGCAGGGTCAGGGGCACTGAATACAACAGTGCCTGCACAAGACCTTTTGAAGGAGGTCACCATTACCTTCATTACCACTACCATAGTTTGGCAACAGAAAACTACCATAGATTATCAACAGAAAATTGGATTGAAGATTTATTGAGCATGGCCCCACTCATCAGAACAAAGCCCAGTTTACCCCCACACTCAGTCTCTCCCATCAGGACGCTTCTATAAGCTTTTATCCTTATCCATCAGAGGGCAGACAGAATGAAAACCACCATTACAGAAAACTAATCAAACTGATCACATGGACCACAGCCAGTCTAACTCAATGAAACTATGAGCCATGCCATGTATGTAGGGCCACCCAAGATGGACGGGTCATGAAGGAGAGTTCTGACAAAACATGGTCCACAGGAGAAGGCAATGGCAAACCACTTCAGTATTCTTGCCTTGAGAACCCCATGAGTAGTATGAAAAGGCAAAAAGATAAGACAGTGAAAGATGAACTCCCCAGGTCGGTAGGTGCCCAATATGCTACTGGAGATCAATGGAGAAATAACTCCAGAAAGAATGAAAGAGATGGAGCTAAAGCAAAAACAGTGCCTAGTTGTGGATGCGACTGGTGATGGAAGTCAAGTCCAATGCTGTAAAGAACAATGCTGCATAGGAACCTGGAATGTTAGTTCCATGAATCAAGGTAAATTGGAAGTGGTCAAATAGGAAATAGCAAGAGTGAATATCAACATTTTAGGAATCCATGAACTCAAATGGACTGGATGGGTGAATTTAACTCAGATGATCATTATATCTACTACCATGGGCACAAATTCCTTTAGAAGAAATGGAGTAGCACTCATAGTCAATTTAAGAGTCCAAAATGCAGTACTTGGATGCAATCTCAAAAATGACAGAATGGTCTTTGTTCGTTTCCAAGGCAAACCATTCAGTATCACAGTACTCTTAAGTCTATGCCCCAACCAATAACGCTGAAGAAGCTGAAGTTGATCAGTTCTATGAAGACCTATAAGACCTTCTAGACCTAACACCCCCAAAAGATGTCATTTTCATCATAGGGGACTGGAATGCAAAAGTTGGAAGTCAAGAGATACCTGGGATAACAGGCAAGTTGGGCCTTGAAGTACAAAATGAAGCAGGGCAAAGGCTAACAGTGTTTTGCCAAGAGAACGCACCAGTCATAGCAAACACCCTCTTCCAACAACACAAGGAAAGACTCTACACATGGACATCACCACATGGTCAATACCAAGATCAGATTATTATGTTCTCAGAAGCTGTAGATAGAGAAGCTCTATAAAGTCAGCAAAAACAAGACTGGGAGCTGACTGTGGCACAGATCATGAGCTCTTTATTGCCAAATTCAGACTTAAACTAAAGAAAGTAGGGAAAACCACTAGACCATTCAGGTATGACCTAAATCAAATCCCATACAATTAACAGTGGAAGTGACAAATAGATTCAAGGGATTAGATCTGATAGAGTGAAGAACTATGGAGAGAGCTCTATGACACTGTACAGGAGGTGGTGACCATCCCCAAGAAAAAGAAATGTAAAAAGGCAAAATGGTTGTCTGAGGAGGCCTTACAAATAGCTGAGAAAAGAGAAACTAAAGACAAAGGAGAAAGGAAAGGTATACCCATCTGAATGCAGAATTTCAAAGAATAGCAAGGAGAGAGAAGAAAGCCTTTCTCGATGATCAATGCAAAGAAATAGAGGAAAACAAAAGACTGAAAAAGATTAGAGATCTCTTCAAGAAAATGAGAGATACCAAGGGAACATTCATGCAAAGATGGGCTCAATAAAGGACTGAAATGTTACAGACCTAACAGAAACAGGTTGTAACAAGAAGTGCCAAGAATACACAGAGGAACTATATCAAAAAGACCTTAATGACCCAGATAACCTTGATGGTGTGATTATCACCTGGAGCCAGACATCCTGGAATACAAAGTCAAGTGGAGGTGATGGAATTCCAGCTGAGCTATTTCAAATCCTAAAAGATGATGCTGTGAAAGTGCTGCACTCAGTATGTTAGCTAATTTGGGAAACTCAGCAGTGACCAGAGGACTGGAAAAGATCAGTTTTCATTCCAATCCCAAAGAAAAGCAATGCCAAAGAATATTCAAACACAATCGCACTCATCTCACACTAACAAAGTAATGCTCAAAATTCTCCAAGACAGGCTTCAACAGTACGTGAACTGTGAACTACCAAATGTTCAAGCTGTATTTAGAAAAGGCAGAGGAACCAGAGATCATATTGCCAACATCCACTGGATCACAGAAAAAGCACCACTTCCAGACAAACATCTACTTCTGCTTTACTGACTACACCAAAGCCTTTGACTGTGTGGATCAAAACAAACAGTGGGAAATTCTTCAAGAGATGGGAATTCCAGACCACCTTACCTGCCTCCTGAAAAATCTGTATGTAGATTAAGAAGCAACAGTTAGAACCGGACATCAAACAACAGACTGGTTCCAAATTGGAAAAGAGTACATCAAGGCTGTATACTGTCACCTGTTTATTTAACTTATATGCAGAGTACATCATGCAAAATGATGGGCTGGATGAAGCACAGCTGGAATGAAGACTGCCGGAAGAAATATCAATAACCTCAGATATGCAGATGACACCATTCTTATGGCAGAAAGACAAGGAAAAACTAAAGAGCCTCTTGATGAAAGTGAAAGGGGAGAGTAAAAGAAAAACTGGCTTAAAACTCAACATTGTAAAAACTAAGATCATGCCATCCAGTCCCATTACTTCATGGCAAATAGGTGGGGAAAAATGGAAACAGTGACAGACCTTATTTTCTTGGGCTCCAGAGTCATTGCAAATGGTGACTGTAACTATGAAACTAAAAGACATTTGCTCCTTGGAAGTAAAGCTATGACCAACCTAGACAGCATATTAAAAAGCAGAGACATTACTTTGCCAACAAAGGTCCATCTGGTCAAAGCTATGGGTTTTCCAGCAGTCATGTATAGATGTGAGAGTTGGGCTATTAAGAAAGCTGAGCACTGAAGAATTTATGCTTTTGAACTGTGTTGGAGAAGACTCTTGAGAGTCCCTTGGACTGCAATGAGATCAAACCAATCAATCCTAAATTAAATCAGTCCTGGATATTCATTGGAAGGACTGATGTTGAAGCTGAAGCTCCAATACTTTGGCCACCTGACTCATTGGAAAAGACTCTGATGCTAGGAAAGACTGAAGGCAGGAGGAGAAGGGGATGACAGAGGATAAGATGGTTGGATGGCATCAATGGGCTCAATGGACATGAGTTTGAGCAAGCTCCGGGAGTTGGTGATGGCCAGAGGCCTGGCATGCTGCAGTCCATAGGGTTGCAGAGAGTTGGACGTGACTGAGCAACTGAAATAACTATTATTAGATATTACTACTAAATATTAAACCATTAAATAGTATCCAGTAACATCAAATGTTAAACCATATAAAAGGGACAGGTTAAATTAATTCTAACCTCTGGAAAATAGTGGAAGACAAAGGAGGCTGGAGTGCTATATACATACAGTCCACGGAGTTGCAAAGAGTTGGACATGACTCAGTGACTAAACAACAAACCTAGTATGTCCAAAATACTTCAAAATTGGACTTATATAACAATGAGATATTTTACATTCTTGTTTATACCAAGTCTTCAAAACGCAGCATGTGTTTCATGCTTTCAGCAAATCTCCATTTGGACCAGCCATGTTTCATTCTCTTGTGGCTGATGACTACCCACGCTGGACAGAGCAAGCTAAAAACAAGAGCTTTGTGTCACCAAGTTAAGTGCTCCCGTCAGCACCTGACCAGATGTCAGTATTCATTGAGCAAATGTGTATTAGAGGGCCTGCTTGATACTTAGGTGTTGATGAGAATTCATCAGTTTTCACCAGAACTTGACCTCTTTTAATGGTAGGTTCTTAGTTTTTCGGTCTGAATTTTGAAAGCTTAGAAATCTTCAAGTCAGCAAACCTCTAAACTGACATTTCAATTAGGTGGCCCAGCAAAGGTGTCCTAAGGATGCCTTTGGCTCTATAGGGCAGTTGGAAAACCTTTATCTAACTCCTCAACCTCACACTGGAGAGAAAGTCGAGACCCAGGGCTGCTTCAATTCAGGAACCAGGTTCGTGGTATCATACCTGCTTTTCCACAGCCCCATAAAGATGGTCTGTGGTAAAATCCTGCAATAATAAGAAATAACCCCTGCCCTCCAGGAACAGAAAACAGTGTAAGTGAAGGTACAGATTGCTAAAGCAGCTTTCAGGCAGACACAGTTTAGACCTTCATTCAGCACTTGTATTGGATGCCAAATGCATGATAAACAGCATGTTTCCAGTCTCTATGTAGTTTATACTCCAGTGAGGGCATCATCCAAGGAAGTGCAGCTTTAATTATAACCCAGAGTTGCGTGCAATGAAGAACAGGGCTACAGGATACTGAGAAAGCTATGACAAGAGGGGAAACCATTCAGTTCAGTCGCTCAGTCGTGTCTGACTCTTTGCGACCCCATGAATCCCAGCACGCCAGGCCTCCCTGTCCATCACCAACTTCCGGAGTTCACTGAGACTCACATCCATCGAGCCAGTGATGCCATCCAGCCATCTCATCCTCTGTCATCCCCTTCTCGTCCCGCCCCCAATCCCTCCCAGCATCAGTCTTTTCCAATGAGTCAGCTCTTTGCATGAGGTGACCAAAGTACTGAAGTTTGAGCTTCAGCATCATTCCTTCCAAAGAAATCCCAGGGCTGATCTCCTTCAGAATGGACTGGTTGGATCTCCTTGCAGTCCAAGGGACTCTCAAGAGTCTTCTCCAACACCACAGTTCAAAAGCATCAATTCTTCGTGGCTCAGCCTTCTTCACAGTCCAGCTCTCACATCCATACATGACCACAGGAAAAACCATAGCCTTGACTAGACGAACCTTTGTTGACAAAGTAATGTCTCTGCTTTTGAATATGCCATCTAGGTTGGTCATAACTTTCCTTCCAAGCAGTAAGTGTCTTTTAATTTCATGGCTGCAGTCACCATCTGCAGTGATTTTGGAGCCCCCCAAAATAAAAGTCTGACACTGTTTCCACTGTTTCCCCATCTATTTCCCATGAAGTGATGGGACTAGATGCCATGATCTTCCTTTTCTGAATGTTGAGCTTTAAGCCAACCTTTTCACTTTCCACTTAAACTTTCATCAAGAGGCTTTTTAGTTCTTCTTCATTTTCTGCCATAAGGGTGGTGTCATCTGCATATCTGAGGTTATTGATATTTCTCCCAGCAATTTTGATTCCAGCTTGTGCTTCTTCCAGCCCAGCGTTTCTCATGATGTACTCTGCATATAAGTTAAATAAGCAGGGTGACAACATACAACCTTGACGTACACCTTTTCCTATTTGAAACCAGTCTGTTGTTCCATGACCAGTTCTAACTGTTGCTTCCTAACCTGCATACAGATTTCTCAAGAGGCTGATCAGGTGGTCTGGTATTCCCATCTCTTTCAGAATTTTCTTATTGTGATCCACACAGTCAAAGGCTTTGGCATAGTCAATAAAGCAGAAATAGATGCTTTTCTGGAACTCTCTTGCCTTTTCCATGATCCAGCAGATGTTGGCAATTTGATCTCTGGTTCCTCTGCTTTTTCTAAAACCAGCTTGAACATCAGGAAGCTCACGGTTCACATATTGCTGAAGCCTGGTTTGGAGAATTTTGAGCATTACTTTACTAGTGTGTAAGATGAGTGCAATTGTGCGGTAGTTTGAGCATTCTTTGGCACTGCCTTTCTTTGGGATTGGAATGAAAACTGACCTTTTCCAGTCCTGTGGCCACTGCTGAGTTTTCCAAATTTGCTGGCATATTGAGTGCCGCATTTTCACAGTATCATCTTTCAGGATTTGAAATAGCTCAACTGGAAGTCCATCACCTCCACTAGCTTTATTCGTAGTGATGCTTTCTAAGGCCCACTGACTTCACATTTCAGGATTATCTGAGTCATGAAGATCTTTTCTGTACAGTTCTTCTGTGTATTCTTGCCACCTCTTCTTAATATCTTCCGCTTCTGTTAGGTCCATACCATTTCTGTCCTTTATCGAGCCCATCTTTGCATGAAATGTTCCCTTGGTATCTCTAATTTTCTTGAAGAGATCTCTAGTCCTTCCCATTCTGTTGTTCTCTATTTCTTTGTATTGATGGCTAAAGAAGGCTTTCTCATCTCTCCTTGCTATTCTTTGGAACTCTGCATTCAGATGCTTCTATCTTTCCTTTTCTCCTTTGCTTTTTGCTTCTCTTCTTTTCACAGCTATTTGTAAGGCCTCCCCAGACAGCCATTTTGCTTTTTTGCATTTCTTTTTCATGGGGATGGTCTTGATCCCTGTCTCCTGTGCAATGTCACGAACCTCATTCCATAGTTCATCAGGCACTCTGTCTACCAGATCTAGTCCTTTAAGTCTATTTCTCACTTCCACTGTATAATCATAAGGGATTTGATTTAGATCATACCTGAATGGTCTAGTGGTTTTCCCTACTTTCTTCAATTTCAGTCTGAATTTGGCAATAAGGAGTTCATGGTCTGAGCCACAGTCAGCTCCTGGTCTTGTTTTTGCTGACTGTATAGAGTTTCTCCATCTTTGACTGCAAAGAATGTAACTGATCTGATTTCAGTGTTGACCATCTGGTGATGTCCATGTATAGAGTCTTCTCTTGTGTTGTTGGAAGAGGATGTTTGTTATGACTAGTGCATTTTCTTGGCAAAACTCTATTAGTCTTTGCCCTGCTTCATTCCGTATTCCAAGGCCAAATTTGCCTGTTACTCCAGGCGTTTCTTGACTTCCTACTTTTGCATTCCAGTGCCCTATAATGAAAAGGACGTCTTTTGGGGGTGTTAGTTCTAAAAGGTCTTGTAGGTCTTCATAGAACCGTTTAACTTCAGCTTCTTCAGCATTACTGGTTAGGGCATAGGCTTGGATTACTGTGACATTGAATGGTTTTCCTTGGAAATGAACAGAGATCATTCTGTCATTTTTGAGATTGCATCCAAGTACTGCATTTTGGACTCTCTTGTTGACCATGATGGCTACTCCATTTCTTCTGAGGGATTCCTGCCCGCACTAGTAGATATAATGGTGATCTGAGTTAAATTCACCCATTCCAGTCCATTTGAGTTCGCTGATTCCTAGAATGTTGACATTCACTCTTGCCATCTCTTGTTTGACCACTTTCAATTTGCCTTGATTCATAGACCTGACATTCTAGGTTCCTATGCAATATTGCTCTTTACAGCATCGGATCTTGCTTCTATCACCAGTCCCATCCACAGCTGGGTATTGTTTTTGCTTTGGCTCCATCCCTTCATCCTTTCTGGAGTTATTTCTCCACTGATTTCCAGTAGCATATTGGGCACCTACTGACCTGGGGAGTTTCTCTTTCAGTATCCTATCATTTTGCCTTTTCATACTGTTCATGTGGTTCTCAAGGCAAGAATACTGAAGTGGTTTGCCATTCCCTTCTCCAGTGGACCACATTCTGTCAGATCTCTCCACCATGACCTGCCCGTCTTGGGAAACCATTAGGGGAGGTTTAAAAATCTGTATGTAAGCTGAGACATGAAAAGTGAGTAGAGTCGCTGGAGAAGTAAGGCATTCGAGAATCAAACATGATTTTGGATGATTCATTTTTTTCCTTCATATTTTTACTATAACTTTAACTTTTAAGACCAGGAAAAAAAAACTTACAAAAGATAAACAAAATTCTTGCCTAGAGAGGTCTGCAAGGTGCAAGGTTACAGAAAAACTTTTTTCAAGCAATGAGAGAGATCTGACATGGTTAAGGAAGCCATCAGAGAGGAAGCAGGACTGAGGGGTGCCACAACTGAACACCTAGAGGGAAACCAGCACAGTGACTGTAGAAGACAAGGGGCGATGGCTCAGAACGAAGATGAAGAAGTGATTCTGTAATTGCTTTAGACCAGGCTTTCCTCTGACCCAGGCTTGTTCAGTGAGTAAGGTCACAAGCAGTAGGCAAGGTTTGGTTTAAATAAAGCAAATTATTATGCATCCTTTGTTGAAAAAAAAAAAAAAAAAGCAATGATAACCCACTCTTTTCTAATTCATTTTAAAGAGGATCATAAAAACTAAGAACGATAAAACTGTAATTCCTGTAAGCTTTTAATAATTACAGCTGCTGAGTTCTGCTCCCGGAGCTGAAGATGTGGCTGTGGACCACACTGTCTCCATTTGTCTGCCTCCAGTTTACATCTCGTGACCCATGTTCAGCTTTATTCTGCTGTGGATCTTTAGAGCAAAGTGTAGGAGTTCTTCTTATAAATAAATCACTTCCAAACATTTTATTTTGGATTTTACAGGAGTTTGAGGTAGGTTGTTCAGAAGCAGAAAACAGTCTTAAGCACTGCCCAAGAATCCCACAGAGCCCTCCCTCAGACCCCAGCACCTTCTTGAAGAGTGGCTGTGACATCCCTACACTGGGTGGGGGGCTCCTCATCTGGCCTATGGGCGAGGAGCTGCCTCTGCTCTGCTCTTGGTCCTTATCCTTAGCTGCCCTGAGCTTGGGTCTGAACAGAGAAAATCCATAATTAAGAAGGGCTCAGAAGAAAGGATGAGAGAAGGATAGACCATTGGAAGAGGAAGTTCACCTGGCAGAAGGTTCCCCATACAAATTACGTCTCAGTGCTTACGCTGACTGTCCTCTCGGGAAAGCGGCTGTCAGGGCAACCAGCATTTCAGCTCCTTATCTGTGTGGAAGCTACCTTTCCAAGTCTGTCCATCTATGTATCATTTACCTCTGTTCTAAAACCCTGCCTGCAGCTCTGGGAGTGACAGCTGTCTCCAAGCCCCTACCTGTTCACACCTATTTTTTTTTTTCCTTTCTCTTTTAACCATCCAGCTTAGGTCCCACAGTGAACTTTTCTTTGAAAATGAGTCCTTTCTCTCTGGTCTGATTAGTAATTATGACCAGTTCCTCTAGCTGCAGCAATGGTTGCTATCTTGATGCATGTAGGTACTTCTTGGTCTCCTGGAAAGGTTCCTTCGGTCAGTAACCACAGTCCAAGGCTTTGGGCTGTGAAACACATGGTGATGAAAGCATGAGTGACCCTGAGTCCTAGCTCCTGACTCACCTATGCTTTATTATACTTCTCTTCCCCACCACCTCCCCCCAGAGAATTATGTTCTAGACTGTACAATAAAAGAGATTTTTAAAAAAGTAAGCTAGTTTATGCACATGCTCAAAATCCTTCAAGCTAGACTTCAGCTGTATGTGAACTGAGAACTTCCAGATGTACAAGCTGGATTTAGAAAAGGCAAAAGAACCAGAGAATAAATTGCCAGCATCCACTGGATCACAGAAAAGGCAAAGGAATTTTAAGAAAACATCTATTTCTGTTTCACTGATTACACAAAAGCCTTTGACTGTATGGATCACAACAAACTGTGGAAAATTCTTAAAGAGATAGGAATACCAGACCACCTTACCTGTCTCCTGAGAAACCTGTATGTGGGTCTACAAGCAAGTTAGAACCTTACATGGAACAACTGACTGTTTCAACATTGGGAAAGGCATAAGACATGGCTGTATACTGTCACCCTGCTTATTTAACTTATATGCAGAGTATATCATGCCAAATGCCAGGCTGGAGGAATCACAGGCTGGAATCAAGATTGCTGGCAGAAATATCAACAATCTCAGATATGCAGATCATACCACTTTAACTGCAGGAAGGGAAGAGGAACTAAAGAGCCTCAATGAGGGTGAAAGAGAGTGAAAAAGCTGGTTTAAAACTCAATATTCAGAAAACTAAGATCATGGCATCCAGTCCCATCACTTCATGGCAAACAGATGGGGAAAAAGTGGAAATAGTGACAGATTTTATTTTCCTGGACTCCAAAATCACTGCGGACAGCCACAAAATTAAAAGACCCTTGGCTTCTTAGAAGAAAAGCTATGACCAACCTAGACAGCATATTAAAAAGCAGAGACATCACTTTGCTGACAAAGGTCTGTATAGTCAAAGCTATGGTTTTTCCAGTAGTCATATATGGATATGAGAGTTGGACTATAAAGAAAGGGGAGCACTGAAGCATTGATGCTTTTGAACTGTGGTGTTGGAGAAGACTCTTGAGAGTCCCTTGGACTTCAAGGAGATCTAACCAGTTAATCCTAAAGGAAATCAGTCCTGGATATTTATTGGAAGTACTCAAACTCCAGTACTTTGGCCACCTGATGTGAAGAACTGACTCACTGGAAAAGACCCTGATGTTGGGAAACACTGAAGGTGGGAGGAGAAGGGGATGATAGAGGGTAAGATGGCTGGATAGCATCAATGACTTGATGAACATGACTCTGAGTAAGCTCCAGGAGTGGGCGATGGACAGGGAGGTCTGGCATGCTTCAGTTCATGGGGTCTCAAAGGGTCGGACATGACTGAGCAACTGAACTGACTGAACTTAAACAGACAAAATAAGAGGGCTTAACTGTTCACATTACAAAGGGTGTAGGGTCTCTATAAACAGCTTCTCAAGTGTTTCTCCTTATATCCTGAACGAGTTAGAAACTAATAGCAAATGTGTGAACCTTTGCTGACAGATGATCAATCAGGCACTGAATAAGAAAATTCTGAACTTGGCTGTTCAAAAACAATCTTGACGTTTTGGGGACTCCCCTATTGTTCAGTGCAGGACATCAGACATCCCAGCTCCTACTCCACAAAGGGTGGAGCATCAGCAGAAGCTGCCCCACATGCCTGCACGCACGCGGTTGTCCAGAGGTCACCCGGCCCCCGCAGTTCACTCTGATCAACAAGAGCCCCTTCTCCGTGCAGCCCTGGATGGAGCCGGTCGGTTATGAGAAGTAGCAGCTGCTGGGCACTTGTCTGGTTAGAAGTCAAACCTGAGGAACCTGAGGAACAGCGAGTGTAGGGAAACCAGATTGTCTGGCCTCAGCCCTTCTTCATGGCGACAGAAGAGTTTATGTGACCTCCCGCCCTGGCAGAACCAAGACTGACTGACCATCAGTCTCTGATGTTGGAGTCAGAAGTCAGCTCAGGCCTTGCAGTCCTTGGTGGACATGGACTCAAAGGAGGGGGACTGCTCTGCCATTTCATCGCAGCACAGACCCGTGGTTGGTGCTCAAATATTTACTGACTGAAAAAGTGAGAGACAGAAGCTCAGAAACTAAAACATTTAGAGCCCAAACTATTAGACTCAGAAACTAATTGCTTTTAAAAGGAAAACCAGAATCAGCAGTTAATTCTCAAAAGTTTGCCTCCCTACTTGTGTGTCTTACAACAGCAATCAGCAAATTGCAATCCCAAACCTGGCCAAATCCAGCTACCATGTAGGGACCAGAAGCTAATATCACATTTACACTTGAAAAGAATCCACAGAATAGTATTCATGACGAGAGAAAGGTTGAAGCCTGTGTTTCTGGACTCATGTCACAAGTTAGGTGCTGTGGGGCCAGGTCCTTGCCCAGCGACTGGAGGGCTGCACTTACGTCAGGACAGAGGGGTTCAGACTGAAGCTGGCTGGCCCGTCAGACACACATGTCACCCTGTCTTCCAGGCTGGCGGCGGCCTAGTTGAAGCCTCACAGGACCGTGGCTGGGACACAACACACTCAACATGCCGTCGTCCATTGGTGTAAGTGCCCACTAGCTACCAATGGTTCCCAAAGCATTCCTAAACCCTGCTGATACCAGCCGACCCCTCGCAGTCTACTTGTACCTCCAGGAACTTGGGCTGGTGACACGCCAATGCCCCCACCGTGCAGGTGACTCCACCCTCCACGCCGCGCTGCCCTCTGGAGCTGGAGCAGCTTCACAATCAGAGCATCCATCTTCAAGGATCCACACTGGTTCTTGGCCTCAGATGCCTCTGCTGCCGCCTGACCTGCGGGGAAGCCCCCTGGACAGCGGTCAGGACAGGTGGCCTCTGTCCTCTCCTGGGGAGGGTGGTGGAGGGGGACAATGCCATCCTCCACTTCAGGTGCAGGGACTCACTAAGGGTGGCTCAACAAGACGTGTGGGTACATCCAGTCCCTTGGAAAGCATCTGTGGGAAAGCTGTGAGGGGACGGCTCTGGCTCGGTTACCCTCACCTCTGCTCTGACCCAGGCTTCGCCAAAGTGTGGGTCCCAACGCTGTCCTGTCCTCCTAATGGTCAGCAGAGAAGGGAGGCATCAAGCTCGCTGACCTCAGCCCTAGGGCTGCTCCCCTGCACTTCCTGAATGCCTCCTGGGGCAAGAGGGGTTTGCACCTGCAGAGAACACTGGCCTCTGTCCCCCCAGAGTCCATACCAACATGGAAACAAAGTGGCAGGGGAGCTGAGGCCAGGCTCAGTCCCCCGTGCTCACCGTCTTTGTCTTCCATTTCCACTGCGCCTTTGCGTTTCTGCAGGTCAGCCTGTCCCCAGAGCCCAAGAGCCCAGGTGGGCCCTGCGCCCTCCCACACGGCGCCAAGTGAGGGGCTGGAGGAGAGGCTTTCCTGCTGACTGTGCTCAGAGCCAGACCCCTGCCTGCCCACCCACTGGCCTCCTGCCCAAGCTCTGGGAGGGTCCCCAACTCTTCCCCCCATGAGTAATGAAGTCAGGAAGTGACAGCGACATGCAGGGTGGAGGGGGTGAGGGGCAGGAAGGGAGAGGAGGGTCTATCCCAGCCTGAGGAGCTAACGCTGGGGCTGTGCCGAGGCAGCAAGGCCCACCAAAATCTCACACTGACCTTGGTGCTGCCAATACTTTATTCACGGATTAACCTTAAAATCAAGAAGACAGCAGAGATGAGTGGAAGGACCCACTGGAGGGGAGCCAGAGTGGCCATGACAGGAAGCTGTCATGGCCAGGCGCTGGCCACCAGGGACAGTCGAAGACAGAGACCAGCCAGCGGTCAGCACCGGGCAGGCTCTGCTAAGCAGGGGGAGTGAGTGAGTCACAGAGGACCTGGTGTGGAGGGAATGGAACCTCTCTCCTCAGAAGCAGTGACACCGAGTCCCTCCGCGTGGCCAGACCACCTGACTCAGGCCCCCAAGATGCCAACAAGGACAGTAAGACCCAGAATTATGATCAACCTGCCAACCAAACTCCTGCCTGCGTCCCCTGGCCTCAGCACAATGCTGGAGGGCGTGGAACAAGGCAGCAGAAGGAACTCTACATGTGCACGCGGGAACACACGTGCTGCCCGAAGCACGGCCACTCCGGGCGGATCTCTTGGCAACGCCCAGTCACCCAAACAGGTGGTCTACACCAGCAACTGGCTTCCACACCCCCAATTAGCACAGACAGTCCTGGTTCCAGGGGAATTCTAACACAAAGGCACTCAGTGAGGCCTGGTGATTTTATCCTTTCATAACCATTAGGCCGGAAGTCAGTTAACCCACTACCACTTTACAAGAGACAAAGACAAAAGAAACGCAAAGATAATTTGCATTGGAATCGTCAGCAAGACCTCAGTCCTGGCCAAGGAGCAGCAGAGTTTGTGCACGCAGACTCACACTCCTTGTCCCTCAAGGTTACCAATAATCTGTACACTTGGAGAAAATGTGAACAAATATATTTAGATATATTTAAAAGAATTAAAAAAAAACATTTCACAAAACATTTGTTGCCATAGGAATTTTTTAGCAATAAATGCCCACATCAAAATTTAAACATTGTTCAAAGTATGATTATCTGTACTGTTAAATAATGCAACAAATTATGTAAACAGAGTGGGATCCATTCCTGGTAGGAGTCACTTCCTTCCTGGGATGGAAGCTGGCCCAGCTCTCCAGGGGACCAATTAAGAAACTGCTATTTTCAGAGCAACAAAAATAAAAGCTTTTATTTGTTCATTTGAATATAAAACAGGCGTTATCACAGATGTACAAAGCTTACTGGTGGTTTAACATACGAGAAGGTTGCTGTCCTTTGCACATAAAAATTTTGTTTGGAATCGTGATTGGCTGAGCACATGAAACTCTCTAACCAGTCACCACACTATGAAGCAACGCTGCTAGCATCTATCAAGGGACCATTTCCCTTGGGGAAAGTGTCAAGCAGGGTTAGATAGATATAACAAACAAGCACCATGAGGAAGCCGCCCTGTTGGTTGGTCTGAGTCTTGGTGGTCGCTGTGTACCCTCCTTTGTGCAAGTTGACCACACGGTTTTGTCTGACTTCAAAAGCACAAGGTCACGAGACAAACACTGGCTATATTCTCATAAACGACTCATCCCAGCAGTTTCCATTAACAGTACAGAACGATCCTCCTTTATTGCTAAGTGGGTGGTACTGAGAGTCTCATTCCCTTTTTCTTGCACAACAGAACCTGGATCCCAGCCCTGAGCCCTTGGCCCTCACCGCTGGCACAGGCGCAGGACCGAGGCCTCACAAGGGCACCAGCAACCTCACACCCCCTCGCTGGGCCTAAGTCCCGCTTCCTCATCAGTGTCTGACCCGAAACTGCTCCCTCCCGCCCTTCCACAGGGCGGGTGTGTGTCCTCTGTGTGTGGTGGGCCCCCTCACCCTTCCACACTGTGGGTGTATGTGTCCTCTGTGGTGGGGTCACCCCCATACCCTTCCACATGGTGGGCGTGTATCTTCTGTGTTGGGGTCCCCCTACCCTTCCACACGGTGGGTGTGTGTGTGGTGGGGTCCCCCCTATACTTCTACACAGTGGGCGTATATCTTCTGTGTGTGTTGGGGTCCCCCCCCCGGCACTTTCACACAGCGGGTGTGTATCTTCTGTGTGTGTGGTAGGGTCCCCCCAGCCCTTCCACATGGTGGGTGTGTACCTTCTGTGTGTGGTGGGGTCCCCCTACACTTCCACATGGTGGGCAGGTGTCTTCTCTGTATGTGGTGGGGTCCCCCTTGGGAAGCAGAAGACTGGGAATGTTTATCTGAAGCATGTGGAGAAATACTCATACACAGCAATTAAATCAAAATATTTTAAAAATCAAATAACCTGTGGAGATGGAAGAAACCCCACATGCAGACAAATTTTTTAAAAAATGTCACTTAAAATTCTAACAGCAATTAGCCTTGGATCTCCGAAGTCAAACAAAACTCTCTTGTGGCAAAGGGCTCAGTGCCAGTGCACAGAGCAAGGCAGGTGAGACCACCACACAGAGAGGGTCTCAGTCTTGCCAGCAACACTCTGAACCAGGCAGACCCCGCATAGGAACCCCAGGCACACTGGGGCAATCATGGAGGGGATCTCACTCGGAAGCTGGTACCTCTTCTTGGCTGGACGCCGATGAGCTGGTTCAATCCAGGAGTGTGTGAGGGGCTTTCAAAATTTCAAGGTGCATGAGGCGGCGGCAGCAGCAGCAAGAGACGGAAATCAGAAGCATGTCCTTGCAGCAGGAGCGACGACGGGGCTGGGGGCCTCCCACTCCAGCCAGCACAGCTGGGGCAGCTCCGCGCATGACCTCCTAGTGAGTCTCCTCCCTTAAAGCCGCTGAGGGAGTCAGCACAACCCGCTGCCAATGACCACAGAACAACATTCCTTTTTATACCAAGGACCAAAAAAAGGTGACAAACAAAATGATGAAAACACTGTGCAATGAATTCTTGTAGCCGAGGGAGTGCGTGCAGTGGGCCAGCTGCTCCCCAGGCCACGCGTTGCGGTGGGCACGTGGCACCGACAGTCCGTCACGACCCCGCGGCAGAGGGAAAGTGCACACCTGGCTCCAGTCCGCCACCTCCGAGGCGCTGGCCCCACAGCCGGTCTCTGGCTCCAGAATAGAAGCTCTGGGCTGCAGGCCGTCTGGTTGCTCACACCAGCAACGGCGAGAGTCTATCTACAGTGCAGCGGAGGGGACACCATGCAAGTGACAGGTTCTGTGTTTTAAACTTTAAAATTCCCTTTGTTCTTAGTGAACTTATATCTCATATATATATATATCTGTTGTGATGCTATCCACGCAAGATAATACAACACTTTTTATATTAGCAAACATTACAAGACTTTAATATTCTTGAATGTTTTCTCTGTTATACTTCTAAAGAGATCAAAATAAATTAAACGTTTTGTACATAATTACATATGGAGTTAACTTATTTTATCTTTTTAGTTTAGTACAAAGATATCTGCAAGGTAATTGCCGAAATACACCTTATTTATAATTTCCTCTCATTCTATGATAACTTGGAGGGCCAATCATCAGTCTGTTTCTTAAGTATGTTTCTGACAAAGAAAGCGGCTAAAATCTAATTGGAAGGTGCTATTTGGAAGGCTTTCTCGTACCTTGACACACTGTCCTAAAAGGATGGGCTCCAGCAATGGCTTAAATCAGTAGCAGGTCCATGGCATTAAGATTTCATGACACATTAAAACAGAGAAAACAATTCTTTGTCACACTACATGAATTGTTTAAAAGAACCCATCTGGAGGGCAGAATATTTTTTTTAATTGCTATCTTGGCTTAACAAAATACCACATTTACAAAGAAAGCACTTATTATTCAATAATTAAAAAAAAAGAAAAGAAAGTTCTTGAAATGGGCTTTTCCAACAAACTAAAGGCAGTTAACGCAAAGTCCTCGTGAGCAAACTTCACATTCACGTCTCATCCCTGTGCGACCAGGATGCGTGGGAAGTCTCCCCACCACATGGTGAGGCTCTGCTGGGGAAGGTGCCCTGGTGCCCACACTTGCGACACTGAACAGGGGGCCCCAGGCGTCTACATGTTGTAGGCCACGTAGATGAGACACTATGTGGCGTTTACACGTTGTAGGCCATGTAGACAGGGGCCCCAGGCGTCCTACGTGGGTGTCTACACATTGTAGGCCACGTTGATGGGGGCCCTGGGCATCTACATGTTGCAGGCCATGTAGATGGGACACTATGTGGTGTCTACATGCTGTAGGCCACATAAATGGGGGCCCCAGGCGTCTACATGTTGTAAGCCACGTAGATGCGGGCCCCGGGCGTCTACATGCTGTAGGCCAGGTAGATGCGGGCCCCAGGCGTCTACATGCTGTAGGCCACGTAGAAGGGACACTACGTGGCATCTACATGTTGTAGGCCACGTAGATGGGGTCCAGCTGGTCGGCCAGGAAGCCATCACGCAGGTGCATGCGCTGCTTCTCGCCCCGGGAGTTGATGGGGATGACGCCGATGTCCACCACCACCACCACCCCCACCACCAGGTAGTGCTCCTCCAGGACCACGTTGGTCACCAGGGGGACCAGGTCCAGGGCTTCCTGCTCGGACCCATCGAGCTCAACCACAACCACCAGCAAGTTTGTCCAGGTGAACACGGCACTGGAAGAAAAAGAAGCATCACTGTATAATTGGAACAACTCCACTCTGTCTGGACGCCCCACTGGGTTCCTGTTGGGCACTGAGCCTTCTCTGGTCTGCAGGTTCCAGAGCAGCTCTGACACTCCATGTGTCCACACCTCTTACTAACCTGCTCTCAGGGTGGCAGCCCACCCCTGCCTTCCCTGGATCCACACAAGGCCCTAAGGGTGCAGCCCATCCCCAAAGGCACTTGGGAAGTCTACAATGCAGTCGGCAGGACCATTGCTGAGCTGGGACAGTGGGTGCTAGGGCTAGTCCTGACCTGCCTCTGTCCCCAGGGGGTGAACATGTGTGCACATGAGCAGAGGAGCCACCATGCTGGGTCAGGTACCTCAGAGCTCGACTGCAGACCTGGGGCACACGGACAGATTCTGTCTCAGGAACTGGGTGAGGGCAACACAGGGGACCTGATTCAAGTGGGTGAGTTCCTGGCAATGCCAGAGCTCCATCCAGAAGTGTCTTACTTGGATCTTTCAGGAGGACCATCCACAGGATCTTGTCTGCCCAGTTTGTAAAAGCCTAACTAAGTCCAATGTTTTACACTTTAGGCCACCTTGACATTAGGTTGTAGGGCTTTTAAAACATGAATGTTTAAGAACCTTAGCACACCGGAGCCCTGTGGATGGCAGGGTCAAGCTCTGGGGCCTGCAGTGGCTGCTGGAGTCATATACAGAGAATGTTCTGTCTCAGCTGTGAGGCAGGAAGTGTCTGGGGAAAGTCATCGCTGTTTCCTAAAAGCATAGGGCATGCTTGTTAACAAAAAAAATGTGTATTTTGCTTAGTATGGCCAATGATCACATTAAAATGGAAGAGGGACACTGGAGACTCCTGGGGCTGGCTCTGTGACGAGCATCACCCCGAGGGAGCTGCACGAGAGAACTGCATGTCTGTGAGTCACATGTGACTGCTCGTGGCCACGCTGGGGACGGTTTTATCCTGACATCTGGTGTTGAGGGTGCAGCATCAGGGTCAGTGTGGATCCCACAGTTCACTGAGAAGGGGTACAGGGGGCAGTGGGAGGCTGCTGGAGCCCGCCTGGGGCCACAGCGGCTGAGGGTGGCTGGGCCGTGCTCAGTGAGGCAGTCACCGATGTGACCCAGCCTCACACCCTCCCTTCTCTGCACCAAGTGACTGATGGGGCTGCCTGGGGGAGACACAAGCCTGGGGAGGGGGTGACAGCAGAGCTGTGGTGCTGCTCTCACTTTGAGGAGAGAAGCCCCTCGCGACTGAGCCTGCTGCTCCTTCCCTCTTGGGGCCTCTGAGAGCAGAGAAAGGAGCAAGCTTCACAGCATCTAAGTGATACTCAGAGCAGGCAAGAGAAACCCACAGGGGAACCCTGGCCACACACTTCCCAGTGGAAATGGCATCTTTCCAACTAGATAGAAAATATGTGAGGGAGGCAATACAAGCCACTTGAAATTATTTTCTTAAAAAATACAGAAACAGAAGGCTGAGATGGCTATTTACACCTCAGTGCAAACTGAGGCAGACCCCTACCGTTTCTGGCTGATACCTTTCTGGGGTTCCTGCCTCGACACGCGACAAGCGAGTGGAGAGGCAGCTTTAGAGGTGGAGGACTTGTGCTCAGACAGGCTTGTTACTGCTCATCCTGAAACACAGCACAGAGTGGGGACGAAGCTCTGCCATCTACTCGCCTCTTCTGTCTGCCGAGCCCTCTGGCGGTGCAGCGTGTGGCCGAGAACACCAGCCTGTGTCAGCTGACAAGAGGCAGCCGACACTCGCAGGCTAACCCATCTGCCCCCCACCTAGAGATTTCAGAAGGAGCCTCCCTGGGGGCTCCCGCCCTGAGCTTGCAGACAGGCCCCCTCAGGCCTCCACCCTTCAGGGAACTAGGTGGGGAGAGGAACAGTGGCCAGTGGTGCTGAAGCCACTGTCCATGCTCAAGTGCCATGTGAAGGCCCTGAGGAGTGATTGGTGCTGCTGCTTCCAGGCACAGTCCCTTCACCCAAGGGGCAGCCTCCACATACATCCATTGGCAGCACTGCCTGAGATGCAGTAGAGTCACATGAGAGGACCCAGCACAACCAAAGCAACACCAAGCTCCCTGTGGTTCCATCACACGAGGGTTCAACTCTCTTATCACTACACATCTGAGTGGGAAAGAAAGCTGAGTTTCCGAGAATGTTCATAATCAAAGATTCCCTTAGTTCAAGTAATTGGTAAAGTTATTCTTGTCAGTTGTGTAAACCTTGGGATAATGACAACATGCAGTCCATCTTTCCTTAAAAGCAAGGAGACCTCTTTCATTTTTAGGGTACTGAGTGCATCAGGATGAGTTTAGAAGTGACTGACATGTGCAAGTTACAGCCACCTAGTGGCCAGGGCGGGCACGGCGTGGCCTCCAAGGGTGGTGAGATGGGTGACCTGTCACTGATGACCCTATGACGCTGGCAAGCATGGCCTCTCCTGGAGCTGAGGCCTTCCCACAGGGCTCACTGGGTTCAGGCTCCCTGTGGACAGTGTTTTCCCCTACATCACGTTTTCCATAACAAAAAGACAAATAATCGGCTCCTTGGAAACATCCCCCAGCCATCTGCCCGTCACCCTCAGGAAGAGCACCAATGGCACCAGGGGTGTTCATTTGAGGTTCGGGTTCACCCTGGCCCTCGGGCTGCCTGCCCGCTCCTCACCATTCCGTGACGCTCTTGTGGGCTCTGATGACCGAGGTCTCGATGTCTATCGGGTGATACCTCATGCCGCGCAGCTCCATGGCCTCGTCCAGGGCCCCCACCACGTAGAGGGCATCATGGCGCTCTGAGTGGGGAATGGACTCTATGTGAGCTTCACTGCAAAATTGCTCGAGTCTCTTAAAGAATAAAGATGAGCGCTACCCCTGAACATGGAAGAGAGGTACAAGAAAGACCCCTGAGCAAGGGTCCAGTCTCCCTTCTCAGAGAACCTGCAGCCCCAGGTGCTCAGGGACGAGGTGTGGCCGTGAGGGGTGGGGGCTGTGCGGCCATGTGGCTGGCTGCATGCCTGCACGGTCCCTTCGCCCAAGGGGCAGCCTCCACATACATCCCTCGGCAGCACTGCCTGAGATGCAGTAGTCACATGAGAGGACCCTGCACAGCCAAAGCAACACCAAGCTCCCTGTGGTTCCATCACACGAGGGTTCAACTCTCTTATCACTACACGTCTGAGTGGGAAAGAAAGCAGAGTTTCTGAGAATGTTCACAAAGATTCCCTTAGTTCAAGTAATTGGTAAAGTTATTCTTGTCAGTTGTGTAAACCTTGGGATAATGACAACATGCAGTCCATCTTTCCTTAAAAACAAGGAGACCTCTTTCATCTTTAGGGTACTGAGTGCATCAGGGTGAGTTTATGAGAAGTGACTGACACGTGCAATACCAGAGAATAAATCTCCATCTCCAGGCTAAGGCAGACAAGATGGAGGCAGTCACTTGCTGACTTCTGACTGCAGCTGCTGGGGCCTCCACCCTCCCAGCCCCACGGACTCTACAGTGCCGAGGTCTGGGTGTTGCTGAGCTTAGTTCCTCAAGGAATCCCAGAGGGCACCCTCCAGTGAAACAGTCTATGACTTCCCCAAACTGCAAATACAATGCCAGCCAGCAATGGGATCAATGCCGCCCCAGTCTGATCCCTGTGATGGGAAGGTGTTTTCTGAGCTTTTGCCTGCAGTGAGAAGCTCAGCGGGCTTCACAGCCCAGGACACTGTGTGGACCAGCTGCCAGCCTTATAATGTGTTTGTGCTGAGACTCCACAGCCTGCACGGACATGCCTGCCCTCTGTGAGGGTGAAGAGGCTGGGCTCCCATGGCAAGGAGTGAGCCATGCTCCTGCTTAACACCAGTCTGAAGTTAGAAGGTCTAAAGAAAGAACACAGCACACAAAATGGAGTCCAACCCTTGGAGGATATAAAATACGAAATGTTCTTATACAACTTAACCTGTTTCAAATTAGCATACAATCATTTCAGCCTTCCTAAATAAATGTTCTGCTTTTTAAACCTTAAAAAAATAAAAGAAAATACAACACCAGAATATTTCGGTACTTTTCCCCTGCATTCTTGCTAGTCTGGCCTGGTTGGCATGGCTCCTACCAGGCAGGTGGGTTGGAAGTCTCACTGATTTCTGGGGCTGGCAGATCTCATAAGAAACCTCAGGTCCCCCGCCCCGGAGTAACACTCAAGTCCTGCCTCTGTTTTCAGGAGTGGAGAGAGGACTCCAGGATCAGCAACGTGAGGAGCAGACAGGTTCCTACATGTCGGTTCTGTGTCACACGCATACCCAGCGCTAGCCCTCTGAGCTACTGTTCCCTGAGGGCGCCTGGCAGGACCAGAGCACTCGACAATGCAGCTTCAGGGGATCCTGGGTGGGGCTGGAAGTGCCAGAGTTGGTGACAAGCCGGTGAGCTGCACTTACAGGCACTTGTCACAGACAACACAGCCCCTGGCCCCTGCCCTGATTTCACACGTGCTCCTAGCTCACAGAGGAGGACAGAGCATGGGACGTGCATCCTTAGCTGCTGGCGCGCACAGCCTGAGCAGGCTCTCTCACCCTGGGCTCTCTCTCACCCCGCCCCGGCTCTCTCACCCTGGGCTCCCTCTCGCCCCGCCCCGGCTCTCATCCTTGGCTGTCTCCAGGCTGCCTGCAGCAAGCACCCAAGCACACACGTTCTGGGGCTGGGATCCCAAACCCACACGAATTTTCGGTGTCTGAGGACTTCCTGCCTCCTATTGGGAATTCTCACCTCCATTTGCATCAGTGAGTTCAGTTCTCCGTAGGAATCCCAAGTAGCCTGTTCGTGCCCAGACTGTCTGTGTGTCTCCAAAGCTTAATCTTGAGTTGAAGTGATCTGACTGGAGGGATTCATCTCCATAAATAGTGAAGTAACCACTGGCATTGTGGGCACTGTGAACCCAGATCTGTAAGGAAGCAAAATGGACTACATAAGTTAACTTGACACGATGTCCAGGGCAGAAACTACTTTTACAATTCAATGGATTGTATTCTATCCCTGGCCTGCAAAAACAGGATGGCTTGTTTCCAGGGAGACACAGTCACCACAAAGTCTGCTGGAATGAAAACATGGCAGCACACTTGCGGCTGAGCAAACCCCCAACCATCATCTCAGAGAATCCTGTTGAAGTAGACGAACTAAGGGCTTTTGAAATAAATATCAAATGAATGAGGTTCTAAGAGTTTCCTTATATTTATTCAAATGTACTGATTGTTTCCAAAAAGCAAGCTGGAAAAATGTTAAAAAGCTTTCTGGCTTGTATACTTTGGGGAATATATTGTAATAAAATAACAAACACAAAAACTCTAGAAGGGAAAGGCCTTGTAACAACAAAAAATGGAGGATAAAAATGCCGGCATATTGTATCTTGGGAAATGGTATTTGAGTCAGGGACAAAGGGCCTGGCCAGCAGCCCTCAGCCACACCTGCCAGGGCAAACCAGTCAGTAGCCCAGGGATGAGGGTCTCCAGCAAGTGAGGGGAAGAGAACCTGTCAGATAGGTTCCCAGCACAATGCCAGGGTGCAGGGGTCTCTGCCCCTCAGCCCAGTGCTCAGCTCCAAGAGGCCATGCGCTGTGAGGACAGCAGAGGCCAGAGATGGCAGGCACCACATTTAATTTTCATTCTTAGATGTGCATCTAAAGGAAATTCCTAAATAGGGTCCATATAGCATTTCATCATCTCAATTTTGATCTTCACATGGAGAGAGATGTGTGAGGGGCCAATCAACTGCCCAAGAAGGAAAAGGGTCTGGGGGTGACAGTGGCTGAGACTGAGGCCTCAACACCACTCCCTCCCTGTGTACACGTACGCGTGTGTGCCATGGTGCCTGAGAGAGCAGCAGGGCTGGTGTGTCAGTCGGGTGCCATCAATGGCAGTGCTTTGTGTGCAACCAGGACAGGTTAGAAGGAGAAAGGCAGCTGACCACAGGATGGGTGGCACCTATAGGAGTGTCCTTGTGGGCAGGTCATGGTCACTGTGGCCTGGCCTTGGAGACGAAAATGGGGGCGGGGAGGCAGACGTGTTGAAGCAAGTTAATCAGGGAGTGAGGTGGACGGGAAGGGCAGAGGGGCGCTCATGGCCAGCAAGCAGGATGTTTCAGGACAGCAGCCCAGGAAGGGTCTCCTGCAGCTGCATGTAGCCAGAGGTGTGTGGGGCACAGGGTGGGTGGGGAGTCACTGGATAGGTTGCATCATCAATACAAGGGAGTAAAAGTGACTTTCTGACCCAGACAAACACCTGTCGTGTCCCCAGTCTGCCTGCCATGGTTGCTGGTGCTGCTATGATTCTGGGTTTGGCAAGATTCCCTCTGCACATTCTCTATCATGTTCCTGATGAAAGACTTCTCTGCTGTGAAGCAGGCCATGGAACTCAAATGGAGAGCTGAAAAACAAGGAAACTCTGCCCACACACAAGAAGTTTCCTCTTTGCTAAATGTTTTGGAGAGAAATGTGATAGTCGCTAAGTAAACACCACTTCATAATCCTGAACCTTCACAGACACCCATCCCATTCCTTACCTCACCCAGATGTGAGTCTCCCAAGGGTCCTTTCGTTTCTGGATTGGCAATGATGATCCGCACCCCTGGAAGTATCTATGTGGGAAGGAACAGTCTTGTTAGTAGGCAGACAGGCAGATGCTTCATGCCAAGTGCGTGTTTTCCTTATTAAAATGGTTTAGAAAGTGAATGGCTTTAAATCAAAATTGCATACCACAGCATCACATAATGACAGCAAATCAATGACATTTCATTGTAATGATTTACAATGACATAGCCTGTGTTAAAATGATCCTAAAAGTGAGACTTTGAACAAAAACATGATAAATGATATAATTTAACAAGTTTGATGCTCGCAAAGTAGAACTAGCAGAGCTGCTTTGTGGTGTCCTGAAGAAACAGCAGTTCCGCCAGAGCGTCTGCTGCACCAAGCAGATGACGCCCCTGCAGCCCTGCCCCTCCTCTGCCACACCGCCCACTTTTCCTGTTGGCTGACAATAGCACATTATTGATACTGAGCACCTCCTTCTTAATGGACATTTAGCTCAGAAATGCTCTGAATTCCACTGGAACCATATAAGAATCAAAAGCTGATTCTGGAAATTTAGAATGGAGCCCCTCTTGGTTCAGCTACTAACTGTGCAGCTGAGATAAGGCAACACACCTGTAGTGAGAGCTATGGGAGCATGTCTGGTGAATGGCCCACCAGGTCGAGCTGGGTGGGTGGGCAGTGCTGAATCTCACCTTAAAGAAAACAGTACCAAGAACTCTAACCATCAGCCGTGAAGACACAGACTGTAAAAGGTCCCAAACAACATGCCTCTAGAATTATGTTAAGTGGGGAAGAGATCTGACAATAGGGGCTGGGGTGAAAAAAAGTCTTCATTCAGGTTTAAATACATTCCTTGCACTTTAGTTCTATAAATGACATGGCAGGCGACTAGCTGTCATGATAACCAGTCTTTGTCTAGTTCCACAGTAAACAAGCTATGCCTGCTGGCCAGGCCCATGGACATTTGGACCCAATGTACCAAGGACACTGCCAGCCTGCCTTTCTCAGTTGGGGTAACCATGCCCAGAGGTGCTAAGTGTGAGTGAAGAGGCTGAGGAGCCGTCCCTGTGGCCTCCTCCTTTTCCTGCTGCTCCTCCTCTGGGTGGAATGCAAGGAAGGGCTGGAGTTGGAAAAGCTGCTGTAGACCCGGAGACACCCGTGGGAGTGGAGGTCACACAGAACAGAACAGAACAAGAGAGAAGGTGCCATGGCCCTGGGGCTTCCTTTGATGTTCTGTGTTCATAGTCAAAACCAGTTGATATATTCAGTTCAGTTGCTCAGTCGTGTCCAACTCTTTGGATTTGATATATTACTTTTCAAGAAAACTTTTGTGGAAAACAGTCTTCCATGTACTTCTTAACTTTCCAAAGCCCTCAAACTGAGACTTGTGTTCAAATGTATATGCACGTGCCTTTCTTCTGTACTTACTTTTCCTGACTCCATCAGGGGCAAACTATGAGGAGAGCCTCTTTCCACTAAGCGTACTCTACAAAGAAAAACAGAAGGTGTTACTGTGTGCTCTGGACCCTGGCTCCCTCCTCCACATCTAGCACTTGGGTCAACGCCCAGCAGTTTGATGGGCACATTAGCTCTGTTGACAAGCATTACCCAATGCAAAGGGAGTCGAGAAGTCAAAGAAAAAGCCGACAACGGCAGAGAGGAGACAGTGGGGGCCACCACACAGG
Organism: Tragelaphus eurycerus; assembly: GCA_935064755.1. Taxonomy (NCBI): domain Eukaryota; kingdom Metazoa; phylum Chordata; class Mammalia; order Artiodactyla; family Bovidae; genus Tragelaphus; species Tragelaphus eurycerus. The sequence continues at coordinate 1,090,725 of CAKXYN010000202.1, read as the reverse complement.
CCACAAGAGCATGGAGACGCAGCCCCACCTATCAACCCACAGACGTCAGGAACGACTGTGCCACTGATGTAACAGGGTCAACACAGCGTGTGCAGAAAAGGGAAAGTGAGCATTAAGCTGCATTCCTCAAATAGCCACCACTCCTGTCACAGGAGACCTCTTGGGCCTGTCCCCTGCAACACAGGGGGCCACAGACCCCACAGCACAGCATCTACCACCTCAGCCAGGGACATTGGAGAGGACTGACTGGTCAGTTCAGACAGCAAAATCTCCTTTCTGGAAAGAAGTGCTTTTCAATTTAAGAACTATTTGCTGGTGAGGTACTCAAGAACTGTGGAGGACCCTGGTGCCAGTCACAATCCAGCCCAATGAGCCCTCCTCAGCTGTATTACTTCATCCCATGACTGGGTTCAGTTCTCTCCATGTTACTCTCAGAGTGTGATGCTGACCAATCATCTACAGACAATTTTTACTTCAGGAAAATGGAGTGAAAGGGAACCCCCTCATTTCCAATTTTATCAGTTTGATTTCTCTTTTTTTCCTTGATACATCTGGGCTAAAAGTTATCAATTTTATTTGTCTTGTCAATGAACCATCCTTTTAGTTTTATTTATCTTTACTACTATTTTGCTTCTATTTCACTTTTTTCTGCTCTGATCTGTATGCTTTCTTTCTGGTATTAACTTTGGGTTTTGTTTGTCCTTCTTTCTCTAGTTGCTTCAGGTATAAGATTATGTTGTTTCCTTAGCTGCTTCAGGGCAGAGCCGGCCTCCCGTCCTCATCCTGCCCTCAGAGTTCATCTTGTCTCCTGTCCCTGCTGGGCGGGTGGATCTTATCTGAAATGCGAAAACTCTACTGTTAAGAATTTCCCTGTGGCCTCCTCCCTGCTGAGTGGTGGCAGGGACCTGGGCAAGCATGCCGGCAGGACAGAGTTTCTTCTCTGGTCAGTATGGAACAGTGCTCTATGTCAGTGATTCCAGGCGAGCAGGAAGGGGCACCAGGACCACTCAGGGGTGGTCCTGTCTTGTCAGCAAATGCCACAGGAGGGGGCTGTCTTTCACCCACTTGAGAATATCCACCAGAGCAAAGAAAAAACCATCCCTAGAAGAAGGCAGAGCTGCAGCTCCTGGAAGAGCTGAGAGACATGCACACGCGTGCAGCACATATGAGAGGGATAGGGGCTCACAAATACCCAGGAAACTTGTGGGAGATAAGAGGGCGTAGGCTGGGGCGGGCGGGCAGCTCTGTTCACCACCTGTGTACCACAGACAGGGAGGCTCTCTCCTGACTGCACACCACCACCCAGCACTCCCAGGACATGGCACAATCAGGACACCACACCTTCTGCCCCACGGGTGCTGTCAGGAGCCGGTCACTTCAGAGCCATGGAAAACTGCCAGTGTGGTGTGTCCTGGCGCTGGTCAGGAGGGCAGGGGGGCGCCTCGGGGGCGCCTGTCTCTTGATGGCCACTCCAGTGGTCACTGGTGACCTGGAGGACAAGTGCCACTCACACCAAGAGGAGCTGATGGAGCCTAGTGTGGTCCACCAGGCGGCCCTGCGTTAAGTGTACTGACGGTGTTCTGTATCCAACGCGCCCACAACAGCATCTTACGGAAAAACCCCAATGACTGTTTTGGGCCAACCCAACATAAAATTATCTTCAAATAATTTTTGTAGGGAGTAAAGCAAATTTCTTTTTAAAGCCTACTAGTTATGTTTGGAAATGTTATGCCCCCAAAGAGGTCCCTTAATCTCTTCAGCGCTAAGGGTCTGCCTCTTGAAGATGTTTGGATAGGCCTCTGCTGCAGGGGGCTGGTGTCTCTTGGGAGCCAGTGGTTCTCTCTGCTACTAGATGGGCTGTCTCCTGGGAGTCCCTGTGAACAGCGGGGTCTAAAACAAGGGTTCCAGGGGACCAGGAGGCACCACCAAGAGTGAAGCAGAACAAAGCGTTCAGGGGAACATAGTGCTTCTTAGTCTCAGCACTACTGCCATTTTGGTCATCTGCTGTGTGGCAGAGGCCTGTCCTGGGCACTGCAAGATGTTCAGCTGCCTCACTGGCCTCCACCCACCACATGCCACCAGGAACACTTCCCACATCAAGCTCATCAGACATGGCACCATGGCAACCCATCCAGTGGGGCACACCACCCAGGTGTGACTGGCCTGCATGGCACACCAGGCCCCTCTGCAGCCTTGCCCCGACAATCTCTCACATGGGAACTCAGCAGGCAAGAGGAACACACTTGGCCAGGCCAGGTGGCGGCTCCTGGTTTCCCACCCACAACTCTCCCCAGCTCTCTCACATGTTGTGAGCAAATGCACGTGTCAGTAGGCACCACTGAGAACAAGCAGACATGGAGCACAGTATCTGGCCTCACAACACATCCACAAGCACCTCCAACCACTTATAAAAGGACTCTTTGTATCAGAGTCACTCTATTATCACGTCAAAGAAAGAGCAACGCACAGGCATCTCACAACCACACAGAGGAACAACCCAATCACTGGGGACGTCTGTAGAAAAACGACAGAATTCTCTCTCCCTCAGGCACATCAGGAGGTACCCCTTTGGGAGCTGAAATTCTGGGACATATTCCTGATCTTCTCCCCACCTTCTGTCCCATCCCTTGAGGTGGATTCACAAGCACCCACCAGCACACTCCCTTTCGTTCTTGCTCAAGGTTGCTTATTAGGAAGCTGCACAGAAAGGTAACTTGACTTACAGTTCAGTTTTTCCTGAAAATGTCTTGACAAAAATTTTTGACTCATGCAAAGAAATGTGAGCAGTGTTGATATTTTATGAGGTGAAAAACAGCGGCTGACTAGTGTTCAAGAAAATGTCAAGTCTGACAGAGTTTGAGAAAAGGCCACTCTGACTGCAGCGGCTCTGGGACAGCTATTGTCAGAATCAGGAGCTGCTCCCCCAGTGGGACGTGAGGTGACGCACGTGGAGTGCTGCTAGAGCTAACTCTGTGGCATCTGCGCTCAGGGGAGATGACTGCATTCCTCCTTCCAGAGAAGCACTGCACTCCGGGTGCTGGAGACAAATTCACAATACCTGTCATGTCTCAGAGCTCTCATGTCCACATAGACGGTGGTCGGATCGGGCCCCGATGTTCCCTGCAAGCAAGGACACAATGCGATTAATCCTGTTTGCCTGGGAGGAGCTGTGTCTGTGCTTCCTACTGGCTGGGAACGTTTCTTTGGTAAGGTCTGAAACTGAACAAAACCCAAAAGCACTAAAACCACACCTCTCCCTTGATAACCTAACTCTGAAAGAATATCTTACCAAAATAATACTGACTTTCACATAGCTTGACTGCTAATCATTTATGAAAATTAGAAAGGAAAGGGGCATCTCTCCAAATAAAAAGAGGCTGAAACTACAGAGGTAGCGTTTGGCAAAAGCAGGCTGTTGAGGAAGTGAAGCATCATTTGCTGAGAGGCTTTCACTACATGCATCCCCAAAAGTGTATTTTCAGAGCTCAAGGTACTGAAGCAGAACATGTGACATGAGCTGACAGACTGAGGAAGAAGAGATAAAAGACAATGATCTTGTTTATTCTGGTTCATTGTGCCCTGGTTTTCCTCCAGGGTGGGAAGCCATTTTTGCCCAAGACATAAGTCAGGGAGGTAGCATGTTTATCACTGGTCATCTCGGCAGCACCCTGTGGTCTGAACTATTTATTTCAACATAGGGTCCTGAAATGTTGGGATCATAAATCTCTTCAAAATACATACCGAGTTGATTTCTGAACAATGATCTCTGTTTATATAACAGCAATGGCATTAAAGCTACATTACAAACAAAAATTCTACATACATTTCCTGGGAAAGTAATGCACTACTTTTGGTAGAAAAGGATAGAACCTTAAAAATCTGTCAAAAAAATAAGGAGACTCTCAGATTTATTTGAAGAACTACACTAAAATTCTTCATCAGAGAATCTTAACCTTATATCAAAGGCACACTTCAATATAAGAAAAGGAAAAAAATAAAGACACCTTCACTACACCACACTGGACCACACGATAACCTCCCCCCGCCCCCTGAGAAAGCACATGCAATCAGCCTGGAGGAGGAGCTGCCCTGACGTGAGGACACAGCACCCTAGCTGACTTGCGGCTACTCTGGCGGCTGTGTCACAGACCAGAGCTGAGTGGAGGAACAGTTTGTGGTCTGAGCAATGCAAAGCACGTAACTACAAGAGGCCAATTAAAAACCAACAAATCAGAAAACAGGTCACTAGAAGCAAAAAATGAAGCAAAACAGAGATGACCCCAAACTGGCAAAGACACCACCGATCGTGTAAATGGAAGCACAGCGTTTGTCACAAATGCAAGACGTCTGAAGAGATCTGAGATATGACATCACGCTGGCTGTCGGCCCTCCTGCCCATAGGTCCACAAGCCCAGCCCATCTCCGCACTCAACTCCTAGTCTGCCCACTGCTGGGAGCTGATGAAACTGTGTGGTTGCAGGCACTGGTGTGGACGGGCGGGAAGTCCCTACCTGCTCGGCCAGCTTCCACAGCCGGTGAGGCTACAGCAGCAGGAGGTGGGAGCAGAGGACACCAGACCAACAGAAACCGAACATCGAGGACACAGACAGACACAGAAACAGACAACCCAGCAGTAAAAGTGGGATGAAGAAGAGGGAGGGGTGGGGAGGAGAATGCAAAAAGCAGAGAACAAAGTAAAAAGAAGATCAAAAACAATGTCAAATATGGAAATCATTAAAATCAATCACTGTACCATTAAAGGCTAAAAAAAAAATCTAAAAAGATGTTCACATATCCACAGAGCAACAGAGGAGGTGACAGATGACTGGCCATGGGCAGGTGGGCCTGAGGAACTGCTTTTCATACATACGGTCAGTGGGTGTTGATTTTATGGTACTTTTCTCTAGTTTCTGTTCTTTACTGAGAAAGCGGGGAGTATGAATTTAATTGACCAAATCTGTCGAGTGTTCCTCACTGAAATAGCTTCAAGTTTCTTACTACAATAATGAAGGTGACCCTGGAAGTCTGTGAATCTTCAGGCTGTCTAGCCCTGCTCATCTACAAGATTAGGACAAGAAAACAGTTCAGAGTACGCGTGAAGCATGGCCCAAACCTCAGGCTCCTCACTCAGCGGTGTGGGAGGGACTCCCCAGCCTGCCTCCCCCTCAGCTCTGTCCTCCAAGACGCTGCATCCCCTTCCCTCTCATCTGCCAGGTTCCGGTGCCCATCTCCACCATCCAAAAGCATCCCAGTCCACAGGTGAAAGACCCTAAAGCCATTAGGGGCAGCTCCTCGGATGCTGCACATCTTCCCTGGCTGACTGTCCCTCCCAACATCCCAAGAAAGCTGGAACAAGCCCAGGTTTCTGCATGGGCACAGTCCTGTGTGGGTCCGGCCTCGTGCCGCCCCACTCAGGTCCTCAGAATCTCATGCATCACCAACATTTCTTTCTACAGTCACCACAACCTGCTAGTTGCACAACTCAGCCTCCCCAAGACCAAGGGACACTTCTAGAAGGGGGCCCATGGACACGAGAAACGTGATTCTGAGAGCACAGCTCAGATGCAGCTCCATTCCTTGTCTGGACAAGGTCCTTGGCTACGTACCTTGAGAGATGGAGGCCTGCCCTCTCCCAGAGCACTCAGCCCAGTCGAGGGCCCTGAGGAAGCACGGCAGGCCATCCAGGTGAGAAAACATGCCCTCAAACAACAACCAATCAACTGAAAACACTCACTGATTTGACACACGCTGGTAACTCTGGGGTTCCATAAGAAAAATGGCATGACCCTCACAATACCTTCAAGCACTTAGGACAGGGCTTGGAATTTGGGAAACACCTTAGCATTTCTGTTTTTCATGTTTTTACATTAAGGAATTGATGGTGATTCTCTCTAGGCAGATGGGTATTATTTATTAGCTTGTCTGTATTTCCCAATTTTTGTTTCTTAAAATAAATATTCTTTGGTAAAAAATTCAGTCTCTAAAAATTCATAACTTTTCAGGTTGTTTTCCTTATTTGTATAATTGTTCTTAAAAATTCAGTTTTGGTACATTTAATATCTTTATTACACATTTCTCATGTGTCAGGCCCTGCAGAAATACAATGGGAACAAGAGATGTGGGGCTTCTGCTCTCAGACCTCAACCTCAAGCTATGCCTTCTCTGTTTGTTTTGGGTCAGTTCAGTTCAGTCACTCAGTCATGCCCGACTCTTAGCGACCCCATGGACTGCAGCATGCCAGGCCTCCCTGTCCATCACCAACACATGGAGCTTACTCAAACTCATGTCCATTGAATCAGTGATGCCATCCAACCATCTCATCCTCTGTCATTCCCTTCTCTCGCCTTCAATCTTTCCCAGCATCAGGGTCTTTTCCAGTGAGTCAGTTCTTCATATCAGTTGACCAAAGTATTGCAGTTATTTCAGCATTAGTCCTTCCAATGAATATTCAGGAATGATTTCCTTTAGGATGGATTGGTTTGATTTCCTTGCTGTCCAAGGGACTCTCAAGAATCTTCTCCAACACCACAGTTCAAAAGCATCAATTCTTCGGCGCTCAGCTTTCTTTATGGTCCAACTCTCACATCCATATATGAACTACTAGAAAAACAATAGCTTTGACTAGATGGACCTTTGTTGGCAAAGGAATGTCTCTGATTTTTAATATGCTATCTAGGTTGGTCACAGCTTTTCTTCCAAGGAGTAAGTGCCTTTTGATTTCATGGCTGCAATCACCATCTGCAGTGATTTTGGAGCCCAAGAAAATAAAGTCTCTCACTGTTTCCACTGTTTGCCCATCTATTTGCCATGAAGTGATGGGACCAGATGCCATGATCTTAGCTTTTTGACTGTTGAGTTTTAAGCCAACTTTTTCACTCTCCTCTTTAACTTATATCAAGAGACTCTTTGGTTCTTCCTTACTTTCTGCCATAAGGGTGGTGTCATCTGTGTATTTGAGGTTATTGATGTTTCTCCTGGCAATCTTGATTCCAGCTTGTGCTTCATCCAGCCCAGCATTTTGCATTATGTACTCTGCATATAAGTTAAATAAGCTGGGTGACAATATACAACCTTGATGTACTCCTTTCCCATTTTGGAACCAGTCTGTTGTTCAATGTCTGGTTCTAAGTGTTGCTTCTTGATCTGCATACAGATTTCTCAGGAGGCAGGTAAGGTGGTCTGGAATTTCCATCTCTTGAAGAATTTTCCAGTTTGTTGTGATCCACACAGTGAAAGGCTATGGCTTAGTCAATAAAACAGAAGTAGATGTTTTTCTGGAACTCTGGTGCTTTTTCTATGATCCAATGGATGTTGGCAATTTGAAATCTGGTTCCTCAGGCTTTTATAAATCCATCTTAAACATCTGGAAGTTCATGGTTCACATACTGTTGAAGCCTGGCTTGGAGAATTTTGAGCATTACTTTGTTAGCATGTGATGTGAGTGCAGTTGTGTGGTCGTCTGAACACTCTTTGGTGTTGCCTTTCTTTGGGATTGGAATGAAAACTGATCTTTTCTAGTCCTGTGACCACTGCTGAGTTTTCTAAATTTAAATTTGGAGTTTAAATTTCCAAATAGAAATTTCCACTTTAACAGTATAATCTTTAAGGATTTGAAATAGCTCAGCTGGAATTCCATCACTTCCACTAGCTTTGTTTGTAGTGATGCTTCCTAAGGCCCGCCTGACTTTGCACTCCAGGATATCTGGCTCTAGGTGAGTGATCACACCATCGTGGTTATCTTGGTCATGAAGATCTTGTTTGGGATCACAATCACATATTTTTTTATTTATGCAAAAATTAATAGAAAATAAACATTTCCACTGACCAACCCTGCCTAGCACTTGTTGCTGCTTTTGCCCACATTTTTGTATGTTCACGTCACAGGGCGCTTTGCAGAACTGTCAACTCAGAGACATCCTTCTTGGCTAACCTAACCATAAAACTGCCTCCTCTGTACCCCTTTTATGCTCTTACTTCAGTTTTCCTAAGAATATTTTACTCACTTACTGAAAAATTCATCTGTATGTCTACTGTCCATGTGGTTCCCTGAGGGCCAGAACTGTGTCTTGAGTTTATCTAAGTAAAATCCGACTCGGGCTGACGTGAGGCCACTCCCAAGATGGAACATGCCAGAGACACCACATCCACATGTGGGGTAACAGGGTTCTGCCCACAGCCTGCTGTGAGCACATATGGTCCAGCTCCCCAGACCACAGAACCCCAAAACTTAGGGCACACCTGGCTGCAGGCACAGCAGGGGGAGGCCTGCACTGCTCAGGGGGACGCACTTGAGTTCACCTGATTCATCTCTGCTGCCAGACTCATTAATACTGTCAGCTCTTTGCTAATACTGACCATTCAGAAAAAGGAAAACTGACTGAAAATGAGAGTAAAGCATACAAGCAGAAAAACTTAAAACGTACAAAATCCCTTAGAGACGCTGCCAAGATCCCAAACGAGCACTGTGGCCCGGGACTGGCAATGCCCACTCTGCCTCCGCATCATGCTGATGGGGCTGCTTTCCATAAAAGAATATATTAGTTTTCTTTATTAAAAGTATAGGACTTCAAGTATTCAACATTCTTGCAACACATATTTATTAAATATTTACAAAGCACCAGGTCCAGTGCTAGGTGGTAAGAACACAGACAGATGGTGCTTGTATTTCAGGCTACAAGGTGCCAAGTACCTATGTGCCAACTTCATTCTTGGCTTCTTACCCTTATTTTCTGTCAGCTCTACCCTTCCTATTATTTTTAGTGTATTTTACTTTTCCCTACTTAATTTACTGCTTCCTTATAAAAACTTCTTAAAACATTTTGGATTAAGTAGATGGAAATAAATGAAAAAAAGAGGTAAATAACATAAGTGCTTTATTTCTAGTGTCTACAAAGTTTTAATTTTATATAATAAAGTGTTGTAGACTTCTTTGTTGCCTGTATGAAGTGGACAAGTACTAAATGATATTTGTTAGTATGGGATCTATTCTATGTCCTTCTCCCTTCGTTTTCCAGCATTCTGAGAGAAGAACAACATCGCTGCGGGCAGGAGCCTGTCTCTCACAGATTCCTGTGGACTTGTGATTCACTGCTTGCAGGAGAAGGGAGTGTTACAGAATCCTATAGCTGGATTCATCTAATGAATCCATTTCTCATTTCTTCTCAAGCAGAAGAGATAAAGGTGAAGAGGAGAAGAAAATCTAAGCATTTAAAGGACTAGCTGGGCAAATCAATCCAATCCTTCAGATTACTTCAATCACAGAACAAGGCTCAATGGACTCCTGAGGACTCTGGTAGCTACACATGTTTAAAAATGGAGCTGATTCAAAGAGAAGGAAGACAGAGAGGCAAGGAACATCTAATGAAAATCAGAAAACCGTCCTGTTGCTGATTTTTCTAAAGTGATCTCATTAGACTAATCATGTGGGGACAGTCAGTCCTTTGTCTCTAAAGTCCAAATCCTGAGAGCTCTAGCCAGGAGTCAGCAGACCAGGAGTTTTTCATGGTTGCCCAAGGGGAAGTAGAAGCAGCATCTTGGGCCACACATGGGGGACATGATAGGTGGCAGGAAGGGGAGCTCGGGGACTTGGTTTGAGGCAACTGTCTTTCACTCTAGCACCTGCTGTAAAGGAAGCTCCTGTCCTTTTCATATGCCCAGAGGGACAGAGCCTGCAGCTGAGCCTGGGAGCAGCTCATTCTGGCTGAGGCAGCCTGAAGGGCAGGTGACCTTCCTCTCCTTCATAAACTAGATCTCAGGTAAAGAGTTCAGAGCAGGAGAGAACAGTGAAAATGGTCAGAAGTGTGCTAATGAAGAGACAGGAAACAAATATTTCTGGCCACATAGGATACAAGGCTACCTTACGAGGGCAGCCTCATTTATAGCTCTACTTCAGAAATGCGGTAATTAAGTGTTACTTCAATGGTGTCACCCCAGGAGCAAATTTGTGAACCTGCATAATGTACTGGAATTCTCCCTCCAGAAATCACTGTCTGCATACAAGAGACCAAGTACTTCAAGGGACAGGATTTCTTGCCACAGTGAAACATTTGCTTAGTATCTCATCTTTAAAGAGCCTAACTTGAGAGGTTTGGACAAACAGCACTCTTGCTATAAAACTTGAAATGTCCCAGGACAGAATATGCCTGTGAATGCTAGTTATGAATAATGGTTACTGACGAATGCAGACTTTAACTAAAAGAAAAAGGAAACAAGTGTGCACCAACCACATGCATTTTACTGAAAGATTCCTTCTAAATATGGGTTAGCATCAGCAGGGAACTGTGGTGAGCAGTTTGGCGCTGTATGCCTGTCTTTCAAAGTCACTCTGTGACCCACACACTTATTGGCATCAAGGAAACTCACCTGCAAGCAAATTGCCAGGTTCACTCGACAGCCAAACGAGGTGCTAACGGCCCGCGGGTGGAGGCCCAGGTCTTTGAACAGTTTTGAGAAAGACTGGGTGAGTGCTATTCGGGGCCGCTCCTCTGCCACCACCACACAGGTCCGCACGCGGGACAAGTCCAGTCCTCGTGCCTACAAAGAATGACAGAGGCAGGAGGTCACACTTGCCAGTGTTAAGGTGTGACCTGCAGGCTCCTCACCCAGACCTATAAAAACCGCAGAAACTCCACAAAGATATTCATTCCCAGAGCTCTGTGTCCACACAGTAATCAAAATGCTATAGAACATACATGTAAACAAAAAACGGCCCATATCCGATTATCAAGGATGCCATTACGAGCATTTAAGTAACTAAAGCAGCATAATGAGGAGCAAAGTTGAAGAAAAACAAGATCTGGATACAATAATTAAAGGGCAGGGTATGGGGAGGAACAGAAGCACCTGTATACACTCCTATGAGCCTGGATACACAGGACACACATTGGAGAGAAATGAGAAACCTACTTTTAATATAGGAATGGAAAACAAAAACATCTGGGCAGCTTCTTAAACACGGTTCTGAGCTTGAACTGTCACGATGAAGCACAGCTCATTTCTGCCCAAATTCCATCAAGTGAATGACATGGAAACACCCTGGAGCTGGAAACGAAGTGTCTTGAGCTTAACACACCCAGACAGAGCCCAGGAAGAGCACAGACCGTGATGGGAGTGGCACTGACAAGGGAGCATGGGAGCGACAGGGTCTCCAGCACACACAGGAAAGTCACCAGGAGCCAACCGCAGCTGGGAGAGCTGACAGGGCTCCTGTGCTGAGGGCGACCTTCCAGACAAGCTGCTACATAGGGCAAGATGAGTGTGCAAAACAGGAGGGGCCCTGACACACACATGTTCTGGGGGAATGCAGCCTATGCTCTGGACAGTGCACTTGGGGACAGAGATTCAAAATTTGGCCCTGAAGTTTATTAAATGTAAGAACTTGGAAAAGGTGCTTGATTTCTCTGTAATGTAAGTCTTCTCATCTTTAAACGGAGATAATAATGGATCCAGCTCAGAGAGCCACTGTAAGCATTAAACTAATCAAAGCGTGAAGTGCTTAGATTTATTTCATTTGGTCATTTACATATGCACCCTGTGGGAAAGTTCATGAAACATAATCATTTTATAGCATACATAGGTGGACATGAATAATAATTATGTTTTATAAATTTCTTTTGCTATATAACTTCAAGAAATAATATGCCAGCAAATTTGGAAAACTCAGCAGTGGCCACAGGACTGGAAAAGGTCAGTTTTCATTCCAATCCCAAGGAAAGGCAATGCCAAGGAATGCTCAAACTACAGCACACCTGCACTCACATCACACGCTACCAGAGGAATGCTCAAAATTCTCCAAGCCAGGCTTCAACAGTATGTGAACCGTGAACTTCCAGATGTTCAAGCTGGTTTTAAAAAAGGCAGAGGAACCAGAGATCAAATTGCCAACATCCACTGGATCATAGAAAAAGCAAGCGAGTTCCAGAAAAACATGTATTTCTGTTTTATTGACTATGCCAAAGCCTTTGACTGTGTGGATCACAATAAACTGTGGAAAATTCTGAAAGAGATGGGAATACCAGACCACCTGACCTGCCTCTTGAGAAACCTACATGCAGATCAGGAAGCAACAGTTAGAACTGGACATGGAACAACAGACTAGTTCCAAACAGGAAAAGGAGTACGTCAAGGCTGTATATTGTTACCCTGCTTATTTAACTTCTATGCAGAGTATATCATGCAAAATGCTGGGCTGGATGAAGCACAAGCTGGTATCAAGACTGCCAGGAGAAAATATGAATAACCTCAGATATGCAGATGACACCACCCTTATGGCAGAATGTGAAGAGGAACTAAAGAGTCTCTTGATGAAAGTGAAAGAGGAGAGTGGGAAAGTTGGCTTAAAAACACAAGATTCAGAAAACTAAGATTATGGCATCTGGTCCCACCACTTCATGAGAAATAAGACAGTGGAAACAGTGGCTGACTTAATTTTGGGGGGCTCCAAAATCACTGCAGATGGTGACTGCAGCCATGAAATCAAAAGACACTTACTCCTTGGAAGGAAAGTTATGACCAATCTAGACAGCATATTAAAAATCAGAGACATCCCTTTGCCAACAAAGGTCCACAGAGTCAGAGCTATGGTTTTTCCAGTAGTCATGTAGGGATGTGAGAGTTAGACTATAAACAAAGCTGAGCACCAAAGAATTGATGCTTTTGAACTGTGGTGTTGGAGTAGACTCTTGAGAGTCCCTTGGACTACAAGGACATCCAATCAGTCCATCTTAAAGGAGATCAGTCCTGAGTGTTCACTGGAAGGACTGATGTTGAAGCTGAAACTTAAAAACTTTGACTACCTGATGCAAAGAGCTGACTCATTTGAAAAGACCCTGATGCTGGGAAAGATCAAAGGCAGGAGGAGAAGGGGACGACAGAGGATGAGATGGTAAGATGGCATCACTGAGTCAATGGACATGAGTTTGGATAAACTCAAGGAGTTGGTGATGGACAGGGAGGCCTGGCATCCTGCGGTCCATGGGGTCGCAAAGAGTCCGACATGGCTGAGTGACTGAACTGAAGAAATAATTTATTTCTGTAGCTTAATATCAAAGTTACCATGCATTTTGCTTTCTCATTCAAGCTTAATGCATTGGATCTGAATAGGGAAACAAAATCCAGGAGAGAGAAATACACTGCTTTACTAATGGCAAGTATATAGGTAATTTGTATGTATATATACACACACACATTCTCTCTCTCACATATGAGCATAGAAACAGTGAACAGTTGGAATACTAACCATAATAGGTCTTATAATTATTCTCTCTTAGTTACTTGAACATTATGGTATAGCTACCCAGATGTCCTTGGCTATCACATAATGGTAACTGAATATTAACAAATAAAACCAAACCGCTGTTCACTGAACTGTACAAATGAAATCTGGTTAGGACCCAGATATACCAATCAAAGTCTTCAAGAAAAATGAAATGAGTGGCTAAATTAAGACCCATGACTGTAACCTCATCACTGGAATAAAACTGAATCTACCAACAATTAAAAAGGCAGTTCAGGTTCCTCCGAGCAGCCCTAACAGAATTAAAGACATCAATAACATACGTTCTGATCTCTAACTCTGGCAGTGGGAAAACAGTCATGGTATAAAACGAGGTTTTCATGTAGAAGCAACTCTGTAAATCCTCAGGTGACAGTGGCTGCCCCACCACACCTCTTCCACGTCCTCCAATACTGTGTTTCCCCAGGATGCTGGCAATGTTTCAGGCACTCTTCGTTGCTTACCTTGAGGGATTCTGTCTGCGATCCCAGCCCCTTGGTGCACAGTTCCATCACTGAATAGGAGCAAAATGTATCCCGGACTTTGTACTGACTCACGGCAAGCAGCCACAAGGCAGGGTTGGTCTCCAGCTCTGCCGGCGGGATGAGGATGGACTGGTGCCCAGAGTACACACTGCAGAGAGACATGGGAGGGCTCAGCGAGGATAGAGAAGGGGGATCCACTGCCTCTGAGAAACACCTGCTTCCATTTGCAAGAGGGTACAGTCACATCAACTCAACTCCTGGTGTTTTTAAATAAAAAACAAAAGGTGTTTATGAAAACATTCTGAACAATACAAAAGAATTATGTAACTATGATCTGCAGTTACTGTCATTGTGAGCACTTGAGGTATCTCAAAGCTACGATACTGGTAGGTTTCTCTCAAAGCTACTACACTAACAAACTGAATCTCACAGTGGGAAACAGGACTGAATTTTGGTTAAAAGGTCTGAAAGTTTGGAAGAGCAGTTGACGAACTGGATGCTGTCTGGTTTATCAACTGAAGTTTCACTGGGACCTGGCCCTCAGTCCTTGCAGTACTGTCTTCCGTGGCCACATCAACAGGCAGAGAAGAGGGTTGCAACAGAGGCCATGCAGCCTACATGTGTACTAAACAGCCAACTGAGGAAAAGTACGCCCAACTCGAGTTCAGAAAACTGACATTCAGAGTAAATAAAACTAAGACAACTAGAATAGGATTATAATTTCACTCAAAATGATCTAAATACCAAAAAAGAACTAAGGAAAATATATGCATTCTCCCGTGTGCAGGCTCAGTCAATCCTGCTCTGTGACCCCACAGACTGGAGCCCAGCAGCCTCCTCTGTCCATAGAATTCTCCAGGCAAGAATACTGGAGTGGGTAGCCTTCCCCTTCTCCAGGGGATCTTCCCGATCCAGGGGTTGAACCCAGGTCTCCCACACAGTAGGTGGGTTCTTCACCATCTGAGCCCCAGGGACACCTGGATGGAGTTGCTGACTGACAAAGCTGTGTTAGCTTGTAGGGTACAGCACAGTGATTCAGTTATACAGACACACAGATGTATTTTTTCAGATTCTTTTTCCTCATATGGTATTACAAAATATTGAGTATAGTTCCCTGTGCTATACAGTAGGGCCTTCCTTGTTGGTTACCTATTTTATATATAGTAGTGTGTATATGTGAATCTCAAACTCTTAATTTATCCCTCTCCCCACTTTTCCCTTTGGTAACCGAAAGTCTGTTTTCTATGTCAGTGGGTCTATTTCTGCTTTGTAAATAAACTCCTTTGTATCTTTTTTCTTTTGGATTCCACATATAAGCAATGCCATATGTTATCTCTCTCTGGCTTATTTCACTTAGCATGATAATCTCTAGATCAATCCATGGTGCTGCAAATGGCATTACTTCATTCTTTTTTTAGAGCTGAGTAAAGGGAAATCGATGGGGAAACCGTGGAAACAGTATCAGACTTTATTTTTTGGGGCTCCAAAATTACTGCAGATGGTGACTGCAGCCATGAAATTAAAAGACGCTTTAATTGGGATTGGAATGAA
Organism: Tragelaphus eurycerus; assembly: GCA_935064755.1. Taxonomy (NCBI): domain Eukaryota; kingdom Metazoa; phylum Chordata; class Mammalia; order Artiodactyla; family Bovidae; genus Tragelaphus; species Tragelaphus eurycerus. The sequence goes on along the minus strand of CAKXYN010000202.1, from coordinate 1,075,416 downwards.
AACTGACCTTTTCCAGTCCTGTGGCCACTGCTGAGTTTTCCCAATTTGCTGGTGTATTGAGTGGAGCACTTTCAGAGCACCATCTTTCAGGATTTGAAATAGCTCCACTGGAATTCCATCACCTCCACTAGCTTTGTTTATAGTGATGCTTTCCTAAGGCCCACTTGACTTCACGTTCCATGATGTCTGGCTCTAGGTGAGTGATCATACCATCGTGATTATCTTGGTTGTGAAGAACTTTTTTGTACAGTTCTTCTGTGTATTCCTGCCACCTCTTCTTAATATCTTCTGCTTCTGTTAGGTCCATACCATTTCTGTCCTTTATCGAGCCCATCTTTGCATGAAATGTTCCCTTGGTATCTCTAATATTCTTGAAGAGATCTCTAGTCTTTCCCATTCTGTTGTTTTCCTCTATTTCTTTGTACTGATTCCTGAGGAAGGCTTTCTCAACTCTTCTTGCTATTCTTTGGAACTCTGCATTCAGATGTTTATATCTTTCCTTTTCTCCTTTGTTTTTCGTTTCTCTTCTTTTCACAGCTATTTGTAAGGCCTCCTCAGACAGCCATTTTGCTTTTTTGCATTTCTTTTTCATGGAGATGGTCTTGATCCCTGTCTTCTGTACAATGTCACGAACTTCATTCCATAGTTCATCAGGCACTCTATCAGTCTAGTCCCTTAAATCTATTTCTCACTTCCTCTGTATAATCATAAGGAATTTGATTTAGGTAATACCTGAATGGTCTAGTGGTTTTCCCTGCTGCTACTGCTGCTAAGTCACTTCAGTCATGTCCAACTCTGTGTGACCTCACAGATGGCAGCCCACCAAGCTCCCCTGTCCCTGGGATTCTCCAGGCAACAACACTGGAGTGGGTTACCATTTCCTTCTCCAAGTGGTTTTCCCTTCTTTCTTCAATTTAAGTCTGAATTTGGCAATAAGGAGTTCATGATCTGAGCCACAGTCAGCTCCCGGTCTAGTTTTTGTTGACTGTATAGAGCTTCTCTATTTTTTGTTGCAAAGAATATAATCAATCTGATTTTGGTGCTGCCCATCTGGTGATGTCCATGTGTAGAGTCTTCTCTTGTGTTGTGGGAATAGGGTGTTTGCTATGACCAGGGAATTTTCTTGGCAAAACTCTATTAGTCTTTGCCCTGCTTCATTCTGTATTCCAAGGCCAAATTTGCCTGTTACTCCAGGTTTTTCTTGACTTCCTACTTTTGCATTCCAGTGCCCTATAATGAAAAGGACATCTTCTTTGGGTGTTAGTTCTAAAAGGTCTTGTAGGTCTTCATAGAACCATTCAACTTCAGCTTCTTCAGCATTACTGGCTGGGGCATAGGCTTGGATTACTGTGATACTGAATGGTTTTCCTTGGAAACGAATAGACATCATTCTGTTGTTTTTGAGACTGCATCTAAGTACTGCATTTTGGACGCTCTTGTTGACTATGACGGCTACTCCATTTCTTTTGAGGGATTCCTGCCCGCAGTAGTAGGTATAATGGTCATCTGAGTTAAATTCACCCATTCCAGTCCATTTGAGTTCGCTGATTCCTAGAATGTCGACGTTCATTCTTGCCATTTCCTGTTTGACCACTTCCAATTTGCCTTGATTCATGGACCTGACATTCCAGATTCCTATGCAATCAGTCCATTCTAAAGGAGATCAGCCCTGGGATTTCTTTGGAAGGAATGATGCTAAAACTGAAACTCCAGTACTTTGGCCATCTCATGCAAAGAGTTGACTCATTGGAAAAGACTCTGATGCTGGGAGGGATTGGGGGCAAGAGGAGAAGGGGATGAGAGAGGATGAGATGGCTGGATGGCATCACTGACTCGATGGACATGAGTCTGGGTGAACTCCGGGAGTTGGTGATGGACAGGGAGGCCTGGCGTGCTGCGATTCATGGGGTCGCAAAGAGTCAGACACGACTGAGCAACTGATCTGATCTGATCTGATGCAATATTGCTCTTTACAGCACTGAACCTTGCTTCTATCACCAGTCACATCCACAATATCACATCCACATCCACCATAGTTTACTGCTAAGTCGCTTCAGTCGTGTCTGACTCTGTGCAACCCCATAGACGGCAGCCCACCAGGCTCCCCTGTTCCAGGCAAGAATACTGAAGTGGGTTGCCATTTCCCTCTCCAATTCATGAAAGTGAAAAGTGAAAGTGAAGTCGTTCAGTGGTGCCCGACTCTTAGCGACCCCATGGACTGCAGCCCACTAGGCTCCTCTGTCCATGGGATTCTCCAGGCAAGAGTACTGGAGTGGGGTGCCATTGCCTTCTCCTAGTTTGGCCCCAAGTAAATAACAAGGAGGGAACACAGCTCCACCCATCAACAGAAAATTGGATTAAAGATTTACTGAGCATGGCTAGGGATCTCTTCAAGAAAATTAGAGATACCAAAGGAACATTTCATGCAAAGATGGGCTCGATAAAGGACAGAAATGGTATGGACCTAACAGAAGCAGAAGATATTAAGAAGAGGTGGCAAGAATACACAGAAGAACTATACAAAAAAGAGCTTCACGACCCAGATAATCATGATGATGTGATCACTGACCTAGAGCCAGACATCTTGGAATGTGAAGTCAAATGGGCCTTAGAAAGCATCACTACGAACAAAGCTAGTGGAGGTGATGGAATTCCAGTGGAGCTATTCCAAATCCTGAAAGATGATGCTGTGAAAGTGCTGAACTCAATATGCCAGCAAATTTGGAAAACTCAGCAGTGGCCACAAGATTGGAAAAGGTCAGTTTTCATCCCAATCCCAAAGAAAGGCAATGCCAAAGAATGCTCAAACTACCGAACAATTGCACTCATCTCACACGCTAGTAAAGTAATGCTCAAAATTCTCCAAGCCAGGCTTCAGCAATATGTGAACCGTGAACTTCCTGATGTTCAAGCTGGTTTTAGAAAAGGCAGAGGAACCAGAGATCAAATTGCCAACATCCGCTGGATCATCGAAAAAGCAAGAGAGTTCCAGAAAAACATCTATTTCTGCTTTATTGACTATGCCAAAGCCTTTGACTGTGTAGATCACAATAAACTATGGAAAATTCTGAAAGAGATAGGAATACCAGACCACCTGATCTGCCTCTTGAGAAATCTGTATGCAGGTCAGGAAGCAACAGTTAGAACTGGTCATGGAACAACAGACTGGTTCCAAATAGGAAAAGGAGTACGTCAAGGCTGCATATTGTCACCATGTTTATTTAACTTATATGCAGAGTACATCATGAGAAATGCTGGACTGGAAGAAACACAAGTTGGAATCAAGATTGCTGGGAGAAATATCAATAACCTCAGATATGCAGATGACACCACTCTTATGGCTGAAAGTGAAGAGGGGCTAAAAAGCCTCTTGATGAGAGTGAAAGGAGAGGAAAGGTTGGCTTAAAGCTCAACATTCAGAAAACGAACATCATGGCATCTGGTTCCATCACTACATGGGAAATAGATGGAGAAACAGTGGAAACAGTGTCAGACTTTATTTTTCTGGGCTCCAAAATCACTACAGATGGTGACTGCAGCCATGAAATTAAAAGACGTTTACTCCTTGGAAGGAAAGTTATGACCAATCTAGATGAAGCATATTAAAAAGCAGGGACATCACTTTACCAACAAAGGTTCGCCTAATCAAGGCTATGGTCTTTCCTATGGTCATGTATGGATGTGAGAGTTGGACTGTGAAGAAGGCTGAGCGCCGAAGAATTGATGCTTTTGAACTGTGGTGTTGGAGAAGACTCTTGAGAGTCCCTTGGACTGCAAGAAGATCCAACCGGTCCATTCTGAAGGAGATCAACCCTGGGATTTCTTTGGAAGGAATGATGCTAAAGCTGAAACTCCAGTATTTTGGCCACCTCATGCAAAGAGTTGACTCATTGGAGAAGACTCTGATGCTGGGAGGGATTGAGGGCAGCAGGAGAAGGGGACGACAGAGGATGAGATGGCTGGATGGCATCACTGACTTGATGGGTGTGAGTCTGAGTGACCTCCGGGAGCTGGTGATGGACAGGGAGGCCTGGCGTGCTGCGGTTCATGGGGTTGCAAAGAGTCGGACACGACTGAGCGACTGATCTGATCTGAGCATGGCCCCACCCATCAGAACAAAAGCCTCCTCCATCCATGAGATTTTCCAGGCAAGAATACTGGATTGGGTTGCCATTCCCTTCTCCAGGGCATCTTCCCAACCCAGGGCTTGAACCCAGGTCTCCCGCATTGCCTGCAGACTCTTTACCATCTGAGCCACCAGGGAATCCAAGAGTTCTGAGCATATACTGACTGGTCTCAGTACATCCTGGTCTCAGGATTAAGGATTCTAATACTCCAAACTTTCCTTTGAAAGTCTGCAAATATTTCCTCTGAAATCCTGCTAATGTAAAAGTTTTGTTATTCACGTAATATGCAAAACTGCACATTCCATTAGAGCCCTATGGAAACGTATAAAAATTATTTTCATAGTCATTATATAAAACTCAGTAAGAGGCCATTCCAATAATTTTAACACTCAAAATTCTGTCATTTTTTCTCTAAGATCTGTCCTTCAGAAACTGATTGAGGTCTTTAAGGATCACTTTATAATATGGAGGTCATTTAAGAGATCAAATAGGACCACAGTAAACACATCTGTATTCCAATACTGACAACCCGGTCAGACAGCTACTTACTACACAGCAGATGGGTCCAACAACACTCCTGCACAAACGGAGCCAAGCCCTGGAGTTGTGAAAACACGCTTTTATCCTGAAGTTCTTGTATCTGATACAACACTGCAGTGTTTTAAAATCAGTTTTTCCATTTGGTTGATAAACCGGCATATCCTACTTGCTTTCTCAATTCTAACCAATTAGCTTTTCAAGAATACACACTTGGGGTCTGAAAAGAAGCCTAGATCTACAGCACAGCAGGGCTGCCCCTCACACACACGGGTCCTGTGACCATGCCTGGAGCTCTCGTTTTCTTTCCAGGGGCTGTGAGAGCTAAGGAGACCCCTGCCCCTGAGCACACCAACATGAGCGGCAGCCCCCTCATGGACGACTCCTTGGTGTTTAGTGCCACAGGAACCAACACACCCTCTGCCCTTTGCAATGCGGCACTCCAGAATCAGCCTACAGAGCATGTGTGGAATGACCCTGAATTAGAGCTTTCTTTTTAGCTCAGGTGCCAACTTCAGTTAGAATCCTCAAGGCAGCATTAAGCAGGAAGAAATAAAAATAATGAAAAATTTACCTCTGCTGAATGGATGTTAAAAGAACAATCCTGGCCAAAATTGGATCAATGCCAGGTAACAGTCCAAGATCTAACAACCCTGCACATCCTGCATCATACAAGTCATAATTATCCACCAGGAAACACAGCTTGGAGTTTTCCATGAGCGCCAAATGTTATTCAACCCACTCGTGAATCAGGATGAACCAGACCACCTGAACTAGACCCCCTGCCTGGCTTCTGTTCCAGCTCCAGTTTGCACACTTCTCTGTCACCATGGACTCCCATTTTCCAGCACACACCAAGCTCAGTTAACAACACTGGAGTCCTGTGTGTTAGGGAACCAAAATGTACATAAATACTCTATAACGATGCACTTCTTAATTATGACAATCTATCGTTTCCATATTGTTATCAGCATTTTCCTTTTAAATCCTGTCATAAGGAGACCCAAAATGAAGAAAACAAAATGCAAATCACCTATTACTAGCTTTCTTAAGAATACACATCAGGATAAAAGATTTGCTTGATCACACTGCTATGGGCATGAAAAGGTGGGGTCCACGGGGTGGAGTTCAAGGTTAGAGAAACTAAGCACATTTGTGGAAATTAAGCATAGTTTCACCTCTGTCTTCACTTCTGTAAATGGAAGTCAATATTAATAAAAAAGCTATTAAATCCTAATACAGGACAATGGAAAACCTGATTCACCAATTTTCTACTTGCCTTTTTTTGGTTTCAATCCAACAAAAGTTGATTGCTTGCGGTTTCATTTATTAACCAATACTGATTTCTTGGCACTGGCTGTTATACTTTCCAACTTAATAGTAGGTTGCTTATAGAGAAGAAATTATATCCTGCAAATTTCTCAAACCTCAACTATTTCAGTTTAGATCTTAACTTCAAAAAGAAGAGAACAATTTAAAAACACTTTGGGAACATTTTCTCCCAGTCTCTGGCCTGCTCCCATTCTCTTGACAGTTCCTTTTGCAGAGCAGAGACAATTGATTTTAATAAAGTCAGTCAGTCAATTATTTCTTTCATCATCAAGCCTTTAGAGGTGTGTCAAAAAGTCATCACCAAACCCAAGATTATCTAGATTTTCTCCCAGGTTATCATCTAGTTTTATAGTTTTATGTTTCACATTTAGGTATATGATGTATTTTGATCTATTTTTGAGAAGGCCACAAAGCCTCTGTGTAGATTCATTTTTTTGCAGGGGGCGAGGATGGATGTCCAGTTGTTCCAACACCATCGGTTGAAAATGTCATTGTATGGCTGTACTGCTTCTGCACATCTGTCAAAGCTCAAAGGACTGTACTTACCTGAGTCTGTTTCTGGGCTCTCTACAATACCAAGAGTGAGCTCTGATGTAAATTACAGACTCTGGGATGATAATACGTCAAGGTAGGTTCCTAGTTTGTAAAAAACATATGCTCTGGTGGGAGATGCTTATAATGGGGAAGCTGTGCACGTGGGGGTGGGGTGGAACAGAAAATCTCTGCATTTTCCTTTCAATCTTGCTGTGAAGCTAATAGTGCTTTGAAAAAGAAAACCTAAATAAAAAAATTAAAATAAAAAACGGTTGACCAGGAAAAGAGAGAAAAAATACATTCTGGTAACTAATATAAAGGTATACACATTTATAATTCAATGATTTCAGATTATTAATTTGATAAAACATACAAAGAATTGATAACTCTCACAATTTGGGCACCCTGAGCAAGGCAGTTGTACAACTCAGGATAACACATGTCGCCCTGTGGTGTCACACTGGTTAGCCTCCTGAATGGGCAGGGTAGGGTCTGTGCCATATACCTCAGTTACTTCAAGGAAAGGAGTTTTCTTTTAAAACAAAACAAAACAGTTTTACTTAGGTATAATTTGCATGTCATATATCCAACCATTTGAAGCACAGAATTAAAAGAACTTTGACAAATTTGCAGAGTCATACAATGCTCACCACAATGCAGTCTAGAACGCTTCCATTACCCTGACACAAAACTGGCAACACAGTCCATGTGAAGCTGGCTGTTGGGCCCTGGTGTTTGTTACTGCATTTCTACACACTTAAAACACTTGCATATATTTGAAAATGTTAATAAAAAGTAGTACACTATATTAGAAAATAAAATATGAAAGACTATATGCCAAAATGCTAATAGTGTATTTACTGGAATCACCCTGATAGCTCAGTTGGTAAAGAATCTGCCTACAACGCAGGAGAACCTGGTCTGAGTCCTGGGTTGGGAAGATCCGTTGGAGGAGGGTTAGGCCACCCACTCCAGTATTCTCGGGCTTCCTTTGTGGCTCAGCTGGTAAAGAATCTGCCTGCAATGAGGAGAACTGGGTTGGGAAAGGGAAAGGCTACCCACTCCAGGATTCTGGCCTGGAGAATTCCATGGACTGTATAGTCCATGGGGTTGCAAAGAGTTGGGCACGACTGAGCGACTTTCACTTTCTTTCACTTTCACTAGGTTGTATACTTACGGAAAGCTTAATTTTCTTCTTTATATTATTTTGTGTTTTCTAAAGTTTCTACGATGAACATATATGTACAATTAGAGAAAAACGTCAATAAACATTCATTCTTTCCATATATACTGTTGATACCTGCCAGGAGGGGAGAGGAACCTGCTCCCGACATCCCCCAACTAGTCAGGGAGAAGCCGAGGAGGAAAGAGCCTGGTCACAGTTCCAGGTCTGGGACATATGCAAAGATTTGGAGCTACAAGAAGCAAGCCCAAGGTCTGGGAGTTGCTTGGAAAATAGGCTCCCAACAGACAGCTTCTCAGAGTGGACCCAGATGTCGTCTCAGTTAGTTTCAGCAAATTTTACAGAGACTAACTTTACAGACGCTGGACAGTGTGGCTACCTGGCTACCAGCATGCAGAGCCAGGCTGAGAGGGAGCCACATCCTGCAGACAGCCCCCTCCCAGGAGCAGGTCTGAGCTCACAGGTAATCTGAAAAAGCATGCATGATTATTTACTTATATCACAGAGATACAGAGAAAACTTACCTACAGAGGCACCACAGGACAAACCCAAGTCCACAGTAAGGGTCCAAGCAAATGGCCACTTCTCTCGAGGGGTAGAGCTCACACTGCAGCTTAATAGAACGGCAGAAGGCACTGGTGGCTGCATGAGACATCTGCAAGACAGCAAGGCTGTGTCAGGCGCCAGAGCCAGAGCCCAGCCTCAGGACTCTTGCACCACCAAAGGCCGCACAGAACGCACTGGACCAGACACCAATGCTAAGGGTGATTTCAGATAGGAAAATTGTAGCCAAGCTCTGGTTCCGTTAGGAGAGGGTAGGCTGTGGGTTCTCATTAGTCTTCCCGTTTTCAGTGAGTAAGCCACAAGCAAAATTTCCTGGTCCCCCAGGACTTAGTAACTGTAGCCCATGAGGTCAGGACATCTTGCATTTGAATGGTGGCTTCGAATGTGACCCCACCACAGCCTGTACAGTACATGGGGACATGTGACCAATCATGTGCCCTCTCGAGGCAGAGACAACACCTGACTCGTGCTTCACCTCCAGACCCAGCCTTGCACCTGTCATGCAGCAGTGGGACCAGCAGAGCACACTGGATGCACAACTCCTGTTGGTAAAGACTTGCTGAAGGTCACACCCATTGGTGCAGTGAGATAAGCTTGTCATTTGACTGGAACCCAAGTCCAGTCTCAGCATAGCTACAGTTAAGAGTTTCTCTAAAGGCAGCAGCCAGTCCCACAACAGTCAGTATGGAATGTGAATTCTTTTAAAGTACAGAAAAATTATATCTAATAACATCAATTTTCACAGATGCTTTCTAGCTAAACTAATCTAAGACGAACAGGAAAGTTAAAGCAGCCCAGAAAACGTAACCAAGTTCATGGTCTTAGACACATCTCAAGTTAGTGTGGAGTGCACATCACCCAGAGCTGAAATGTAAAAGGGATCAGCGCAGAGCATCTGGGCAGAATTTGACAGGGATCCTACATGCTAGGACAGAAGGCCCTCATTCCTGGTGTGTCTCATCTCTTTCCCCAAGGTGGCTAATAAAAGCTCGTAGTCATCTAATTGGATTTCCCTGAATATTACCGATGCTTCTCGAAAAAGAACGACAAAGTCAGAGGATTCACCCTTTATGATTTAAAAACTTAGTAGAAAGCTACTGTCATCAAAACAGTGTGGTAGTGGCATAAAGACAGACACACAGAAAAACAGAATCGAATAGATAGCCCAGAAATAAAACCTCACATACATGGTGAAATGACTTTTTAAAAATTTTTCATTAATTTATTTTTCCCTAGACTTCACATACAATTGATTGATTGATTGAGGTATAACTGATCTACATCATTATGCTAGTTTCAGGTACACAACATATATATGTGTATGTCTTACAAAATGATCACCACAGTAAGTCTAATGAAGACTGCTACCAAGATTTATTCTCTTACCAACTTCCAAGTATGCAACACAGTACACTATTGACTACAGTTTCCATGCTGTACAATACATCCACAGCCCTTATTTATAACTGGAAGCCTGTACCATTTGGCTCCCTGCACCTGTTTTTGCCCATCACCAATCTGTTTTCTCTATGAGCTTGGTTTTTTTTAAAAAAAAAATATTTCACATGTAAGTGAGATCACATAGCATTTGTCTTTCTGACTTAGCATGATGTCCTTCAGATTCACCCATGTTGTCACAAATGGCAGAATTTCCTTCTTTTTAATGGCTGAATTATACTGCACTGTGTGCTTACAGATGGTGTGGGTGAGTGGGCATGCATGTCTCATTTTTCTTATCCATTCATCTGCCAACAGACACTGATATTGTTTCCATATCTTGGCTACTGTAAAATAATGCTCTATGAACACTGAGGTGCAGACATCTTTCTGAGTTAGCGTTTTTATTTTCTTCAGATCAATACCCAGAAGTGGAATTTTTGGATAATATGGTAGTTTTATTTTTAACTCTTTGAGGAACCTCTATACTGTTTTTCATAGTGGCTACACAAGGTTACATTTCCACCAACAGTGCACAAGGGTTTCTCTTTCTCCACACCCTCATCAACGTGTTATCTCTTGTCTTTTTGATGATGGCCATCCTGACAAGTGTGAAGTGATAACTCACTGTGGTTTTCATTTGCATTTCCCTGATGATTAGTGATGCTGAGCATATTTTCTTGTACCTGTTGTCCATCTGTATATCTTTTTCAGAAAAATGTCTATTTACATCCCTTGCCCATTTTTAAGCAACTGTTTTTCTGCTCTTAAGTTGTATAGGTTCTTTACATATTTTGGATATTAACCCATTATCAATATGTGGTTTGCAAATATTTCCTCCCGTTCACTAGGTTGCCTTTCCATTGGTTGGTTTCCTTTGCTGTGCAAAAGCTTTTGGTTTGATGTAGTTCCACTTGCTTAACTTTTGTTTCCTTTGCTATTGATGTCAAACTAAAATCTCCAAGACCAATGTCTAAGAGCTAACCCCTATGTTTTCTCCTAGGAGAGTTATGGTTTCAGGTCTTATGTTCAATTCTTTAATTCACTTTGAGTTCATTTTTACAGGCGCAGAAAATTGTTCCAGTTTCATTCTTTAGCATGTGGCTGTCCAATCCTCCAAGCACATTTACTTAAAATCCGTCCTTTCCCATCGCATATTCTTGGTTCCTTTGTCATAAACGAGTTAACATTATACGTGGGTTTATTTCTGGGCTATTCTGTGTCACTGGTCTTTGGGTCTGTTTTTGTACCAGTACCATACTGTTGGCATTACTGTAGCCTTATAATGTCAGTGAGCATGATGCTTCCAGCTCTGATCTTTTCCAAGATGGCTTTGGCTATTTGGGTCTTTTGTGGTTTCATACTAATTTTTAGAACAGTTTGTTCTATTTCTGTGAAAAATGCCATTGGAATTTTGATAGGGACTGCAATGAACCTGTAGATTGCTTTGGGTAGTATGGACATTATAACAATATTAATTATTCCAATCCAAAAGTATGGAATATCTTTCATTTGTCCTTTTCAATTTATTCCATCAATATTTTACAGTTTTCAGTATATAGATCCTTTACTTCCTTGGTTAAATTTATTCCTAGGTATTCTTTTTGATGCAGTTGTAAATAAAACTGTTTCCTTAATTTATTTCTGCTATTTTATTATTATGTACAGAAACACAACAGATTTCTCTGTATTGATTTTGTTATCTTGTACTTTACTGAATTATTTATTGTAAGTTTTCGGTGGAGTTTTTAGTGTTTTCTATACAAAGCATCATGTAATCTACAAATAGTGACAATTTTAATTCTTCCTTTCCCAACTTAGATGCCTTGTATTTCTTTTTCTTGCCTAATTTCCCTGCTTAGGACTTCCAACACTGTACTGAACAAGAGTGGCTTCCTGATCTTAGAAGAAATCTTGCCTTTTCTCTGGAAATCTTTCAACTTTTCACTCTCGAGCACGATGCTAACTAAGTGTGAGTGATCAAACGTGTTTTTGATAAGAATGCCAAGACTATTCAATGGGGAAAGGACAGTCTTTTCAACAAATGGTGCTTGGAAAACTGGATATCCACATGCAAATGAATTAAGCTATACTCTTAACCTAATACCATAAACAAAATTAACAGAAAATGGATCAAAGTTCTAAATTTAAGACCTAAAACAATAAAACTTGTAGAAGAAAACATGGGACATGGGACAAAAGCTCACTACACTGGATTTGGAAATGCTTTCTTGGGTAGGACACCAAAGGCACTGGTTAAAAAAAAAAAAAAAAAAAAAAACAGATAAAATTAGACTTCATGGAAACTAAACAATTTTCTGCATCAAAAGGCACTATCCATAGAGTAAAAGAGGCTTCCCTTGTAGCTCAGTCGGTAAAGAATCTGCCTGCAGTGCAGGAGATCAGAGTTCAATCCCTGGGTTGGGAAGATCCCTTGGAGAAGGAAATGGCAACCCACTCCAGTATCCTTGCCTGGAAAATCCCATGGACAGAGGAGCCTGGTGGGCTGTAGTTCATGGGGTCTCAAAGAGTCAGCCATGACTGAGCAACTAACACTTACATGGAGTAAAAGGGTAACTCAAAGAATGGGACAGAATATCTGCAGACCATGTAACTGATCAGAGAACTTCTAAAACTCAACACCAATAAGAAAATTATCAATTCAAAATCAGCAAAGGAGATGAATAAACATTTGAATACATACCAAAAGGTGCTCTGCTGCTGCTGCTACTAAGTCGCTTCAGTCGTGTCCGACTCTGTGCGACCCCATAGACGGCAGTCCGCCAGGCTCCCCCGTCCCTGGGATTCTCCAGGCAAGAACACTGGAGTGGGTTGCTATTTCCTTCTCCAATGCATAAAAGTGAAAAGTGAAAGTGAAGTCGCTCAGTCGTGTCCAACTCTTAGCGATCCCATGGACTGCGGCCCACCAGGGTCCTCCGTCCACGGGATTTTCCAGGCAAGAGTACTGGGGTGGGGTGCCATAATTCTCAGAGAAATGCAAATCAAAATTACAGTGTGATCTACCTCACGTACATTAGGAAGGCTACTTCAAACAAACAAACAAAAAAATGGAAATGCCCAGGGAGTTCCCTTGTGATTTAATCATCAGGATTCCAGACTTGCACTGCCATGGCCCAGGTTCAATCGCTGGCCAGGGAACCAAGATCCTACAAGCCATGAGGCTCAGCCACAGAAAAAGAAGACATTCAAAAGAGAAAAACCAACAGAAAATAAATTCCAAGTGTTGGCAAGAATGTAGAGAAACTGGAAACTTTGTGCATCATTGGTGAGAAGGTAAAGTGGGACAGCTACTGTAGAAAAGAGTATGGCAATTCCCTCCAAAATAAAAATAAAATTACCCTTTGACCCAACAATTCAACTCCTGATATATATTTTAAAGATTTAAAGGCCATGTTTCAAAGAGATATTTATACAACCCATGCTCAATGCAGCATGATTCACAATAGCTAAAATGTGAAAGCAACTCAAGTATCCACTGAAAAATGAATGGATAAGCAAAATGTGGTAAACATATACAGTGAAATCTTAACGCAACCTTAAAAAGGAATTTTGATATATACTTCAATATGGATGAACCTTGAAGAAACTATGCTAAGTGAAATAAGTCAGACACAAGAAGACATATATTGTATGATTCTACGTAAACATGGTACTGCTGCTGCTGCTAAGTCACTTCAATCGTGTCCAAGTCTGTGCGACCCCATAGACGACAGCCCACCAGGCTCCCCTATCCCTGGGATTCTCCAGGCAAGAATACTGGAGTGGGTTGCCATTTCCTTCTCCAATGCATGAAAGTGAAAAGTGAAAGTGAAGTCGCTCAGTTGTGTTCGACTCTTAGCGACCCCATGGACTGCAAATGAGGTACTAGAACAGTCAAAATTGCAGAGACAGAAAGTTGGCAGGTAGGGGCGAGTCTCAGTTTAGAGGATGAGTTATAGAGGTCAGTGCTGCTGAGAGCAGCACAGAACTGTGAATAAATTTAATACCACTGAACTATACACTTGAATTGGTTAAGTGGTAAGTGTATGTTACATGTATTTTACTACAAATACAAAATTGGAAAAAAAAAGTCAAGCAAGAGAATTGAAAATTATGCAAGTTCAGCAATCAGGCAAATAATAGGTGCAGGGCTTCCTGAGGCTAGAGAACTCAATGGTATCTTGATGAGGACCCTGCTTAACCTAGGAGAGTCCTAACTTAGGTGACACATGTTTTGATGGGAAAAAAGCAACAGCAACAAGCAGCGTTCTGGCCTGTTACAATGAGACTTGTGTTAAAAATGCAAGGAACTCCTGTGCACAGAGTTTTATAATAGAATACTGGGATCTGAGAACCAGCAAGAAAGGAAAACATAGGCAGTTTCTTTATTAGGGGGTGGTGAAGCTGTGGTTATACACAAAAACACTGTTTGAACATTTGGAAAGAATCAGTCAGCCTAGCTAACTACTGAAATGGTCACGCATTTTATAGCTTGAACAAAACACACACATATGCATATACCTCTCTCAGTGTTTCGATGCCAGGCCCCACCAGAGCCCTATACACATAAGAATGAAGATTAAGCATCGCTCTATGGCCTGCTCGGAGAAGGCAATGGCACCCCACTCCAGTACTCTTGCCTGGAAAATCCCACGGACGGAGGAGCCCGGTGGGCTGCCGTCTATGGAGTCGCAGAGAGTCAGACACGACTGAAGCGACTCAGCAGCAGCAGCTATGGCCTGCTACTGCTACTGCACACTACTCAGATTGTTTCTCACCTTCACTCCAGCTAGCATCCCAGTTGTGGACACACTGAAATCAAGATAGGCTAGCGTGTCTGGGTTGGAAGGTTTGTAGATCTGGGCAGGCCGCTTCTTTGGCAAATCATCTGGATAGGAAAACAAGCTGTTAGCATCTCTGACTTAGTGGAAAAGCAGATGAGCAAACAGACATTTTTGGTAAGTTTTGAGAACCAACCTGTGTCTAGTATAGGGGGCCAGGCCCTGACATCCACTGCCGCAGCTGCCTCCCTGGACCGTAACAATTTACAGATCAGTTGTGTTGTCATCAGACAGGCAGAACGGCTCACCTGAGGGTCAAAGAACAAGGCACGGAGAGGAGGAGGGTAAAGGACAGGGGACTATGCCTGCTTGTGTGCCAGCTGCGCACCACGTGGAAGCCGTGTAGCTCCAGGGTAGGCTGCATGCACAGCCGCCTCATTCAAGGCCAGCGGAGGTCCATGTGACTGGGAATCTGACCACAGACCACATGAGCAGAGCTTGTGCGGACTGAGGCCCTGGCAATTACTAGAGCTGAGTGGTGTCAACTGTGTGGCCATCACGTCAGAAAGCACCACCCAAACTGCCACTCTCACCAGACCCTCCCCATCCTCCAGAAACGCTCACTCTCCACACACAGCCTCAGCATTTACTGCCACAGTGACAACCCTGAAGGTCCTCTGACACAACTACAAGCAAGTATTTATTTGTGATGCCCCTTGGGATTCCTCCTTTAAGGGGAAAAACTTATCCTAATCCTCTTAAACTTCACCAGCCAAAACAAAAAACAAAAAAAGTTAAAACAAACCGTACTTTCAAAAAGGAACAGGCTGCTTTTCAGTCTTGAGGAAAGAAACGTTAAAATCTCTGACTTTCCCACTCCTCTTGGTTTGTTCCTTGGGCTGGTGGGGAATCGCCCAGTGTCCAGAGAGGTGCCCTCTCTAGGGAGTGAATTTGATTCCCACGCATTGTGGCAAAACTGCTCTCTAGCCCCTAACTCTACGCACAAGTTGCTATCTTGACTCCAGAGCAAAACAGCAAGCTCCTAGAACAGAGGCTGGGCTCCCTCCACTGCTGGGACTACAGATGCCCACACCAGCCCCGGAGCCCAGGCTCTATAGTCTACAAGCCCAGCACTTGGGCCAGACCCTGCAGGCAGCATTACCTCCACGATCATCTTCACGGTGGGCAGCGTGGTGGCGATGTTCTGTGGGTGTGGGGGACGGACAGTGATGGGCACGCAGCCTGCATACAGGCAGCCATAGAATGCAGCGATGAGGTCTATCCCTGCAGAGAGGAGCAGTCTTCAGTGAGACTCAGCAGCAGGACAACCAATGTGGAGCAGCCAGGCAGGCACGGGGCTGCCCCCACACATCTGTCAGACTTCAGGGACAGCCCCCAGCGGCCCCGTTCTTTCAGGCACAGGAAGCCAACGCAGCCCAGAGGCTTCACTGCTGTCATCCCTCTAAGGAGTCTTTAAACTCACTTCCTGATTATCCACTCAGTGGTCAAGTATTTAACTACTGATTAAATGAACTGCCTCAGATAGCTAATAAAGATCAATACAAAAGTCTCTGTGAAATATGAATTTGTCTGTGCCCCTAAGGCAATGGCACCCCACTCCAGTACTCTTGCCTGGAAAATCCCATGGATGGAGGAGCCTGGAAGGCTGCAGTTCATGGGGTCGCTGAGGGTAGGACACGACTGAGCAACTTCACTTTCACTTTTCACTTTCATGCACTGGAGAAGGAAATGGCAACCCACTCCAGTATTCTTGCCTGGAGGAATCCCAGGGATAGGGGAGCCTGGTGGGCTGCCGTCTATGGGGTCGCACAGAGTCAGACATGACTGAAGTGACTTAGCAGTAGCAGCTATCATCAGTCATACAGCATGCAGCACACAGTCCACCCTGTGAGCCAGGCCGGGGTCGGGGCCCATTTTGGTGGTAATACAGCGAGGCCATCGAGCACCGATGGGTGTGATGCAGGGTCCCTCAGGC
Organism: Tragelaphus eurycerus; assembly: GCA_935064755.1. NCBI lineage: Eukaryota > Metazoa > Chordata > Mammalia > Artiodactyla > Bovidae > Tragelaphus > Tragelaphus eurycerus. The sequence goes on along the minus strand of CAKXYN010000202.1, from coordinate 1,058,925 downwards.
AGGGGTTGGTCTGCACAACCCCGTTTCTTACCTGGTGGGTAGACCAGGGCGACGTGGTCCCCATCCTGCAGGTGTCCCCTCTCCATCAGCATCACGGCTATCTTCTCAGCCCGCTTGTGCAGCTGGACACACGTCAGCGAGTTTGCTATTGTGCCCTGAGTATCACAAGAACAAATGGGTATGATTTTTTTTTAATATCAGTTTTGAGATGCCTTTTGTATACCATACAATTCACTGATTTAAAATGTACAATTAAGTGGATGCATCTGCAGAGTTGTGTGACCCCCCACCACAGCCAGCTTCAAAACATTTTCGTTACCCCCTCAAAAGACCACCCACCACTAGCATTCTGCTCTCCTCTCCTCCCCAGTAGCTAGGAAGTACAACACCAAAGATGACTCCAGATACATCTGCATTAATAAGAAACATTTAAAAAACAATTACCAGACATGAAAAAACAGCTAAAAGTATAAAACAAAATCACTCTAGTAATTTGGGGACTTATGTGTAACTGTCATGGGCAATAAGAAATTAATCATAAATCTGGAGGATCTGAACCATGAAAAATAGGACTAACTGAAATTGTTTTTAAAAAAGGCTACATCAAAAGTCAAAGAGGTCAGAAAACAAACAAACCATCTCCCAGAAAAGCAACCATCCAAAAAAAAAAGGAAAAATGGGAATTGTCAAATTTATTTAATGTAGACTTTTAAATACGCAGGAACAAATAAACACATTTGGATTGAAAAGTACCTTAAAAAACACTGAGGATGAAAATCAGTAGCAAAGCAAGTACTAAGAGATATCAAAATACATGACATTTACTCTTTATTTTTAAAAGCAAGAATAAACTATAAATTATAAACATACAACTTATCCAAAAAAGTTTCCCTTGAGGATTCACTTTTTATTTGCACATATTCCCAGGTAAGAGGAGATCACTGTCTACAGCTACTTAAAAACTGCTATATCATCAATTCCGACTTTAAACGGATGAATGGGGGCAAGGACCTCTCCTTACACTAAGTGCAAACTTAAGAGGAGTGTTGGGTGAGGAAGACCCTGCAGCTGGACACAGGATGATGGGCACCAGGGCCTGATGCATCTGTTGAGGTGGGGAGCTTCCAAGGACAGTGACATGAAGAAGACTGTCCACAGAGAGGTGGTGAGAGCAGCTGGTTGTGTGGGAGGAGAAACGTGGACAGGAGAGACCAGAATCTTTGGGGCCGTTAAAGGATACAGGTGACCTGGTGACTTGAAGTGTGTGAAGAGACACTAGAAATGCCACCCAAGCAGAACATTTGCACTGGGTGTGTGTGATCCAGTGAGATGTGAACCCTAAAAGGATATATATACCAGCGGCCAGCATTTGCCCAAAACACTCACGAGATCATTGATGGCCTGGGGCACATAGGCCGGTGGAGAAGGGGGGCCATCCAGGCAGCTGCCAGGCAGGCTCAGGCCCCTTCCTGCTAAGACCAGTCTCCCCACAGTGGGGCTATGCTTACCATTCTCTGAATTGAACTTTCCCATCCCAAATATTTTCCTTAATCATCTTCCTTGTGAGGAAGGTTAAAAAATAAACAGAAAAAGACACAGAAAGTAGAAGAGCCAGAGAGCAAAATGTGGCAAAGCCGGGTAAACATAGAAAGACCTACAAGGCTGGTGTCTGGGATCCAGCTGAAATCTGAGAACTGGTGTCTTCGCAGCTGGACCAGTCCTCTGAGCAATCACTCCTGTGCAACACATGTGTGCACATGAACCAAAACATATCCCTCTTCACCCAACAGTCCTGCAAGCTCTTCTAAGTGAAGATGGGGCACCAGCCCCCAGCACACCGAGGTGAGGCCCACACCACCGCCCCTCACCCCCCACTCTGAGCCCCCATGCTTGCATGCCAGCTGTCCTGGAGGAACACCAGCACTGCACTCCTGGCTGTGGCCAGGGACCAGTTGACTTGCTGGTGGGGCGGCAGTACCAACTGGGGACTCCCGCCACCACCCTGCTGCCTGTGCTGGTCCATCAGCGGGTCTTATCTTAAGAAACGAGCATTCTGGGATTGAGCTGTTAAACTCTTTCAACTGCTCTTCTTTAAGGTATCCAGAGAGCCAGCGCTGATCCCCTCTCAGTATCAGCTTTCCTGTCACATAACAAAGCCTGTAAGATGCAAGAAGCACCCAAGACTCATGAGTAGCTGAACACTCTGACACTGGTTCTGAGAACATCCATCTCCAGATGCTTCAAAATGGTGAGATTTACTTCATTCTGTCCTTCAGCAATCTCCGCCACTGCTTCAAAATACCCTTTCTCACCCACAGGGTTTACACCAGACCTGGGGCCCCTCATGGCAGGCTGGTGCCAATACACCCAACACCGCCTCCCCCCAGGTCTTTGCCTGCAGGCTCAACATTGAGAGAGTATCACAGGACACAGGCTTTGGCCAGCCCCACACCATGCAAAACCACTTGTCATGGGGCCCTTCACCTCAGGAGAAAAGCTAATTTTCAATCACGCATTTCATTTTCCAAAGCGCTCACTATGACAAAAAACAAAATGCCATTTATCCTCAGGTCAGTGGTTAGCTGGCATCCTCATCAACATTCATGGAAAAAGGTGGGTTTTCAGTACAGAAACCCCACTGCATAAGAAGGTTCTAGGAAAAGGTACATCACAGAAAATTAGGGCTGACTTTCCACGAAAGAGGTCTTGGCTGGTATCATGACGAAACGGCAATGCAGGATGATCCACCACCCAGTTGCTACTCTGAAGACAACGATTTCCGTGTAGGTAACTGTAAACGTGGCACCGCTGCAAAGTTTTACATTAAATTAAATAATGACCAAGTAAAAACATACTCAGGAATGAAGAAAAGGCCAAAAATGATTCACATTTTAAAATGTAAAAAAAGTTAAAAGAGTTGGCTGGCGTTTCTCTTTAAAAAGTAACAGATGTTCTTTGTAAGTAAGTTCCAAGAACATAAGTCCTTCCCCATTTGCAGTGAATAGAATCCTCACTTCTGCCTACAAGCCTAGCACAACAGCTCCGACACTATGGACTACGATGCCGTGGAGGAGGGCATACAAATGAGTGCTGTGGGCAGTAAACAGGTGGCACAACACAGCTGGGACCTGCAACAACTGAGGGGCCGCCCAGAATGGAGGATGCCTGGAAGCGGCCTGAGGCCCTGCATTGGAAGGACAGTATTTGGGGCTATTCAGCAAAACATATTATTAGAATGAATTTCAGCTGTTTCTTCTCACCTTTTCAAAATTTTGCTTTCAGAAAATATTAAACTGTGCATTTGGCTTGTGCTGATTTCTACTGGATGGTGCTGAGCTAGAAGGCTGGGTGAACGGAAATTCCACTGTGACTGCCATGGAGAGGATGCTCCTGACCTGCGGCTCAGATTGAACACCTGTGCTGAGTGTGCACAGGGCTCCAGGAGGACGGGGATGAGCGCAGACACCAACTCCCTGCTGACCCATCCAGCTCTGTGGATGTAGCTGCCGCCACATCAGAAGGCCTGGGAGACAGAAGGAAGGAGAAGGCCTGGGAGACAGAAGGAAGGAAGGCCTCCTGTCTGAAGGAAGGCTACTACCGTGGGCCATGCTGTCCCCACGCTGACCTGAAGTAAGCTTACACATGGCCTTGACCTCCACATCTCACCCCTTCGAGAATATGACTCATTTCTGGTGAACACATTTCCCCAGTGACCTTGTGTCTGGCCATAGCAAAGGACTGTGAACTCAGGATCTGGGAATGGGGACACAGTTGACCTGTCCAGCACACTGCCGGCCCCCAAGTGACACATAGCTGGACCAGGTGTTTCCTCCTGCTGACAGGACTACAGTCTACCAATACAACCAAATCATTTCTGAATCTTTGTGTCTGTGACAGCAATGAAATTTCTCTCACCCAGAGCTCTGGAAGGGTCACCCTCAGGGAGCTCAGGGAAGGGGCTCCAAAGAGGAGTCCCTCCCGAAGCTGAGGCCAGGCTGGATAACGCTCCGGCTCAGTGGCCCCTCTAGGGGTGCTGCTGGGAACCACCAGACACCACAAGAGATGCTGCAGAAAAAAAGGAGTCACCAACAGCCTCCAGGAGAAATGCCAGAGCAGAGGACAAAGAAAGTCAGAAGCAATGATTACAGAGTAACTGGGACACAACCAGGCACCAGTGCCAGAAAAGAAGTCTTATCTGTGTTTACAGGCTGAGGCAGAGCCAAGGGAGAAAGATGAATGCAGCAGGCAGGCTGGCTTCAGATCAGACACATGCATGGCTCCTGGTAACCGTATCACCAGGCTCATGCCCCATGTGCACCGGTGGGCCCTGAGCCAAGACAGTTAATCCTGGGAAGAGGGTCCAAGCGTAGGCACCAAATGGCAGGGACAGCAAGCATTTCTCACAGAAGCTGGGGAGCGGAAGGGCTTTCTAAGGCTCTTCCTGGGGTTGGTCTGAACAGACACAGTGAACAAGAACTGCTAAGGTCAGCTCAGCATGCAGGGTCAAGATGAGCGGACTCAGAGGAGGACCAGAGGTACTTCTACAAACTAAATCACTGCAAAACTGGTCTGCAGCTGGATGTCCAACTTATAGATTTAGGGAGTACTTACACTGTTGGCATTTCCTTTCACTTGTCCTTAACTGATTGCTCTAAGTGATAAGAGGCACCTTTGTGCACAAAGATGGTGATATTTTGCATCTCTGAAGAGCTATAATGTCTTAAAGTTGCAAGTATCCACACTAGTCAAGAAGACCTAACTGAATCTAGTTTTCAGGCTTTATTTCCAGAGTAAACAAAAACAGATGTATTTTAAGACTTCTGCATTTACTGCTCATTGTTAGTACTATTTGCTTGTGCATTTAAGGCCTTACTTTTAAGTATTATTATGGAGCACAATCTGATGATTTACTTTTCTAATGAGAAAAGTAAATATGAACCTTAATCACAAAAATTATTTTCACTCCTAAGAATGAAAGCCTATAACTAAAACATGACTTTTTACCAAAAAAAAAAAAAGGGTAGTTAAATAATAAAAAGAAACATAAATATCTCACAGATCCACAACTGTTCTCTATGGTAGACATTCTCCACTCATTTAGGGGGCGATACTGCAAAAATATTGCTAAAATATATACATACACAAATATATGTATATATATACACACATGCTATGTGTGTGTGTGTATATATATAAGTACATAAATATATACATACATAAATGTCTGTGTGTATATATACAACTGATGGCTCAGCAGGTAAACAATCTGCCTGCAATGCAGAAGACACAGGAGACGTGGGTTTGATCCCTGAGTTGGGAAGATCCCCTGGAGGAGGAAATGGCAACTCACTCCAGTAATCTTGCCTGAACAATCCCATGGAGAGAGGAGCCTAGTGGGCTACAGTCCAAAGGGTTGCAGAGGTCAGACACAACCGAGCAACTAAGCACATGAACACACACACACACACACACTCAAACCCTTATATTAAAAAGTGACCTTTCTTAGGTGAAAGGTCTCAATCAAAATAGCAACAGACAAAAAGAAGGATTCAGGTAAGATGGAGAAAGGTTTGAGTGGAGAGTATGGAACAGCAGCATGAAATCATGGCGCACACAGGCAACACCAGGGTACACGGGTGGGGCCTCACCCTACAGTTGAGCAGCGTGTACAGCACGTGGTCAGGGGTGGTCTGCGCCCTCCACTGCAGGACCTCCGAGAGGAACAGGAACTGGAACAGAGCACAGCTGTTAGGTCCAGACCGTCCTGGGCATTTGGGCTGGCCTCAGCATCTAACAGTAGGGTCTGTCAGTCCCTTAAGTCGGGAGAGGATAATCTCTGACAAATATAATCAACAAGATAAGCAGGCGTTTACAATGCTTTCCTGGCAGTGACTGGAATTCACTGTGCCTGATTCAGACCCAGAAGTTGGAGGGCTGGGGCCGTGCCACCACGAGGGAAGGCCTCTGAAATCTGCCCAAGGATGGGAAGATGCCATTCCCCTTACAGACAGAGTAGTTGACACAGAAACATCCCTTCTCCTGGGGCTTTCACAAGTTGCAACAATGATTTCTGGGGGCTGCAATGATAGACTCAGATCTACCCTGTTTCAAAAATGGGCTCTCTTAAATTTGCTGTGTTTACAGTGGTCACCTCTGAAGGCACGCAACAGCCCTGAGTTCACACAGATCACATGTATCCACTAACATGTCTGCAGTAAGAAGGACAGCCCTGTTTCATGACACCGACACAGCAATCACATTTAATCCATTTTATGATAGAAATGCAGTGTGAGGTGTGGAACATGGTCATCAAGTACTTTCTTTGAACATGTTACTACATATTACCAGACTGGCAACATCTTAAATGGCTGATTTTGTCATATTTCCTTGGAGCCCACAGAGTGGGACCACCTTCTGGTGAATCACTGGAGTTCTCCAGCTGAATGCTATAACGGGGACTTGCAGCTGCATGGGACAAACTGTGTGTCTGACACTCATGTGGAGTGGGGCCCAAATATTCCTCCTACAACTCCCAATGCTGTTTTAAGAATGTCTGGCTTTTAAACCTGGGTTTTGAACTGACACTTCCTTGAACTGCAAAGACCCAAGGACTGAAACCTCACTATAAGGTGGCTGTGAGGCAGTGTGAGTGTCCAATCAGGGCTGGTGGATAACCAGGAACAAGTGTACAGGGAACACCAAGACAAGATAGGGACTGCAGATGCTGGCTTCAGGCCTGCTGGTCATGGGCTGCATCACCCACCCATTTCTGTGCCACATGAGGGGTTCTAAAACACTGCACCCCAGCAAACACGCTTTCCTTACAAGATTACAGGAGGGTCTTGCAGGGAGACAGGAAGAAAGGCCATCAGTGCTAACACTGGGCTGGTAGAGAGGGCAAGTGGGAGTCGGTAACACCTGTGACACAGCATCTGGTCAGGAGTGGAGAGGAACCGGGCAAGCTCTCACCTTCCGGGCCTGGTCATTGTCTTCTATCTGGCCCAAGTCTCTGCCACTGGCCTGTGCGATCCTCTTCCCAGACACCAGGTTCCCCACCATCACAGAGGCAGGGCCGATCTCTGCAAAGCAGCAGCAGCACACACATGAGGGAGACACGTGAGGTAGGACACAAGCAAAGTTCCTGAAAATATGACTTCCCACTTCAGGAAGGAGCTTACTCTGATTTCCTTCCAAAGATGTGACTCTGAAAAGCCTGATTAGAACAGGGTTTCAAGTAAATCACTACCATGAAAACAAAGATAAACAGGAGCAAACCTCAAGTGAGGGGGCATAGAAATAAAGCTTTCAGCATCTCCCCTATGCACCCTCCCAGGCCACTGCCTTTGTTCAATGGTGAAGGGCATTCAGTATTTTGCTGGAAAAAACTAGCTTTATGATGACAGAGAGTCACATAACCTTCATTATTTAACAAGAACAGATGAGAGACACCAGATACCATTAGAACATCCTTCCTTAAAACTGCCAGTTACATGAAGCTGTGCTTTCCGTGCTGCTTCAGAGTGGTGTGGATGCCCTGGCACTACTCAGTGCCCCAAGAGGCAGGTGACCAGCTGGTTCTCAGAGCCCACTCTCGGGGTCACACTTCCCTGTCCAGAGTTCCCAGTCATCTGGCGACATCTGAGTACTGCAGCCCTGTGGTGGTCATGCATTTACCAGTGATCCTTCATCCTAAGCATCTGTCTTGAACTCTGGCCACCAACTGTGTCCCAACACCTGGGCCCACTGGAGGCCAGGACACCAGGTCAAGGTGTCCAGGAATGAACAGGGTTAGAGGAGGGAGAGGGAGGCTCAGTGAGTGAAGCCTCCCTGGGGGGCCCAGAAACTCTTGTCCATTCAGTACAAACATGCCAGGCTTTTTTCCCATCCATTTCTCATGCTCATGAAGGGCTGTGCCCTGTATCTTTCTTGGCTGGCCACCCGAAGCCAGTGCCCACAGGATGTGAAGAAGTGGGTGCTTCACGGGGAAATAACTCTACTCTCCATACCACAAATGGGTCGAAACAACAAAATGGAGGTAAGAGGAAAAAAAGAGAGGAAGAACATTAATAAGGAATCTGAGAATATTAGAAAACTTTAGAGAAAGATTACTGGTAAATGTCAACCTAAGGTGCCCGGAAAGCAGTGAGAGCTGAGGCTTTGTGTGCTCTTTCAAGGAGGATATAAGCTCTACCATGGGAGTCCCAGCCCGGCCCCACAGGCTACTCTGCTGGCAGAGCGTGGTGGTCAGCCAGTGGGTGACCCCGTTCCTCCTGCAGCACCGGTGTCCTCACCTGAATCTGGAGAGACTGCTCATTCTCACTGCATCAAGCTCGCTTCTGGAGGCGGCCTGGTGCCTATGTCTACTGCCACTGCGCTATACCCAGGGCCCGTCAACCATCTCTAGCTGCCTTGTTGTGATCTCTGCCCTGCCATGCTTTATCAGTGGAGCAAAGAGCATCAGGCCTGGGTCCGTCTCTCCAATACTCTGGCCCTACAGCCTTGGGTTAGTTCCTGAACCCCTCTGTGGCATGATCTCATTTCCTTATAAAATGGAGACAAGAATGCCCACTCCTTAAGACTCCAAGAGGATGAGACAGGTTAATACCAGCAATGTGTGGAGGCATGGGCAGCTTGTGCCAGGCCTGCTACTCGTCGTTCTAACACCCCTTGGGCTCGCCCAGCCACCCCCCTGGTCCGTTTGCATGTCAAGCCTGGGAGGTGGGAGCTTTCCATCACTATACTAGCACCACATTCTTGCAATAAATTCCTCTTCACTGGTAACTGGGTGCCACCTTAAAGAGCATAATCGTTGCTAGGAGGACCAAGTCAGATGGTTTATAATTACATGTTCCCTGATAGCTCAGTTGGTAAAGAATCTGCCTGCAATGCAGGAGACCCTGGTTTGATTTCTGGGATGGGAAGGTCCGCTGGAGAAGGGATAGGCTACCCACTCCAGTATTCTTGGGCTTCCCTTGTGGCTCAGCTGGTAAAGAATCCGCCTGCAATCCAGGAGACCTGGGTTCGACCCCTGGGTTGGGAAGATCCCTTGGAGAAGGGAAAGGCTATCCACTCGAGTATTCTGGCCTGGAGAATTCCACAGACTATATAGCCCATGGGGTTGCAAAGAGTTGGACACAACTGAGCAACTTTCACTTTCCCTAAACTGTAAAGCAGCAGACAAATGTTCAGCATCATGAGGACACCACAAATGAAGCTGCACAACTCCTCACAGGCTCCAAGGGCTGTAAGTTATGGAACAGGTTTGCAGGCTTTATTCGAATGTCTATAGGAAGGAGCAGTGACCCTGAGAGGTGCTTTGCCAGGGTCCTCAAGGAGGTCTGACACCTGCCAGGGAGGCTGGGCTCGGGTACTATCAGCACCTCTCCTTCCCCCGTGGCCCTCGCCCTGGGCCTGGACTCCACTACCTTCTTCCCACATGTGGCAGCAAGACAGTGTTCAGGAGAAGGCTGATCTGCCAGAGTGTATAACCAGAGACTGGAGAAGAGGAAGGCTGAGAACGGGGTCTGTGTGGCCCTCGCCCAGACCCAGGACCACCCCAGGTCCTCACAGCCCTTCAGACGTACCTGGTTGCTTCTGCCGAGGCTTAGGCAGGTTTGTAACGCACGTGTGGGGACACATGAGGACATTGCAGGGGTGAAGTAAGCCCTCCAGGAAGAGCTGCTTCGTTTCTGACAAATGGATGCCCCCGAGTGGGGTTTTGGGGAGGGTGTTTGCTGGAACCAAGGCCAGACAATAAACCCCAACTTGATGTATACTGTCGATTGCCTGGAAAGCCACGAGAGAAAGAATGATGTGAAGCAGGTATAGTGAACAGACAAGGAGCAAATACTCAGATTGTGCAGAGCACACCACACAGAAGTACGTGCAGCACTCGAGAAGCTCCCATCATGGAGACACTGAGGTCAGGAGGGCAGGTCGCCAACCCACGCAGAACACACAGGTCACGGAGCACATGTGGAACACCACACACGTGACAATGGACACTGGGAGGAAAAAAAGCATGCTCTCAAGGTCATAACAAGAACTCCTGCTGCGACCTCCACGAGCAAATGGGAGCAGCTCTGCACACCTCTGACCCCTAGGCCGGGTCTGTTTAGCTCCCCACCCCACCCCAGGAGGCGAGCCCAGGTTCAGCGGCTGATGAGTCTCTGGTCAGAAGGAGGGATAAGCAGAGCACTCAATGGCACAGGGAAAATGACATGAGCAGGGAGGGGGCTCAGGGCAGGCGCGAGCTACCTGCAGCACCCTGCTCATCCACTGGAAGCTGTCCTCTTCCGTCGAGTCTGGCCTCTGCTCAGCCACAATCACAATCCTTTCGTCGTGCAGGACAGTCACTGAAAACACGGCTATTCTGTGGATACAGACAGGACATGGTAGTGAGCACACACTGGAGATGCTCACAGAGGACTGGCCCTGCCATGAAGGGCTTCACAGCTACTATGATCACAGAGCTCAGGAGTTCTCAGCACCAACTACTCCCCAAGGAAGGAAAACTGCAGCTTCCAACTCCCTAGCGCTCACCCACAAAAGCACAGGGGAGAAGTCTGACAAAGCCAGGGGGCAGGTGGAGGATGACTGCCACAATTCTTGTGGAAGCAGCCTGCCGCAGCTTGGGCAATGGGCCTCAAGCCTCAGGACAGGCAGGAGTTGTGCAGGTATCAAAACTGCTGAAACTTACTGCGCCCTGCAGTTTGCATCTTGAGTTTGTACCTGCAAAGCAATATTCTCCCAATGAGCAGAACTTTGCCACTGGGGAGCCTATGGTTTTCTGCTAGCCCAGATTCTCTCAGGAGAAGCACAGACTGGCCCTCTGGGGGTCCTCTGCACAAAGGTGGCTGGGCTACACCCAACCCGAAGCTCTGCATCTTCCTGCTCCTGGCAGCTCAGCTATGCAGGGCGAAACCCAGAGCAGCTGACTTCCTCCAAATCAGCAAAACCTCAGGAGCCATGGTCAGTGATCCAGCATTGGCTGTGTGCCAAGCAGGGGTCAGGGACACCACCCAGAAGGAACCCACCTGAGGCAGTTCCCAGGCAGTTTATGGCTCATTTGTTACCTTTGGGTGAATGAACTGCAGCAAGATAAATGCTTGGTTCTTTTGTGTAGTTTACTAATTAAAAATACGCTTTTCAAAAAATAAATACATAAAAATATGCTTTTCAAATGGATATTATTCTTTAACTTGGAGAATTTAGTGAAAAGACATTTATTGGGCTCAGAAAATCTTCATAAAATTGGACATTAAGAACTGCATAGAATCTCAAAAGTCTCAGAGTTCAGGGGCTTCATTGTACAGAGGAGGACACAGAGTCCCATTAGTTTAAGCAATTTTCTGCGGCTTTATATAAAAATTGTAGCCAGTGGAGAACCATACCAACCACAGAGCACACCCACCTTCCCCTGTAGACGAACTTCATGGGCTCCACAGCCAGTGCTGTGGCCACGATGTCGTCGGCGTTGTGTCTGCGCCCGCTGACCACCATAAGCCCATCCATCTTGCCCACCACGAACACAAGCCCTCCAGGGCCAACGAAGCCGAGCAAGCCCGTCCTCACGAAGGGGTACTCACTGACCGGGGCCCCTGAGCTTGTCACCGGGAACACCTGCGGACAAGGAACTCTTGAGTGCCTGCTGGAGCCCGCCCTCCGCCCTCCTCCGTGGAACCCACTGCTCCTGCTTCCCTCCGCTGGGTCTCTTCACCTGGCCCTGGCGGGAGAAGCCCAGGTCTGCACAGCTGCCATGAGTGCCAGCCTGTGGACACATCCCCCATCCCCATTCCCACTCTCACAGCTCGTCCCCAGCCCACACGCAGGGCTCTCTGAAGAGGCCTGCCACAGTCTACGAACATTAATTCATTCTTCTACTTATAAAACCACAGCATAAAAATGGTTAAGTGGAGAAGCGAGGTGCACTTTAAATAACATCTGTCAGTAGTAAAATGATTCCAGTTCATTACACTGCTGTCCTCCTTACTGGAAACACACTTAAAAATACAGAGGGAGCAGCCCCGCCACGAGTTCAAACTCGACCCCTAGTTTCCTCCCACCTAACACATAAGCCACACAGAAAAGAAGATAGGCTTTATTTAGACTGTGTCTGGCTCAGTTTCAAGGGCACTTAGAAACCTGAATCCAGACCCAACAGATCTGCCTGTACAAGCCACATCACATGTGTTCACATCCAAAGTTCTATTTACAGCCTTTAAAAAATTTATCCCCAATCAACTCATATTTGCTAACATACAACTTAGTCAAAGTGTGCTCCTCCTAAGGTCAGCACACTTGGTGAAATGGTAAGAATTCTGAGAATGCTGTGTCTATCAGGCAGTGTGCACATGTGTGTGCTAACTGCATGCCACACCATGGGCACACAGCATGGACACACACTTGTGTGGTGGAGGCAGCCGTGTAGTGCGAATGCTTGGCCGAGGCAGACAGTCCCCGAGGAGGCCGCTGCTCTCTGCCTTGGCAGGGCTGCGCGCTCCCCAGCCCCCACCCATCAGCTGCTGCTCTTTCTAGATGAATGGCAATGAGAAAAAGGCTGCCTCTAGAGAAACTGTACCTGTTCTTTCTCAGCTCTGGTTATGAGGTGAAAACAAGGCTGCTAAGCCAAATTTATTAAAAGCTATAAAAAATGGCAGGAGAAAGTACAACCATTTTAATTACCATGAACATGTTCTATTGAGAAATCACCATCTCCTTTTACATCTATTCCACACACCTGGCAAAAGCTGTCTGATGGGGCTCACCTGCCACCTACCTCGAAGGTGTTCTTGGTCATACCCGAGAGGCCATAGTAGGACATGCCCGTGGCCACCGCACACACGCAGAGCTCCCCAACTTCGTCTGTCCTGCACAGCTGGGGAACCCCATCAGGCTTCACTGAACACATGATGGCTGAATGCAAAACAGCAAGCACAGGTTACTTTAGAGAGGGAGTTGCAGGTAGCTGGAGAGGAGAAATGAATGGGTACAAAAAAGAACACAAAAAGAAGTAGCATCTGCGGCAAAACCACAAGTGAAAGAGAACAGGCCCTCACAGTCCCTGAAGTAAGCTGATTTTCTTGTTGCGGTAAAACATTTCATAGCTGTGCACTGCTGTAAGCTTAGGGTGTAAATGGGATTTACACACCATGCACACATGAGGATGACACTGAGAACAGACCACATGGCGTGTGTCATCAGCCACTGCACACGGCCTCCAGGACAGTCTGAGCCCTGAAACCAATGAGCACTGCACACCTGCTCCAGTCTCTTGAGCCTGTCTGAACAGAAAGCCTCCGTCCCATGGGAAGCTCCATCTTTACCTCAGACTCCCCATCAAGGCGGGCCCTGCAGGAAAGGCTGAGGGGTGCCAGTTCTCCAATCTGTGGCTCTGCACCCCACCCACCCTCACCTCCAGGCATCACGAGGCCGACGTCCTGCACGGTGAGTACAGAGAGCTTTTCCTCTGAGTCCACTCGGATGACCCCGTAGGTCAGCCCATGCATGGAGAGGACGCCACGGCCTGGGGGCTGGTTGCTGTCATCTGTGGGCCTATGAGGACAGGTTGAGTCTGATTAGAAACACTTCAGCTGTCTGAACACAGACACGTGTGTCCACATGCCACCTGCACACCAAGGCTTCTCCTTCAGGCCCTAAGGGCAGACACAGCTGTCGCTCGGCCTGTGTCCTCTACTCAGAACACACTGAGGTCTGCTCCTAAAATCTGCTAGACTCCTGAGAAGCATGGAGATCCAACAGGGCTCCCTTGTCTCCCTGCCTTCCCCTTACATGTGTCCACTAGACGCCAACCAACTCCTCCAACTTACTCTTTCTCCCTGCAAGGTCGGATCTCCTAGGTTTGAAAATGGGCCGGAAGGGAAACTCAAGTCTCCAGGAAGGAGAATAACAGCAGTGAGCAGAAATGCCAGACTGTGAGTGTGGCCTCCAGGTCAGACGTATGCTGAGTGTGCACACTCTCAGTTGTAAGAACTGGCAATTATTTGGATGAGAGACCAGCTATCAAGTGCTCGGCGGCTAGGGAAGGTACAGCTTTGCACATCTGGGGTCTGCTGCTGCTGCCCCAGCTCACCCCCACTTGAGTCCTCACTGCTTCCACTCGGCATCTGGTGGGGCTCGCCCTCCATGCCCACCCACTTCCCTGGGGCCCAGGCCTCCTCCTCGCCTCTGGCAGGGTGCCTCATGGCCTCTCCTTCACTGTCCCCCGGGGTGGCTCGTCACCCCACTAACAGCACCTCCATGGCCTGCTCCACAACAGGTACCTTCTAACCATCCACCCAGGCCTCTTCCATGAGGGCAGGGGCTTTCCTCTGGTCACTGCTGAACCCCCACCCCTGGAGTCGTGTCCAGTAAAAAATGTCTGCTGACTAGATCAGTGAATAAACAAAACATTTACAAGATCATGGATTTTATCCCTGAAAACGAAAGATTCTTCAATATGAGCAAAGTGAGAGAATATAATTTAGGTAAACATCACATTTGTTTCTCTAATTTCCCAAATATTTTTTCTGTAAGATTGCTGGAAAAAGCCAAACGATCTTTTGGCCAACCCAATACAAATGCCTAAAGTGTTTTAGGACCTAAAATACAAACTATAGATAGCAGTCTGCCATATGGCTTTAAAGTATTTCATGAAGGTTTATAATGAAACTGAAAAACATAAATGGGGAAACAAAAGCTAAAATTTGCAATAACGGGTATTTGAATCAAGTTATTGGTATATTTTAAAAAGAAGCATATTTATCATTACATTTCAATCAAAAAAAGTAAGAGTCTGAAAATCAAACTATTCCATCTGTAACAATCAAGAAGAGTAGCACTAAAGAATACAAAAGCAAAGTTGCCCAAATAATAAGACCTACATGAAACCACCTGGAAATGAGCCCCAAACAGTGGAACTGATATTGATCTGGCTGTATCTTTTCCAAAGGCCCCAATAAAACTGTAAAATGAAAGAGGAGCCTCACAGAAACCCCAAGGGGGCCAGGACTCCCTCACCCTCATCCTCAGTCAAGACCCCATGTTGAGAGTCAGAATCGTCAGCCTGAGCACTTGCTGTGGGCCGAACTGTGTTCCCTCCAGAAGACATGTTCCTGTGCTAACCCCCTGTATCCAGAATGTGAATTTATTGGGAAACAGGGTCTTTGCAGAATATAAGTAGTTAGTAAAGGGTTATAGGCCTACAAGCCAGGGTTGCTGGCACCACCAGAAGCTGGAGATATGCCCAGAACAGATTCCCCTTAGAGCTCCAGACAGAGCCAACCCTGCCGACAACTTAACCTCAGACACTAAGACCCCAGAGCTGTGAACTGTTATAAAAGCCCAGGCAAATGAACATTCTTTAAATTTATAGGTACACCTGTTTTTATTTTAAAAATCCACACGAAAGCAAAATGCTGAACCAGCCAAGACATATCCCAAGTATGGGAAGATTTAAGAACTGACACGTTGTGACCAACAAGCCGGGAGGGAGAAGTTCTTTCACGACCCAGCAGTGTATACAGTCTATCTTAGTTACGAGATCCACTTAATCATGAACTGCATTTATTACAGGAATTTTTCAATTATGTCTGTAAAATGCTAGTTATGGGAAGACTGAGTTCACTCACCTAAATGTAAACCAACAGCACTAACTCTGCATTACTGTAATCTATGCCATATATTATATTTAACAGAGTCCCTGCAAGTCAGACATTCTTGGCAGCTTTGCAAAATACATCCAAGAAGGCAGCACAGAAGCACCTTAACTCCCAGGGACAGTACTTGGCCTTGCTGCTTGCTTGCTCACACACCCGCGATCCTGGTTGTGTGTTCCCCCACCTTTCCGCAGGACCTGCTGTGTCATGGAGGGAGTGCAAACTGTGCTCAACTGGGTGTTTCATGTTGCCAAATAGTCCTGAGCCCTTTACACACCAATTTACTCATGACAGTGAACCTGCAGAGGCATTGCTACTCTCCCATTTTACAAAATAGAAAACCAAGGCTCAGAAATATTACTTAGTTGCCTGTGTGAGTGGAAGGGCTTGGGATTCAGACCCACAGAGGAGCCCCTGCCCAACCATCTTGCCTCCTTTCCCAACACTTTCCCTGCCTCTGGCCTAGAAGACTAGAAAATTTTTAGTTCACTGTAAGTTTTTTCATGAAATTTTAAAACAGTGGTATGAGTAACATGAGCATACCCTTCGTACGGACACAGCAAGCTCTGCATGAGAACACACAGCAGAAGGCTAAGACTCTGCTCACCTCCAGTCCCACTCCCTCCTCTGGCAGCCGCTACCCATGCTAAGAGTGAAGTTTTGGCCTTTTTGGCCTTACTGCCTATAAAATACGCGCACACACAAATGTGTTTACACCAAAGAAAAGCAGAACCCCATGTGCACATTCTTCTGCAACTTGCTGTTCTCACCAAACACCTCACAGAGCTTCCCACATGGGTGTGTGCATGTTAACACATACAGGATGTGTCCTGGACACACCAATGAACTACTGCTGCTGCTAAGTCGCTTCAGTCGTGTCCGACTCTGTGCGACCCCATGACAAGCTCACCAGGCTCCCCCGTCCCTGGGATTCTCCAGGCAAGAACACTGGAGTGGGTTGCCATTTCCTTCTCCAACGCATGAAAGTGAAAAGTGAAAGTGAAGTCGCTCAGTCGTGTCCACACTTAATTATTACATGGTGTTCAATAATATGAACACATTTTTCTTTTGTTTAATTTGTATGCATTTGGAAATATTTCTGTAAGATACATACCTAGAAAGGGAATGGAGGGATCAAAGAGCATGTACATTTAAAATTTTAATAATGCCTATATACCTTCTCAAAATGGAAAAGGAAATGGCAACCCACTCCAATATTCTTGCCTGGAGAATTCCATGGACAGAGGAGCCTGGTGTGCTACAGTCTGTGGGGTTGAAAAGAGTCGGACACGACTAAGCATGCACATACACACCTTCTCAAAAGACTGTGTCATTTTGCAATCCCACCAAGAGTGAATGAATATTGCTGTGTTTTCACTCACAGTCCATTGAGTGGATTCAGAATGCTGTTCTAAGCATTTTATGTATGGTAACTAATGTCTTCTTCACACAAGCCCATGAGACAGGCATGACCGTTCCTCATTCATAGACAGAACATGCACTGCCAGGGCAACAGTGGTGGGGCTGGCCAGGCAGCATGCCCAGAATGGCTTCAGAACCCGTGTCTTCCACCTCAGTGCTAAGCTGCCCTCAGCCTTACCCGTTTCCACACACCTATGCTGACACTGATCACCAACCTTATAACTGTTTCCAATATGGTGAGTAAAGTGCATTTCTCATTGTTGTTTCAATTTGTATTTCCAGGACTATTAACCAAGTCAGGTGATCTTTTTTCTCCATTAACACCCTCCTAGGAGAAGGCAATGGCACCCTACTCCAGTACTCTTTCCTGGAAAATCCCATGGATGGAGGAGCCTGGTAGGCTGCAGTCCATAGGGGTCGCTAAGAGTCAGACATAACTAAGTAACTTCACTTTCATTTTTCAGTTTCATGCACTGGAGAAGGAAATGGCAACCCACTCCAGTGGTCTTGCCTGGAGAATCCCAGGGACAGGGAGCCTCGTGGGCTGCCATCTATGGGGTCACACAGAGTCGGACATGAGTGAAGCGACTTAGGAGCAGCAGTAGCAGCAGGAAATAAAAAGTCCAAGGAGAGAAACTAGGTGAGGGGAGAAAAACCAATCTCAATAAGCAAGATTCTTAGGAATTTCAAAACATCTACTTTAATAGTCAAAACAAGTAAACTAAATAATGGCTGAGGGTGCCACAGACCCAACTGTCAGCTTCCAGGTTCAATTCCAAGATGAACAGTGTGCTTATGCATCTCGCACAGAACACAAATTACAGGAGGAATCATCCTGGCAATCTCAGGACCACACAGAGCTGTCTTCACACTCTAAGAAAGCACACAGCTAGGAATTGCCAACACTGCCATGGTAGAAAAAGGGAAAAGCCCATCTGAAGCCAAAGTAGAGGCCCCGCAAGGAAGGAGCTGATGGAGAAGGCCTTCAGTGGGCAGTCTGTATCCACTGTTATTTGTGGTGTCATTTTTAGCCTCTAACACACTTGACATGATCAGCCTTGAGCTGATCACGCTTCTACAAGGCCTAAAGAAAGAGCTCCCGCACATGCAGTGAACACAGCAACACTCTGCAAACAGCTAGGCAGGCTCAAACATGCAGCAATGCCAAGTAAGTGGGGTCAAGTCAGCAACAAAGGTTCTGAGGACTTCCGCTGCTGGGACTCAACAAGGTAACTACATCTTCTTAGTGCCACTTACATCCTCCAAGCCCTCGGCTAGCTGGGACAACTGAGACACAAGGTTGAAACATAGTGCTCCCCAAATTAGGAGTTATTTTCATGTAGTTTTGTCCCTAATGTAGTTTTATCCCTAATGTAGTTTTGTCCCATGAGAGCAATACATGCCACATTAAAAAACCATTTTAAGAGCTGAGTAACATACAAAGGAACGTTTCTCCCTATATCACATCCTTACCTATTCAGTAAGTATGTAGTTAGCAGATTTTTTTTTTCTGCTAAATCTATTACTTACAGAGGCTTAATTTTCTCTCAGCCAGAAAAGGGATCACACCATATACATTATTTACAAGATGTGTTCTTTATTTGTCCTGGTTACTTTTCCCTGTCAGAGAACAATCATCCAGAACCAGCAAGGAGACAGCCTGCAAGTCTGGGGTTAGGGAGGCTACTTCCCAGCATCTCCCTCTGTACACCTCAGTCTCCATCAAAGCAAACTTCTGCGCTCAATTCAGTATACCACCAAATACAGTAAAATGAACTCAAACACACATGATCAGGACAATGAGATAACATGGTTACTCTGCTCTTCCCTGCTACCTCATTAAGTCATTTTAATTTAGATGATTATCATCTCCAAACTACTTCGTGTTAGAGAAGTTTTAAATTTTTAGCTAAATTTTTAGATAAAATGACAATGTATTTTTATCTCTTATGTTTTAAAAATAAGATTGTGTGTGAAGTCTCTCAGTCATGTCTGACTCTTTGCAACCCCGTGGACTGTAGCCCGCCAGGCTCCTCTGTCCATGGGATTCTCCAGGCAAGAATACTGGAGTGGGTTGCCATTCCCTTCTCCAGGGGATCTCCCCAACCCAGGGATTGAACCCAGATCTCCTGCATTGCAGGCAGATGCTTTATCCTCTGAACCACTAGGGAAGCCAAAATAAGATTATGGATCTCCAAACTCTGAAAACCCCCCACTTCAACCCCATAGGCTGTGTTAACTATTTTTCAGTCTGGATCATTAGTTGGTTTGCCTCTGTCAGAAATCATCAAATTTCAGTTTCACCTGGGGGCTACATGGTAAGGACAGTTCCACATTTGCTATCTTTGCCCTTTGTTTCCACCCAGCTTTCTAACTATTAAATTAGATGCTTTTTCAAAGTGGAAAATATTTATGGTAGCACAGGGGTATCTTTACCATTCTTTGGAATTACTGACTTAACTACTGTGTTTTATATATATATATACACACACACACACACACATATATATACACACACACACACATATATATACACACATACATACCTATATATATATATATATATATATATCCTCACACCTTTTTTTAATTGCCAAAGTGTCATGGTACTGAAAGAATACCTTGTATTTAAAAGGGTCACAAAAAGCTTTTTAGTTCAGTCAACATTACCACAATGTAGCTGTTAAACAATGGGCTCCATCATCTATATTTTAGAGATGGAGACACAATCAAATGCAACCAAGGAGAAAACCAGTCCAGAAAACAACCTACTGGCATCCATCTTATCTTGGTTTTGTAATTCTCCTGTTGAGTTAGGCATCATGGATCCTACTTCTCCAGTATTTTTTATTCTACAACTAGCCTGCAGAGAAAAAAATACTAAACATTCATCTGGATGCACACTGGCATCTAGACACTGGCCAGGGGCCCTGCTGCCAGCTCTCCAGTGCACAGGTACTCCCTGCTCCTTTCCAAGCAGAATCCGGAGGAGACTGTGACCTCCTTGCAGCCGAACCTTCCAGGACACTCCCTTCTGTGTAGGTGAGAGGCCTGCTGCTGCCTTCAAGAACAGGGACATCAACATACTTAGTGGCCATGACCACGGGCGCCAAGCCACCAAACCTGGTGTCCACTCTGGCAGGACCAACTCAGAGCAGCCTCAGAAGGCCAGCCCTCCTGGCTTCCACACCCAGATCCACTGGCTGCCCAAGCAGCTTCCCTGTAACAAGCTGGCTTGCAGATTTACAAACATTTGAACAGAAGACCATCACAGAGTGATACATGTTCAGAAAGGGCCAAGGCTCTGAGAGTCTGAGCAGTGGAGATACAGCAGCAATTCTTCTTCACTGAGGACCACAGGCCAACCACCCAGTCCCATTTTCTACTTAAATGGACAAAAACCAAGCGGGCAATCATATGCTCCCAGCTCTTTACTGCAAGTTCAATCTCTTCTTCACCACAGGGCAAAACAAGCTGTCCTGGGAAGGTTATTCAGACAGGACACAAATGCTCAGACAACAGCACAAAGGAAAAAATCAGCTCCCAACCCTTCAAGTGAGAATGAAGGACTCAGCAACAGAAACAGACTGACAAGGCAGCCAATCACTTGTTTTTCACTTTTTTACTTTTTCTTTTAAAGATCATCCTATGAGTAAGTAGTAGACAAAGTCTGAGTGCTGCAATGCTTCCCGTGCTGACTTTATAATATTTAAGAAAGTGTCCAGTTTGTCCTCACTCCCAAATCCACAGGAGCAATGACTAGGCCTCCTGGGTCCCCACTCAAAACCTGAATGAATAGAATGGATCAAAGCTGTTTTTACTTAATAACTTGCCCTCTCACTTCTTACGTGTGCAAACTGCACTTCAAGTTTTGGGAAACAAATAAATACAAAATCACAAAAAGACAGATTCATATTCCAAAGCAAGACCATTCTGTAGACACAGCCATGTGTGTGGATACCAAACAGAACAGGAATCTGACCTCTAGTCACTGGTCACACAGCCTGTAGAGGAAGATGTTCCAAAAAAATATGAGTGTTTTCACAAGTTTGCTTGAAAATGAACTTAAATATGAACACGTAAGAAACAAGGATGGTGAACGAAACAGGTTCTAAACAGGAGTTTAGCATGTGTTTTCCTTCTACATTCACCTCTGAGATAGAGACCCTGTCACCCACTTCACCACCATGCCGTCTGAGTGTGACACAGTCACAGAGCAATGCCCTCCCTGCACAGCCAGCACTCACAGCTCAAATGCAGCACATGCAGGTTCTCCCTGGCATCAGAGCATCACCCCAGAGCCCCAGGCTGCTGCCCCATACCCTACCTGTGTCCATGCCTTCTCCCTCTCCCCTGTCTCGACCCTTCTCAGGACCAGACGCAGGGACGTAGGCAGTAGGGACATGGCCTTTCTGCTGACGCTGCTTTCTCAGAGCATCAGATCATGATACTATAACTTTATGCAGTTAGCTGCACCTAGTCAGTCAAATGAAATTAAAGCAAACAAACAAAATCCCACACAACTTTACTCAGGTAAAATGCAAACCTACATCTTTCTGCTTAGGTGAGTGTATACATCCAGTACACAGACATGCAGGAAAGGGTTGAACTCTTCACAGCCTTTGCTGCTGGTGAATTACAAAGGGTCATTGTAACTGTACAGCAAGTGATTTTTAAGCTGGAATCAAGATTGCCGGGAGAAATATCAATAACCTCAGATATGCAGATGATACCACCCTTATGGCAGAAAGTGAAGAGGAACTCAAAAGCCTCTTGATGAAAGTGAAAGTGGAGAGTGAAAAGGTTGGCTTAAAGCTCAACATTCAGAAAACGAACATCATGGCATCTGGTCCCATCACTACATGGGAAATAGATGGAAAAACAGTCGAAACAGTGTCAGACTTTCTTTTTCTGGGCTCCAAAATCACTGCAGATGGTGACTGCAGCCATGAAATTAAAAGACGCTTACTCCTTGGAAGGAAAGTTATGACCAACCTAGATACCATATTCAAAAGCAGAGACATCACTTTGCCAACAAAGGTTCGCCTAGTCAAGGCTATGGTCTTTCCTGTGGTCATGTATGGATGTGAGAGCTGGACTGTGAAGAAGGCTGAGCGCCGAAGAATTGATGCTTTTGAACTGTGGTGTTGGAGAAGACTCTTGAGAGTCCCTTGGACTGCAAGGAGATCCAACCGGTCCATTCTGAAGGAGATCAGCCCTGGGATTTCTTTGGAAGGAATGATGCTAAAGCTGAAACTCCAGTATTTTGGCCACCTCATGCGAAGAGTTGACTCATTGGAGAAGACTCTGATGCTGGGAGGGATTGGGGGCAGGAGGAGAAGGGGTTGACAGAGGATGAGATGGCTGGATGGCATCACTGACTCGATGAATGTGAGTCTGAGTGACCTCCGAGAGCTGGTGATGGATAGGGAGGCCTGGTGTGCTGCAGTTCATGGTGTCGCAAGAGTCGGACACGACTGAGCGACTGATCTGATCTATCTGATCTTACATATTTTCCATTTTTATTTTATTGATCTATTAACAAAATATATACTAAACACTAACCATCAGCCAGACAGAGACAGAGAATAAGCACTAATACACCAGTGAATCTGCCAGCCTGTGAGAAGGAAGCAAATGCTGAGAGGGCATCACAGTGAGTCACGTGAGCACAGGGTGGTCAGGGCAGGCCTCAGCCATGCTGCCCTAGGGGCACACCAGAGACCAGGAGGTCTGGCCCCAGGGAGAGAGGATGGGACCAAGAAGGGGCATGACCAGACTGTGTGGCCTTGTGGCTCCTGGTCAGATGGGACAGCAGGGCAGAAGGGCAGGAACTCAGTGAGGTGGTGGAAGAAAGTGTTGGGCTTGGATGTCCCCTGGCAAACTGGACAGGATGCTGGAGCTGGTGGAAGGTGTGGGGTATGCATGTGGCTCCAGTGGAGGTTAAGAGAGGATGGGAGTGGAGGCTTAAATTAAAAATCACGTCTCCTCAGCCTCCACCTCTTCTTCCCATGTGAAAGGAGAACTGAGTCCACAGTGGCCAAAGACCCAAGAGATGAAGACCAGCCCCCAGTTTCCACATGCCCCTGGATCCCCTGGATCTAGCCTGAACTCCTCACAGGCAGGGAGCACACAGGAAGCCGGGGAGGGGCAGCAGGAGGGACAGGCTGCATACAGCCTGGAGGGGCACAGGGTGTGGGCCCGGGGCTGGTGTGTCAGGTGCGGGAGGAGGCACAGGTTAACTGGCCCACAGTGACACGATCAGTAAGTCAGTCCACTTTCCACCCTTTCTATCACAGGACGTGGCTGTGAAAATCAACCTAAGACTGAAAAGCACTCTTTCAAATGTACACGTTTTGGACAAACTCAAGGTAAATAACATCATGACGAGCACCTGGCTGGTCTTGAAATGCACCCTGAACTGCCCTCTTAGGACCTCTCTCCTACCAGGTATGATGGAAGTTTGTGATTTCAAGTCACATCAAAACCAAAATGGGTCATCAGGTAGCACAATGGCGTATTAGCCTCTGTGAGCAGCTCAGCACGTGGGAATTTGCTGGCTGTCTGAGGCCAGTCATCACCAGTGCTCTGTTCACTTTACTGCACAAAGTAAACCATTTTCTGAGGCACTGCAGACAGATGTGTGCTGCCTACAGTGCTCACTTCAGCAGCACATATACTAAAACTGGAATGATACAGAGAAGATTAGCATGGACTCTGTGCAGGAATAACATGCAAATTCAGGAAGCATTCCATATTTTTTATACCTAAGGCTGATTCATGCTACTGTATAGCAGAAACCAACATTACATTGTAAAGCAATTATCTTCCAATTAAAAAAATATATATGAATTTCATGGCAACCACAAACCAAAAGCCTGAAACAGAATAAGGAGAAAGGAATAAAACGTATCATACAGAAACCATTTTTTCTTTTCTTTCACTAACAACTCCTTGCCTTGCCCAACTCCTTTGCCTTGCCCACCTCCTGCCTAGAAATCTTCCATGTATACAATCACTCAGAGCTTAAAACTCAACATTCAAAAAACTCATACAATCATAGTATCTGGTCCCATCACTTTATGGCAAATAGATGGGGAAAAATGGAAAGAGTGGCAGATTTTATTTTCCTGGACTCCAAAATCACTGTGGACAGTGACTGCAGCCATGAAATTAAAAGATGCTTGCTCCATGAAAGGAAAGCTATGATAAAACTAGATAACATATTAAAAAGCGCAGACATCTCTTTGCCAACAAAGGAAGGTCTGTATAGTTAAAGTGATGGTTTTCTCAGTAGTCACATACAGACATGATAGTTGGACCACAAAGAAGGCTGAGTGCCAAAGAATTGATGCTTTTGAACTGTGGTGCTAGAGAAGACTCGTGAGAGTCCTTTGGACTGCAAGGAGATTAAACCAGTCAATACTAAAGGAAATCAACCCTGAATATTCACTGGAAGGACTGATGCTGAAGCTGAAGCTCCAATACCTTGGCTACCTTGTGAGAACTGACTCACTGGAAAAGACCCTGATGCTGGGAAAGGTTGAAGGCAGAAGGGGGTGGTAGAGGATGAAGGAGAAGTGGGTGGTAGAGGATAAGATGGTTAGACAGCATCACTGACTCAAAGGACATGAGTTCAAGCAAACCCTGAGAGATGGTGAAGGATAGGGAAGCCTGGCATGGAAGAGCGGGACATAACTGAACAACTGAACAACAACATGCTAAGCACAGCAGGGGTCCCCAACCTCCAGGATCTAATGCTTGATAATCTAAGGTGGAGCTGATGTAATAATAATAGAAATACAGTGCACAATAAATAGTAATGCACTTGAATCATCCCCAAACCACCACCTGTCCTTCTCCCCCTCCTTCCCCATCTATGGAAAACTGTCTTCCAGGAAACTGGTCCCGGGTGTCAAAAAGGCCGGGGATCGCTACTCTAAAGCATGTCTCTGGTGTTCAATGAACAGCAGTGTGTATCTGTTAATCCAAACTCCTGATTTATTCTACCCCCACCTCTTCTCCTTTGGTGACCATACGCTTATTTTCTCCATAGGTGTTTCTGGGAACTACTGACAAATCCAGACAGGCCCTTGTAGCCCTTCTCACCCTGGACAAAGTCAGCTCTTATGAGCCATAACCACAGTCTGTCTCTGATAGGCACCAACAGCTCTGAAATGGGCGGCGATGCCAGAGTAACCTGGGACCAAGGGCATTGCATTTGCTGACCTTAGCAAGAGCCCTGGCAGCCCAGCTCCACACAGCAGGAGACCCCAGGCCCCAGATTCCTCTGAAGTGCTGTTGAATAGTTCAAAAGCTCAGAAAACCAGCGTGTTTACCGTGCACTGTGTGTAGAACTGCCAAAAATGAAGACAACATAAAAACCATGTGTAAAAGGGAAAAGGGGTGGCCACAAAATTTTCATTTCATCTGTTTACTCTGTTCTGTTGATGTTGATTAGACACTAAGTCATGTCAGACTCTTTGCAACCCCATGGACTGCAGCATGTCAGGCTCCCCATCCTCCACTATCTCCGGGAGTTTGCTCAAATTCATGTCCAATGAGTCAGTGATGTTATCTGACCATCTCATCTTCCGCTGTCCCCTTCTCCTTTTGCCTTCCATCTCTCCCTGCATCAGGGTCTTTTCCAATGAGTCAGCTCTTCACATCAAAGGTGATCAAAGTACTGGAGTTTGAAGTTAAACCTGAGCCTAATACAAGCAAATGAAAATATGCATAACCTGCCAGGACTAAGTACACTGCTGAGCATACCTACAGAGAGACATCCACTGATCTGGGAATCACAGTCAATCCCCAGAGTGATAAGTAAGTTTCTAACTAATGAATTTAGACTATTTAAGAAAATCCATTCTAGCATATACAAGAATGAAAACTCACTTGAAAGTTGGGTCCTATTTTTATTCTCACACTAAGATAAACTGCAAAGACTTCCGGGCCTCTGTTAGCTGCTGAATGGAGACCCCTCCCCAGGCTGCCCACTGAGTTAATGGACTTGTACCTCCGGATGGCCACAGTGAGAGCCTCTGGTGAGCTGGCGCAGGGACAGATGACCTCCTGGCGTAGACCTTTACTTTGGAAGACATTGAGAAATGCATCACAGGAAGAAATAGACCCTAGACAGAAAGAGGGGATGACAGTGAACAATTAAAAATATCCCATAATATAAAATGCCTTTGAGGTTACAATTTAGGCAAATGTGGAATTAGGCAGCATGGACAAATACTTCATTCAACATAACCTACCATTTCTGTTACAATGAAAGCTAATATTATTCTCAAACACAGAACTCAAGAATTTAAAAAATGTAACTTCTAATATTTAACCATACATTTTTGCTGACTGAAGAACTTAACAGTTAATAACTTTTCTGAGACTTGTTCTACCATTTTCCACATCCATGTTCCAAGAGAAAACTCTAAACCCAACTAAATGAAGAAAACATTCCTCTATATTAATATGAGTGATGAGATCAAGATATACAGTTATCAGGAACCTATCAGCTAAACTAGTTCCTAATACAAGTTTACCTTGCTTCTTTTAAGACCTATTACTCTGCAGAGTTATGGGTAAAACCATTTGTGTATTAAACAGCTCACAATTTATGGAGTTCTACTATAAACAGAAGAATCACTTATAAAACTAATAGACAAAATTACCTGTTTGCAGATCAGATGTTCTTTAAGTGTATGATGCTTTAATTTAGAAACACAGATGCTGCAAAGTTTACCAATGTGATCAGAAACATTCTTTCACTCATTTTCATTCATTCACTTTGCTTCTAGCTTACATGCTCTTCTCATGAAAAACAAGCTAGCAGAGTTTCTGTTTCAACTGACTGAAATAGTTCTCAAGGTATATTAATAGTATTCTGTGCAATTGCTCATTTATTTTATCCAGGTAGTTTCCAGTACAGAATTTGATAATGAAATTCCATTAAAAATGACAAATTAAATTTCCTGATCAATAAACCTGCTATGGACCATAAAATAATAATTAGTATTTATTGAGCACTTGAGAACTGTACATAGGGACTGCTGCATATCTGATGACTGGGTACCATCTTGCAGCTAAAAGAAAGAAAAGAGTTTAACAAGTCACCTTTTCAGAATCAGGAAGGAGAAGAGCCAGGACTCCACCCCAGGGCTGTGGATGGACCTACAGGCCCTGGTGCCTTGAGGCCCCTGGTAAGACTCTCCTTCACTAAGATGAACGCTAGGAAAGGGGAAACCAAAGCCCAGGGAATGAGGCTCCTCCTGCCCACCCAGTCCTTCACTTACAGGGGTTTGCGCCGTCGGCCACTATCAGCATCCGGAGAGAGGAGAGGTTGATGTCTCTCTGATCCCTGTGCGCCACCAAGGCCCAGTGCATGTCCCGGGATTTGACACAGGCCACTTTTGCTAAAGGAGAAGCAGGTGCAGTGAGTGACCGCCTATATTGTGGGATGTGTTGACACTCAGTGGCAGCCCCCCAACGCACCTTTGTACTGGCAGACCTTCTGAATCCAGGACAGCGGGTTCACCTTCATCAGTGCATAGGGGATGCTGATCACATGCATCATGTTCATGACGCTCTGGAAGCAGGATACAGGGGTGAGTGGGCAGTGGGGTGGTGTGGGGATCCCATGAAGGGGGTGAGCAGGGGGCGGTGAGGGAAGGTCCACATGGGCATGACCCTCCAAGAGGCTGTGGGCATGGAGGTGACTCGTCAGAGAGTGTCTTGGCGCCCCTAGCTTCTACTGATACAACTCAAGAGTCTAAGTTCAAATCCTTTTCTTAGAAAAACTTAAGTGGAACAATCTTAAGCCCAACAATTTTATTGGGCTTTCAGTACTGAAGCTTAACTCTCTAGTGTACTCTATTCATTTTGATTCACAAACTTAATTTCCTTTATTAAATGTTACGCTGAACTCCAAGCAGCAGGGGAGAGTTGTCTGAACCCCCACTCTTCTGTCTGGCCTGGCTCATGTAGACCAGGACCTGGAAAAAGTGCTTATTTCTTTCAATGGATGACAAAAACTAGCTCTCTAGGTAAACGGGTCGGCACTCACACGTGCAGCCCAGACTTATACGTGGCTCATCCTCATCCTCTGCGGCTGCATCCCCTGAGCTGGCAAGAAGGAACCATGATGTGGGGACACACTGGACAAACCTACCCCATCAGCTCTGCCCCCTTTGTGGGTGGAAGTGGTACGAGAGGGCGCAGAAGCTCTGGAGCAGCTCTTCTGGAAGAGAACCACGTGCCCCTCCCTGCATTTGTGAGCCTGCTCACCGCCAGCACTCACCCCACACCTCAGGCTTGTTGCCCACTCCATGCAGGTGTGAGGCATTTTTCATCATAAAGATGATGATTTGGAAGAGTGGGAGTTGTCTAGTCAGGGACCAGCCTTGCTCCAGAAGGCGGCAACCAGAAAGAGACTCCACAACTGCCAGTTCCTGGGGCAGAAACCCAGAGCACAGCAACTAGCGGGTGACAACATTCACGAGATCTACCACAGAACTCTTAAAAGCAAGACTGTCACAAAAGAACTCCAAGAGCAACAGTTGTCAAGTAAGTAGATGGGCCAGGTACTCATTATACATGAGGCCATATGGTTCTCATACAAGGTCATCATTCCCACTGGACAGATGGGAAAATTGAGGCTCACAGTGACTTGGGCAACAAACGATTCTTGGGCATGGGAGCAAGTGATGTGCCATGTCACATGCCATAGGAGAAGGACCAAAGTCCAACTTGGGTCCTCTGGGCTATGCTCTTCCTGCAACACCAGCAGACAAGTGGAGTGTGCATGTGGGATTGTGCTTGTATGTCTTAATGATGAGTGTCCAGGCACTCATGTGAAGAAGTTGCTCAGGTGGAGCCCCAAACCTTTGTCTGCAGGATGCTTGCAAGCTCTCGTTCTAGTAACTTCTGGTTTATCAGGAAATAACAAATCCTACTTCTTATAGTTATGTTCCAATCACTTGTGTAAAACTACTAGAATTTTTTGCTTCAAAAAAGATGTAAAGTTTCAGCATAAGAAACTTAAAAAGAAAAATGGGTGAGTGGAAATCATCACATGTGCAACAGACACAGGGAGCCTCTAAGCAGTGATGCTGAACACATCCTGAACAAGGCCATCACTTCTCACACAGCATTAACAAAAACGAGGCCTCTACAATTCATGCTGAAGTTCTGACCAAGGGGAAATCTGTAAGTATGTTTCCCCTGCAGCATAACTCCTGAAATCTTCATTAAAAAACAATTCACAGAGAGAAAAATAAGGATGTTGCAGCCAAATCAGATGTGTGGGCAAAGTGACCCAAACGCAAGACGCCAAGGTTTCTGAGCTTGCCAATCTGAGCTGCCGCCCATGGGAAGGGAGATCCTGAACGTTCCTGAGCCTGAGAAAGGCCATGGTCACGCTGCAGCCCCAGAGCATGGCCCCCAACACACGCCAGCAGTTACCAACCTTCTGGTTTGCTGAGCTTTTGGAAGTTATGTTAGCTGACAACCCAAGACCTCCAGCAATGGCCGCTTCTCTTTATCACATGGGAGGAAGGGGTCAGATCATGACTCTAACCCTGACACTCAGCACATGCAAAGGTAAACAGGACAGCAGAGCCAGGCCGTCACACTCACCGTGAGGATTCCATGCCAGAGCCCAACGTCTTTCTTGAAATCCAACACATTCACAATCGTTTCAGCTGTACAGAGTCAAAGATTTTAACAAAAGACAGTCACGGACCAAAGGACAAAGGAAATTCAGTATCACATCAATGGCAAGGAATGGGTCTTAGAAAAGTATCACTCCTCCACTGTCTCTGTAGAAATGTTGCAGCCTGCCTGGAACAGCAGCTCTTCAACCATCACTTAAAACACCCCACTCCTTCTCCTTTTATAATGTGTTTTCCCCCTCCCTTCTTTTTTCTTTCTTAAAATATTCTTTTCATGTCCCTCATATATTCTCTCAAGAGAAGGCAATGCTGTGTACTTGCAAGAGGAGGTGACTTCCAGCAAACGTACCACTAGAATGGGCGCGTCTCATATCAGGTGCCTTGCCCCCATTTCAAAAAGGGACATTCAAAATACACAGCCTATATTCTATTTTATACAAGATTTTTTAATGCAGAGAATTAGGGAGAAAATTTACATTATCTATCCTCCCAATGGCCACAAGAGTGATGGCTCTGGACCTTTGGGAAATTAGGGTAAGGAATATAGGTGGTGAAAAAAAAATTGGAATTCAAACTGACAGGGTGATCATCAGAAGTGATGTGTCTTCACGTGCGAAACATCTGGACACTTGTCCAGGAACTGGACATCAGTGGAACATCTCCTGAGAGAGTGCACTGCTCTTAAGAAGGGAGACTGCCAGAAGGATGGTGAGAGAGAGAATGAGAACAGCAAGAAGAGCAAAGAGTCTCCTCCACGACTCCTGACAGGCTCCAGGAAGAGACTCCAGCATGGCGGCAGCCTGACACGGCCAGGGGAGACCTGATGGCAGCCTTTCCAGTGGAGGGAGCTATGGGTATGTGATCTGACCCTTCCTCCCAGGAACCGTTAGCACTGTCAGCATGGTCATTACCCTCAGTCACTCTATCCCTGTGCTCCCAGGACCAGGACCCAAGCAGCGCAAGGAGAGCACATCATGGAAACCAGTGCTCAACTGTGAAGTGCAGCCCCAGAACCCGAGGCAGTACAGGGAAGGGAGCACTGTAGCATGGGGCATGTCTGTAAGGACCCCAAAGAGGTTCTGGTGTGCATCCAGAGGTGAACACACTCCAACCATGTCAACTATGTGTTATGGCCTGAACTGCTTTTTCCCCAATTCTTACCCTGGAGCCCTAACCCAGGTGTGACTATGTCTACAGATGGGATTCTGAGGAGACAGTTAAGGTTACAGGAGCCCATAGGGCAGGGCCTGACCAACAGAATGGTGTCCTAACAAGGAGAGGAAGAGACTCCAGAGCTCCCTCGGCACACAGAAGAGGCCCTGTGAGGACACAGCCAGAGGTGCCGTTACGGGCCAGGAACCAGGGCCTGCAGCCCTGGGCACTGGGCTCCACCCTCCAGACTGTGAGGCGGCAACACCTGCAGTTCAAGCCCCAGCCTACAGTGTCTGTTTTGGTTGCAGACGCCAACTAAACCGTCCAACAAATGGACCTTCAAGGTAGCCAGGAAGAAACTTAATCTGACTCTCCTCATGACTGGTGGGTACAATACGCACTTCTCAGGGATGGATCTGGGGTCAGGATCCCACAGCAGGGGTCTGCCCATACCTTCTGTGTAGCCACACGCCTGTGTGAGGGCCTGGCAGTGGGTCAGAAGCGCGATCCTCGTCACGGTCACCCCGAGCACACTTCCATCCTTGCACGTTTTGTACTGCAATGAGAAGGAGCCAGGAGGGTAGAGCTCCAGGCCCACAGCCGCCGCTGACCCTGAGCTGTGTAAGGGTTGCAGCACGTGTCACTCAGCTCCCCACCTTGTCCAGACCCAGTGACTCACCTCAATATACGCAGTGTCATTATTTGCATCCTTAATGTGTGGGAACCAATCTCGAGGAGGTTTAGAGAGATGTTTTGACTCTGTGACAAACCATAATAGTTTTGGCCAACCTTGGAAATAAAGAACAAGTTCCTTTCAGGCAAGCATCACTCAGAAGAAAGGTGTGACACCACCTTCCTGCTAATGGCAAGATCCACAGCAGCACAGGTCAGATCAAGTCTCTGTGTTTCCACCAAGTCTAAGAGCATGGCCAAGGTGCTGTGAGCCTCCAGGAGCCGAAGCCTGCCACATGCAGGCTGGGAGACCTCCTGTGTGGACAGCGTTGTTAGGCCATGGGGCACATCCTCCCCACCCAGCCCGGCCTCACCTTTGAACTGCGGGATCTCCCCCGTCGGGCTCTTTGGCAGCCCCTTGTGGCAAGCATCGCTCGTCAAGGCTACAGTCACCCCACAGCTTCCAAGCAAGAACCCAATCTGCTGGCTTCCTGCATCCTGGAGACGGCAGCAAGGAGATAAGGTCACGAGCAGAGGTGATGGCTGCTCTCCTGACAAAGCATGGTCTCACCCTGGGGTGGCACCAACCCCTCAGCAGAGGCTCAATCAGAGAGTTAGGGCTCAGCTGACGTCTGCATGGTGGGGACCAAATCTCATGCCCTCTGCCCGCTGCCTAACCTTGGACAGGGCACGAGCTTGGCCTCAGTCCTGTCATCTGCACCATCCCCTTGGCCTGCTGTGAGGGACGCATAGAGGGAGCTCGGTGACTGCTGGTGCGCTCATGGGGTCTCGTTTAATTCCCCTCTGGTTGAACAACACCATGACCAGGGGCCACAGAGAGGATCCAAGAACATGCCTCTGGTCAGGACACTGACCCCAAAAAGTCTATGATCACACCCATGCCCACCACGGAAACAAACATGCCGCATGGAGTGAGGGCACCACTGCATGGACTGAGCAGCAGCATTTGGGAGCAGACACTGTGGGAGAGGCAGGCCTGGGCGGCGCCATCCCAAGCACCCAGCTGCCCACAAGTCAGTTAATTCACTTTCCTTACTCCCACCATTCCCTCCAGCTATGATTCAGAAAACAAAGCTATGGAGCAGCCAGCGTTCCTGGAAGGGAAACATCAGGACTGCGGTGAGGCCATCAGCTCCTCCTTTCCCACTGCAGTAAAATCAGCAGCATCAACATCTCAGAACCACATCTTCCCAGTGCCTAGCTCCCACATCTCACTGCAGACTGATAAGCTCTTCTCTACAAGGAATCCTGCATGATCAGCCTCCACATGGCCTTGAAGCCCCAAGAAGGGGAGGCAGCCTGGTGCTTGGCGCATGGGGACCTTCCCATCCCAGGACCCTTGTCAGACTTTTCCTTCAAGTAGAGCTTTTTCAAAGAGAATTATACAATCTGTCACTTCACTGTGAATGTGGGCATCACATCATCAAAAGTTGGAGCAGGCCAGGGGCAGGGAGATGGCTCTGTAGCCAGGTTCGGGGACAGACAGGCACTTCTCTGTGACTGTGAACTTTCAGGGACCACCTACAAACAGGGCGCTCACAGTGGCTCAGGGGGCTCCCAGGGCACCTGTCAGACCTGTCAGGGTTCACAGGGGAGGCCTGCTGTCCCCTAGGTCCTGTATTTCTAACATCTCCTCCTAAAGACCTTAAAACACAGAGGAGAGGTTAAGAGAAACCAGGATCAGGATCTGTGGCTACCATGAAATTCAGCTTTGCACCTGCTCCTCAGCATCTTCTTGGTCTGGAAACTCTACTCAGAGGTCCAGGTGCATGCCCACTTCGCAGAGCCAGCTCTGCCTGCTCACTGGGCTGAGATAAGACCCCGCCGCCTGCTCTCAAAGGGCCCCCAGAGTCTCCTTCACACACCTGGACCCCTGAAGTTAAGCCCAGCTTGATGCCAGAGCCTCCATCTTCAGCCCTCCACGGGTCAGTTCTCCTAGACTCTGGGTCGGCGCCCTGAGCCTGATCCTTGGGAGCACACCCACACCCCCACACCACCACCATGCGGAAAAAGCTCCACAGAAGCTGCTCAGGAGGCACGAGAACCACTGTCCTGCGGCTGGAGCGCTCCCCTTTCCTATGCTGCCTGTGCGATTTTCCCTGGAACGGCTCTTTCTGGCCTGTGCTGGCTGGGGCCTTCCTCTGTAGAGCTGAGCTGTAGGGCCACAAAATCTCAAACTCCCCTGTGCTGTGGAAGAAAAGGTGGACCACCTCTGAGTACAAAGCTCTCTCTCACTGTCATCCTTTCTCCAACAGAGCTGATGGGTGTCGTCACTTGCTAGGCAGTCTCTCCACACCCACAGTCTGTGACAGGTAACTTCTCAAGCAGCATTAAACATGGCACATGATCATCCCCTACCCAGTCCCATCTCAGTCTCCCAGTCAGAGAGCATCAGCCATACTCATGAGAAAGATTTTCTCTAGTAAATGTGAGGTGAGTATACAGAAGCCCTCTTTCATGAACTCTGTATTTGTGGCCCTGAAACTACTAGCTGGTGCTTTTCCAATTTTGATGTTTGTCTTCCCAAACTGCTAGCTTCTCAGCAAGTGGATCATGTGCTAGATTCTAAGGTACAGACAGTCTGCACTGGTGCAGGACAGCGAGCCCCCTCTGAGTCCAGAGGCAGATGCTGATGCGCCAAGTGCTGCCGGGCTGGACTCCTGTGGCCTCAGGGCTCACTCAGTCTCTGGTCTATGGAACTGAATGCACAATTTCACCTCTGGTATAGCCTTGCCACTCCCCATGCTGGCAGATGGGAAATTGGCTTCACAGCTCCCACCAGCCCACAGGTCTACTCTATTGTCATTTGGCCTTCACAGACCAGCTCAGCACCCTCAAACGGAGAGGACAACCACCATCCACACCTGCCCACAGTGGCACAGACCTTAAAGGCTCCCCTGTGCCCCTGTCTACTCTGTGGCCAAGTCCCAGGGGGATATTCCTTTGTACTACTATGAACTTCTCAAGTGAAAAACCAGCCTTCACCCCTTGTTCCAAGAATAAGAATAAAGAAACACACATGGGACCAAGTTGTTCTGTGAGGCAAGTTGTTCTGTGAGGCAAGACTTAACCTTTAAGACAAGGTTAGTGTGCACGGGACTAGTGGCTAGAAGATTCAAAACTTCATCACCAGTGCCACTGTGTGCGTCTCACCTCGTGCTGAATGGCAACCAAGCCAGTGCATTCTTCATTTAAAAGTAAGAAAAGTTTTCTGAGGACAAACACTCTGTTCTGAAGGTACAGACTGAGCCCAACGCACAGCTTCTGGCTTCATGAGAGCCTGTGAGTCATCTCCTGGGTCTGTCCTTTCAGGCGTGTTCTGAGGGCGAGCAGGCCAGGAAGGAACCCCAGCTTTCTTTTCTGAGAGAGGGTTCCCAGTCCTGAGGTTAACAGTGACCATCTGAGAGTCTGATGCGCCTGGGAGATGAGTGAGACAGAGCCACGTGGCAGGCCACAGCTGGGAACACCTATGATGGCTACAGGCAAGTCTCAGGAACCCCAACACATGCAGGTGAGACACCCCGCCTTCACTCAGCAACCCCTGGTCAGGATGTAGCAGAGGCAGGTGCCTCTTCGTTCAAGTGATTTTCCTCTGCAAACCAGCCTTGGTCTGGAAGACAGGAGGCTCTAGACATAAAGTAGACAAATACTTTCTATGTGTGATGAGTGAACAACAACTGCCAATCACAATGATAAACATTCAGGGGTCCACTTACTGCAGTGCTCATGGAGAATCTGTGTCTCCACCTGTAAGCCTACAAATCCCTCCCTGATTATCATCAGAGAATCCAAAGGACCCCAGTCCCCTGCATTAGGTGTCAATTAAAAAGGAGCATCACACACCTGAGCACCTTCCCAGATCAGCAACACCACCAGAGAACCATAGGGGAGACCATGGTTACTGCTCAGGGAATCTTCAACCCCTTCTGCATTTCCTGTCAATTGTGAAGGTCACAGGGCTCAGGGAGATGAGGAAGCACTTTACTGGTTGTGTATTATACCCCAGGTATGCTAGAGGCAAACCCTTGCAAATATCGGGGTTTTCCTCAGGTCACTAGAAGGGGCTCTGATGTCAGGGGCTGCAGTGCTCACTCCACTTTCAGAGCCACTTGCAGCCCTGCCCTCCTTGCAAGTGCACCCAGGAGGCCAAGTAGGAAACTTGCATATTTTGTACCCAGGAAATGGAAAGAGCAACGATTCCCCAATCATTTTCTAAAGTAACCCGATGTTCTCTCCTTCCAACTCCAGGAGCAGAGTTTCAAAGGCACCCACACACCATGAGCAGACCTTGAGGCATTTCCCCATTTTTATATCAGAGTAGCCACAAGATCAGATCAGATCAGTCGCTCAGTCGTGTCCAACTCTTTGCAACCCCATGAATCGCAGCACACCAGGCCTTCCTGTCCATCACCAACTCCCGGACTTCACTCAGACTCACGTCCATCGAGTCAGTGATGCCATCCAGCCATCTCATCCTCTGTCGTCCCCTTCTCCTCCTGCCCCCAATCCCTCCCAGCATCAGAGTCTTCTCCAATGAGTCAACTCTTCGCATGAGGTGGCCAAAGTACTGGACTTTCAGCTTTAGCATCATTCCTTCCAAAGAAATCCCAGGGCTGATCTCCTTCAGAATGGACTGGTTGGATCTCCTTGCAGTCCAAGGGACTCTCAAGAGTCTTTTCCAACACCACAGTTCAAAAGCATCAATTCTTCGGCGCTCAGCCTTCTTCACAGTGCAGCTCTCACGTCCATACATGACCACAGGAAAGACCATAGCCTTGACTAGACAAACCTTTGTTGGCAAAGTGATGTCTCTGCTCTTGAATATGTGATCTAGGTTGGTCATAACTTTCCTTCCAAGGAGTAAGCATCTTTTAATTTCATGGCTGCAGTCACCATCTGTAGTGATTTTGGAGCCCAGAAAAACAAAGTCTGACACTGTTTCCACTGTTTCCCCATCTATTTCCAACGAAGTGATGGGACCAGATGTCATGATCTTCGTTTTCTGAATGTTGAGCTATAAGCCAACTTTCTCACTCTCCACTTTCACTTTCATCAAGAGGCTTTTAGTTCCTCTTCACTTTCTGCCATAAGGGTGGTGTCATCTGCATATCTGAGGTTATTGATATTTCTCCCAGCAATCTTGATTCCAGCTTGTGTTTCTTCCAGTCCAGCATTTCTCATGATGTACTCTGCATATAAGTTAAATAAACAGGGTGACAATATACAGCCTTGACGTACTACTTTTCCTATTTGGAACCAGTCTGTTGTTCCATGACCAGTTCTAACTGTTGCTTCCTGACCTGCATACACGTTTCTGAAGAGGCGGGTCAGGTGGTCTGGCATTCCCATCTCTCTCAGAATTTTCCACAGTCTATTGTGATCCACACAGTCAAAGGCTTTGGCATAGTCAATAAAGCAGAAATAGATGCTTTTCTGGAACTCTCTTGCTTTTTCCATGATCCAGTGGATGTTGGCAATTTGATCTCTGGTTCCTCTGCCTTTTCTAAAACCAGCTTGAACATCAGGAAGTTCACGGTTCACATATTGCTGAAGCCTGGCCTGGAGAATTTTGAGCATTACTTTACTAGTGTGTGAGATGAGTGCAATTGTGCGGTTTAAGTTTGAGCATTCTTTGGCACTGCCTTTCTTTGGGACTGGAATGCAAACTGACCTTTTCCAGTCTTGTGGCCACTGCTGAGTTTTCCAAATTTGCTACCCTATTGAGTGCAGCACTTTCACAGCATCATCTTTCAGGATTTGGAATAGCTCAACTGGAATTCCATCACCTCCACTAGCTTTGTTCGTAGTGATGCTTTCTAAGGCCCACTTGACTTCACATTCCAGGATGTCTGGCTCTAGGTC
Organism: Tragelaphus eurycerus; assembly: GCA_935064755.1. Lineage (NCBI taxonomy): Eukaryota > Metazoa > Chordata > Mammalia > Artiodactyla > Bovidae > Tragelaphus > Tragelaphus eurycerus. Next base: position 1,021,466 of record CAKXYN010000202.1, on the reverse strand, counting down.
AGTGATCACACCATCGTGATTATCTGGGTCGTGAAGCTCTTTTTTGTACAGTTCTTCTGTGTATTCTTGCCACCTCTTCTTAATATCTTCTGCTTCTGTTAGGTCCATACCATTTCTGTCCTTTATCGAGCCCATCTTTACATGAAATGTTCCTTTGGTATCTCTGATTTTCTTGAAGAGATCCTTAGTCTTCCCCATTCTGTTGTTTTCCTCTATTTCTTTGCATTGATCGCTGAAGAAGGCTTTCTTATCTCTTCTTGCTATTCTTTGGAACTCTGCATTCAGATGCTTATATCTTTCCTTTTCTCCTTTGCTTTTCACTTCTCTTCTTTTCACAGTTATTTGTAAGGCCTCCCCAGACAGCCATTTTGCTTCTTTGCGTTTCTTTTCCATGGGGATGGTCTTGATCCCTGTCTCTTGTACAGTGTCACGAACTTCATTCCATAGTTCATAAGGCACTCTATCAGATCTAGGCCCTTAAATCTATTTCTCACTTCCACTGTATAATCATAAGGGATTTGATTTAGGTCATACCTCCATGGTCTAGTGGTTTTCCCTACTTTCTTCAATTTCAGTCTGAATTTGGCAATAAGGAGTTCATGGTCTGAGCCACAGTCAGCTCCTGGTCTTGTTTTTGCTGACTGTACAGAGCTTCTCCATCTTTGGCTGCAAAGAATATAATCAATCTGATTTTGGTGTTGACCATCTGGTGATGTCCATGTATAGAGTCTTCTCTTGTATTGTTGGAAGAGGGTGTTTGTTATGACTAGTGCATTTTCTTGGCAAAACTCTATTAGTCTTTGCCCTGCTTCATTTCGTATTCCAAGGCCAAATTTGCCTGTTACTCCAGGTGTTTCTTGACTTCCTACTTTTGCATTCCAGTCCCCTATAATGAAAAGGACATCTTTTTTGGGTGTTAGTTCTAAAAGGTCTTGTAGGTCTTCAAAGAACCATTCAACTTCACCTTCTTCAGCGTTACTGGTTGGGGCATAGACTTGGATTACTGAGACATTGAATGGTTTGCCTTGGAAATGAACACAGATCATTCTGTCGTTTTTGAGATTGCATCCAAGTACTGCATTTCGGACTCTTTTGTTGACCATGATGTCCACTCCACCACCACCAGCAGCAGCTGACTCCGGCCACTGAGCTGACCAGAGTCAGGGCTGGGATGGCCAATGAGAACTGCACAGAGTTTCAGAGACAAGGTAGGCAGCCCTGGCCTTTCCGATACACATGCTGCTGAGAGGAACGCTCTACAGACACTGTTTTCCCATTCCGACCCCATAACAGAACCTTCCAGCATGGCCAAGGGGCCTCAACAGAAAGAAGGGATCTTTACCTTTCTGGTGAGGGGCACCTCAATGGGCACAGGCACGACTTCAGCCAGCAGGCAGCCATAGAAAGCCACCATGGAGGCAGCAGGGTCGTTGTTGGGGAACACCAGTGCCACCTGGACCCAGAGAGAGAGAAAAGATTAACACTGACACCATTCCACTAGAAAAAATTAACATGCCCGTTTAAAAATGCATTTTAATAAGTTATCAGATACTCTTCCTTTAGCTCATGTGGAAGGCAAACAGATAATCCACAGTCCTCTCTGCCACCACATCAGAATGCAACTATCCATGCTGTTTACATGTTATCTTCCCCAAAGGCACGTACTCTTACACAGACGAAACCAGTATGTACACACTACTTGTCTCTCACTATTGTCACTGGGCTCTAAAGTGTGTCCCTGTGCTTCCACATGGTCTTCACCATGGTGATTGCATGCTGGGCATGTCCTCCCAAAGTGCTGGACTCCAAGCAATGCTATTCTGACTCCGGTTTGACTTCAGCACCCCAAGCCTTGGTTTTCTTACCTGAAAAGTGAGAATACTAGCTAGTAGAACCTACATGCCAGTGTTGTAGTAAAGGTCAAGTGAGAAAACGTGTAAGGCTCACACTATGCCTGGCACATGGCAGGCAGCCGTGAATGGCACCCACCCAAAAGGCCCTGGGTTTGGCTGGCCCTCACAAAAAGGTTTCTGTGAACACTGGCCCACACCTTCTGCCACACACTGCCTCTTGGGCTCAGCCTGTGAAGAGCTAGGAGCAGAATAATCATGGAATTCTAAAAGGTGAATTTAAATTACTATCCAAATAGCCAAATAATACATTGTATGATTTTTCAAATGTTTTCTGATAGTCCTCAAAAGAATCTTAAGAACAATCTTTTACCAGATGGGCTGATAATTATTTATTCCTGTATGAACTGTGTTTCATTTCCTGTGTCTATTTATCTGCTAGTATTTATATTTTATAGTATCAACTCATATTTGATGCAAAAACTTCTTGATATAACGCTTTCTATTTTCATGAGAGCATTTAGTGATATATGTACACTTGTCAAGTGTTTGACAAACTCTTCGCCACATTTATGTTCACCTGGCGCTCAGGTTAGCATCTGCAGTGGAGCTAGCGCAGGGTCCGTCTGCTTGCTCTTCATCACCCGACGCTCCTTCTGGAGCAGCCCTCCCTACTCCGGCCTGACCAGCCACCTTTAGGATGGAACAGGCAGTCCCACTTTCGGATCCGCACCCAACTCTGCCCCGAGCTCTGCAGGACTCTGCCTCATGCGAACACAAGCTCTTCCCAGGTGCTACTGTTGCATCCGCACTGCCCTTCCTTGTTAATAATTAACGACATAAATCCCATGATTTAGCAGATGTATGTTTTTTGTATTACTAGGACCTATTCAAGAAAATCAGAGATACCAAAGGAACATTTCATGCAAAAATGGGCTCGATAAAGGACAGAAATGGTATGAACCTAACAGAAGCAGAAGATAGTAAGAAGAGGTGGCAAGAATACACAGAAGAACTGTACAAAAAAGAGCTTCACAACCCAGATAATCACAATGGTGTGATCACTGACCTAGAGCCAGATATCCTGGAATGTGAAGTCAAGTGGGCCTTAGAAAGCATCACTACGAACAAAGCTAGTGGAGGTGATGGAAGTCCAGTGGAGCTATTCCAAATCCTGAAAGATGATGCTGTGAAAGTGCTGCACTCAATATGCCAGCAAATTTGGAAAACTCAACAGTGGCCACAAGATTGGAAAAGATCAGTTTTCATCCCAATCCCAAAGAAAGGAATGCCAAAGAGTGCGCAAACTACCGCACAATTGCACTCATCTCACACGCTAGTAAAGTAATGCTCAAAATTCTCCAAGCCAAGCTTCAGCAATATGTGAACCGTGAACTTCCTGATGTTCAAGCTGGATTTAGAAAAGGCAGAGGAACCAGAGATCAAATTGCCAACATCCGCTGGATCATCGAAAAAGCAAGAGAGTTCCAGAAAAGCATCTATTTCTGCTTTATTGACTATGCCAAAGCCTTTGACTGTGTAGATCACAATAAACTGTGGAAAATTCTGAGAGAGATGGGAATACCAGACCACCTGATCTGCCTCTTGAGAAATCTGTATGCAGGTCAGGAAGCAACAGTTAGAACTGGTCATGGAACAACAGACTGGTTCCAAATAGGAAAAGGAGTAGGTCAAGGCTGCATATTGTCACCATGTTTATTTAACTTATATGCAGAGTACATCATGAGAAATGCTGGACTGGAAGAAACACAAGTTGGAATCAAGATTGCCGGAAGAAATATCAATAACCTCAGATATGCAGATGATACCACCCTTATGGCAGAAAGTGAAGAGGAACTAAAAAGCCTCTTGATGAAAGTGAAAGTGGAGAGTGAAAAGGTTGGCTTAAAGCTCAACATTCAGAAAACGAAGATCATGGCATCTGGTCCCATCACTACATGGGAAATAGATGGAGAAACAGTGGAAACAGTGTCAGACTTTGTTTTTCTGGGCTCCAAAATCACTGCAGATGGTGACTGCAGCCATGAAATTAAAAGGCGCTTACTCCTTGGAAGGAAAGTTATGACCAACCTAGATAGCATATTCAAAAGCAAAGACATCACTTTGCCAACAAAGGTTCGCCTAGTCAAGGCTATGGTCTTTCCTGTGGTCATGTATGGATGTGAGAGCTGGACTGTGAAGAAGGCTGAGCACCGAAGAATTGATGCTTTTGAACTGTGGTGTTGGAGAAGACTCTTGAGAGTCCCTTGGACTGCAAGGAGATCCAACCGGTCCATTCTGAAGGAGATCAGCCCTGGGATTTCTTTGGAAGGAATGATGCTAAAGCTGAAACTCCAGTATTTTGGCCACCTCATGTGAAGAGTTGACTCATTGGAGAAGACTCTGATGCTGGGAGGGATTGGGGGCAGGAGGAGAAGGGGACGACAGAGGATGAGATGGCTGGATGGCATCACTGACTCGATGAATGTGAGTCTGAGTGACCTCCGAGAGCTGGTGATGGATAGGGAGGCCTGGCGTGCTGCAGTTCATGGGGTCGCAAAGAGTCGGACACGACTGAGCGACTGATCTGATCTGATCAAGAAATTTAACCCATTTTTCTTTAGAAACACCCTAACTAGAAGTCACTAACTTTGTCGTGAACAGCTGGATAAAACATCTTAATCAATTCCACATCTAAATAAGCAGGTTGGCATAAAGGATTCAGATGACCGCTGAGGACAGATAAGGCTGCGTCTTAACCCTTACCCTGCAAGCAATTCAGGATAGCTGATGGAAACAAATTAAGTTTGGGATTATGTGAAGATTTCCTTTCTATATGGCATTCCTATAGTTTACTAAAATCAGACAATGAGAGCCAAATGAAACCATAAGGCCATTAAAAGCCATGCTGCACTACTGAAGAATTTCAAGAAACTCTGTGAAAAAACTGTTAATGAGATATTAATCTTAACTTTGTCCCCAGAACACCCAAGCAGATGCCAGGCTACCATTAGTAGGACTTCCAAGGAGGAACAAAAGGATTTATTTGCATGTCTCTGCATATAAACCACAAACTTTTTAAAATGGTCTGAGGTTTACACTGGCCTCAGGTATTCTGTCTTCAGCTGGTGGTCTGAGAGTAGACAGCATCTGTTTTTAGATCTGGATCTGGCAAAACAACAATACTCAGTCAAACATTTGCAAAGCATCCAGGGCACCACTGCTGCTAAGACTGTTCTCCCTGAACCAAAACAGAGGAAAATACAGGAGATGCTGCAGTTCCTCCCCAGACCAGTGACTCCACCCCAAAGTCCTCCTAGAGTATCTAGTCTGCAAGCAGGAGTCTTCAAGAGCACAGCACTGAGCAAAAGAAGGAGCTGCTTCCACAGCTAGACTGTGGGTCAACGAATCCCCAAGATTCTGGTCTGGTGCCATCTCAGCTCTGTTCATAGGACAGTCAATTTGATCCAGGATTTTAAATTCCCACTGCTTGATCACTAAAGTTCATGCTGCAAATGTCATGTTATATAACCTTGCAGAGTTGGGTTAAAACAGAATGAAATGTTATATTAACATCAAGGGAATTAAAGCAAAATACAAAATTGTATATTATACTCTCAAAAATATAAAAGTAACATAGAAAACAGTCAATACCTACAACCTCTTTTAGAATCAAAACTGAATTTTTTTTAAGAATTTAAGAAAGGGAAGACTATTTGTATCATTTCCTTTTATTTTCTCCCCTTTTATTTTTTCTATTCAAAAATTAATTTTTTTTTTTTTTTTCCTTCTTCCTCTTCCAACCCCCCCCCCCCTCTCCTCCTCCCCCCCCCCCCCCCCCCCCCCCCCCCCCCCCCCTCCCCCCCACACCCAAAAACAACAAACACTCTTCTCTCACCAAATGGGAGATTCCAGAAGCTCCCAAAATGAGAACACTCTCTGTCCTTCTAAAACAGTAAGTATCTGTATCTCTCACCATCTTTTTGGAGACCTTTTTCATTTTCCAACTTACAGATAGCCAATTATCAATATCTTCATTTTTCCCTAACATAGCAAGCTCCCTGAAGGCAGGCTTCACATATGATGCATCTCTGTTTATTCCACAGCTCCCACTACAATATCCTGAAACCTTTTCCGCTTAGGCACATAAATGCTTTTTCAAAGCCCAATCAGGTACCCCCTCTCCAAGTACATTAAAAGGGTCACCCACATAAAGAGCATCTATAATTTTTATGCCAAAGACAGACTGTTCATTATCCTTGGGAGAATTACATTTAATTTAAAACAATTTTCGAAGAGGTAAAGAACCTGTTTATTGTGATAGAAGGTTACTATCAACTGAATACTACAGTGGCATATGCTTATTTAATAGGCATTTATATGCACATGCCCTATCCCAGCCACATGAATACCTTTCAAAGGAATAATTTAGAAATGCAGCACTCCTCACACAATTCAAACCACCTGCTGCTGAAGAGAATAGTTTCACATAGTCTATCAAAATCTGTCCCCACATTCTTTCTTACAGCTGAACAGAGATGGTTTATTTTACAACTGCTACTGAAAATGAACTTTAAAAATTTGCAGGCCAAGGCTTAAAAAAATGATTCTACTGAGACCTACTAACCAAATTATAAGGGAGACATTATCCATGCAACTGACATTTTATTGTGATAAAATAAATCTAACGAAGTTTATCATGCTGCCTGTTTTCAAGTATACAGTTCAGTGGCATGAAGTAGATTCACAATGTTGTAAAACCATCATCAGCTATCCATTTCCAGAACATTTTCACTTTCCTAAACTGTAACTCTGCCCCCATCAACAGTTAACTCCCCATTTTCTCCTTCCCACAGCCCCTGGTCACCTTCATTCTTCTGTCTCTAGGAATTTAATTAAGTACTCTAAGTACCTTGTATGAACGGAACCATACAATATTTGTTCTTTTGTGACTGGCTTTTTTCACTGAGCATAATGTCCTCAAGGTCCTTCCACGTAGTAGAACATATAAGGATGTCCTTCCTTTTTAAGGCTAAATAACATTACACAGTATGAATATACCATATTCTGTTTGTCCGTTCACCCCTCCATGGATACTTGAACTGCTGCCACCTTTTGGGTTTTGTGAATACTGCTGCTGTGAAAAGTAGTGTAGATGTTTATCCGTTCAAGTTCTTGCTTTCAGTTCTTTTGAATTACTGGGTCAAATGTTTAAGCTTTTTAAGGAACCACCATAGTATTGTTTTCCACAATGGCTACACCACTATATATTCCAAAAAGCAGAGAAGGATTCCAATTTCTCATTGTTGCTAACACTTATTATTTTTTCATCCTAATAAGTGTGAGGTGGTATCTCACTGTGGTTTTGATGTATGTTTCCCTAATGTTTAGTGATGCTGAGCATATTTTCATGGGCTTATTTGGCTATTGGTAAATCTTCTAAAGAAAGAGGTCTATTCAAGCACTGTGGCTGGTTTTTAAACTTTTGTAAAATATATGATTTGTAAACATTTCTCCCATTCTATGTTTTAACTCTCAACAATGTCCTTCGGTGCACTGAAGTTTTTAATTTTGATGAAGTGCAACCTACCAATTTTTTTTATTCCCTTTGCTTTTGGTGCCATATCTAAGAAATCATTGCCAAATTCAATGTCATGAAACACGTTTTATGTTTTATCTAAAGAGTTTAGGTATTTAATTCATTTTGAATTAATTATTTAATATACACTATGTGTGCGCCAAATCATTTCAGTCATGTTTGACTCTGCGACTGTAGAGAACTCTGCTATGTAGAGACTCTGCAACTGTACAGAACTCTGCTATGAACTGTAGCCCGCCAGGCTTCTCTGTCCATGGGATTCTCCAGGCAAGAATACTGGAGTGGATGGCCATGCCCTTCTCCAGGGGATTTTCCCAATCCAGGAACTAAACCTGTGTCTCTTGGGTCTCCTGCATCAGCAGGCAGGTTCTTTATCACTAGCACCACCTGGGAAGCCCCACTATATGCTGCTGCTGCTAAGTCGCTTCAGTCGTGTCCGACTCTGTGCAACCCCATAGACGGCAGCCCACCAGGCTCCCCCGTCCCTGGGATTCTCCAGGCAAGAACACTAGAGTGGGTTACCATTTCCTTCTCCAATGCATGAAAGTGAAAAGTGAAAGTGAAGTTGCTCAGTCATGTCCGACTCTTAGCGACCCCATGGACTGCAGTCCACCAGGCTCCTCTATCCATGGGATTTTCCAGGCAAGAGTACTGGAGTGGGGTGCCATTGCCTTCTCTGCAATACATGCTATAAAGGTTCAATTTTAGGTTTTTGGTTATAGATACTCAATTTTCACAGCACCATTTGTTGAGTACACTAGCCCTTCTCCCATTTAATGTCTTAGCATCCTTCTTGAAAGTGACTGAACCGTATATGTGAGGATTTATTTCTGGGCTTTCTATTCTATTCCTTTGGTCTATATCTGTCCTTGTGTTAATACAACCCTGTTTTGATTACTGTAGCTTTACAGTAAGTTTAATAATGAGGAAATGTGAGACATATGATTGACTTTTAAAAGCTGGAGGTCAAACAAGTTCGTTAAATTGCGGAGAATCACAGCCTACCACAAAATCCTAGGGCTGCAGCAATCTTATTAAACATTCCTCATAATGAACCCATGCTTTTGTAATATCTCATAAGTAAATCATAGCTTGTATTCTTGCTCATTTATGATGCTCCACAATGAAACTTCTATAAAATTCATTTGGAGTCTCTGGTGCAGGTGGATAATCCAGTCTTGGGGCGTGAAGGTACAGAGCAACATATGGAAAAAAAGTCACTCCACTTAAGGCAAGAAAAGTAGGTTCTACATGCAGGCCCACATCTTATTCATGGGCAAAGCTTCGGCCAGATTAACTGCTCTGTGTGTAACATTAAAAAGGAAATACTAACATCTGTTCTCAGTAAATTGGCATACTGCAGTAAGAATAAAATTCTTTTCGACCAAAGACAGTATCCCGTATCTACAAATTTAATAGTAGGAAAGGAATGTACTAGTGGTTTGCTGCAAGGATTCTTGGTATCACTGACTGATATAAAAAAGTCCATGAGCACACAACTGTCCTGCGTCTTCAGACAGCTGTTTCACATTAGGTCATATGTGTCAGGGGTTAGGAATATACGTCCTGGGGTTGGACAGAAATGGCTGTGAGCATTGGCTACACCATTTTCTGGACACGTGCCTTCATGTGATATGACTCTTATCCTCTCAAGTCCCAGTTTCCTTGCAGATAAACCATGAGAACTACTACAGTCAAGCTCACTGAGCTACTATAAAGGTTACACCTGCTGAATAATCTCTTCTGGCTTTTGGAAGCCTGATTTGGTAATATGAGTATTAGGAGGCATTAAAATTTGCAACTTTAAAACAGTAGATATCTTCTCCACCTCAGATCATGTGTCCTGCAGATGCAATAATTTAAATTGCACTTACCCTATCTCCAGGTCGCACCATAGGCTCTTGTTTTGTACCTAATTTATGCAGAATGTTGTAAGCAACCTTCATACTTCTTGTCCACAGTTTGCCTATCAACACAAATTATAAAGATACAATTAATTGTACACATGCATTTTCTACTGTGTATATGTATGCACATTAACCTATATTGAGAGTACTACTTTTTCACTTTAAGCTTTCAAGTTGTTCTGAGTCCTTAGAATCCAGATGGGAAACAAAAGCCAGCAACTCTGACATAAAATCTGAGCAGCATGAACACCAGAATAAGGTATTAAATACAAACACCTAGGGTACTAAGAACCTACAGCAAAGCCACAGAGAATTTCAGAAGTAGGGGAGGATTTCTAGGGTGTAAAACACAGGAGGGACCATGGCATTAGTGAGTTACCACTAATTATGTTGTTCAAAATGACACATATTTTCCTTTTTTAATGAGTCCTGCTTTGTGTGGTTCAGTTCACTCATGTTGACTCTTTGCGACCCCATGCACTGCAGCATACCAGGCTTCCCTGTCCATCACCAACTCCTAGAGCTTACTCAAACTCATGTCCATCGAGTCAGTTATGCCATCCAACCATCTCATCCTCTGTTGTCCCCTTCTCCTTCTCCCTTCAATCCTTCTCAGCATCAGAGTCTTTTCCAATGAGCCAGTTCTTCACATCAGGTGGCCAAAGTATTGGAGTTTCAGCTTCAGCATCAGTCCTTCTAATGAACACCCAGGACTGATCTCCTTTAGAATGGACTGGTTGGATCTCCTTGCAGTCCAAGGGACTCTCAAGAGTCTACTCCAACACCAGAGTTCAAAAGCATCAATTCTTCGGCACTCAGCTCTCTTTATATTCCAACTCTGACACCCATACATGACTACTGGAAAAACCATAGCTTTGACTAGATGGACCTTTGTTGGCAAAGTAATGTCTCTGCTTTTTAATATGCTATTTACGTGGGTCATAGCTTTTCTTCCAAGGAGCAAGTGTCTTTTCATTTCATAGCTGCAGTCACCATCTACAGTGTGATTTTGGAGCCCAAGAAAATAAAGTCTCTCACTGTTGCCAGTTATTCCCCAGCTATTTGCCATAAAGTGATGGAACCAGATGCCATGATCTTAGTTTTCTGAATGCTGAATTTTAAGCCAGCTTTTTCACTCTCCTCTTTCACTTTCATCAAGAGGCTCTTTAGTACTTCTTCACTTTCTGCCATAAGGGTGCTGTCATCTGTATATCTGAAGTTAAGAATATTTCTCCCAGCAATCTTGATTCCAGCTTGTGCTTCATCCAGCCCAGCATTTCTCATGATACACTCTGTATATAAGTTAAATAAGCAGGGTGACAATATACAGCCTTGATGTACTCCTTTTCCTATTTGGAACCAGTCTGTTGTTCTATGTCCAGTTCCAACTGTTGCTTCCTGACCTGCATACAGATTTCTCGAGTCAGATCAGGTGGTCTGGTATTCCCATCTCTTTCAGAATTTTCCACAGTTTCTTGTGATCCACATAGTCAAAGGCTTTGGTATAGTCAATAAAGCAGAGGTAGATGGTTTTCTGGAACTCTCTTGCTTTTTCAAATGATCCAACAGATGTTGGTATTTTGATCTCTGGTCCCTGTGGCTTTTATAAATCCAGCTTGAACATCTGGAAGTACATGGTTCACATAGTGTTGAAGTCTGGCTTGGAGAATTTTGAGCATTACTTTACTAGCATGTAAGATGAGTGCAATTGTGCAGTAGTTTGAGCATTCTTTGGGACTGCCTTTCTTTGGGATTGGAATGAAAACTGAACTTTTCCAGTCCTGTGGCCACTGCTGAGTTTTCCAAATTTGCTGACATACTGAGTGCAGCACTTTCACAGCATCATCTTTTAGGATTTGAAATAGCTCAATTGGAATTCCATCAACTCCACTAGCTTTGTTCATACTGATGCTTCCTAAGGCCCACTTAACTTCACATTCCAGGATGTCTGGCTCTAGGTGAATGATCATACCATTGTGCTTATCTGGGTTGTGAAGATCTTTTTTGTATAGTTCTTCTGTGTATTCTTGCCACCTCTTCTTAATACCTTCTGCTTCTGTTGGGTCCATACCATTTCTGTCCTTTACTGTCCCCATCTGTGCATGAAATGTTCCCTTGGTATGTCTAATTTTCTTGTAGAGATCTCTAGTCTTTTCCATTCTATTGTTTTCTTCTATTTCTTTGCATTGATCATTGAGGAAGGCTTTCTTATTTCTCCTTGCTATTCTTTGGAACTCTGCATTCAGATGGGTATATCTTTCCTTTTCTCCTTTGCCTTTAGCTTCTCTTCATTTCTCAGCTATTTGTAAGGCCCTCAGACAACCATTTTGCCTTTTTACATTTCTTTTTCTTGGGGATGATCTTGATCACTGCCTCCTATACAATGTCATGAGCCTCCATCCATAGTTCTTCAGGAACTCTATCAGATCATGGCTCCTCTGTCCATGGAATTTTCCTTTGAATCTATTTGTCACTTCCACTGTATAATCGTAAGTGATTTGTGTGATTGCAAAAAACATGAAGGCTACTTAGGATGGGTTTTGTAGGGTCTGATACCCCTCCTTCCCTATGTCCTAAGTTTCTCAACTTTAATTTTTCCAAACTTCAGAGTTTTATGGTTTTTAGACAGTAACCCTTGAATTTAGATAAAGATTATGGTAAGAATTTTGAATTAAAGTTTTGAACTCTGGGAAAAAAACACTCCAAAATAGGATTAAAAAGATTTTTAAGAACATAAGAAAAATGACCAGTTTTGAAGAACCTGCAGATTCAAATCCCTGCCTTCCTCTAAGTGCCAGACATTTTCTCAGCAGGTCTAGGTGATAGCAAACAGTCTGAGATTGAATCAAAATGACTTTTAAAATATAACATGAATTCTTGGACACATAAATGCCTTTTATAACATTAGGTTTTATAAGCTTTCAGAAGCAGTCAAGGTGTTAAGAGATTTGCAATAATAGTAAAGTGAAAGTCTCTCAGTCTTGTTCTACTTTTTGTGACCCCATGGACTGTAGCCAGGCTCCTCTGTCCATGGAATTTTCCAGGCCAGAATACTACAGTGCATACCTATTCCCTTCTTCAGGGGATCTTCCCAACCCAGGGACCAATCCCAGGTCTCCCACACTGCAGGTGGATTCTTTACCATCTGAGCCATGAGGGAAGCCCAAGAACACTGGAGTGGGTAGCCTACTCCTTCTCTAGTGGATCTTCCTGACCCAGGAATCGAACCAGGATCTCCTCATTGCTGGTGGATTCTTTACCAGCTGAGCCACCAAGGAAACAATAGTATAGTAAAGATAACAACAATTTGAACTATTTCCTATAAATGTAATCTCTGTTTTAATCTCTTTCCTATTTAAAATGAAAAAGCTAAATTAATATACAGTTTGAATGAAAAGAATCTGAATTTGTCTTATTTCATACTGGATTCTGTAGCAACACAATTTAGGGTTGCTCCTGTCTTCCTACCAATGGATTTATCAATTTGTCTCCCCTTCCTTAGTGATTAGGGGACAAAAAGGACTTTTCCACTGTTTCTGATTCCTGTAATTCCTAGACATTCCTGGCTCATAGTATGTGCTCAACAAATGTTTGTTTTATTAATAGCAAATTAAGCAAGCCGTAAAAAGCACAAAATTATGGTATTCATTTGAGCCTACTTCTTGAGTACTAAGAGTAATTACTGTGACATTTTATTCACGCACCTCTTCCACCTTCCTTAACTCTATCTCCTCAAGACTTTCTACTTTACAATTATTTGCTTTTTATTTGGTGATTGTATTTTCTCCCCAAAGAGTTACTAGCCATTAGAAATAACTCAGGAGTTATTTTTTCCCTAAAGAAATCACAAATACTTTGTGCTGTCAGATTTCTTTAATGTGAACAATGTTAGGAAATTATTTTGGTTGAACAAACAATTACAATCAACTTGTTTTAACTGAAACAAAAAATCAATGTGTTGTAAACTAACACATCAATTACAATCAATTAGCACCATTATATTTTCTTAAAAATTTCAATTTCATTATCAGTTTGGAATATTAAAGTTGATATCATCATAAAGTCATACAAAAGCCAATTTACAACAGACAATTTGAAAAAGGCAACAACACACTTTGGCAAAGTTCTAGAAATATTCTTCTAGTAGAAAAAATAAATAGCAAATTGCTGATTTAAATTAAAGACAATACAACAGTTCTTGACTGATTTAGAAAGGAGAATGAAAAAAAATTCCCAACCAGGAACACTCACCCAGGTAAAGTTATCATTCAGAACTCAAGGACAGATAAAGTTTTCCAGACAAGCAAAAAGCTAAAGAAATTCCTCACCACTAAAGAATTCTTATAAATTCTTTCAAAAAACAAAAGACAAGAAAACATTTTCAAACTCATTTTACAAGGCCTGTGTTATCCTCATATCAAAACAAGATAAGGACACCATGAGAAGATTAGAGGTCTGAAGAATACAAATGCACAAATCCTCAACAATATATTAGCAAACCAAATTCAATAATATGTTAAGATGATCATACACCATGATCAAATGGGATTTATTCCAGAAATGCAAGGATGGTTCAATATCCACAAGTCAATTAATGTGATTAATATGGCACATTAACAGAATGAAGGATAAAAATCATATGACCATCTCAGCTAATGCAGAAAAAATTTTTAAAAATTCAATATCCATTTATGATAAAAACTCTCAACAAAGTGGGTACAGAGAAAACATACCTAACAAAATAAAAGTCTTATATGACAAATTCACAGCTAATAACATACTCAACAATGAAAACCTGAAGCATTTCCTCTAAGATTCAGAAATAAGACACAGATACTCACTTTTGCCATGTTTATTCTATATAGTATTGTTTAAGTCCTAGCCAGAGTAACCAGGCAAAAAAAAAAAAAAAAAAGCATCCAAACTGGAAAAGGAAGATGAAAAACTGTCACTACTTGCAGATAACATGTCATTATACATAGAAAACCTTAAGACAATACAGAAAAAACAGAGTAATAAATGAATTCAGTAAAGTAGTAAAATACAAAATCAATATACTGCTGTTATCAGAAAACTGCTGTGTCTATATACTAATAATAAACTACTAGAAGGAGAAACCAAAAAAAAAAATCCTATTAACAACAGCATTGAAAGGAATAAAATACCTCAAAATAAATTTAATTAGGAGGTAAAAGACCTATACATTCAAAATTGTTAAGACTTGGGACTTCCCTGGAGGTCCAGCAGTTTAAGGCCTCATGCTTCCAAGCAGCCTGATACCGGATGCCTGGGGCTGGTGCACTGGGAGGACCCAGAGCGATGGTATGGGGAGGGAGGAGGGAGGAGGGTTCAGGATGGGGAACACATGTATACCTGTGGCGGATTCATTTTGATATATGGCAAAACCAATACAATACTGTAAAGTTAAGTAAAATAAAATTAAAAAAAAAAAAAAAAGGCCTCATGCTTCCACTGTAGGGGGCACAGGTCCGATCCCTGGCTGAGAACTTAAGATCCAGCGTGCAACATGGTGTGGCAAAGAACAAACAAACAAAAAAAACCCACTACAAAAAGCACAATGAAAATTAAGCCCCATAAAATCTGCATCTTAAAAAAAAAAAAAACTGTAAGATTTTGATAAAGAAGCTGAAGATAACACAAACAAATGGAAAGATATTCTGTGCTAGTGGATTAGAAAAAGCAGTTGTGTTAAAGTATCTGTACTACTCAAAGCAATCTAAATCCAATCCCAATTAAAATTCCAACAGCACTGTTCACAGAAATAGAACAAACAATTCTAAAATTTGTATGAAACCATGAAAGACCCTAAATGGCCAAAGTCACCTTAAGAAAGAAAAACAAAGCTAGAGACATCATGCTCCCTGACATTACAAAACTACCAGTACCAGTAATAAGAACAGTATGATACTGGCACAAAATCAGACATATAGATCAATGAAACAGAATAACCCATAAATAAACCCATGCATATATGTCAAAGATTTATGACAAAAGAGCCAAGAAAGGGAAAAGGACAGTCTTTCAATAAATGATGCTTGGAAAACAGTACCCAATCAGTTCCTGGTCTGAACCTGGCCAGGGACAAGGGTCAGACAGGAAAGTCTTCTATCTTTCTGACTGACTAAAATTTATTTCTAAGAGTATAATTAAAAAAAAAAATCAATCCTATGTCCCATTATTGGTAAAATACCCTTTATCCACCAAGAATTTCCCAACAAAGCCAGAAGAAAAAAACTGAGACTATGAAAACATATGCTCCTGAATCCCATTTCCTTCCATGAGATGCAGAGGCTAATGATGAAGTCTACAGTGGGGGCCTTCTGGGCCCCACTAAAGGCTGGGTTATGTTACTTAACACAACACCTGGCTCTTGACCTCCACTGCTAATGGAGAAAACAGTTTCTTTCCTACTTGCAATTAGAAGAGCATTATTATCATAGAAATAAAACCGGAAGTTAAAAATGGTAATGTAACCTCACACGTGCGGATATAAGCCATTTTGTCTTTTAGTTATGAAGCTGATTTCTCTGCAATGCTGCACCAGAGTGTGTGAAAATGACCTGACGATTTGCTTTCTCCATGGCCCCTTGTCTGTGAAGCAAAGAGAAAGGAATCTCTCTCGTATAGTTAACTATTTCCAAAAGTTTATGGACTGCATTAATCATACTGAATAAAGAGTAAAAGTTTGCTTCCCTTGCTTGCTAGAAAAGTACTATGGAAACAAATTTTGTTTCTTCTAAGTTATGTTTGACATACATAACTCAGAAGAAAGTATGTCAAAGAATTCTATATACATTCTTTCTTGTTTCATTTCTTTAACTACCAATCCTTCTTCAAAGCATTAATTTAATATACATTCCAAGATATAAAATCCAACATCTTATTATTAGAGTTACAGTCACTAATTTTTATATCACTTTCTGGTTTTCACTAAAAATCATTAACAAATAATAATTTTTCACATTCAAATCATTTTCCTATACTGCTAGGCCCAAAAGTTCATTTGGGTTTTCAATAGTATCTTACAAGAAAATGCAAATGAACTTTTTGGCCAATCCAATATTTCCTTTTGGGTTCCATTTATTTCCATATTGGAAACATAAGGCAACACAAATATAAACTTCCACCCTGAAAGTGGCAGCTGTGTGCAGGCACAAGCAGACAAAAGATGGATAAGCCTCAAAAGATTACCGTAAGTGAGGATGTAGAGAGGTTTTCCATTTGTATCCATCGTGGTCAAGCATGGGGCCTTTGGTGAGATGGTCCCCCATCGCTGTAATGCTGCTTCTAAAGATGGGGGCCAATTTGTAACCACACCCAGCTGCTCCCCACGCATCGCCAACATCTGGGCTCCCTCTGGCTTTGGCTGGTTTGGATCTGGTTGTTGAACTAAATACATTGGAATACAGAAGGTTTTCAAGAAAAATATATCCATTATTAGCACAATCATTCTTATTCATTTTAAAGAAGCTAGAAGACTTATACTTGACTCAGGAATTTATTACAGGAAACATGCACAGGTGCTTTTCTAGAATTAGAGCTACAACTGACATATGAGCCTCATGGATATAACCAAAGCACGTAATTCTTTCACTATCCAAGGCAATGTCAGGATGTGGAACTTAGGGAGACCTGAATGCATTTATAAACTGACAAGTAAAACTACGCATTTTAACACACCTAGAGTCTAACATTACAATAGCCATGTTTAAAACATCAATTCTCAACATACACCAGTAATTGTAGACTCCAAAGAGTTCAAATCTGGCTGAAGTATATTGTGCCCTTAAATATGGAGATGTAAATTTGAATTTGCTACAACCACTATGAGTAACTAGCACAGCTCATATTTTCTTTCGTAAAACAAAGATAAATGTCCTATAATAAGAACAATCTGCCCGACTCTTTAGATGGGTGAGAATCTGAGAGGTGATTCTTTTTACTTCTGGGAAGGTTTCTCTTACAGCATATGACAGATGATTTCCACCTGCTGGCTAGAAAATCAACCATGTCTTACTTGTGGCACAAAGACCAAGAAAATAAGGAGACCGGGTTTGATACAACAAGCAGTACTTTGTTTAAATTTTAGGTTTTCTTGTATTAAAAGGTTCAGGAGTGTTTAGAGTGAAGACATCCAGCTCCTGAAGCTGTCCAGAGAGGCAGCAAGACAATATTCCCACAGCTTACTTTGCATTCCTCTAAAGCCTATGAAGAGAGAATGCACTGCTTGCTGAGCTCAGGTTGTCTGATTTCCTTGCATTCCTGTAGCTTCACGGAGTCCTTAGAAAGAGGACTGGCTCATGGGACAAAATCACATGCTTCTCAAAGTCAGTGCCAGTGGTACTGACCCAGCTGTTTGGGGACTGAGCATATGTTTAAAGGGACCTTGTGGAACAGTACCTACAGTTTCTAGGCAGGATTCCTGTTTCCTGTGAACACCAAGATTATTGTTTTTAAAGATCAAACAACCTTGGTCAAGAAATAACTACAGTTTATGGGGTCACAGAAACACTGGACAAGGGGGTAGGAAAGGGCTCTTTCACCTTCTAGTAGTTCTTCAAAGTCATCGACGAAAAATTCCCGTAAGGGTGGTCGTTTGGGTCGTTTGAGGGTATTGACAAGCTGCTGGATCTTTGCAGATACACGGCTACTTACAGGCACACCTGAAAACAGAATCATGAGGCAGGTGAACTGACTCTCAGCACAAACCACCATGAATAAGTAGCCACAGTAAAAACGGCTGTGGAACCACACTCTGTCCCATCTCAGCCTGGTGCCCTCTGTGTCCCTAGATGACTTCTGTCAACAAGAACATTCTGAGAGAGAATGGTCCCAGCATGTGGCCTTGCTGGGAAGCCTTGACAGAGAATAAAGATGGAGAAGAAATGATGCTCTTTACATTGTGAGCTGTCTGGCTCTGGTGATCTTGGGAACAGCTCCAGACCACAGACTGGGCTTGGTTCCACCTCTATTCCTAAAAAAAGGGTCTGTCATCTCCTCATTCATACCCATCTCAGGTTCTCCTCTGTCTGATCAGAAAGCTGATGAAGCAGCGAGACCTCCCAAGACCCCGTCTCCTGAGACCACCTGTGTTTGGCCTCCAGTTGTCACCCCGACACCTCCCGATCAAAGTACAGGGACCTGAGGAGCTACAAGTGCCACTATCCTCTTTCAGGTGACAGTTGGGTCCCTTCTACATGCCTTTCAGACCCACTCTCCTGAGTGAACATTTAGGGAACACATCCCAGAAGCAAAGCAACCAAAGTCTCTAAATTCAATTTATGATATTAACACAGAACTCACATATATTAATATTTATCCACATGTACTGAGGAAAATAAACCCCACCTTATAATATGTTTCTTAGGATAATAAATGCTACATAGTTTTGAAAATGATCAGTGAAAAAGACATGGAATTTTTAAAAATTTAAATGAATGAACAAAAAGGAGCACCAAGACACTGAAGCCACAACTGGATCAAATGTACCCTCCTCTACAGGCAGATTTCATTCCTATTCAAAGGTGCTTAGAAACCTGAACCTGTAAATTTACAGGCTGAGAACCTTCTAAGCTCCTGGACAAAAGAACCAAAACCACAAGAGGTCTTTCCTGTTCTGACTAAGCCAGAGCCCTTTATCCACGGCACATGCGTGTGTGCTCAGTCTCTCAGTCAAGTCTGACACTTTGTGAATCCATGGACTATAGCCCGTCACAGTTCTCTGTCCACTGGATTCTCCAGGCAAGAATACTGGACTGGGCTGCCACACCTTCCTCAGGGGATCTTCCCAACCCAGGGATCAAACCTGTATCTCCTATGTCTCCTGCACTGATAGGTGGGTTCCTTACTGCTAACGTCACCTGGGAAGCCGTCCACCACACAGTGTCACAAAAACAGAACTCAGCTTTTGGAATGAGTACAGCACCTTTCAAGGAAATTTTTCAATCAAATAACCATTTTAATAGTCTCAAAATATCCTATGAACACTTTCAGAATTGAGACATTAAATATTTTACAATCTTGAAAATATATAAAAATATACAACCCAGCAGAGAAGGTGATGGCACTCCACTCCAGTACTCTTGCCTGGAAAATCCCATGGACAGAGGAGCCTGGTAGGCTGCAGTCCATGGGGTTGCAAAGAGTCAGACACAACTGAGTGACTTCACTTTCACTTTTCACTTTCATGCATTGGAGAAGGACATGGCAACCCACTCCAGTATTCTTGCCTGGAGAATCCCAGGGATGGGGGAGCCTGATGGGCTGCTGTCTATGGGGTCGCACAGAGTCGGACACAACTGAAGCAACTTAGTAGCAGTAGCAGCAGCATACAACCCAGAATTCTCAATACCTAAACATAATATTCCCCTATTAAATAGTCCCAGCTAATCAGGTTAGCTGGTCTCAGCTAATCAGACTTAAATTGAAGAAAGTAGGGAAAACCACTAGACCATTCAGGTATGACGTATATCAAATCCCTTACAATTACACAGAGGAAGTAACAAAGAGACTCAAAGGATTAGATCTGACAGGGTGCTTGAAGAACTATGGATGGAGGTGCATGACATTGTATAGGACACATCACCATCCCCAAGAAAATGAAAGGCAAAAAGGCCAAATGGTTGTCTGTGGAGGCCTTACAAATAGCTGAAAAAAGAAGAGAAGCTAAAGACAAATGAGAAAAGGAAAGATATAAACATCTGAATGCAGAGTTCCAAAGAATAGTAAGGAGAAATAAGAAAGCCTTCCTCAATGATCAATGCAAATAGAGGAAAACAATAGAATGGGAAAGACTAGAGGTCTCTTCAAAATTAGAGATACCAAGGGAACATTTCATGCAAAGATGGGCTCGATAAAGGACAGAAATGGTATGGACCTAACAGAAGCAGAAGGTATTAAGAAGAGGTGGCAAGAATACACAGAAGAACTATACAAAAAAGATATTCACGACCCAGATAAGCACAATGGTGTGATCACTCACCTAGACCCAGACATCCTGGAACGTGACGTCAACTGGGCTTTAGGAAGCATCACTATGAATAAAGCTAGTGGAGTTGATGGAATTCCAGTTGAGCTATTTCAAATCCTAAAAGATGATGCTATGAAAGTGCTGCACTCAATATGCCAGCAAATTTGGAAAACTCAGCAGTGGCCACAGCCTGGAAAAGGTCAGTTTTCATTCAATCTCAAAAAAAGGCAATGCCAAAGAATGTTCAAACTACTGCACAATTGCACTCATCTCACACACTAGCAAAGTAATGCTCAAAATTCTCCAAGCCAGGTTTCAATAGTACATGAACCATGAACTTCCAGATGGTCAAACTGAATTTATAAAAGCCTGAGTGCTGCTACTGCTGCTAAGTCGCTTCAGTCATGTCCGACTCTGTGCGACCCCATAGACGGAAGCTCACCAGGCTCCCCTGTCCCTGGGATTCTCCAGGCAAGAACATTGGAGTGGGTTGCCATTTCCTTCTCCAATTCATGAAAGTGAAAAGTGAAAGTGAAGTCGCTCAGTCGTGTCTGACTCTTAGCGACCCCATGGACTGGAGCCTACCAGGCTCCTCCGTCCATGGGATTTGCCAGGCAAAAGTACTGGGGTGGGGTGCCATTGCCTTCCCCGAAAAGCCTGAGTAACCAGGATCAAATTGCCAACATCCGCTGGATCATCAAAAAATAAACAAGAGTTCCAGAAAAACAACTACTTCTGCTTCACTGACTATGCCAAAACCTTTGTATGGATCACAACAAACTGGAAAATTCTGAAAGAGATGGGAATACCAGACCACCTGACCTGCCTCCTGAGAAATCTGTATGCAGGTCAGGAAGCAACAGTTAGAACCAGACATGGAACAACAGACTTGTTCCAAATCCAAGGAAAGGAGTACATAAAGGCTGTATATTGTCACCCCGCTTATTTAACTTACATGCAGAGTATATCATGAGAAATGCTGGACTGGATGAAGCTGGAATCAAGACTGCCAAGAGAAACATCAATAACCTCAGATATGCAGATGACAGCACCCTTATGGCAGAAAGTGAAGAAAAACTAAAGAGCCTCTTGATTAAAAGTTAAAAAAGTGAAAGAGGACAGTGAAAAAGCTGGCTTGAAACTCAACATTCAGAAAACTAAGATCATGGCATCCGGTCCCATCACTTCATGGCAAAGAGATGGGGAAGCACTGGAAACAGTGAGAGACTTTTCTTGGGCTCCAAAATCACTGCAGATGGTGACTGCAGCCATGAAATGAAAAGACACTTGCTTCTTGGAAGAAATGCTATGACCCACCTAGATAGTATGTTAAAAAACAGAGCCATTACTTTGTCAACAAAGGTCCGTCTAGTCAAAGCTATGGTTTTTCCAACAGTCATGTATGGATGCGAGATTTGGACTAAAAAAGAGCTGAGCGCTAAACAATTGATGCTTTTGAACTGTGGTGTTGGAGAAGACTCTTGAAGAGTCCCTTGGACTGCAAGGAGATCCAACCAGTCGATGCTAAAGGAAATCAGTCCTGAATATTCACTGAAAGGACTGATGCTGAAGCTGAAAGTCCAATTCTCTGTCCACCTGATGTGAAGAACTGACTCACTGGAAAAGACCCTGATGCTGGGAAAGATTGATGGTGGGAGGAGAAAGGGACGACAGAGGATGAGATGGTTGGATGGCATCACCGACTCAATGAACATGAGTTTGAGCAAGTTCTGGGAGTTGGTGATGGACAGGGAAGCCTGGCATGCTGCAGTCCATGGGGTCACAAAGAGTAGGACATGACTGAGCAACTGAACTCAACTGAATCTGGTTTGGATGAATCAGAGATTATTTCTCAAGGCCACTGAGAAATAATGCTGAGAAATGGTGCTCCAGCTTAAACAGGACACATACATCATCCCAGGACCCAGCTCAGAGCTTCTCATGTGTTAGGTCTGGGATGTGGCCCAGAATCTGTTTTCCAACAACTGCCCCATGTGGTTCTGATGCTATCAGATGCTATCACAAGATGCTATCACACCACTGGACTGGACAACAGATGAATTTACCTGGGGGAGGAGGTGAAGATGATAAATTTCAAAGGCAACAAAGATACTACAGTGGTGAAGACAAGGACAAAAGTAATGATGGATTCAAGAAACAATGGATTTAGTGGAGAACTACACAGACATCGACACTGAGAAGCAGTCCAGAGAAACCAATCATACTGCATACTGGACTGACTCCAGATGTACTAACAGAGAACTCACAATCCAGCGACCTTGGGCTCTGACCACAGTGAGGAGGTATCAGCCTGCTGGAGGCTGGGTTCAGGCCTCATCACCCCTGTGTCACTGTGTCACAGACACAAGCTCAGTGGTATAGAGGGCACACAGAAGCTACTACAGACATCTTCCAAGTAAAGAACACTTTACATCATCATCAGGTTCCACGCTAACTGTCATGATCCTGGAGGTCAAGGAATGCAGGATAAAGCATGAAGTTCATGTAGCCTGTCACTTCAGAATGGGTAACAGGAAGATGTTAGAGCATCCAAAGATGAAAGATTAGAGGAATAAGAGAACCCCAATGGCTGTACACAAATCACCAACACTTTATTCAACATGGAGGGAGAAAAGGACCCTCTTTCTTCCAAAGTCTAAAGCACCACACTGCCCATCTCTGTCAATTATTTTGGTTGCGTTAAGCTCCATATTGACCTCCAAGTACCTGTTCATAGTCTTGACACCTGCACTAATTTTGTAACTGTGTAATCAACATCATTCACCACCAAAAACAGCAGGATTTTATCAAATCTTTTTCTTCTCATGACTAAACTCCTACAACAAGGAATAACTCTTGCCCTTGGAGACAGTCTGCACTTCCTGTAACTGTGCCACTTTCTAGGGAAGCTCATGAAGGCCCTGATGAGCTCATAAGCCGACTGTGTCCCTAGAAGAAACACATCCAGTCAGGGCACAGAAGGGCACTTGGAATTTACAAAGGAGGAAAACTTGCTGGAAGACATACCATCGCCAGTCTCCATGAGCTCGGCATTGCCATACTTCGGGGCTGTCCGCGACGTCGTGGAGCCCTGTGGCCTTTCTACTTGTATTGCATGTTCTGAGGTGTAAGTGGTTACGTCAGGAGGTGCAGAGTGATTTTCTGTAAAGAAGCAAACTGTAAGTTTTCTGGTAATCATGATACATTTATTATGAAAGCTACATATGCAGTTAAGTTTTCCAAAATGCCACATGCTTAGAAGAGGACAAGATTCTGAATCAAAAACTAGAACAAAAACTTAGGCATAAAGATGGTCTTTACCATAATTTACAATGCTCAACACGAACAAAGTTAGGTAAAACTTCAGACACAATATCACTGCAGGACTCACATCAATGACTCACTGTAACATTTTAATTAGAATAATGTCATCAAGTGGCCAATGGAAGAAGATAGTGTAAGTTATGTGTTTGCTCATAACAGAGTAATTTCTTATCTGTCATAGCAGAGGCAGTTAAGAGTTCAAGCTTTAGACATAGAGAGCCTGGGGTTTGACTCCCAGTTCTGCAAATTCTTGAGACCTTGGAAAGCATGCTGACCCCTATACTTTGGTCTCTTCATCCATCAAATGGGAAAAATGGTAACTAGTTGCTTGTTGGATACATATATGTAAATGAGTTAACATATGTGAAGTTTGTAATACTACACAGGACGGGTTATCAAAACTATCCCCAAGAAAAAGAAATGCAAAAAAGGCAAAATGGTTGTCTGAGGAGGTCTTATAAACAGGGGAGAAAAGAAGAGAAGCAAAAGGCAAAGGAGAAAAGGAGAGATATATCCATCTGAAGGCAGAGTTTCAAACACTAGCAAGAAGATAAGAAAGCCTTACTCAATGATCAATGTGAAGAAATAGAAGAGAACAACAGAATGGGAAAGACTAGAGATCTCTTCAAGGAAATCAGATACCAAGGGAACATTTTGTGCAAAGATGGGCACAATAAAGTACAGAAATGGAAAAAAAAAAAAAAAGGACAGAAATGGTATGGCTCTAACAGAAGCAGAAGATATTAAGAACAGGTGGCAAGAATATACAGAAGAACCATACAAAAAGATCTTAATGACCCAAATAACCACAATGGTGTGATTACTCACCTAGAATCAGACATCCTGGAGTGTGAACTTGAGTGGGCCTTAGGAAGCATCACTATGAACAAAGTTAGTGAAGGTGATGAATTCCAGCTGTGCTATTTCAAATCCTAAAAGATGATGCTGTGAAACTGCTGGCATTCAATATGCCAGCAAATTTGGAAAACTCAGCAGTGGCCACAGGACTGGAAAAGGTCAGTTTTCATTCCAGTCCCAAAGAAGGGCAATACTAAAGAATGTTCAAACTACTACATAACTGCACTCATTTCAGATGCTAGCAAAGTAATGCTCAAAATTTTCCCATTAGGCTTCAACAGTACATGAACCGAGAACTTCCAGATGTTCAAGCTGGATTTTAAAAAGGCAGAGGAACCAGACATCAAATTGCCAACATCCAATGGATCATCAGAAAAGCAAGGGAATCCCAGAAAACCATCTACTTCTGCTTCACTGACTAAAATAAAGCTTTTGACTGTGTGGATCACAACAAACTGTGGAAAATTCTTCAAGAGATGAGACTACCATACCACCTTACCTGCCTTCTGAGAAATCTCTATGCAGGTCAAGAAGCAACAGTTAGAACAGGACATGGAACAACAGGCTGGTTCCAAATCAGGAAAGGAGTACGTCAGGGCTGTATATTGTCACCCTGCTTATTTAACTTCTATGCAGAGTACATCATGAGAAATGCTGGGACGGAGGAAGCACAAGTTGGAATCAAGATTGCTGGGAGAAATATCAATAACCTCAGATATGCAGATGACACCACCCTTATGGCAGAAAGTGAAGAGGAACTAAAGGGCTTCTTGATGAAAGTGAAAGAGGAAATTGAAAAAGTTGGCTTAAAACTCAACATTCAAAAAACTAAGATCAAGGCATCTGGTTCCATCACTTTATGGCAAATAGCTGGGGAATAACTGGGAACAGTGACAATCTTTATTTTCTTGGGCTCCAAAATCATTGCAGATGCTGACTGCATCCATGAAAGTAAAAGACACTTGCTCCTTGGAAGAAAAGTGAAAAAAGTGAAAGTTGCTCGGAGTCTGACCCTTTGAAACCCCACGAACTAGACCATGGAATTCTCCAAGCCAGAATACTGGAGTGGGTAGCCTTTCCCTCCTCCAGAGGATCTTCCCAACCCAGGGATCAAACCCAGGTCTCCCACATTGCAGGCAGATTCTTTACCATCTGAGCCACAGGGGAAGCCCAAGAATACTGGAGTGGGTAGCCTTTCCCTTCTCCAGCGGATCTTCCCAACCCAGGAATTGAACCAGGGTCTCCTACATTGCAGGTGGATTCTTTACCTACTGAGCTATCAGGGAAGCCCCCTTTGAAGAAAAGCTATGACAAACCTAGACAGCGTATTAAAAAACAAATACATTTCTTTGCCGACAAAGGTCCATATAGTCAAACCTGTATTTTTTCCAGTAGTCATGTATGGATGTGAGAGTTGGACCATAAAGACATTTGAGTGTCAAAGAATTGACGCTTTTGAACTGTGGTGTTGGAGAAGACTTGAGAGGCCCTTGGACTGCAAGGAGACCAAGCCAGTCAATCCTAAAGGAAATCAACCCTGAATATTCATTGGAAGGACTGATGCTGAAGCTCCAATTCTTTGGCCACCTGATGCGAAGAACTCACTCGTTTGAAAAGATCCTGATGCTGGGAAAGATTGAAGTCAGTAGGAGACGAGGACAACAGAGGACAAGAAGCTATCACCGACTCAACACACCTGAGTCTGAGCAAGCTCTGGGAGATGAAGGATAGGGAAACCTGTGTGCTGCAGTCCATGGGTCTCAAAGAGTTAGACATGACTGAGTGACTGAACAACAAATGTGAAATTCTTAGAACAATTCGTGATAGAAAGTGAACATCTAAAAATAGTGGCTATTTTTGTATGTTTTAGCATGAACAGTATCGAACAGTCCAGTCATTCAAAAAACAATTGTTTACATCTATTGTTTGGGATACTGCGTTCTGCACATGAGACAGGCAGTGGGCCCTCCACATATTACTTGATGATAAAATCTAAGAACTTAAATGGTTAAATGGAGAAAGCACAATTTTGCATTTATTAAGTGAGACATATGACTTCCCCCGATATCCCATCTGCCAATGCAGGGAACATGGGTTCAATCCTTGGTTCAGGAACTAAGCCTGTGTGCCACAACGACTGAGCCTGCATGCTGGAACTACTGAAACCCATGAGCCTAGAGCCTGAGCTCAACAAGAGAAGCCACCACAATGAGACGCCCACAGACCACAGTTAAGAGAGTAGCTCCTGCTCTCAGCAACTGGAGAAAGCCCACACACAGCAAAGACCTAGGCACAACCAACCATAAATAAATATTTTGAGTATGTCAAATGAGACTTGTGATGTCATTTTATACATAGTAAGTTCTAGTAATGGGTATTATACTATTAATTTTGATTTATTAAGCCTTACGACACAGAAACTAGTAAGATTTAACTAGTTTGTCAAGATTCTATAATTCCACGTGACAGAAGCATAGTATTTTGTGCTGTTAAAGGGGAGAAGGTGCTGGAAAGCCTTTCTCCTGTGGCCACTGCCTACCTTGGCACTACAAATGAAGGCCAGTTTAAACTGTGAACTCACTAATGAAAAGCACGAGAACAAAGAAAAACATAACACCAAAGAGATCATGGAAAGAACACTGTTTACAGACTGTGCCAAACAAGAAGCCAGGGCATGTCTAGTTGACTTTGCTGGGAACCTGTATGCCAGGGACTCAAATTTTAGCTGTTGTGCAAATGTCTGCAAGCCACCTCAGTCATGGGTATGGTTGTGAGGTTGCAGGTAATTTTAACAAGTAGGTATATTAGCAAGTCCCGAATCTGCCTGAAGTGAAGAGACTGACTTCTGTGGCAGTGAACATGTATACATTAAGAGATATTACACCAAGTGAGACTTGAGGCCGAGAAATATTAACCTGAACTCCTAGGTAAGCTTCAAACGTAGCAACAGTCCAACCAATGCAGCTGCTTGGGACTCTGGAGACCCTTGAGCCCAGGCACACTAATCAGTGTGTGGAAAACATACATGGGAGCTGAGTGCTGGGCCACCAGGAGTCCCCTGACTAGTCCTCAGGTCCACGTCTCAGAGCTCTTCACCTGGGACCGGTTATCGACTTTCCTATGCCTCCATCCCTCATCCTGTAAAAGGAGTTGATAATGACAGTGCCTACCTCTGAGTGACAGTGGGAATCACACAGATAAAGGGACACAAGCAATGGTGTTACCAGACATGCAGACAGACGTGCCAGGAGAGGAACACACGGGCAGCTCATGGTGCCAACAACTACTCTTCCAGAGTCAGCCTGCAGATCGCTGAGAAATAACAGCTGGCATCAGCCTCTAAGCACAGGCCCAGCTCCCCACTTCTCATCTCCCTGTTCCAGAAGTGCCCAGGCCGTTATGTACTGAACTATGTCCTCTCGAAATTCACATGTTGGAGTCTAGTCCCCAGGTCCTCAGAAGGTTACTGTGTTTGAAGACAGTGGTCTTTTTAAAATAAATTTATTCACAGTTGTACTGGGTTTTCATTGCTGCCTACAGGCTTTCTCTAGTTGTGGGAAGCAAGGGCTACTCTCCAGTTGTGGTGTGTGGGCTTCTTGCTGCAGTGGCTTCTCTTGTTGTGGACCGTGGGGAAGGGCGCACTGGCTTTAGTAGTTGTGGTGCAAGGGCTTAGTTGCTCTGTGGCATGTGGAATCTTCCCAGACCACGGACTGAACCCATGTCCCCTGCATTTGCAGGTGGATTCTTAATCACTGGACCACAAGGGAAATCTGAGACAGTGATCTTTAAAAAGATAATTAAGGCATAAAAAAGCCACCAGGAAGGGCCCTAATTCAATCTAACTGGTGTCCTTGTGAGAAAAGATGAGGTCACAGACACCCACAGAGAAGACAGCTGTCTACATGCCCAGCACAGAGGCCTCAGAAGAAACTGCTGACACTGTGATCTCAGACTTCCAGCCTCCAGGATTGCAAACCAAGGAATCAAAGTTGTTTAAGTTGTGTTTCAAGTGCTTTGTTATGGCTGCTTGAGCCACCTGACACACACCCTTAAGGGAAATTTCTTAGATCACAGCCCAGAAAAAGCTCACCTGTTAGAGAGAGGAGGGTGGGGGTGGGATGCTTTGTCAGACTGCTGAGGACCATTTAAATGACCTCCTTATTATTTCAGACACTGCATTCATTCATTCTCTTCATCTTCCCCGCATGTGCTTTTGCCAGACAGACCTTATTTCATGTTTCAATATAATCTAGTTCTCCATGGCTGAGTAGTTAACTCATAGGGGCCTCATATTTCAAATAAAACTACAATAGATGCCAACATACGATGCGTAACATTTCAAATTAGCCACATAAGACAAAAGCAGCTCAAACATTAAGCTTACTGCATTTCCATCTTATTCAGATTTACTTGTTCTTGTTACATGGTAGCCACATCACTGTGATGGCCAACAAGTCTTTGTGCTGAGCGGCCACTTTGAAGGTGGGAAAAGGAACCATTCCAATACATCTGGTGATTAAGACATAGGAGCAGTGACAGCTGCGTGACTTCAATGTGCTTTCCAAATTTATTTATATGCCAGCCCCTCCCCCTCCCCTGCAAACTCCCCACATATGCTGTCACTGCAGGATCATAAACCCAGCAGCTGGCTGCTGTTATGAAGCCAAGAACATTCTGCCACTGCAGTGACAACACAGTGCCCTGATTTACCTGGACAAAGATCAGGCCTCCAGGTATTTAACTCTGAGTTCAATACCTATTTTTTGGGAGTGTTTAAAAGACCTTTGTATATAAAAGATGCTCAAGAAACACTTGATGGGTAAGATAAAACAGAGTGTGGCTGAAGGTGCAGGTTCAAAGGTCTAAAACGCTCATTAACCCCAGGCTTGAGACCTACCAGGTCCAAATGCACCAGGAGCTAAAGACCAAGGATTCTCATCAGAGCAGGTTTGCATCTTCTGAGCCAGATGACCCACCGTTCCTGAGTTCAATTTCCCAAAACTCTTAAAATCAACAGAAAAATGGCAGCCATCTTTCCAGCCACCTATCAGGTGTCACCTTTGTGACTGCCCCAGAGCTACTGTGACAGCTTTGCACCTGTTCCCTGACAGGTGGGACCTGTTCCATCCACCCTGGTATGGCTTCTGTTCCCAGCAGCTGCCATGGGTTCCTGAAGACCCTGGAATCAAGGCACTAGGGGAAGATGGGAGGGGAGTGTGTTTGGCCTTCTTCCAGGACAGTATCTGCTGTCTTGGCGCCACCAGTACCAGAGGTCCAACTCACTCACTGCATACCCTCCCATTCGGGATGTTAGTCTGTTACTCTTGCCAACCATCCAAGCCTGTGGACAGCTGTTTTAGCCATGACCATTTCAGGGTACTAGCTGACCTTCCTGCTCAGCTCCACCATGGATTCTATGTGTCCTTGAACCACCCCCTTCCCTATCTCCACTCTTGCAGGTGTCCAGCTCAGTCTGCCTCTTGTGTCCTACTCAGATGCTGAAGTGCCCAACACCCAGCTCACATCGCTTGCACTCAGCAAACATTGGCATGATAGTTCAAAGAATGAATGAACACAAGAATGAGTACACCAGAGCACTTAATGACTGGAGATAATGTGCTTCTGTTTCTCACATTGCTAAAAAGCAACTTTCCTTAATTCTGACTAGGGACCTCAGGGGTCCAGTGGTCAGAGAAGCTACTTTCAGCCTGTTATTTTTAGTGTCCAAATAACTTCTAAAATAAGAGAAGAAAAAGGGGAAATCTGTTCTTCGTGTGTAGAAAGCTAAGTACTCATTGTCCACTAACTGATGACAAGTAAGGAGAGCCGTGTTAAGGAACCCAGCCTTCCATCTGTCAACAGGGCCCTCCCAAGTCTCCCCTGGTCAATACAACCTCTTCTGTCACTGAGCAGGAAGTGATGTAGGCCCTCAGACCACCCGTCCCACCCAGCTGCCCTGGCTTCCTAAGACAACATGGCTGTGCCCTCCACATGCAAGCAGAAAACCCTGTTCCTCAATGGAAATGTGGAGGTAATACCCAGTGAAAGCGCCTGCAACGACGCTGAGGGAAGCAGTCCGAGCATCCAGCTTGTCGCTGGAGATGCTGCTTGGCTGCTCACTGTACCAACCTGTTTTCCACATGCAGGTCACCAGAAGAGCACGCCTTCCTCCTTGGTTTCCCCCAAAACATCCACCTCCCCAGTTTGACAGAAGCCCCAACAGGAGGGTTCTACTGGTGTGTCACCCATGTGTCATACTGACACATGACAATATAAGTGAAGATTTATCTCCTTACTCTTTAATAATCACTCGGGGACAGAACAGTATGCCCTGGTTACCAGTGAGGCATGTGTGAAACACTGCTAATGGCAGTTCACAGCTGCTTTTCAGATTTGCAGACTAAACCTGGAGATGGTTAGAAAGGGTTCAATATTCAAATATTTCTCTTAGCCAAAGCTCTGAGAGATTGACTTTAGCAGGATTACACAGGTTCTCAGACCTGGAACGGCCTTCTTCCCACATTTATGCCACAAATATCCCATAAAGATTTGACAGCTGTTAGACAAATCTCAGGATAGTCTAATATCAGAACAGAAATCTTTAACTTTTTGTTTTGTATTGGGATATAGCTGATTAACAAACAATGCTGTGATACTTTAAAGTGAACAAGGAAGGCTCAGCCATGTGTGTACAGGTACCCAGTCTCCCCCAAACTCCCCTCCCATCCAGGCTGCCACATAACATTGAGCAGAGTTCCATGTGTTGTACGGTAGGTCCTTGTTGGGTTATCCATTTTAAATATAGCAGTCAGAAGAGAAACCTTAACTCCTGACAGTAGCTTCTCAACTTTTACATCCACAAACTTAACTTCCTGCCAAAGGGCTCCGACCACCATAGACCTGCAGGACCACAGATGCAGAGAACTGTGATGGAGACACTGGAATTTTATCATTTATGCTAAGTTTAACTGTATTTCTGTGTGTTTTTAACCAGCAGGTCCAAGCTGGAAGAAAAAAGCCAAGGGAAAGCCAGCACCAGGCATCACGAGCAGGCGCTCCCACACCCGGCAGATGAGGGTCTGGCTCCTGAGGACCACTTACTAGCTGGTGCCACGGGCGCGACAGCCCCTCCCTAGGCCTCAGCGTTCTCATCAGTGGAGCAGCAGTGCTGACGCTTGCTCCTCACTGAGGCTGAGGGCACAAGCGACACTGCATCCACATATTCGGCAATGATGGTGACACCGCCATCCTCGTGCTCAAGCCCACAGGCTCTGCTTCTGCCATTTCTCCCCTTGTGTGGGGATCCTTTCCTCTCATGAGTTCCAGGAAAGAAATCTGTGAAACTCAAGTGCATAAAGCGTAAATGACTGTTACTGCTTCCTGAGTCATACGTATTTGAACTTTGGGAAAAGACAGCATATTAAAAAGCAGAGACATTACTTTGCCAACAAAGGTCTGTCTAGTCAAAGCTATGGTTTTTCCAGTGGTCATATGGGTGTGAGAGTTGGGCTATAAAGAAAGCTGAGCGCCAAAGAATTGACACTTCTGAACTGTGGTGTTGGAGAAGACTCTTGAGAGTCCCCTGAACTGCAAGGAGATCCAACCAGTCCATCCTAAAGAAAATCAGTCCTGAATATTCATTGGACAGACTGATGCTGAAGCTGAAATTCCAATACTTTAGCCACCTGATGCGAAGAACTGACTCATTGGAAAAGACCCTGATGCTGGTAAAGATTGAAGCCACTAAGAGAAGGAGACGGCAGAGGATGTGATGGTTGGATGGCATCACCGACTCAACGGGCACAAGTCTGAGGACGCTCTGGGAGTTGGTGATGGACAAGGAAGCCTAGCGTGCTGCAGTCTATGGGGTCGCAAAGAGTTGGACACGACTGAGCTGAACTGATGTCGCTCTGCTCTATGCACCAAGGTGTGAGCAGCAGGCCCCAGGTACTCCTGCAGCATGAAGCATGTCCTGGATGAAGGGTTAGGATAATCATGGGTCAAAAGCCATGACTTTGAATCTAAGTATAAAATTCAAATAAATAAAATCAGTTTCAAGCTGCAAAAGCCCCAAAGCATTTTTTGAGAAAAGCAGCAGGAGCAGATCTGTGCCCTGACATCAACAGGGCAACAAGGACAGCATGAACAGGACAGACAGAGGCCAGAAGGGCTACAATAATGAGACGAAAGGTGTGGTGCCTGGAGCCAGGGTCCCGGGAGTAGTGATGGAGCAGAAGGAGGCCTGCATGACACGTGGCAGTCGAATGCCCAGAACAAGGGTTCTGCTGGTCTGAGGATAGCAGGACCTCATTAGACAGCTTGATCTTAGGACGCAGGCCGGGCTGAGGGGCAGGGTCAAGAGGCACTCTGAAATATGGATGGGAGAAGGAAGTACGGATTTGAAAGTCATGAAAGAGCAGGTAGCCTTAAAGACTGTGGGAGTAGATGACATGGGCAAGAACACAGAGAGACAGAATGGGGAGAGGAGCCACCAGAGGAGAGGCAAGGGCAGAGGGGAAGGAAAACCAGGGTGTGGTGCCAGCGGGCAAGGAGAGAAGAGGTAGTCATCACAACCAGAGCTCTGGTTCCCAGAGGAGAGAAGTGAAGCCACAACAGAGGAGAGTTGAGTCAGCAGATGTGGGAGGAGCCGGGATCCAGAATGAGGACAAGAAGATGAGCCTTGGAAAGAAGGAACTTTCTTTCCCAGAAAAGGAATCACAGCAAAAAAAAAAAAAAAAAAATGAATGGAGAAAGACAGGGAAACATCTGAGTTGGAAAGGGATCAGTGGTTAGAGATGTTCAACAAGGAGATAGACTAAGATCCATAGTGACATTCCCTTAATTTCAGTATCTGTAGATCTCAGCTTTATTATGAATTGATGAAGAAAATGCAGGATTAGAAGCCAAGCCTAGGACCTAACTAAAAATTCCCACAGTCATGTTGGCCAAAGAGATATACCTCTCAAGCCAGGCTTCTTTTAGTACAGAATCACCCAGAGCCACAGAAACACACAGTAATTGATGGGAGAGTCTCACAGGCCTTGTGTTAGCTAATGCAAATTTTCTTTTCCTGCTTACTTTTTCAATACATGGCTTAAAATTCTCTAAAACAGGAGCTGGCAAACTATGGCTCACGGGGTGGCCTGTCAGCTATGTTTATAAATGAAGTCTTGCTGGCGCGCAGCCATACCTGCTGTTCACGCATGGTCTGCTGCTCTTGAGCCAGGGCACTGAGGAATGGCAGCAGGGACTGTATGGCCCACAAAGCCTGACACCCACTCTCTAGCCCTTTCCTG
Organism: Tragelaphus eurycerus; assembly: GCA_935064755.1. NCBI lineage: Eukaryota > Metazoa > Chordata > Mammalia > Artiodactyla > Bovidae > Tragelaphus > Tragelaphus eurycerus. The sequence goes on along the minus strand of CAKXYN010000202.1, from coordinate 987,642 downwards.
GAAAAACTGGCGGACACTGCCTCTGAATCAGGAAGCTCCAGCTGCTGGGGACGCCCTGGCCAGGAAGGGAGGCAAGAGTGTTGCAGAGAGACCCCAGCCCCAGTGGTGCAGGCTTTGCTAATACCACCATCCTTGGTATTATTTAGTATTTAAGATTGTAAATGTCTGAAAAGTATCAGTAAAGAGATTATGAAAGAAGTGATACTATGGATGATTATACATAAATAAATAATGGTTATTTATTACATTCAGCCCTCTGAGCAAATTCCCTAGAAAACCAGAATCTAGATCCTGAACAAATGCCAGGCTCCAGGCTAATTATGTATCAAGCACATGGAGGCACGTCTACCTGCTTAGCAGGATCGATGCAGGAAACCTGATGAGAATTTCCTTGCTGGTACAAACAGCAGCATTCATGCTGATAAACTCTAAGATACTCTGGAAATGCAATTACTTCTATGAATATCTGGCTAATGACAATATATCCCAACACATGTAGATGAAACATACATGAGACAACATCTCAAATGCATCAGTCACAAAAGATGACACACATCTTACCTATACATCTGTAGTTCATGAAGAAGTCTCTTTAATTTCCTGACTATACAAATTTTGATGCTGAATGTACAACAATGTTATCTATTCTGCTTTGTTCTTATTTCTTAATCTAGAAATGTATTAATAGTTTCTCCTCACTTTCTCTATTTCCATGTAGCTAATTCCTGTAATATTTTACTCCAGTGCCTTTTTATAAATACGCTTCTTGAAGTTTCAAGTGTTGCTTAAATTCTTCTGGTTACTCTAAATTATGCCCCTTGACTTTTGATAAAGTATTTTAGAGGTACTAATCCTTTGCCAATTGTCTCAGGAACACGGCATGTACAAAGGTTCTGTAAACACTTTCTGGTTTTCTCTCTTGACAATGTGGCGGCCCTGTTCTGTCTAGGTTGCAGAGTCCATTGCACGGTGTGTCCATCTTCCTGAGTCACAAATGTGCACACATCAGGCGTTAGCATCTTGTGACAGGGATGCCTCGAGCCCTCATTGTCAGTGCTCAAATGTGAATACCATCTAGCAGAGCCACAGGAAGAAAGACTCCCTGGATGGGGACCACGTCATCCACTAAGCCAGTCTGACAGGAAGTGAGTGGTGCCCCTGTGCATAAGGATGGACATACAAGGATGCAGGATTTCCTTCTAAAATGACAGTGCAGAAGTACCACTCACTTGTCTGTCACTTGGTGGTTTCTAACCACTCATTTTCCCTCTGCCCACTGGGTGAGAGACATTTCCACAGACTCTATCCAAGTGCCTCACCACGAGAGGTGCATTCCTTTTTGCACCCAAGGTGCAAAGTGGTGGTTTATTTGACCCTACATTCCTTAAAACACACACGTACACCTAATACTTTCTTATTTTGTAGGCTTTTGATGGCCTCAACAAAAGGTCAAATACTGTCAATTCTGAATTTTCACTTCTTTGTCTTTTGTCACAGGGAAAAAAAAAAAATCTTAATTCTCCTTTTCTTCTTATTTTGCCACTGCTTTTTTTCAACAAAATTTGTTTTGCATTTATAGAAAATTCCTAGATATTCTAAGAGCTTATCTTTGTGCCAAATTAGAAATTAGTGAAATGTCACATACACAGAAGCTCTCTTTTAGTTACACTGAGGCTTAACACACATGAGTAATGCAACCTTTTACAGTCTGGGTAGGTTTAATTATCTGTGCTATAATTTCCTCCAATATTCCACATGTAACTTCATAAAGAGAGAAACAAATGCAGGGAGTAATATGTCTAAAATTATATATTTCTCTTGGTAAAATTGCTGATATTTCGTTAAAAGTGAACTGAATCAGGAAACACACATTCCCAAGGTCAGAGTGAGGGGCAGAGGTGGAAGGAGCTTCATGTCCCACTTGCGCATGTGGCTGCTGGATGCAGCACTCTGACAGCGTCGAGGGACTGTCTCAGGTTCCGTCTAAACACTCAGGAAAAATTTTAGTGTCCAAAAATATCTAATGGTCACAGTTTCTCTGATTTCAAATAGAGTTTCTCAGTATACAGTAACCAACATATGCTACCAAAAATGTTTTTAAACTCAAATTTAATAATGTCACTTTGCATGTGAGCATTACTTTAAAAACTGTGAAGAATTTTCCTATTTTCCCCTTTTTATTCACAGTGGAAAGGTGGCAAAGGAAGGACAGATCATTCCTCTTCTCTCCACTAATAAACTAGAGCAGGCCAACAGCGACTGCTGAGGAAGCCGGCCCTCCCTGTGTCCTGCTGGGAGACAATCGGCCTCACTGCTGATTCTGGAAAGGCTGCGGCTTTTAACCTCAGCTGCATGCTGAGCAAGCGCCACTGGGGCCAAGTCCTAGAAGTCAGTATGAAACTCCTCTGACTGTCATGGAGACAGTAATCTAGAAAAAGATACTGTGTGAATGTGAATTTGAGAAGGTGGCAGAGTATCGAATTCATTCATTTCACTAGCCTATTTTCTAAACGGGGATTTTTTGGATATGAGGCTAGATGTGGGAGGAGGACATGCACCTGCCCTGTGCTCAGTGCTCAACCACTGCACTGGTGTCCCTGGACGTGGCTAACCCTGCTCCACATCATTTGAATGGAGAACATACTGAACCATCTTGGCACCAAGTTCAAAGCAAGCGATTTATTTTTATGAATATTAATATTATTTAAGTATTTAAAAATCTCAATCCACAGCTGGAAATGGATGAGAACAGATCTGGAGCTCATACACCAGATGAATGTGGCACAGTGAGTGTCAGGCGAGGGCAGAGGCAGTGACACATGACCTCCAGGTACTCTAGGTTCATGGAGCCCCAGTGCTCATTCAATACATTCTTTTCCTCTAACAACTCTTACTTAATCTCCTTTTTCACACAGTTTTCAAACACCTTGCCAATGCTTCCTAACTCTGTGCTTTTTTAAATACAAAGGATCCCACTTCTCATAACCTAACATACATTCTGGGAACCACCCCAGAAATCTGATGCCTACAGCAGGAAACTGCTATAGTGATGAAAGCTGCAGTGATAAAAGCCTCCCCTTTTCAAAGGAAGGGCAAACTCACTCTCAAGTGCCCAGTCATGCTTATTACTCATGATTAAAATGTTACTTAGGAGTGCATTATAGCATGAGGAGAAGAATATGTGTAACCAGATATGGCTGCATGTTTCCCTAATGAGCAAGAATGCATTCCTCTATGAGCAGAAAACTCCTAAATTATAGTTGTAGAAGATGTCTAGGATGTAAAAAATAGTAAAAAAAAACCAAGGGTTTCACAGAACAGTAAAGCCAACGCAGCAAAGCAGCCCAGGAGCGGAAACGGGGTCTGACCTGTCCCTTGAGTGGGTTCTGAGGCCACAATGCACAGACAGGGAAAATGCAAACTAAAAAGGGTAGGGACACTCAGCAGCCACTCAGATGCACGGAGAGGGAGAATAGTGCAGCCGGCTGCCGAGAGGCACTCACCTATGTGTGTCTGTGCTAGGACGTCAGCCAGCCTGTGGGCAGCGCCGCTGCCCCCACTCTGGGTGGAAGACGACGAGGTGGTAGAGGTGGTGGAGCCGTGGATGGCCTGGCTGATCCAGTGCTCCATGTTGATGCTGCCCTGGCTGGACGTGGGGGTCCCCTGCGAGTCGCCCTGGACTGAGCCTTCGTCTTCTGAGCCAGAGGAGGTATCTGTGGGACAGAGGTGGTTAGCTGCGACTGGGGCAAGCAGCACTCCCAGGCCCAGGCCCTCTCCAAACACAGACCCACCCCACACACTAACTGGTAAATGACCTTCGAACACTCTTTAAAAGTCACAAGCTTTTCAGGTGACAAATTCTTTTTCAGTATAGCGAGGTCTTCATCCAGAGCACCTTATCTTACATATATATGCCAGAGTCTTCTTGACATTCCAAACTCAAAGACATCCTCACCTGTCCTCCACTCAAGATGCTGGGGATAACCAGATGTTTTTCTGTGCACTCAGACACCAAGCAAGAAGGCCATGGTGGCGTTTTTTCTAAGACACGAAGCTTTAAAGTGTTCAAAGTGTGATGCTCTGTAGCCCTTCTTTATTCAAATTATTTCTCTGAGCCATATGCTATTTTAAGTTGTGTGTGAGTGTGGCAGGTTGTGAATAAAAAATTTTATAATGATAGTGTTGGCATTTATGATTGTACAAAACTATTTCAAGACTCTAAATGACAGTTTACAAGATGTATTATACAGTATACCTGAAAATGCTAACCAAACGATTAAATGCACCAAAAATGACACTTTCCAATAATGTTCTTTTATATTTTGCAAAGACACTTGTACAGGATTTGTTCTCCTGAAAGTTCTGTCTTTCATCATGAACAACACGGTAACACCCCAGAGGACAGAGTCAACATAAAGAAAAGCACACACACAAATAAATCACACACAGACTCAGTATTTCCCATAAAAAGTGGCTCAGAAAAATGTCCAACTCCCTGAATATTGTCTAGTTTCAAAGATCTGGTTAAAATATATTTGAAGTGGGTTTGTTATCCATGTAAATCCATTGTTTGTTATACGCATACAAAATTAAAATTTTCACATTCATATTTTGGCAAATTATAACTACAAACTAAACAAATAGGATTAAGTATACTAATTATGGTTGTGTCTGACTCTTTGCAACCCCATGGACTGTAGCCCACCAGGATCCTTTGTTCATGAATTCTCCAGGCAAGAATGAATACCGCAGTGAGCTGCCATTCCCTTCTCCAGGAGATCTTCCCGACACAAGGACTGAACCCGGGTCTCCTGCATTGTAGGCAGATTTTTAGCCATCTGAGCCATCAGTGAATCCCGTGCTGATTTAAAAACAGTTCAAAGTACATGTTATGGCTCAGAATTAAGAAATGAAGGAATGTTAGGAAATCAGCAAAAAGGACTCCCTTTCCTATTAGAAAATTCTATTCTTGAGATAAAGAACGTGTCTTGTATTATCTTTTAAGAAAACACAAAATAACTAAGTTTTATATTTAAATTTTGTCTTACAAAGTTCAGAACTTTCATTTTTGAAGGCATGAGAAGTTGAAGAATGGTCTGAACTAGTACCGGACATACCTGATCACATCCCTAAGCTGAAGTATGTGCTTCTATTACCCTCACTGCTTGCAAATACTCAGGACTAAACTTTACAACACTTCAAAAAGTGCTTTATATATTCAACTATTCTTATTCCACCTTAAATTTCTCTGTGAACAAAGGGGTGTGCCAGGTAACTTAGGTCTGCAGAAAAGACAGAGTGGCAACCACACCATGAATAATGCTGGAATAAGAAACACACGCACACATACACACATACAAAATCAAGTAAATTAGGCTCAATCCTTTGTGTTTCTAACAGATACCTGGACATTTAATTTTGTGCTTCACTTCAGTTTTGAAGATAATAACATGTGCGTGCGTATGTGCGTGCCAAGTCACTTCAGCCGTGACTGACTCTTGGCAACCCTATGGGCTCCTCTGTTCATGGGATTCGCCACAAGAACACTGGAGTAGGTTGCCATGCCCTCCTCCAGGAGATCTTCCCAACATAGGGATTGAACCCATGTCTCTTGTGTCTCCTGCATTGGCAGGCGGGTTCTTTACCTCTAGTGCCACATGATACAGATTATAATTATTTGCACAGAGTTAAGTAGAGAAATTAGGTAGTTACATAAAATTCAAGATTAAACAAAAGCAGAAATATAAATGGGATATTACCTTCAACCACAATGGCACCCCACCCCAGTACTTTTGCCTGGAAAATCCCATGGATGGAGGATCCTGGTAGGCTCCAGTCCATGGGGTCGCTAAGAGTCGGACACGACTGAGCGACTTCACTTTCACTTTTCACTTTCATGCATTGGAGAACGAAATGGCAACCCAGTCCAGTATTCTTGCCTGGAGAATCCCAGGGACAGGGGAGCCTGGTGAGCTTCTGTCTATGGGGTCGCATAGAGTCGGACACGACTGAAGCGACTTAGCAGCAGCAGCATGTATATCAGGGGTGGACAGACTTGTGAACCAAACTCTCTGCCTATTTTCATGACAAAGTTTTATTGGCACAGAGCTACATCTCTCACTGATATGCTGCCCTTGGCAGCTTTAGTAACTCAATGGCAAAGCAAGCAACTGTGATACCCAAAAATACTATCTGCACTTTACAGCAAAAACTGATGTCACCAGATTTAAGTAACTGCCTGAAAGTGAAAGTCGCTCAGTCGTGTCCAACTCTTTGCGACCCCATAGACTATACAATTCATGGAATTCTCCAGGCCAGAATACTGGAGTGGGTAGCCTTTCCCTTCTCCAGGGGATCCTCCCAACCCAGGGCTCGAACCAGGGTCTCCTGCATTGCATGCAGATTCTTAACCAACTGAGCTACCAGGGAAGTAACTGCCTAAATTTTTCAATTCATTCAATTTCTTAACAGAACATTACAACCTACTGATAGTTTGAAGACTTGAGAATATGCATACACCAGTCTAAGCAGAGAAGAAATCCAACTTCTCTTGCTATGTAAAGAATTCAATTTTATAGGACTTTAACAAAAGTCTGTATCATATTTATGAGTCTAAAATCTTAAAATGCATATTTATATAGACATTATAATGCATACATAATCGTGCCAATTTTCCTTCCAAGTTTAATTTAGAGCATATACACTGCTTCTGGACTTCTGGTTCTCAAAAGCTTGAATTATAGCACCATGATTTTGAAAGTTAAAGAGATTGCAGTTGCTGGCACTAACCTAATTCTAAGGCATGCTCATCCCTCTCTGAAGCCAACAGGATCTGCTGCTCACCTGGGGGTGTGTAGGCGTCCATCGAGGTCTGCACAACCAAGGACCTGCGTTTGGAAGGCATAGGCACTGCCATCTTCCTTTCTTTGTGTTTAGCGAGCGCAGCCTGGACAGCTTCTGTATGGACATCTGAAACAAAGCAAGAGCTCAATCACTCCATTGTTTGGAGACAGCCCCAAGGCCCCAAGCTTCTCTGCCTTGTTTCTGTTCCTGTGACAGAGTCTATCTTCCTACAGACCCTGTCACAAATGGAAGAGTGGGGAAGGAAGGAAAGTAAATATAAGCCTGACAGTTTGAAAGCTCCAGGAAAAAGGCATTCAAATTCATTTGCAGACTTTTAACTATTCATTTTATTACCCTAGAATCTGTATAATCAGATACTGGATGTAAATCTCTGTGGTTTTTTTTTTTTTCCTTAGTCCTTGATCTTCAAATATTTCTTCATGGGTCACATTTTCCAGCTTCATAATTCATTTCCATGTCTGTTAAGGGAAGTATGTACACCTTATAGGCTGTACAGTAATGATTTTAGCTAACAGTTTAAACATCAGTTATGGGGCAGTCCTGATATTAGGTAGTCTTTGTATATTAACCCATTACATTAACTCCACCAATCTTTTTTAATGCCTGTTTTATAAGGTAGTGGCCTCAGGACTGGGTGTGGAGAATCAGGTGGACAAGGTACTATCTGTCATGTAGGTCACTTTCTAAAGGGCCAAAGACATACAAGAGACCATCAAATGGAATAGGAATGGAAATCAGATAAAAAGACTGAATGGCTACTTAATTGTGAAGCCAGGGAAGAGATCTATTACTGGGAAATCTGAATAGTAAGGCAAGAATCTCCAAGAGAGGGAAAAATTAACTCAAAGGCCCTGTACTCTGCATAAGGGTGTTGCCAGCAAGACACATACAGCACCAGCCAAGGGACCCACCAGGATGAGGGCTTTGCAGGAGTGGTTGTAAGTCTGACAGGGAAGCATGGGCTTGAGGAGTAAGAGTGGATGAGGGGTCATCCTGGCTGCTGGGAAGGGGCCATCTAGAGAATGAGAGAGGAGCCAGGAAAGCGGCCAGAAGGCAGCAGTCAGGGTACGACTACACTCACCAACTTCCACACGTTCTATGGAGAAGGCTCTCATTATTCCCATTTCACAAACAAGAAAGCAAAGGTGTAAAGCTATCCCAGTGCAACTTGTCAGTGGCAATGACTGGGTGTGAACCAGGTGTGAGTACCTCCAGGGCCCACATCTTCACCACTAACCACACTGTTCTGTAACTGCTCCTAAGAAACCCCACCCTGTTAACATTTGAGAGTCAGGGCAAACACAGACCAGCCCTCAGGCCAGATGCAGCCTGCATTCTCCTTGTAATATCGTTTCACTGGAACAGCGAAGTGTCATTTCTGTGTGTGTCATCTATGGCTGCTTCCATACTGTAAAGCAGGGCTGAGCAGTTGTAACAGAGACCATAATGGCCTAGAAAGCTAAAAATATTTGCTATCTGGCCCTTTACAGAAAATATTTGCCAACAGTTGTTCTAGACCATATCACGTACCAAACACAATGACCTTGTTATTTTTTGTTCAGATTGTGTGGGCACTACTCTTCTCTCCTCACCTAAATTCAAAGTACTTTAAGACAAAAACCCAGTTTCTGGTCACTCTTAAACTCCTAGATTCAAAACTGGTGACTGAATGACTTGAATTTACATTACTAAACAAAACTAAAGGGCTCATTGATGAGCACACTGGTTCTCCACACATCAAACACTTTGCTTTATATATTTCTCCTTCTTAAGTTTTTGGATGTAATTTCAAATTTACAGAAAATAATCTGCAAGGATAGTACAGAGAACTCTGGTATAACTTTTACACAAACTCACCATTTACATTTGACCCCACTGCTTTCTTTACATGAGTTTTTCCCCTAATCATGTGAAAATAAACTGCAGCTACCATATTTTTCTATACCTAAATATTTCAACATATTTCCTATAAACAAAGATATTCTCTTACATAATGTGAATTCTCAAAATTGGGAAATGTAACAATGATAGCCTTTGTGTGTGTGTGCTAAGTCGCTTCAGTTGTGTCTGACTCTCTGGGACCCTATGGACTGTAGCCTGCCAGGGATACTCCAGGCAGGAATACTAGAGTGGGCTGATGTGCCCTCCTCTAAGGGCTCTTCCAGCAAACAAACCTATGTCTCTTACGCCTACCTCCATTGACAGGTTGATTCTTTACCACTAGTGCCAACCAGGAAATCCAATGATATACTACCATCATCTAATTCAAACTGCAAGTTCAAATGGTGCCAACTGTCCCAGTAATTTCCTTTGCAGTTATTCTGTCTTTCTAGTCTGTGATTCAATCCAGGATCATGGGTACACATATTTATTAGATTTTATTTGCCCTTGTAGATTTGGACCAGTTTCCCAGCTTCTGCATTCCATGAAACTGGCCATTTTAAAGGATCAGTCACTTCAGTCACTCAGTTGTGTCCGACTCTTGCAATCCCATGGACTGCAGTATACCAGGCTTCCAGGCTTCCCTGTCCATCACCAACTCCCGGAGCTTGCTCAGACTCACGTCCATCGAGTCAGTGATGCCATCCAACCATCTCATCCTCTGTCGGCCCCTTCTCTTCCTGCCTTTAATCTTTCCCAGCATGGGAGTCTTTTCCACTGAGTCAGTTCTTCGCATTAGGTAGCCAAAGTATTGGAGTTTGAGCTACAACATCAGTCCTTCCAATGAATATTCAGGACTGATTTCTTTTAGGACATTAAAGGATACAGGCCAGTTACTTTGTAGATTGTCTTCAGCCTGGGTTTTCTGATAGTTCCTCATGACTAGATGCAGACCATGCATTTTAGTGGGGACTTCACATAAGTCTATCCCCTACTGATGGAGTAACTTTGGTCATTAGTTAAGGTGCTACTATGAACATAGGGGTACATGTATCCTTTTAAATTATATAATTTAAAGATCTTTGTTTCTAATTTCAAATTCCAATTGTTTATTGCTGGTATGTAAGTGGCTTTTTTAATATTAACTTTATATTTCACAACCTTGCTATAATCACTTATGGGTTTTCGATTTTTTCTTGATTCTTTAGGGCTTTCTACATAAACAATCAGATCAGATCAGTCGCTCAGTCGTGTCCGACTCTTTGTGACCCCATGAATCACAGCACACCAGGCCTCCCTGTCCATCACCAACTCCCGGACTTCACTCAGACTCACATCCATCGAGTCAGTGATGCCATCCAGCCATCTCATCCTCTGTCGTCCCCTTCTCCTCCTGCCCTCAATCCCTCCCAGCATCAGAGTCTTCTCCAATGAGTCAACTCTTCGCATGAGGTGGCCAAAGTACTGGAGTTTCAGCTTTAGCATCATTCCTTCCAAAGAAATCCCAGGGCTGATCTCCTTCAGAATGGACTGGTTGGATCTCCTTGTAGTCCAAGGGACTCTCAAGAGTCTTCTCCAACACCACAGTTCAAAAGCATCAATTCTTTGGCACTCAGCCTTCTTCACAGTCCAGCTCTCACATCCATACATGACCACAGGAAAAACCATAGCCTTGACTAGACAAACCTTTGTTGGCAAAGTAATGTCTCTGCTTTTGAATATGCCATCTAGGTTGGTCATAACTTTCCTTCCAAGGAGTAAGCGTCTTTTCATTTCATGGCTGCAGTCACCATCTGCAGTGATTTTGGAGCCCAGAAAAACAAAGTCTGACACTGTTTCCACTGTTTCTCCATCTATTTCCCATGTAGTGATGGGACCAGATGCCATGATCTTCATTTTCTGAATGTTGAGCTTTAAGCCAACTTTTTCACTCTCCACTTTCACTTTCATCAAGAGGCTTTTTGGTTTCTCTTCACTTTCTGCCATAAGGGTGGTGTCATCTGCATATCTGAGGTTGTTGATATTTCTCCCAGCAATTTTGATTCCAGCTTGTGTTTCTTCCACTCCAGCGTTTCTCATGATGTACTCTGCATAGAAGTTAAATAAACAAAATACAGCCTTGACGAACTCCTTTTTCTATCTGGAACCAGTCTGTTGCTCCATGTCCAGTTCTAACTGTTGCTTCCTGACCTGCATACAGGTTTCTCAAGAGGCACGTCAGGTGGTCTGGTATTTCCATCTCTTTCAGAATTTTCCACAGTCTATTGTGATCCACACAGTCAAAGGCTTTGGCATAATCAATAAAGCAGAAATGGATGCTTTTCTGGAACTCTCTTGCTTTTTCCATGATCCAGTGGATGTTGGCAATTTGATCTCTGGTTCCTCTGCCTTTTCTAAATCCAGCTTGAACATCAGAAAGTTCACGGTTCACATATTGCTGAAGCCTGGCTTGGAGAATTTTGAGCATTACTTTACTAGTGTGTGAGATGAGTGCAATTGTGCAGTTTAAGTTTGAGCATTCTTTGGCACTGCCTTTCTTTGGGATTGGAATGAAAACTGACCTTTTCCAGTCCTGTGGCCACTGCTGAGTTTTCCAAATTTGCTGGCATATTGAGTGTAGCACTTTCACAGCATCATCTTTCAGGATTTGGAATAGCTCAACTGGAATCCCATCACCCCCACTAGCTTTGCTTGTAGTGATGCTTTCTAAGGCCCACTTGACTTCACATTGCAGGATGTCTGGCTCTAGGTCAGTGATCACACAATTATACTTCATGTTTAACCTGCTTTCAGTGGTTGCCCTTGAGTTCATAATATATATTTCACAATTAATCTGAGTTCATTTTCAAATAACACTTTAACTCTAGGGTGGTATGAATACCTTACCACCAAGAGAGTATTTCTAGTTCCTCTCTCCTGTAACATTGTTTTCATTCATTCACTAATTAATATGCTATCATCACCCAAATGTTTATCTGTAAGATATCAATTGTGTGTGTTAGTCACTTCAGTTGTGTCTGACTCATTGCAATCCTATGGACCACAGACCACCAGGCTCCACTGTCCATGGATTCTCCAGGCAAGAATACTGGAGAAGGTTGCCATGCCTTTCTCTAGGAGATCTTCCTGACCCAGGAATTGAACTCACATCTCTTAAGACTCCAGCACTGGCAGGAGGGTTCTTTACCATTAAGAATAAGAAAAACAAAGGATTTTATCTTCATCTATTCCTTTTCCAGCATTCTTCCTTTCTTTATGCAGACCTGAGTTTCTGACCTATCCACCTTTAGTTTATCAATGAGTTAATTCTTCATTTTTGCTACAGTGTTTCTGAATTCTAGCAATGTCTTTAGTCTTTCAGAGTTTCCATTATCCACGCCAATTCTGGGGTCAGCAGTTTGCCCAATGACCTCAGTTCTTTAATGCCTCAAAGAAGGGTTGCTGGCAGGTCAAGAAACAACAGTTAGAACTGTTCATGGAACAACAGACTGGTTCCAAATCAGGAAAAGAGTATTGTCACCCTGCTTATTTAACTTATATGCAGAGTACATCATGCAAAATGCCAGGCAGGATGAAACACAAGCTGGAATCAAGACTGTCAGGAGAACTATAAATAAACTCAGATATGCAGATGACACCGCCCTTATGGCAGAAAGTGAAGAACTAAAGAGCCTCTTGATGAAAGTGAAAGAGGACAGTGAAAAAGTTGGCTTAAAAGTCAACATTCAGAAAACTAAGATCATGGCATCTGGTCCCATCACTTCATGGCAAAGAGATGGGGAAGCACTGGAAAGAGTGAGAGGCTTTATTTTCTTGGGCTCCAAAATCACTGCAGATGGTGACTGCAGCCATGAAATTAAAAGACGCTTGCTCCTTGGAAGAAAAGCTACAACAAATCTAGACAGCATACTAAAAAGCAGAGGCATTACTTTACCAACAAAGGTCCGTCTATTTAAAGCTATGGCTTTCCCAGTAATCATGTATGGATGTGAGAGTTGGACTATAAAGAAAGCTGAATGCAGAAGAATTGATGTTTTTGAACTGTGGTGTTGGAGAAGACTCTTGAGAGTCCCTTGGAATGCAAGGAGATCCAACCAGTAAACCCTAAAGGAAATCAGTCCTCAATATTCGCTGGAAGGACTGATGCCAAAGTTGAAACTCCAATACTTTGGCCACCTAATGTGAAGAACAGACTCGTGGGAAAAGACCCTGATGCTGGGAAAGATTGAAGGCAGGAGAAGGGGGGACGACGAGGATGAGATGGTTGGATGGCATCACTGACTCAATGGACATGAGTTTGAGCAAGCTCTGGGAGTTGGTGATGGACAGGCAGGCCTGGTGTGCTATAGTCCACAGGGTCTCAAAGAGTCAGACATGACTGAGGGACTGAACTGAACTGAAGCCTTTTCTTGTGTAAGGATGTGTATGAGGATTTCTGTGCTTCCACCACATGCCCAAGTAGAAACCAAATCTATATACTCTATTCCATTTTTTTTTTCGCATTATTTTCTCATTTCTTCTTTCTGTAAACTCATTCAATTTCTCTTTTCTGGCTTCTTAAGTTAAATCTTTATTTAATTTTCAGGATCTCTTCCTACCTAATATAAGTATTTTTTGGTAACTATTGTATCAATGTCTAAGTACTGTTTTGGTGTATTCCATAATTGAAATTTTTTTTTTTTTTTTTACCTGAAATACAAATCCTCTTAACACATCCCTGCTTTAACCAGGAACCTACCCCAACCCAACTACCTATACATATTTCTGAAATCCAACTCTGTGTCTTTTTTCTGTTAAATGACTAGGCATAACTATCAAGCTTTATTAGTTTTCGACAAGCAGACCTTTAAAAACTGTCTTCAGCTGCATCTTCTGCCTTCTCCTCCATATTTACACAACCTTCGGCACAACCTAGCACAGCACTACGAAAGAAAACTTTCTGCTGTGGTGGTGATTTTCCATATCTGCACTGCTCAGTATAGTAGTCACTTGTCTTAAACGTGGCTAGTAAAAAAAAAAAGCACAGAAACAGAATTTCAAATCTTATTTAATTTCATTAATTTAAATATAAAATTTCTCTTGTGCATACTGACCACCATGCTGGATGATTCAGCTTTACAGAGACAGCTTGTCTTTTACTAGGAATGCTAAGTGGAGTATGAAGTGGAGTATGCAGTCTGATTTAAGTCTTCTAAGTAAGAAAATGTTACTTTTTGATTTATACCCCAAAATTGATGAAAACCTTTAAAGTTTTACTTATGGGATTAATGCTTTGATACTTACTGAATTAGAAAGGAAAATGAAAAACTTTTAAAAATACACGACTTCATAATCACGGATTTCACTGGCTATAAGAATGATAACATCATTATGTCAGGCAGCCTCTGGAAAAACCCACTGAACATTCACAAAGAATGAGACTAAAAGAGGCAAGTAATGTGTTAGCATTATCCTGGAAATAGCATGTCCTCACAGACCTTCATGAAAGGGTCTTGAAACGCCCCCATAGCTTCCTGGCCTCTGAGCTTTTCCTCCTGGAGGAAGACAGCACTCCATGACATTCGAGCTGGAATGAGCACAAGGTAGATGTTTTCTAGGTAACTGGTAAATGCTTATTTATTCATTGACTTTCCAAATCAAATTTTAGTTCCCAAAGGAAATTATTTAAAAAGAGAGGTACACATTACTCTATAAAGAATTCCAGTAGGAGTTCATTACCATGTAAGGCAATGGGTTTAGAAATGAAAACATATAGCCAAGAGATATTAAGTCTGTGGCTATATGGCTGACCAGACTGACTGTTAATTAGGTCAACTGTCTAAAGGATAACAGAATTACCTATTGGATGATAAATTTGGTCATTGAAACAACTAAAGTAACTCTACTGAGAGTGGTAAAGGAATTTTAGAAAGCAAAATATTCTGAGAGTCACAAAACCTTTTCTCTTAAATGTCCTTTATCTTCTGTGCTGGTACAGGAGAAAATAAAATCCTGAAACATGTACACTCAAAACAGATTAAAGCAAGCTTCTAAGATTTTATACCACTTAAAAAAAAAACAATCAGATCAGATCAGATCAGTCGCTCAGTCGTGTCCGACTCTTTGTGACCCCATGAACTGCAGCACGCCAGGCCTCCCTATCCATCACCAGCTCTTGGAGGTCACTCAGACTCACATTCATCGAGTCAGTGATGCCATCCAGCCATCTCATCCTCTGTCGTCCCCTTCTCCTCCTGCCCTCAATCCCTCCCAACATCAGAGTCTTCTCCAATGAGTCAACTCTTCGCATGAGGTGGCCAAAATACTGGAGTTTCAGCTTTAGCATCATTCCTTCCAAAGAAATCCCAGGGCTGATCTCCTTCAGAATGGACTGGTTGGATCTCCCTGCAGTCCAAGGGACTCTCAAGAGTCTTCTCCAACACCACAGTTCAAAATCATCAATTCTTTGGTGCTCAGCCTTCTTCACAGTCCAGCTCTCACATCCATACATGACCACAGGAAAAACCATAGCCTTGACTAGGCGAACCTTTGTTGGCAAAGTGATGTCTCTGCTTTTGAATATGCTATCTAGGTTGGTCGTAACTTTCCTTCCAAGGAGTAAGCGTCTTTTAATTTCATGGCTGCAGTCACCATCTGCAGTGATTTTGGAGCCCAGAAAAACAAAGTCTGACACTGTTTCCACTGTTTCTCCATCTATTTCCCATGTAGTGATGGGACCAGATGCCATGATCTTCGTTTTCTGAATGTTGAGCTTTAAGCCAACCTTTTCACTCTCCACTTTCACTTTCATCAAGAGGCTTTTTAGTTCCTCTTCACTTTCTGCCATAAGGGTGGTATCATCTGCATATCTGAGGTTATTGATATTTCTCCCGGCAATCTTGATTCCAGCTTGTGTTTCTTCCACTCCAGCATTTCTCATGATGTACTCTGCATATAAGTTAAATAAACATGGTGACAATATACAGCCTTGATGTACTCCTTTTCCTATTTGGAACCAGTCTGTTGTTCCATGTCCAGTTCTAACTGTTGCTTCCTGACCTGCATGCAGATTTCTCAAGAGGCAGATCAGGTGGTCTGGTATTCCCATCTCTCTCAGAATTTTCCACAATTTATTGTGATCTACACAGTCAAAGGCTTTGGCATAGTCAGTAAAGCAGAAATAGATGTTTTTCTGGAACTCTCTTGCTTTTTCCATGATCCAGCGGATGTTGGCAATTTGATCTCTGGTTCCTCTGCCTTTTCTAAATCCAGCTTGAACATCAGGAAGTTCATGGTTCACATATTGCTGAAGCCTGGCTTGGAGAATTTTGAGCATTACTTTACTAGCGTGTGAGATGAGTGCAATTGTGTGGTAATTTGAGCATTCTTTGGCACTGCCTTTCTTTGGGATTGGGATGAAAACTGACCTTTTCCAATCTTGTGGCCACTGCTGAGTTTTAGAAAGTAACTTAGCATTGAAATGCCTAAATTAAGAAAACTAATTAGAGTATTTTAAAACCAGGAAACAGCAGATAATGACATAGTGAAGGAGACTATCAAATGAGCCCAGGGATGCCCCAAAGGCTCCCCCTTAGCTTTCCTCTAGGGTGGATGTCATCCCATATGATGGTAGAACTGAGTCAGTTAAAGAAAATGAGAACCCAGCTGAGCTTTCAAAAGCACATGGAAAGATCCTCTGGATATGTCTGCTCCTTAAAACTAAGCAGTCATTATTTATTCAAAATTGAGAGTATAAATTAAAAAAAATTTTTTAAACTATATATGGAATAATATTTTTCACATCTTACATGATAATTGAAGGAATACCTGAACTATTTTTCATGTATTCTCTACATAGTAAGTAAATAGCTGGGGCAAATTCCACCACCTTTAACCTATAAATGGGAAACTGAATTCTGGAATGGCAGACCCAGAGAGGATCGTCTATACAGCTGTACAACCTAGACATCTCAGGGTCACCAAAACCCCCTCTCTCACACACCCCTGCCTTAACTCACCACATCTCACGTCTCACTGGCACTGATTCATATCCTGTACAAATACCTCAGGTGTCCAGGGGCTTCCAGATCCCTTCTAACTCGTACTCCACAGTGCTACCAAAGTCATCTGCAAACCCCAACCTGCTCCAATTGTGACTCTGCTTAAAACCTTTGAATGGAACCCTATCATCTTCAGGATAAAGTCCAAGTGCCAAAAGATATGGATAAGAGAGAGCACTTGTCTACTGTCTGTCTATGCACATGCCTACACATATGTCTGTGTATATGTACATGTAGGTCTCTACCTATATGTCTCCCATATGTGTGACTATGTACATTTACCTATGTGTGTGTGCATGATATATAAAATGCACAACAGAATCATGACAAGGGAGTAAATCTTAGCATTCCACAGCAAGTTGACAGCACATATGTATGTGCCACCCTTCTAATTAATCTGAAAGTGGCCTCTGAGATGCCTGAATAACGTAAGACAAGCTCTTGGTATGTGCTAGGATAAAACTACCTGTGAAAACACAGAACGTAAACTTGGTTACAAACCCCTGCCTTCATCCCACCCCACACACTGTCCCAGGCATCAGGCCTGAGACAGCCAAGAAGGCAGAAGGCGTAGCAGTGAAGCTGCACTGGCCTTCTTCCTAGTTTCTCCAGTCCATTCTTCTTGCTTCTGCACATAAAGATTCCTGACGCCATAAAGTCTGTCTTATGCCATCTTCCCATCTAGAAAGGAGAGCTGGGCCAGGAAGTCAAGCACACAGCTCCTGACCTTGGTGGGAAGGGTGGCGGCTTATCCTTCAAGTCCCCAGTAAGGGAAAGACTCACAACACTGAGAGGCTCACAGGGTTGATCCACCTGCCTCCATGTGAAGTGGCTGAGCTACTTTACTTTTCACAGCCTCAGCGTCCTCTTCTGCAGCACAGAACAGCCGTATGTATGCCACCTTTCTGTTATAAAAACCAACTGAGGTAACACCATTGCAAGTACTTGAAAATATAAAGTGATATATAAATGTTATAGTTTGGACTGTCATCATCAGCAATCCACATTGCTGAGGTTTAATTTCCTCTCACTGTGATTTCTCCCTCTTTCTTCCTTCTGTGACTCCACATTTCATTTGCTTGTTGACTCACGTCACTTCACTCAGCTCTGTGCTGGTTCCATGGTCCTTCTCTCGTGTGTTACGTCATTGTCATTAATTCGGTTCTTGTCACTACCATTCAGAGCTCCAAGTTTTCTCATTTTCTACAAATGATGTTTGAAATACTTGAACCGGTGTGAACTTTGTGAACTGGTGTCCCAGCAACAACATTTACTAATAATTTTCTTTAAAAAAAAATTATAGTTAGGGAATCAGTAGAAAACAACTGGAATCCAGACGGTGGCAGAAAAAATTAAACATTAATCACAATACAACTTTCCTGATGCTAATTTAATGGAAGAAATTTAAGCCTGTCAAGCCCAGATGACTGCTATAAAGCAGAATTATGAAGACAGCATTCTTATACACAGTGTCATAAAACACAAAGGAAATAAACAACATACAAATTATTAAGAATTTTATTTCTTTTTTGAAAACTCTACTTGAAAAACAAATCACTGAGGTTAAAAGAGAAGGAAAAAATACTAGCAACCAAGATAGGAAAAGTAAAACCAAGATTTTTGAAACCAGTGTTAAACTTTGTAACACCTAAAAAATGAGCAAAATTTGGCTTACAAAAGATTACTACATTTTAAATTATTGTAACATTCTAAATAATGGACACTATCTTAAAAATATAAAAACAGTTACTTTTTACTGAACTTTATTGTGTGCCCTGGTGGGTGTATCTATGTCTGAGGTAAGAGGTCATCTGCACATCACAACCAACCACAAACACACCCGAATACACTGCTGTACATTCACACAGCTTCTGCAGACATGTGTCCACTCATGCGTTTCACCACCACCCACATAACATCTGGCAATATGTAGTAATTGTAATACATTGAGCTTACCCGACCGATAGCGCTCATCTCGTGACCCTGAGGACCTTCGGCGGTGATAGCGAGAGGCAGAGGAAGGAGTAACTGGAGCCCGGCGCTCTGGAGGCAAAGCTTGATCCACCCCTGGGTTAAGGAAAACAGCAAAGTAAGGTGAGGTTGACTGGCAGTTGAAGTTAACTAACTTTGCCAAGCAAATCATCTGGCGGAATAAAGCCCTGACTCTGTTTTCCCACAGCCAAGCTAAGGCACACAGGGGAGTGGGCATGGAAGGCTGGGACAGCCCAGATGAGGAACAGGAAAGGAAGCACCAGTCCAGGCTCCTTCCTGTCATAAATGCCTGTTAGGTGCACATGAAGTGATGCAGAGTAAGCCACAGCAACAATTTTTAAAATTATAATTATCATTAAATTAAAAGTAACCGTAAATAAGTCTTGTAGCGTCTTTTTATAATCCAGGTTGCCAGGACTGAACATAAACTTTCATCTTTCTTCATTCAAATTTCAAACTCTTGCAACCTTACTCCACCTGATGCTAACCAACTGAACAAGCCACATTTCAATATAGTTTTGAAGAATTACTAAAACTGTTAAAATCATCAGATAAAAATGATTCAGTATCTGGCCAAAAGCTGACCTAACTCTGGCCAAGGTGACAGCTATTCAGAAACAGTAGCCAGAGGCACAATCCAGAGAAAATTATTAGGTACTACAGGAGAGATTTAATTACCACAGTTCAGAATAAGGAAATGCTAGGCATTAAAGATTAACTGCTGCTTCTTCAGAAAAGGGCCAGTAATACTTGACAGAAAGTGAATCCGAAAAAGCAATCTTAACCCAAAACTGTCTAGTCCCTGGTTTACCATGATGGCTCCACAAGAGCTAGCTACTCATCCTTGAGGTTTAATATTCCTCTTACACTGGTGATTTCTGCACCTCATTTCTTCACAGAATGTCTGTAGACTCCACATATTACATTTGCTATGTTAGAACTGCACAAAAGTACACTGTACACTGCAGCTCTGTGCTAGGTTCCATGAGTCCTTCATCTAGCAAGTGTGTT
Source organism: Tragelaphus eurycerus (assembly GCA_935064755.1). Lineage (NCBI taxonomy): Eukaryota > Metazoa > Chordata > Mammalia > Artiodactyla > Bovidae > Tragelaphus > Tragelaphus eurycerus. Next base: position 967,855 of record CAKXYN010000202.1, on the reverse strand, counting down.
TAACGTCATTGTCATTAATTAGCGGTTCTTGTCACTGAACCATTCAGAGCTCCAAGTTTTTCTCAAGTTATTGCTACAAATGATGTTTGAAAAAATTACTTTGTGAAAGAATTGCTTTATATTTTTTTATCAAACAGATGCACATAATTTATGAAATCAAAGAGTACTATTAAGTCTCATAGGAAAATAGTAATTACCTGGTGCTTACATTATTAAACCTTAGAATTCTAAGCAACATTATTCATATATTAAAATTTTTTTTTTTATTTGTATTAATGTATTTATTTGAAAATTATGTATCATTGTCTTTCATGCCAATTACTTCTGAGAAGCTAAATTATTTCATCTTTAACTGGAAGATAATTGCTTTACAATGTTGTGCTGGTTTCTGTCATACATTAACATGAATCAGCCATAGGTAAACATATGTCCCATCCTTCTTGAACCTCCCTCCCATCTCTCACCCCATCCCACCAGCCCTCCAGACTGGCAGAGAGCACCAAGTTAAGCTCCTTGCATCATCCAGCAAACTCCACTGGCTGTCTATTTCACATATGGTAGTGGAGAAGGCAATGGCACCCCACTCCAGTACTTTTGCCTAGAAAATCCCATGGACGGAGGAGGCTGGTAGGCTGCCGTCCATGGGGTTGCTAAGAGTCGGACACGACTGAGCAACTTCACTTTCACTTTTCACTTTCATGCATTCGAGAAGGAAATGGCAACCCACTCCAGTGTTCTTGCCTGGAGAATCCCAGGGATGGGGGAGCCTGGTGGGCTGCCGTCTGTGGGGTCGCACAGAGTCGGACACGACTGAAGTGACGCAGCAGCAGCAACAGTGTGCATATGTCAGTGCTACTCTCTCGATCCGTCCCACCTCCTCCTTCCCACTCTGTATCAAGTCTGTTCTCTGTGTCTGCGCCTCTATTACTGCCCTGCAAGTAGGGTTAGGGTTAGGGATAATCACTGCCTTTCATGTTAATCACTGTCAAGAAGTTAAATTATTAAATGTAAATCTGATGCTATATCTTTATGTAAATCTGTTTTTTTCTTCTCTCCTCTGTCACCATTTACACCTTTTTTTACATTAGGAGCTGCAAACAAGCATTACGTTCTGCAGCAGGAGCATAGCCAGATCTATTTCCAGCAGGTCTTTTACCCAGGCTATTCCATTTGCCCAAAGAAGAAAGGTGCAGTCTCTTGCCTATGACTAAGCACAGTGTTCATCACCAGGGTGGAGCTGTTCTCCTTCTCCAGCACTGTGCTCTGATTTAGGGCCTCTGGTGCAGTACTGCCCGGTGTCCCTGACTCTGGAGGCTCTTAGTTCCCTTTCTCCAGTCAGCAAACTTCTCTGCAGGAATGCAGAAGGAGTGATCACCTGTTGCCTAGAAGCCATGCCTACCCACAATGCCCAGCTTCATCATTTCATCAGTCCATTCATCTGCTGCCTTCCTTGCCATGGCCAAGTAAGGTGCCTCTAATCATCAACCTTGTAGAGCCTAAAAACATGTCATTATTTCTCCAATCTCCTGTCCTACAGATTCATACTTTATTCATTTACTGACATCACAGGACAGTTCTGGGAAGAGGCAGAGCTAACACACACTGTCAAGCTGCCAAGATTAAACACTGCCTCTCTCTCTCACACACACACACACACACACACGCATACACACTTAGCTTTCAATCTCAGTACTGTTACCCATCAACTCCTTTCAAATATGCTTCCTGGAATTAGTTTCAACCTTGACCCTTCCAGGTCCATAGGTGGCCGTATCCCTCTTCTGGGAAGTGTAATCACAGCACTTGCAGACCAGCTATCAGTTCAGTCACTTAGTCATGTTTGACTCTTTGCGACCCTATGGACTGCAGCATACCAGGCTTCCTTGTCCGTTACCAACTCCCAGAGCTTGCCCAAACTCGTATCCATTGAGTCCATGATGCCATTCAACCATCTCATCCTTCGTCGTCCCCTTTGTCTCCTGCCTTCAATCTTTCACAGCATCAGGATCTTTTCCAATGAGTCAGTTCTTCACATTAGGTGTCCTAAGGATTGGAACTTCAGCTTCAGCATCAGTCCTTCCAATGAATATTCAGGACTGATTTCCTTTAGGATTGACTGGTGGATCTCCTTGCAGTCCAAGGGACTCTCAGGAGTTTTCTCCAACACCACAGTTCAAAAGCATCAATTCTTTGGCGATTAGCTTTCTTTATGGTCCAACTCACATCCATACACGAACTTCTGGAAAAACCATAGCTTTGATTAGACGGACCTTTGTTGGTAAAGTAATGCCTCTGCTTTTTAACATGCTATCTAGGTTGGTCATAGCTTTTCTTCCAAGGAGCAAGCATCTTTTAATTTCATGGCCACAAACACCGTCTTCAGTGATTTTGGAGCCCAAGAAAATAAAGTCTCTCACTGTTTCCAGTGCTTCCCAATCTATTTGCCATGAAGTGATAGGACCAGATGCCATGATCTTAGTTTTCTGAATGTTGAGTTTTAAGCCAGCTTTTTCATTGTCCTCTTTCACTTTCATCAAGAGGCTCTTTAGCTCCTCTTCACTTTCTGCCATAAGGGTGCTGTCATCTGCATATCTGAGGTTATTGATATTTCTCCCAGCAATCTTGATTCCAGCTTGTGCTTTATCCAGCCTGACATTTCGCATGGTGTACTCTGCATAGAAGTTAAATAATCAGGGTGACAATATACAGCCCTGACATACTCCTTTCCCAGTTTGGAACCAGTCTGTTGTTCCATGTCTAGTTCTAACTGTTGCTTCTTGACCTACATACAGATTTCTCAGAAGGCAGGTAAAGTGGTCTGGTATTTCCATCTGTTGAAGAGTTTTCCACAGTTTGTTGTGATCCACACAGTCAAAAGCTTTATCGTAATCAATGAAGCAAAAGTAGATGTTTTTCTGAAATTCTCTTGCTTTTTCTATGATCCAATGGATGTTGGCAATTTGATTTCTGGTTCCTCTGCCTTTTCTAAATCAGCCCAGCTATACGACATGTAACTTAGTGTTCACCTGCTATGGACCCTACACTTCTGTGTTCAGAAAGCTAAGTATGCATACAGCAGTGTGAATATTTACTCTCAAAGGCAGAAAAATAAAGAGTTTACAACCCAAGGTTTTAAAAGTTTTAAAAAGACAATGAATACATTAGACAAAATGAGAATAACTTCAATAAGTCACCAGCCTCAGGACATTAACAGAGATTAAAATGTAAGTGTGCATATTTCAAATATTGGATTTTACCTGACCTCACTGTGAATGAAATTTGAGGTAGCTTAAACACACTTCAGTCAAATAAGCAGTTCCAAATTAGAATGACCTGGTACACAGGAGAACCTGGGGCAATAACCAAGGGGTCCTGCCTGTGACCTATCGTAAGAGGAGCTGACCACATGCTGCCAGTGGGATGGGCTGCCTCCCAGCAAGAGTAACTGCAAATAATCAGTAAAACACATAGTTACAGCCCAGTATTCACCACTGCTGGGGTCTCACACTCAGGCATCCCTGAAACCTAGCTCTCAGGACAGCCCAAGATGGCCAGTGTGTCTTCAATAGAAGGGAGGATGTCCCAAGGAAGGTGGGATAACTGTCCAGAAACACGCAAAGCAAGGCGGATTAAAAAAAAAAATTCTTCTCAGGTAAAAACATGACAGAGATCAAGACTGGATCTCTTTTCCCACAAACACTGATCAAGCACCACTTGCTTCAGATCCCACATGAACTGAGGGCAATGCATCTGGACAACGCCATAATCTGAAGATGGTGCCCCAACCTGCTGCCGGCACAGTTTGTGACCCTGGGCCTCAGTTTCCCATCTTTAGGCAGCACTGACAGGTACAGCCAATGCTTTACAGCACTGGTGTAAGCGCTGCATATTTACTAAATTATTAACATAGTTGTATGAGACAGGCTTCTGCCATTTCACTGGGAGCAATCAAAGGCCCAGAACTGTGTCTGTGCCACTCCGGCAGTACCCATCCATGTGTAATGGGCACCCCTCCTGGTGCACTCAGAGCCAGACAGAGGCCAGGCCCTTGAAGCAGAGGCTCCCTGCTGTTCAGTGCCGCACTCCAGATGCAGTGGTCACTGTCACACAGACCAAGTCCAGCTGGTACTCTGAATCTGGGAAGAGGTATTTTTGTGATCTCACCACAAAACTACTGTTCAACCAACAGTCTTATAAAGAGAGATGGGAACTGCCACAATTTCAGGCTGTTACCCAGTAACAAACTCAGAGCAGCTAAAAGCTGCTGAGGTTGTGTGACGAAGGTGTGTGCATGGATCCTCCCTTTAGACACGTTAAGGCACTCTTAACAGGCATGTTCAGAGTCCAGAAAAGGCAACAACTGTCTGGCTGTCTGCCTGCAGCTGAGTGCTGCCCCTGGCTCACAAAAGGAACTCAGGAAGCACTGCTGAACCAGTAAGTAAAACATTTAAGGCTCATGCAGAGGGCTGCAACACACAAAGTCACACACAATTCAGTGAGTTTTTGTTCCATTTAGAATTGCAATGGGACTCTAAATAAAACTCTTCATCAGTGGGGGTAGAGCAGAGATGCATGAGATGAAAAGAGGAAACAAAACGACAGCACAGGACAGAGGAAAACCCAGCTGTCCACACCTTGGAGTGTGCACCCTCCTGGGACTTCCATTTATGCCTGCGACACATCCCCAGCCCATTCTCAGACACCCCCATCCTTCACGGCTCCTTTCTTCCCCACCCTGCACTTTATTCTCAAGGTTAAAAGTTCACTGCCCTGACCCTTCACAGTCAGATGCCACCTGCTGCTCCAGGCACCCTCTCCACCCCCAGGGCCACCACAGCCATGAACGTCAGTCTCTCTTCAATCCAACCAGGCTGTGCCTGGTTCATTCCTCTGTACCCTGTGGACCCCAGAGCTGAGGCCCAGGCTCCTTCCCTGACCGCAAGCCTCTCTCCACCTCACGCTCCTCATAAGCCACCTCCCACTCCTGCCTCCAGGTTCCTGGGACAGAGAAACAGTTGCTGTTCCCAAGTTCTTGACCTGCTTATCACCACTCACTCCTCCAGATGCTTTTTCCTCTGCAGAGCTGAAAACTTTGTCTGAGGTCAAGGGGTAGAAAGCAGAGAAATAAGCCTTTTTAAAATTAGAATATCAGTTACTTTCAACATACGTTTAAGAAAGGTTCCCTGAAACTAACTTAATAATGTAAAACAACTATACTTAATTAAAAAAGGCTCCTCAGAGAAAACCCTAACAGCACAGTTCTGGCACCTAAACAATCTAGCAATTTCAGATTACTAAACAAACGCAGTCATTTTATTAACACTATGGTAAACCAGACACTAGAAATCACAGTAATCCTAAGAATAACCTAAGAATAAGGTCTACAGGGGCTGGTCCATTCACCATGACACAACGGTGCACTACAGGCCAGAAAACCTGCAGTATAGACACCATATAGTTGCTCAGAATATTAAATGTTCTAGAAAAAGTCAGCATTTCTAAATTCAGATAGTAAAAGAAAAACACCTGTTTTTCAACAGTTTTAAAAGGAATCGTGAAGGACATGTAAAACAAAACAAAGAGCTTGGTCCAAATTCTGATCTTATTTCAATTGCAGACAAGTCACTGAACCTCTGAACCTCGGTTCCCACACGTGTTGGGGTGCAGACACGGACACAGTAATAAAGAGTGACTGTTACTATCAGGACCCTCGTCGTGACTCAAGGCTCTCCGCTCCCCACCTGCAGCGTTCATGGATCTCAGTGTCCTGCTACCTCACTGGGCACGCCAAGGGCTCTCACTTAAGTGAAAATATGCACTAGACAGTTGGTAAAATTGCTGAGGATCTTTCCATATTTGTACACTGGCAAGTTTTGAATCCTCCCATTCTCTTCTAGCACATAATTATACTTTGCTTCCCACAACAGAGTGAAGTGAAACTCACTCACTCAGTCATGTCTGACTCTTCACGATCCCATGGACTATACATACAGTCCATGGAATTCTCCAGGCCAGAATAGTGGAGTGGGTAGCCTTTCCCTTCTCCAGGGGAATCTTCCCAACCTAGGGATCGAACCCAGGTCTCCCGCATTGCAGGCGGATTCTTTACCAGCTGAGTCACCAGTGAAGCCCAAGAACTACTCAATAACTCAAGAACTCCTCAGTAACTACTGGTATCTGGGGGAGGAACCTGATTGGTTCAAAGCCATCAAAAAGAACAAGAAAACCATCCATCCATCTATCTAGTCAGCAGCTGTGTGTGATAAAATAAGAATACACTTTAGACAACTTAGGGCACTAAGTTGTGTATCAAGATCATGACCACAGCTTACCTAGGATACAAGTCATTACCTCTAGTGATGAAAATTCCTTTCCTGGAGCAACTCAGTCTGGAAAGAATTCATGCTAAGTCACAGGCCATCCCAATTTAACTATTCGTATTTCTCTTCTGGTATTTAACCTTGCACACTACACCCCATCTATCACCAACAGGTGGCATGGCCCAGGAAGGCCCCCAGGATCAGCCCTGAGTCCCTACAAAGCAGGTCAGAGGGGCAGCTCACTGCTGTGCCCAGGGAGGGAAGGCTGCAACTCTGAGGACAGGGCTCTCCGGCAGGATAAAAACAGATCAATGGTGCGCCAGGTACCAGAGCAGCACAGCAGGTGTGAAAACAGACCAGTGGTGTACCTGACCCCGGGGCAGCATGGGTGTGAACACGAAGCAGCAGAACCAATGCCGGGAAGCTGCATTTCCTGTAGCATATGAAACACAATGGCCTGTCCTAACCCCAAGGAGCAGGGAAGGAGTCCTTGTCAAAGTGACACTTGCACTGAGCTTTAAGAAGTGTGCAGGTGCAGGCAGGGGACACAAGCATGTGCCGACAGTGTGACATGGGATGCAGGCTGGGGAGTTGGAGGGAGGCCAGGCAGCTGCGTGTGAAGCCCTTCTGATGCAGACAAGTTTGCACTCCCAGCGGGGCCATCCTTCTCTAGTGGAGCAAGGATGGATGATAAACTCACCCTAACCTAGGCAGGTTCCTCTCTGAGGACTCTGTCCACATGGACCCCAAGGCAGAATCCCAGGGACCAGGAGGGAAAGACCTGCCCTCTGGTCCCTGCAGCCAAACTCACCCAAGGTTTTCACAACAATGCAGTCACAGTAGGTCCCTCTAACAGAGCACAAGCCACCTGCTGCTGGAGGAAAGGCAAGCTGGGCCTGGAGAAGACTGGATTCACATAAGTCACCCGCTGCTTGAAACACTAGATGCCAATCATGGAGAAAGTAATATCCAGCCAATACACACATCATGACAACAGAGGGACTGCATCTGGTCAAGGAAGATTTCACTCTTGATGGTAATGATGGAATTTTACTACTTCACATCACCACAACCTTGCCATGAAAGCAGTGAAGACTTACTTATAGACCCTGACACCATGTTATTAAGATATCCCTGAAGAGAGCTTTAGAGAGTGGATTCTGTCTTCTAATTCTATAAATTTCATCAGGTTCAGAGACTGACAAAAGAATACATAGCTGAAAAACTCCAAGAGCATTAATACCAAATAATTTCTCCTGAATAACATTTTCTCTTTGATGATGACTTTTAATATATTCTGACCCATTACTTGATTAAACATGTAATTTTTTTTTTTCTTTCCAGCTCTGGACCCTTTCCCACATCTAGTTTTAGGTGAGCACTCAACACCATGCTCCCTGAAGTCAATATACCTTTGACTGGGTTCGCTGGTCACTCACTTCTGAGAAGAAAACTAGGGAAAACCTGCTTCCCTAGCACTCTTCCCTGGGATGGGGTAACACACAGGAGCTCAGACTCAGGGTGCATCTCCTGCTTAAAGCTGCATAAGCCATCCTAATCCACAATCATGTGTCCCAAACAAATTCCCAAAATTTGGGATCTTTGAAATATCCCACAGATCCCTAAGATCTTTGAAATATCTTTAGAAGTACTTTCTAGAGAAGTCTTTTTCTCTGATAAATAAAAATAACATAAAAAAAGGAAAAAAGGTAAAGTTTATCAAAACACAAACTCCCTTTAGAAAAGTATAAAGCAGGATAAGGTAACTGAAAAGGAAAACAAGATGTTTCTCATGAAGATCCTACACCAAAAGTGTCATTTCTAAGGCTGACCTAGTCAAGAAAGAACCCTCTGATGCAGAGCCGTGCACTCTTCTTACTGCTCCCCAGCGGCAGTTGTATACAGAGTGTGACTGTTCACCCAGGGCCACTTCTCAGCATACAAATCAGCATAAGAACTGCACAACTACCCGGGCAACCAGTTTCCTGACCCCAGCATCCCCAGTGAACCTGCCTTCTCCTTCCCGGTTGGGGATGGTAACGCAGGAGGCCCAGGGAGCAGCGTTCCCCAGCAGCGCTCTCAGCCTCACACATCCATAGGTGCAGGAGGCAAACAGAAACTGTGATGGGGCCTGGCGGCTAAGGCCTAAGTCTGCCACCTACCCATCAATGCTCCACTTTTGCCCACAAGGACATGCCTCATGCCTGTTAGCAAGCTGGCCTGGAGAGGAGATCAGAGGCACAGACGGGACCAGGCTGTGTGTCCTCCTCTAAGATCCTGCGGATCAACTGTGACACACAGCTTATTATCTGTACATGATTCTCAAACAATGTCTTTTATTTGAGTTTATGCTTATTCCTTATTGTACTAAAGGGTGCACTGAACTCATCTTTCTGAGCTTCTTATATTCAAAATATTGTTCACTTAAATAATTTTGACCTCTGAATAGAGTCCTGACTCTGTGATGAATCGGTTCAATTTTTCAATTTCAAAACTCTGTGACTGCCCTCTGGAGATAGGAATATAATGGAGCTATGGACCTCACTCCCTGAAACAGATCTCAAGGGCCAGGGTACCCTAGAGCTCATCCTCACCCAAGTCTCTGACTATGAGACAAAGGTCAGTGAAGATCAACAATTTTAAGAAAAACTGTATGATCCGTCATGGATTCTTCTTTCCTAAGTGTTTTGTAAGTGGTGCTCCAGCTGCGAAAATATGGTTGCAAAAACTGAGTATTATATTTTAACAGAAAACACTCAGACCTGGGCCTTGAATCAGCAGGATAATCATGGTCCAGGGCCTGTGACAAGCTCTGTGCCTGAGGAGCTCTGAGGCCTCGGTAAGTTGAATGAGCTGAAATGGAGGACAGGGCTGAGAAACAGGACCTCCTAGGTTCCCCCAAGGCTGAGCCCTACACTTCTGTTTAGAATGGCATCAGGCAGACAGTCCATTGCAAACGTGCCCTGCCATGGGATCTCTCTCAGTTAAGTGCGCTCACCGAAACGAAAGTAAAACAGTGGCCGGTTTCCTGCGGTGCTGGCCGCCTGCTCTCTGACCGCGGCGTCTCGGATGTCACACACCCCGATGTTGCCAGCCTGCAGCATTCTTCTCGGGGCTCCTTCACTGTGCTGCAGTCTACACCGGACCACGGCAGCTCCATTCGCTGCTGTAACAAGTTGAAAAAAAACTAATTAATTCAAACTTTAGTTTTTTTTAAATTTGTTACAGCGCCGAGCAGAGCTGCCGACCCCATGCAGAACAGCACAAAAAACACCAAGGGGACCATGTCACACAGGGCCACTCTCAGCACCCAGCAATACGGGTCAGCCTCGTCCTGGGACAGTAGAGGCTCCATCTCCCAGAGCCATCTCCTGGGAATACACATAACTGCTTCTGTTTCACTTTTGTTTGGTAAGGCACAGAAAATAAAATCTAGCAACACAAGGACCTACCACCTCACACCAGCCTTCCTCCAAAACCACGAAAGGCCACCTGCAGATAGGAAGTCATCCCAGCAGTTCTCCTGGAGGATGAGAAGGAAAGCGGGGAGACCACATCTAGTCGTCTGCCCCTGTGTGTTCTCTAAAGCTCTCACACACGGGGTCAGCCGGACAACACACTGCTCTTCCATCCACTCAGACAGCGCATAGCTCCTTCCTTTTACAGACCAGACAGCAAGAAAACCCAGGTCGCCAGCTAAGGCAGCCCTGCACAGCCAGCCAATCTTTACATTAACTTTCTTAAGCTCCAAGGAAAGAAAGAAACCACACAAAATCAAACAAGGCTAAAAAAGCAGCATACTCAACACAAATGTCCTGGAAGGTGAGCCGCAGGTGAGCACACTACTCTTGCCCCCAACACTGGAGGCCACATCACAGCCCAGAGCCAAAAGGCCTGCACATGCGGAGCTGAAGCTCTCCTAGCTGGAACATCTCAACATGGCTTTACATCTGCTCCAACAGGGAACACTGTAGAGTCCATTTCTGTTGCTGTCCTACCTCCTGGAGGACTTGTGATAGCATTAAGCCCTTCCTGATGCCCAGAAAATTCTCAAGGCTGCCCTCAGAACAGAGGCGTTACACCTGCAGCCCAGGGTCTCCCTCCTTTCCCTGAAATGTACAGAACCAGCTCAAGTGTAGAATCCTACGTACTTGCATGTGTGAAAACCACAGAATTAAACAGAACTTGTACTTGGTTGAGAATTCATAATGCAGACAATCATGTTTCAAAAAACAACCAACCAACCTTTACGATTTCAAAATCCCAGGCAAGATGTTACATCATTTTCTAGATTTGCCTCCTCCAACCTCCACCAATGAAGTCAACAAAAACTATTGATTAACTTAAACCATTATCAATAATTTTAACTAAGCCAAAATTCATGTTTAAACCATAAACATTCTCATATTTTTTTATGATTAAAGTATTTTAAAGTAATCAAACATATTACTTTCCTCTTTGAATGAATACCTATTACAGTTATCTGGCACCGTCACAGAAAAATCCTATGTGTCTTCTGAATTCACAAAATATGTTGCAGTCATGCAAAGGAGTGGGATGGGGTTGGTGCCACCTCAAGGGCCTGATCCACATGCAGTCTGGGGACTGGGAGAGGACTGGTGCTCAGTTGTTCTCTCAGCAGTTGCAGTTAACTCTTAAAGCTGGACACCTTATGCTACTCAGCAAGGTTTACATACTCGGAGGCTGGGGCAGGTAGGCTCCAATCAATTTTGATCTCTTCTTTTCATATCCTTTTTGTGTGATGTCACCTGTAAGAGAAGGAAAGGGAAGTTCAGAATGCTTTCACTGGTAGAGCTGAGCACTCAACTAAGAAGACACAGTCACGCATGTAGGTGTCTTCTGTTTCCTTATAATTTAAGAAGAAAGCACTTTACATCAATCACCTAGACTTTTCTTCTGCTTGCAAACATTCATTTAAGTTAGATAAAATCCTTTACAGCACATGCACACTCTGGTCTCCGGCCCCTTCTCTCAAGGTTTTGGCTCTGATGGAGTCCAGAATTAAGAGTATTGCAATCTTACTCACATCTGCAGGGCAGGAAACCTCCTTGATCTACACAGTGCTCATTAACTTAATCAACAACGGATTCTGCAGGTGTCTACCCCAGTGAGAGCTGGCCCAAACCACCAATAACGAGCATCTTCCTTCCTTAAGGAGATTTTTTTTTTAACTTATCAGACATGTCAGTTCCAAGGACTATACACTGATAAGGTACTTTTGAAAATAAGTGTCTAAAGCCAAAAAAAGGTAGATAAAAACAAATAAAGAGGACTTACGATCTATGGAATCCAAAATATGTGACTAAGATGTTTACAATTAAAATGGGAATTAAATTGCTAAAGCCAGAGATTCAAGGATCATTCGTTGCTAGGTTACCAAGTACCTGGGACAAATAACCTTTATGACATGCAACAGCCTTTCCCGATTGTAAGCTCGAACATACCCCAAATGCTGATTTGTGCCACTGAATTTTTCTGAAACTCTTTAATTTTTCCCCCTAATATTCTGACCAAACCATCATTCCCTAAAATAGTTAAATATTAAAGTTTTAATAAAAATACGGCAAACAAATGAAAAGTTGTTGTGAGTCACACACAAGTTGCTAAGCCTGCTTTTCCTGGTGGTGATGCTTGCTACATCCGATCAATCCAGAGACACCCTGGGCCAAGAACAGCCTGGGCCACCACTGTTCCCAGCAGTCCACTCCGGCCCACAGAACTCATGACTAGTATGTGTACACAGAGCTGTAAACAACACAGATATAGGAAGAACTATCCCCCATTGACTATTGAGCATTTTTGATGCTAAAACAAACTGACCATTCTTTGAAGACAATAAACCTATAAGAATGCTAGTTTCTGTGCTAACTGTGCTGCTGCTCAGCATTTTATAAACTCGAAACCAGCTTGCTCCCTCCCGCAGAGGGAATGCCCAGAGGAAAATGTAAGCACGTGGCAGGGGACAGAGCACTTGCATGAGGGTGTGTTGGTGGGAAAATCACATACTGGCCTGCCAGAAGGTCACCTGAGCATGGCAGGTACCTATTCTTTACCTGGTGTTTCCCTCAGCCCCTCCCTTCCCAGCCAATCTCACAGGTGCTTTGCACAGTCCTGCCATAGAGTCCTAGTCTGGTGAACTAGCCCCTTCCAGCTTGTTCTTCACCCAGAGTTCAGCTCAGTTGTGAGGAGGAGATCAAGACAGCAGAGTAGGAAGATGTAGAGCTCACCTCTCACCATGAAAATTCTAAAACAGATCTCCACGTGGAGCAATTCTCACTGAAAACTAACCGGAGACTGGCAGAAAGACTGCAGTACAACTGAGGCTGTAAGATCAACCCACATGGAACAGGGTAGGAAGGGAAAAGAAGTGATCAGGTCAGGACCTGTATACCAGGGAACAGCTGCGTGGAACGGGAAGGTCACAGGGACGGAGCTCTGCCCTGAGGAGCAGGCAGTACAGCCACAGATCAGTGCCCTGGTCCTGGGGTCTGACAGCAAGACAAGCACCATGGCTGGCTGGAGGGCCTGCAGACTAGCAGGAGGGCTGTGGGAAGCCTGGGCTCCTATGGTGAGCAGCACAGCTGGCTTGACTCCAAGCATGGCTGGTCTAGCCATGAAGGCTGCTCTAGCCACTGCCCATTTTTCACAGTCTGAACCTGTCCCGCCTGCTTCTCAATGGGGAGAGGGTCTGGCTGTGAGACTTAAGAGCAGGGTGGTGGCCACCACTGCTGGTGCTTAGACAGGTGGTAAGTCAGCCCCAACTTCTGTCTGGGGCTGAACCCCTAAATTCTGCTGAGAGCTCACACAGGCACCTCTTGATTCAGCATTGCTGGGGTGAGGGGCCTGGTGCCGGGTTGGGGGAAACATATACTTAAAGGGAACAGAGTGGGTTCAGACTTAACCCTCAGGGCTTCTGCTCCAGCAACCTGGGACCCTGCCCACTCCACAGGATGGTGATGTCACCAAGCAGAGGGGAACAGAGGGGAAGCTCAGCTCACACGAGGCTCCAGGCCTCGCCCTTCCACCTCCAGCTCCTCCTCCTACCAAGGCCAGAGCTGCTAGCACACCCTGGGAAGACATGACTTGTGCTCTCAACAAGTAATGAAGCAAAAATAAACAGTTTAAGAGATAAAGAATTCAAAGCATTAGCAATAAGAATCCTAACTAAACTTGGGAAAGAAACACATGAACACAGTGAGAATTTTAACAAGAAACTAGAAAATATTTTTTTTAAAAAAAGAATCAGTCAGAACTGAAGAATACAGTAAGTGAAATGAGAAACACACTAGAAGGAAAGAAAAGCAGATTAGGTGATACAGAGGAACACGTAATGATCTGGAAGACAGAAGGATGGAAATCACACATTATAAGAACAGTAAAAAGAAAGGCAAATTTAAAAATGAGAATAGTTTAAATGGCCTCTGAGACAACATCAAGCATATTAACCACCATGTTATAGAGGTTCCACAAGGAGAAGAGACAGAGAAGAGGGTAAAATATGTGTCTGATGAAATTATGGCTGGGAACTTCCCAAAACTGAAAAAGGAAACATATACAGGAAGACGAAGCATGGAGGGTCCCATCCCAAATGAGATGAACTCAGAGACCCGCACCAAGATATGTCATAATCAAAAGGGCAAAAGTTACAGATTAAGAGGATTCCAAAGGCAGCAAGAGGAAAACAAGGAGTCACATTCAAGGGAATCCCCATAAGGCTATCAGCTGATTTTTCAGCAGAAACTCTGCAGGCCAGAAGGGAGTAGCATGATACATATCAAGTGCTGAAAGGTAAAAACTCTCGCAACCTACAATACTCCACCCAGCAAGATCATCATTCAGAATCGAATAAAAGATTAAAAAATTTAAAAAACTTTTCAGAGGGAGGCTTTGCTGAGGATCCCCGCCTGCAGCACCTCAGTCGTCCCGCTGCAGCCTTGCACCCCCGCCCCGGCTCAGCGGTGCTCCTGAGGGATCCGCGTGGCTGCAGCGGCCCGAGAGCCTGATGCGGTCTGGCGGGCACCATAGATTTAAAAAAAAAACAAAAAAACTTCTCAGAAAAGCAAAAACTCATAGTTCATCAATACCGAACCTACCCTAAAAGAAATGTTAAAGGATCTTCTCTTAGTGGAAGAAAAAAAAGGCTACACAAGAAGGATCTGTAGGAAAGAGAAAAATCCCACTAGTAAAGGCAGACACATACTTGATCCTCAGCCACTTAAACAAGCTAGGAGAAAGATTCAAAGTTCAGTTCAAGTTCTAAAAATTTCCCAGATGAACGTTTAAGTACACGGTGGGGCGGGAGCGGGGAGAGGGGCAGAGGTCCCCTCCCTTGAAGCCAACCTTAGAGGTCACCTTAGCGGACACTGACTCTTCACCCTCACTCTGGAAAGCTCCAGCTGTTAAAGATCTTGGCCCAAAGCAAAACAGGCACTTTTCAGCACGAAGCCACAGCTCTTCTTTAAAGGGGAGATGTTAAGGTTCGCCTCACAGAGGCCTCCACACAGGTTCCTAATCCCACAGACTCAGAAAGCTAGGAGGAAGGCGGAGTCAGGACTTCCACACAGGCATTCTATTTAAGCACCACTGCTACAGGCTTGGCACGAAGCAGTCAGCTCGGAGAACCTGCAGACACGACTCGGGAATCCCAGGGTGCTATCATCTCTCCAAACCAAGCAGAGGGAAAGGGAAACACTATTTACTGAATGACTTCCACACCTCATGAATTTTATCTAAATCACAGGTTGGCTAACTACAAATCCAGCCTGTGAGTTGTTTTTGGAAATAAAGTTTTACCGGCACACAGTCATGCTCCCTGGTGAGCACCACAACACACACCGTGCAGCCTGCAAAGCCAGAAGTATAAACTACTGAGCCCCCTCCTACATGTCCTAAGTAATCTCTTTTAATCCTTATAACCACTGATTTTACAGGTAAGCAGTCAAGGCGCAAATTGTATTTGTTTCTCCCCCAGGGCCTCGAATCGAAAAAGAAAACAACCTTTGTCCAACTCCAAAACTTTTCCCATAGAAACCATACCTCGAGTTTTCACTCAAGCCTCCCTATGTGACCACTGGTCAGCATTCTCATCGCCTGATGTCCTGCCCAGTTCTCCACCTGACTAGGAACCCTCGCACCCCACTACCTGTTTCCATGCCCCCATCCCTGCCCTGTCTCACTAACACCCCAGGCCACACGGAATACTGCACAAGTCTCATGAGCCTTTGGATGGCTGCTCAGTTTTTGTTTTTTTTTTTTTTTTAACACATACAAGTGGCTTACCTTCCAAGCCAGGCTGTGACACCTTCATGGGTCAATGTCCTAAAGAACCAAGTGTGACCCTACTGTTCTACAGACCAGGACTGTGTGTTGATGGAGTTAGCCACAAATGAGCCACAGACACCAACATACAGAGGGACTTCAAGTGGTGACTGGATAGACAATGCATTCAAAATCAGGGCAAACGGCTGGTGACTACTTAACTGTTTAGTGGCCACATCGAGAAAGGCAGAGGGAGATCGAAGATTACTCCATCATTAAAGTGTGTGAGACACTGGCCTGGCTCATTGTCACACAAAGGATCTAGTCTGCAACAAGGGCAGGTTCCTCAGGTGCCCCGCCCCAGGCATCAGAGCTGAAATGTCCTCACTGCATTTCCTTTTTCACACACAAAGTTCAGCTATTTTTAACTCTGGGGCTACTTCAGCATCTGGTAGACAGAGGTCCATCATATTATTTATATCAAAGTTACTACAAGTTTATATAAATAGGGGGATCTTGTGTTCAACCAATGAGGATCTTGGGAAAATACAGTAAGATAGGTAAGTGGCTAGAGACAGAAGAGAGAAACTGGAAGCCTAGATGGCCGAGAGAAGGAAACAAGATGGGTTAAAGAAGGTTCTAGGAAAGATCGATGCTGGCCAGCTTTACACACAACTAAACCCAGAGCAGCTCCTTGGTTTCTGCCTAAGGTTGATCTACAATCAAGGCCATGGTGTCACTATGGAAACACAAAGTGTTTCTCTACACTTTATGTCCATTTAACCCAAAGGATCAGTTGGTTATTCCTCCCCTCTGCTCCTCCCTCTGGATCTGTAATGAGCACTCAGTTTTCAGGGTGAAACTTGCAAACTCAAGGCAGAAACACTACAAGAGGAACCACGGTCCACATCACATTTCTAAACAAGATGTTATTAAAACCTATCAATCTACAAAGACTATTCCATGGTTTATGGCAGGTTCATTAGTATTCTTTCAACCTGGAAGCTAAAAGAAACACTGTATCAAGGACACGTGTAGATCACTTCCACATGCTGCATCTACAACATGCTGTTCCTTGAAAATGAGCATATAGCTGCTAATGTTGAAGGACATAGGCTGCAGGATGCCTTGCTTGAGAATTTTCCATACAAAATCCTGAAGAGCTATTTTCCATGTTTTGATACTCAAGATACCCATTTAACTCTTTCATTTCAGAAATAAGATATACGACAGAAAAGTAAATACAGAAATCATTTGTAACCTCAGTGAAGAGAAAAAAAAGTGGAAATAAAAGTGGTTTTTTGAGACAGTTTCTATTAATACTTTATCAAAAGTTATTTATATTACTATTCCTGGACAAAGGAGTTCCGTAAAATTGAGAATTTCAACAGTAGAAATTAAAGTTCTCATATGTGTTCTGTAACAAAGAAAAAGAGACTTACAGTCAAGTCAAAAATCTCAACTGAAAATGCAAGTCAGGTGAAGCCCCCAACATGTGGTTGAATCTCACTGACTCAGAAATCATTCTCCTTCCCAGGCCGTGAAGAAGTCTTTTTCCTACTTATACTGTAGTCAAGAGTTTTCAGGCAAACCCTGAGTATTAGGAAAATGAAGGGAAAACTGGCCCAGGAAACGCAAGGAGGGAGATGATGCTGCAGCTCCTCTCTTCTTCCATCCTGGCTTCATTCTGGCAGAGTCAGACTCGGGAATCTGCAGAGCCCTGCGGGCCTCTGGTCAGAACAGGGAAACCTGCAGAGCCAGCAGTGCCCCCAGGAGGGTAGTATGTGAGCCACCACACGGCTGGGTCAGCACCAGGGAAACAGATCAGCCTAACAGGGATGGTTTCCATTCTTGGTGTCAGGAGTTTATTTTATTATTTAATGCTGGAACGAATGCTTTATTTAACAAAGCAATCATTTCCATGTTTGGAATTTTATGGCTGTCAGGAACCTTCAGAATGCCTCTCTCCTAAGCCAATGGCTTTATAAGGCTTAGGGAGCACCCTTGACAGCCTTCTCCCTCCCGCCTAGCTGCTGAAGGCAACGTCTGTCATCTTTTCCACATAGACTCTGCTGTCCTGGCAAGAACCCACCTGTCCAGGGGAGTAGAAGCAGGCAGACCGGGGACCTCTCCTCACCTTAAACATAAACTGGGGGGTCCGCACACCAACTAATTTCTCTGGGTCTCATCTTTCTCAGTAACTAAAATATCGGTAAATAACACCTATTACCTTCCACTGTAGTTGAAAAGATTGAATACACAGAAAAGTGAAATGTCTCAGAAAGCACGAAGTAGGGAAGAAAACACAGTTTAAAAACCCAGCATGTACTTGTGTGGCATCTATCACAAGGGCAAACTTATGAGGGATACACCAGGCTCTCAGGCGCGGCTCCTGCTCCAGCTGGGCAGGAAGAATTCCAAGATCAGCAGGCAGGCCGCAGGGCAAGCCAAGAGCCTAATGGCTCCAGGGGAGCCAGATGGAAGACAGCAGATAACGGAGCTATCAGAAGCCCTGAGGAAACTCTTAAGCCCAACCTCTTAGGCATCCACACACTTCTCTTTCACCCCTGCCACCGTCACCAGCACCGAATCCCAGATGTCATCAGCTCTCCCTGCATCCCCCACACAGCAGCTCACAGCTCCGGATCTCAGTCCTCGGCACCTGCAGCCAGACTGACTTCCCACTTAAGAGGGTGGTGAGACCGCACAACCTCGTCCTTGCAGCCTGGAGGAGGCTGTTCACGGCTCTCAGGATTGAGGGCAAACCCATCAGCTGGGCCTTCATGTCCTTCCAGAGCCTGGGCCCATGTCTCACAACACAGTATCACTTCACAGTTCATTATGTTTTCCTTTGTTACTATATGTACTGCTGGAGTTATCACTCATTTTTCTCAGGTTTATGTCATATTTTCCATGTAAAACTTAGAAATCGGAGTTTCATAAAACATCCTTTAAATAAGGCTGTTGTTCAGTTGCTAAGTCATGTCTGACTCTGTGACCCATGGACTGTAGCCTACCTACCAGGCTTGAATATAATCTCTAGGATTATAAAATCACCAGGACTTATACAAATACTCAGTATAATGGAAAAAAAATTCTCAAGAACTACATATTAACATGGTTCAGATTTCATGTTTATGTCAATAACCAAAAAATTTCTCAAAACATTTAGTAAATGGCATGACCAGAAAGAATAATATGTATTTTAAACATGCACTATGAAAAGACTCTGATGTTGGGAAGGATTGGGGGCAGGTGGAGAAGGACACGACAGAGAATGAGATGGCTGGATGGCATCACTGACTCGATGGACATGAGTCTGGGTGAACTCCGGGAGTTGGTGATGGACAGGGAGGCCTGGCATGCTGCAATTCATGGGGTCGCAGAGTCGAACACGACTGAGCAACTGAACTGAACTGAACTGAACTGCAAGGAGATCCAACCAGTCCATTCTAAAGGAGATCAGCCCTGGGTGTTCATTGGAAGGAATGATGCTGAAGCTGAAACTCCAGTACTTTGGCCACCTCATTCGAAGAGTTAACTCATTGGAAAAGACTCTGATGCTGGGAGGGATTGGGGGCAGGAGGAAAAGAGGATGGCAGAGGATGAGATGGCTGGATGGCATCATTGACTCGATGGACGTGAGTCTGAGTGAACTCCAGGAGTTGGTGATGGACAGGGAGGCCCGGCATGCTGCGATTCATGGGGTCGCAAAGAGTCAGACACAACTGAGCGACTGAACTGAACTGATGTTGAAATCGTAACTCTAGCCAGTAATGCCCAGATGCTATCACTTAACTCTGACACTCGTCAAGTGTCAGACACTCTGACAAGTGTCAAGAGTCGGGAGGGGGCGTGCACGTCCACAAACACAGGGGCCTCTTTCTCTTGCAGAGTCTTCCACAGAGCAGGAGTTTTCATCTTGATGAATCCAAGTTACCCACTCTTCATTTTAGGGATTGTGCTTTTAGTTTCAATCTAAGAATGATTTGCTTTGCCATCAGACTTGAAGATTTCTCTTTTTTTGCTAGGCGTTTTGTTGTTTTACATTTTACACTGAGATCTATGAGACTTAATTTTTGTACAAGGTGTGAGATTCAGGTCTAGATTATCGTTATTGGTCTATGGATGTCTAATTGCTCCAATGTGATTTATGGGAAAGATCATCCCTTTGCCACCACTGAATTAGTTCTGCTTCTTGGTCAAAAATTGGGCATTTTGTATAGGTCTGAGTCCCCCATCCCATTCCACTGCACTGTGGGTCTAACACACACTGTTGACAACTGTGGCTACTCAGGAAGACTTAGCACTGGAAAGAATGATTCTCCTACTTTATTCTTCTTTGTCAAAGTTGTTTGGGCTATTTGAGGGCCTTTCCCTCTCCACATAAATTTTAGGAAATGTCTGTGGTATCTACCACAAACTTTGCTAAGCAAACTGCTTTGATAGGAGTTCTCCTAAATTCATGTATCAGTTTAGGGAGAACTGACATCTTTACACACTGCATCATCTGATCCGTGAACAAGGTATTTAACTCTTTGATGTCTTTCACCAGCAGTCTGATTTTCATCATCCTGATCCTGTGATAAAGCATGTTTCAATATGTCCTAGGCCCCGGGGAAATATGACATATGACACAGGGACATACGATTCCATCCCCTGCGGCCCGTGATGTCTATTCCACCAGTAGGCCCCAGGCAGCTTCAGGAAGCCCAAAATGCTGGCCAGCATGTCAAAAGGCAAGGTGATATAGGCCTGGCTTTCCTCTTTGAAATGAGGAGCCACCACAGCCCTCTGCTTCTTCTACCAAAGAAGATAAAATATTGCACTTTGACCTTCTGGAAATCCAGGATCTGAAGGGCACACTACTACTGCCCAACGCTGAATGACCTCTGAAATGACTATAAAATACAACTTTCATTTGGCCCTTATTGAATTAGCTTCCTACTCATTCCTAAGCTTTACCTCAAAATTCCCAAATGCGATGGAAGTGACCCTGACTTTCATTTTTGCATTCACTCATTCATCGAGATCCTACCGTGTGCCAGAAACAGATACAGTCCCTAAACACTGCTGAATGAAAGACTAAACAGTTATATTCTCACTTCTAAAGCATGTTTAAAGGTATATATAAAGGGATGACTAAATTAATGAGTCCAGGAACTGTCTTAAACAAACTGCCCCATCTGGACAAGTAACAGGAATAAAATGGAAACAAAGATTTTATTAGAAACATTAAAATGAATGAATATTATTTCCCTTAGTTTTGCAAGATGCAGAATATTCTAGGATTTTTATATTATTTTATCTTCAAATTATATAATGTGAATATATATAAATATGTCTTTAAATATTTATATACATAAGACATGTAGTAAGCTAGTTATTTTGAGCTAATTTGTGTAATGGTTACTTCTTTTTGTAAGACTAATGAGCTGCAGGAAACACTCCAACAAAAGCCCTGAGGCTTCTTGTGCACAAAATCACTTTCAAGATCAAAATCACCCTGAACTATTGGGAGTAACACATCTGGACAATCTTGGCACATAATGTGTATAATAAAGTTTTGATGAATCCACTACCTAAATAAATAATAATAACCATGACAGTATAAAACTTCTAACTTACAGAAAATATGTTTTTAAACATTTGCCCAACTTTGATCAAGTGGCAACTCTTAATAATCTACTTATTCAAAAGGTAAATAAGGAAGCATAAAGTATACAATCCTCTACCCACTGATGTGTCATTAGAGGAGGAGGCACTATAAACAATGATCCGTGCTCTATAGTTGCAATCAACCATCTGCTGGATATTCAAGTACATGTGTATTTAGAGGTAATCATTATAAAATAACATGCATATTCCAATATGTGAACCATACAATCGAAGAATAAGGAAAAAATCTTTCATTTAAAATAAAAAAATGATGAGTAATCAAAGTCTGAATCAACTGCAAAGACAATGTGAAAATGTGCTAATGTGGCAAACCAGCTTGGAGAGAAAGCAATTCAGACTAGCCATGGGTCAGGGCAGAAAAGCACAGGTGAAACAGAGATGACCTAACTCAGTGTGCAAGCACAGTGCCAACGATGCACAACTGTGTTCACACCTCTGCAGTAACTCTTCTGTGCCTATACATGCCAAGCACTGCTTCCAGTCCTTGGCACTTAAATTCAAATTCCCACATGGTAATACCTTTCACATCATCACATACCACACATCAACCAACTCCCTGATAAGCTCAGCTACTGTCATTCTCTGGTCAGAGCATGGAATGTGAAAACGTTACAGAGTCAATACAGGAAACAAGACTGGGTGAACTTTAATCTTGATCACTAGTTAAAATGAGATTTGGGGAACACATAAAACTGCTATAATTCCTCAAAGGAAAGCAAAAAATATATTCAGTTGAACAAAAATGAAAACCAGAATTTGTAGAACATTGCCAACTCAGTGATATAGACATGTACCTTTAATGCCATAGGTACCCATCTAGAAAGAGCAAAGGTCTCAAATCAACAATCTAAACCTCTACCTTAAGAAAAATAGAAAAAGCAAAATAAACCCAAAGTGAGTGGAAAAAATAAGAGCAGAAATGGAAGAAACTGAAAACAAGAAAAGAAAAATCAGTCAAACCAAAACCTACAAGAAAATCCCAAAGTATCTGCAAAATCAACTCCTAGAACCAATAACTGACTTTCTCAAGACCACAACATACAAAGGCAAATCATATTAATATATAGTAGCAATGGATATTTGGAATTAAAATTTAAAAAACAATCTCATTTACAGTAGTTATGTAAATGACACATACTTAGGTACAAATCTAATAAAACATGCAAGACCTGTACAGGATCTGTAGGATCAAAAGGATCTGCATGCTGAGAACTACAAAACGCTGATGAAGAAAGAATCCTCGTAAATAGCAACTGACATACACACACTGCTGCTAAGTTGCTTCAGTCATGTCCAACTCTGTGCGACCCCATAGACGGAAGCCCACCAGGCTCCCCTGTCCCTGGGATTCTCCAGGCAAGAACACTGGAGTGGGTTGCCATTTTCTTCTCCAATGCATGAAAGTGAAAAGTGAAAGGGAAGCCACTCAGTCATATCTGACTTCCAGCGACCCCACGGACTGCAGCCTACCAGGCTCCTCCATCCATGGGATATTCCAGGCAAGAGTACTGGAGTGGGTTGCCCTTGCCTTCTCCATACACTACTATATGTAAAATAGGTAACTTATAAGAACTTGCTGTACAGCTCAGAGAACTCTACTCAATATTCTGTAATAACCTATATGGGAAAAGAATCTAAAAAAGAATGGATATATGTATAACTGATTCACTTTGCTGTACAGTAGAAACAACACTGTAAACCAACTATACTCTAATGAAAAATTTTTAAAAAGAAGCATGCCATATATGTGGAATAAAAAACTCAACATAATGAAGATGTCAATTCTCCCCAATTAATGTACAGATTTAACACAATTCCAATTAAAATCTTAGTCATTTTTTTTTGTAGATACAGAAAAGCTAATTGTAAAAGTTATATGAAATGGCAAAGGAACTAGAATAGCAGGAAGGTTTTGATAAAGGAGAATAAAGTTGGAGAAATCACCCTGCTTGACTTGAAGATCATCAAAAAGTTCTAATAATCAAAACAATGTGGTGAAGATACAGATGAATAGAGTCCAGTTCTGATTTTGACAAATATGGCTGATTTTGACAAAGGCACAAAACAAATTTAATAGAGAAAGGATAGCCTTTTACACATGGTGCTGGAATAACTGGCCATCTATTTGGGGAAAGAAACCACACACAAACCCATCTTCAATCAACCCTTACATATTCTATAAAAATTAACTCAAGACGCATGGCAGCTCTAAATGCAAAACATAAAACTAAAAACTTGTACAGGAAAACATAGGGGAAATCCTAATTTGGGGTACACAAAGAATTTTAGACATGGCACCAAAAGTATGAGTTACAAAAGAAAAAATAAGGTGGACTTCATAAAAATTTTAAAGTTTTCTTCTGAAAAAAAAAGCACTCAAGAGAATGGAACCTCAGCCAGTGACTATGAGAAAATATCTTCACACCATGTATTTAACAAATAACATTCTAATTTAAAAACTGGCAAAGACTCAGACATTTCAATAAAGTACATGAACAGCTTGCAAAGAGCACAATAAAATTCATAGAACTGGACAATTTTACTATTAATATATGCTAATTTTAAAAACAAAGTAAAACTACTTTACTATTAGAGAGAAAGAGAACTTGTACCAGGGGCTCCAAGGCATCTATTTTACATCTATATTATTACAAATCCATGAAAGGATCACTTGCCGCAAGTGACACTTTAACCCAGGAGGAGACAGTGAGCAAGTGAGGAGATGATGGCTTATGCACAAGATGAAAGAGAAAAATAATATTGTAATAATTATTACAAATCATGAAAGGATCATCCGAGTGACACTAACAAGGAGAAGTGAGCAAGTGAGGAGATGATGGCTTATGCACAAGATGAAAGAGAAAAATAAATTTCAGTAATATTCAGAAATATAACTTACCCAGCTCTTAACCTGCTGTTACCCAGCAAACTATCTTAGGTCCTGGTGAACCACTGTACAGAAAATTAGGTAGTATTTTTTAACATATTTTAAGTTCCTTTTAAGAAGAATCTTTGTTCTTCTCCCTATGGTTTTCATGAAGATTCTCTATATATCATATAAACATCGCAGCAGTCATGAAAGACCCTGTCTAAATCCATTGCAGGGACTTTCCCTCCATCGCCCCAACATTTTGATTTCAATTCCAACTCAAAAGGCACATTCCCTTCCTGATTACTTCACCCAATAATGAAACTCCAGTTCCCTAATGACACTCAGAGTGAAAAAGTCAACTCCTTTCAACTTCGGCTAACAAACAAAAGCATTTTGAGAACTCAGAGACAATTACATAGAAAGACCTCTAATCCAAAATGTGTATGAATTACAGTATTACTTTCCAAAAAAAAAAAAAAAAAGACCTCAATCCCTTCATCTGCTGATGTCTGCATATGCCCTCATTCCCAAGCCTTCAACCCCAATGCCTGCCAGTGCAGAATTACAAAGAGCAACAGAGAATATTTATCCTCAGGGCCCCATACTGTATAAGTCATTGTCAAATCACCACTGGACAGACATCTGTTCAAATGCTCTGTGGAAAATAAAAGCCATCTCAGATAGACACATGAAGAAAGCAATTCTGAGGAGGAGGATCTCTGCCTCAATCCGAGCTGACATTCCTGCTTCCCAACACCTCTGCTGCAGGTGGGCAAAGTCGAAAATCCCCCACATGGTGTAGCCTCTTGATGCCACAGAGCAATCCCAGGCATGAACCACCTGCAAGTTCCAGGACGAAAACAGTCCACAGTTCCTGCATCGGCTGTAACAGATTCACCACAAGCATCCCGGCTAGGACTAAATTATAAAGGATAAATAAAAACAGGATCTGAAAGTTACAGGATGCCAATTCAGAGGAAAATAGCCAGAAAACTCTGATCTAAATTACAGATAATGGAGATTTTTTTTCCTAGTATCATTCTGTTATCTCACTTTGCAACTAAATAACTTGGTATAACTTCCTTAAAAAAAAGAATGAACAAAAAATGACAGCTAACCTAATTCTTTTCAGCTTCCTACTAAAAACAGGAACAAATCAAAATTACTGAAGTTATCACACCTTATATCTTCAATGTCCCCTATTTCAAACAGTAAACCCTCACTGTCCCAAATAGAACCTACTTTAAGAAAGGAAACAGGTAGGCTCTTTGTTTCTTAACACTTGGAGCCACTTTTAAATACCTCTATGTGAGCACATGTGAGTAACTGGTGGCTAGGTTCAATTCATTCATTTATTCAACACTGAATGGGCATGGCTGTGAAACCCAGCTCAGGAGAGCAGGTTCTAGCGTGAACATACACATGTGCTGACACTGGAACAGCCCAGCTGCCCTGCTGGACCTATGTCTGTCCTGGAAGAGACTCACAGACGAACAGAGGATGGGGTGCAGTTACCAAGTATTTTGAAGAACAACTTCAGTTTGAAACTCGTAAAGGAAACAACTAACAGTGAGCAACTCATAAATAAGGAGTTAGTAACACTCCATCTTCTCCTACAATCCTTCTTAAAGCATACATAAGCCATTTAAAGAGTCCCAGGCTCCCCAGGCAGCGCAGTGGTAAAGAACCTGCCTGCAATGCAGGAGACACCAGGGATGTGGGTTCGATCCCTAGGTCGGGAAGATCTCCTGGAGAAGTAAATGGCAACTCATTCCAGTATTCTTGACTGGGAAATCCCATGGACAGAGGGGCCTGGTGGGCTATAGTCCACTGGGTCACAAAAGAGTCAGACACAACTTAGCTTCTAAACAACAACAAGGGAGTGCAAGAGACACTGTTGGGGGAACAGAGAGGAAATGTCAGGGTGGGGCTGCTTCTGTGCAGCACGCGAGCTGGGGAAGATTAAGGCGATGCTTTTCAACCTTCTCCATCAAGCTCTCACACTGGTTGGCAACACACCCAGAGCCGAGAAAAAGCCTATCTTTATTTCCTTTCCCTGCATCGTGGCTACAGTAAGTGTATGGCTCACCTATTACCCTTAATGGGTCCTCTTACATTTTCTGTTCATAAATATTTACCTTCCTAAGGCCTTTGTATTAAAAACTTTAAAATGCAGTCCAGGGACATCCCTGGTGGTCCAGCGATTAAGAATCTGCCGAGCAGTGCAGAGGACACGGGTCTGTTCTCTGACTGAGGAACTAAGATCCCACATGCTGTGGAGCAACTAAGCCCATGTGCCACCACTACAGAGTCCAGCACCCCAACTAAAGATCCCACATGCTGCAACCAAGACTCGACGCAGCCAAATAAATATTTAAAAAAATTTTTTTAAATGTAGTCCACAAATATTTCTGGTTTTAGTTTGTTTCTGTTTTGTTTTTGCCCTAGAGACACATTATTAAGGTAAACCAAATTCACAAAAATTATAAAGGTTTCCTGAAAACTAACTTCTAATTACAAGGGGAAAAATGACTTTCTACTATTAATACTGATATAGAAAAATGTTGATATCTTCTTAAAGGGAGAAAAACACTGAATATTTATACATACGTGAGCACACGTATCTGCAGTGATATCCAAACAACTTAAGTGTTCTTACAAATGTGGGTCCAACTACTTTAAAAACTCTAAGTTAAAACCACGTGACTTTTAAGAGTCCTACACTACACTTTCTAAATACATGTATCCAATAGGGGTATTTTCCTTCGGAGTCACTATTCCTAAATTAATATTCCATTTTTAGTCACTGGTTTTAGAATTTGTGATTAGTTTTGGGTAAAAGACCTATATTTAATTTCTGATATTGAATTAATGACTTTCAGAAAAAAAGCTACTGAATTAATGACTTTTAGGGAAAAAAAAGATAAACTTTCAAGCTAAATTTGCTGGACCTCATATAAGCTAAAAGATTTGGTTTTTTAAGTTATCTCTGTTGTGTTTGTGTATGTTTCCCTTAAGAATGGAAATATCCACCTAATTTTACTCAAAAACAACAGACACCTGTGCAGGGTTTGACCAACCATCACTCTTCAGTGTGACCCTGACCCTTCACTGTGCCTAACATACCCTCCAAGCAGAAGTCAGTAATGATAACCAAGAGGGTATGAGCAGAAAGGTGACAACAGTCTCAGTGTTTAGCATTCATGTAGGTATTTACACTAGTAAAATATTCACCACAGGAAAACAAACAAAACCCACCCACGTTCACTCTTGATGGCAGGCAGATTTGTATGATATCATCTGCACAATAGTTTTAAGTATCTTGTTAAGCAAAAGGATCTAACTGGAACCTTTAAGAGAAGCAAACTTTTATGCAAAGAGATAGGCATTTGCAAACACTAATGGTGAAGACAGGACTTCACCCCAGGCTATCCGTTGTGCAGGCCAAGGCTCTATGATCCCTGTTCACACAGTGAATGCAAAGTTTCCCAGCTCAACAATGTAAAGACTCTGATGCCAGATGTACTTAAACTGTAAGTTTCCAAAGAGTTAGAAAACAGGAAAATGAAGCAGCTCCCAGTGACACCCCGTTGTGTTCACCTATGGGCAAGGACAGCATGAATGTAGCCACATCAGAGTGAAAAAGGTCCCGTCTGTCTCACTGGCTCTGAGGGATGACTGCTGCTGCTGCTGCTGCTAAGTCGCTTCAGTCATGCCCGACTCTGTGCAACCCCATAGACGGAAGCCCACCAGGCTCCCCCGTCCCTGGGATTCTCCAGGCAAGAATACTGGAGTGGGTTGCCATTTCCTTCTCCAATGCATGAAAGTGAAAAGTGAAAGTGAAGTCGCTCAGTCGTGTCCGACTCTTAGCGACCCCATGGACTGGAGCCTACCAGGATCCTCCGTCCATGGGATTTTCCAGGCAAAAGTACTGGGGTGGGGTGCCATACTGAATCCCATTACGGACACCTGCCCACACTGACAAACTACACTGTTTCCTTACGTCTCATTCTACCCAGACATTTCTAACCAACAGGAGTGTTCCCTTCAGCCCTGCTGCTCACAAAATCTGAGCTTCCACTGATTGCTTGAGGAGTTTAAACAGCAGACCTGTGGCCCAGTTCAGGAAAGGGAGCCGGTCAAGCATTTCCTGCTTGCTGGTGCCCAGTGGTAGTGAGAGCATCAGCACATTCTCAGCATCCTTCCATCCCTGTCTACAGAATCTTCACCGCCTGCCTCTGAGACAACTCCTCCGCTAATGGCTGCTGCCAACAGAGCTAAAGCTGGGAGGGCCAAGCTCAGACCATCCAGGGCAGCTGTCCTGGTCCTGCCAGACAATGGCTTTTGGGGGGGCCCCGGAGGGGGAAGAGGGGAGGAGAAGGGGACGACAGAGGAGAGAGGGACAGGCCTCACTGACTCGATGGATGCGAGTCTGAGTGACCTCCGGAGCTGGTGATGGACAGGGAGGCCTCCCGTCAGGGGCGAAGAGTCGACACGACTGGCGACTGATCTGATCTGATCTGATCTACCTCCTCTTCATTCTTAAGGGTCCCAGACTCCAATCTTCAAGGGCACTGCTGTCGTTTTTCTCGCCAGCATTTTCTTGTCTTCACTGCTCCCAGCCCATGCGCATCACATGCCTGCTGGCCCAGCGATTCCCACTCTAGTAACCCGTGTATGGTTAGGATTCCCACATGACAAATGTCAAGTTCACGCATATTATCATCTATTTCTCTACATCTAATAATCAGGAATCTGGGTATTGGAATTGTAGGAGACTATGCTTGCTTAGTATTATGGAAGTGAGAGATAAGATTCTAAGTGCCTACCATGACCTTATTTCTGTAGCTAAGCAACCACAGTAGTGGCAAAAGGCAAAATGGGTTTTTAACATCTTCTTTCTATACAAAATGAATGCAATTTAATTTTTTCCTGTCCACATTTTCAACATTTCTCACCTGGCAAGTATGCAAATACTAATTTCCAAAGAAATAAGCTGTCCTACAATTTTAACATTTAGCATTATTGTTAGCAAAAACCCAAGTCCATGTCCCTGGCACACAAACAATACTAAAATATTGCAGTTTGGAACCAAGAAAGGTTTATTACAGGGCCATGTGAGAAGATGAGTGGCTTGTGCCTTAAGAACCCCAAAGTTGCTGCAAGTTTTCAGCAAAGCCCTTTTTAAAGCAAAAGGTGAGGGAGGGGCATGGTTAGTTGTTGCAAACTCTTGGGTATCAGATCCTTTGTTCTTGAGGTCAGGTCATCATCAGGTAACAATGTTCCTGTAAATCTCTACCAAACAATGTTATTCTCTGTCCTGACAAGAAAGGGCAAGGTGCCAAGGCACAACTTTCACCCTCCAAGGTCTCATTCCTGGCTAAGAAGTGGCAAATCTCAGCTGGTGGCTCCCTCAGGGGCCCCCCAGACCCTGTCCAGCTGTCATCATTGAGGAAGCCAAGTGACCAAACCAACTGGCCCTTAGGCTCCTCAGGCCACCCAAGTGGGGCAGGGGTGGGGTTGGGCAGGCAACCAGGTCCCGCAGACTGACTCAGGCAGACTGATGCTGCTATCAGGTCAGAGAGACAAGGATAGGGGAGAGGTTCACCACTGCCTTAAGGCTTGGGCCAAGCCAGTGGGTGGCCTTGCTGAGGGCTCTGGAGCCCAGCAGGACACAGCTCCCCACCTGTTCCCTTGGCCTCCCAGATCACCCACTGGCCCAAGGACAGGGAACAGGCTGAAGAGCCCAAGGAAGCCCTCTTACCTCACTCTCCCCTTGATGACCACACCCTCAACCACACATTGGCTGAATCACCTCACTAATCCCTCACTGACAGCTGGTTAACACTGGGCAGGGCCCACTGTGCTGCCAACCAACCGCTGAGGAGGACCCGCTGCCTGGTAACAGTGTAATGATGCACAACCATGGCTGCACGCTAAGAGTTGCGTTCACCCTGTTCTACTGAAATGAAGCAAGAATTATCCCAAAAGAGACAAGATAATCTTGTTCTCACATTCACAAATTGACAGTTACATAGTTCAATATCAATTTAATGGAAAGGAAATGTTTTATTTCAGGTTTCTGATCTAAGAAAAATAAACTGAGTTCTGGCAAAGAAATTAGCATTAATTATGTATCTATGCAAAATGTCTCAGGAAAAGTTAACAATAATGTAAAACAATTAAGTCTTGAAAATGTTATAAATGCAACTGAGTTTTAATAGTAATCTGTCCATAGTTAAAACTGTCACAGAAATTTTTAAAATTTTGATACTAAAAGAATAACCCTTCTCGGTTTGCATTTCATATCCATTTACAGTTGACACTTGGAGTAATTTTATTTGATATTTTTAACATATGCATAGTTATTATCTACTCAGTTGAAGTATATTCCTCTCTACTCCAAGACTGTTTTCATACTTATGCTGATTGCCAGTCAGTGAAGGCAGCTTTAAAAGATGTGAACAGGAGTTGTTTTGAGGGCTAATCTTTATTTTTCAGGATATCTACAAGTAAGAGTTTAGCCCTCAAAAAAGATGTAAGCACCCCCAAAGGGATCGCACAGCCATAGTTTCTCACCTGATTTCAGTATATGAAGGTTTACACCCTCTCTCACACAATGGTAAACATTCGCCATCAGTCATAGCACTGCAAGCTGGAGCTGGTACACCTTCCCCTTGCCCCTCCCCAGAGCCCTGTCCTCTGCTACACAAGACCCTTCTCAAAGTGGGAAACTCAAGGAGAAAAACTGCTTAATCCAGAACCACCATTCAATTAAGAGGAAACCACACTGCATTTCTCATCAGCAAACAAGTCAAAACTGTCCTCTTACATCAAGCAACCATTTTTTTTTTTTACTTAAAAGATCTCACTGTCTTTGTCCATTCAGAACCGATATTTCTTAAGCTAAAATGATTTAACTTGACCATGTGAACTTTGCTGTGCAGATCATAACCCAGCCTCAGGGGTTACAGAGATTTTCCACTCTTATCTATTGAAGGTCACCATCTACAGAAGGGTCAGAATTGACCTCCCCTCCCCTAGTAAATTTCAATGATAAAAATAGCTAAATTCCATGAAAGTTGAGGACAGGTTTAAAACCTAGTGAAATTTAAAATGTAGTGAAATTCTGATGCTCCAATCATAATTAGTCTTTTTAAGATGCACCTCAGTTACTTTCCTAAGCATCCAGCTGCACATCAACTGCAAGCAGCTACCCGACTCCACAAGGCCAAGCCTTTTCCCCTTGAGCAGATGCTCAAAGGACACAGATTTCTAAAGTCATCAGGATAAGTAGATACTACACTTGGCCACACACCAGAACTTAAGCCAAGCAGTGCTCCATTCCTTCAAAATAGTCTCTTCTTTTTCGGGTAGACAGCTTCCCAAGATACTGTTCAAGGTGCTAACGTGTTCATCTAATGTTGGCTTCTACTTAGGAACAGAGACAGGACCATGCGAATTACAAAACAACATGTTACAGACATCTCAAGAAATGGGAGGGCTCAGCATGCTAAAAAACATTCCAAAACCCTTCCTACAAGGTACTCGACCATGACGCCCAGCTTATGTCTTCAGGAGTCAGTAATACAGCACTGATAAACTACAAAGGAGGCTGCTTGCTATCCCTCCCCCAGTACACACACACACACATGTCCATTCTCTTCTTCCTGGAGCAACAAACCTCAAACTTCAGCGGAGCACATTCCTCCCACACACAAGACAATGCTCACTGGCCTCCCCTCCAGTCAGGTGAGGCCTCGTGATCAGGCATTTACCGTGGGGTGTGGACTGGTCAGTCCCAGTTTGGATGGGGAAGGCGTGGTGCACCACCTTCCTTCCCCTCCTTCCTATTGGCTGGAATGAGAGAAGGGGGCCTGGTCCCTGCGAGACTTCAGACAGTGACCATGAACCCACCGCACACCAGCTGACCTGCACCTTGCAGAAGTGAGGTAACTCTTACCCCTGGTCTAAGGTCTCTAGTACAAAAAATGTTTGCTTCTGTTCCTTTTGAAAAAGTCAGAAATATGAAATGGATGTTTTACTGATTGACAGCATCTTAATTATTTAGGAGTTTAGATCAAACAAAGCCAAAACAGAAAATATAGAACACTCTGTTTTAGGAGACCCAATTCCAGCCTGATGTACCATGAATGGGCCACATGACCTCAAGATACTTAATTATTTCATCTCACAGTATTTCTTAACTGCTGGATGATCAGTGACTTTAAATTACAATTGTTCTCAAAAGAGCAAGTAAGAAACTCATTTCTGCTTCTGGGGAGGTGGGAGCCACGCCCACTATTCTATTCACACTCACTTTCCCAGATAATGTGAAGCCGCCTCAGAAATGTTGGGTCCAGAGAATCTTTCAAGCCTGCAATACGGGCAGCCGACAACTGTGCATGTCCACAAGCAAACTGGAGCATTGCCCAAAGAGACCTTCTGCCTCAGAGTAGTACCTGTCACCGGTCACCTGGCCCCGCAGTAAAGCTTTCTGCCCCAGACCATCCCCTGCCCCAGATCAGCGATCAGCCTGGAGAGAGGGAAACACAAGCTGGTTAGGAGAAAGGAACTGAGAAAATCACTGATGCTGACATGAACCATTATCTACTCCAATGTGCCTGCCAAACCCAATTTCTAACTGATCGTTTGACCTAAATTCCTTGAGGATATTTAAGTTAAACACTAAATCATCAATGTCCAGGATTCACCATAACACATATTCTTCACAAAAAGGCCAGCACTCAGTGACAGGTGTGTGCCAGTAGGTCCCCATGGGTTTTCTCTTAGATATTTCACCCTGAGCTACAAATGGTCACCATGCTAATATTCTGCCGTGATGCATGCTAAGAGTCAGCGTGACCCAATCACAGAACTCACAGCAGACCAAAATCTTATCTTAGGGACCAAGATGAAACAGTTAAGTCTAAAAACACAAACACTGGTGCCTACATGGACTGTAGTCTCCGAGCCACAAACCCTCACTCCAATCTCCAGCTCAATGGCCGCTGAGAGCATGTGGATTCACTCATGCAATTACTGCATTAACTTGGGAGGTGTGACATACTGTATGTCTACGCACATGCATGTGTACACATATGTACGTGTTTGTGCCATACTTTCAACACCTATCTCCATGCCCATGTAAACTTTCATCCTGGGTACTGCTGCTGCTAAGTGACTTCAGTCATGTCCGACTCTGTGTGACCCCATAGACGGAAGCTCACCAGGCTCATAGTGTGCAATTAACAGTCAGATGTATGCTACATTTGTTGCCGAGGGTTGCCATGACAATTACCACAAAATGCATGGCTAACACGACAGACATTGACTCTCCCAACTGTGGAGACAGCACTCCAAAGTCAAGGTGTGGGCAGAGCTGCACTTCCTGAGGAGGCTCTGTCAGAGGCGGCCTCCTACCGCTCCCAGCTTCTGGAGTCCTCTAGCATTCCTGGGCTTCCGGATGCACCCTCCAGTCTCTGCCTTGTCTCCACATGGCCTTCTGGTCTGTGTTTCTATGTTCCAGACCTTCCTCTCCTTTCTTACAAGGGTGCCAACCATCAGCTGGAGCACCCACTCCACCATCAGGATAGTCTCACTTGGGATACTAACCTACTTCCCAATAAGGGAACATCCACAGGTACCAGAACTGAAACCTCTCTTTTAGGAAGACACAGTTTAACCTACAGCAGATACGGAAACAGCCAAAGGGATCACAAACTTTCTCATTTAACTCTAGAGAGCTATGGAGGCAGAAGTCATTGCGGGAGGGAGAGAAAACAGAGGCAGTCATGAATTATTTTTAGAAGTCTAATCAGTTTTTAAGGCTAAACCTTCCTAACAGCATGTTGTTTCTATGTGGGCAGAAAAGATAAACTGTATGAAATCTGAAGAAGGAAGGTGAAGGTCTGAAAACATGTTATTTCTATTTAGTTACCATGGTCCCATTTTCAACTGTGAAGTGTCTCAAAGCCCCATTTAAAAATCACTAGCCAACACATTTCAGTTTTTTGTTCTCCCCCTCCCCCATTACACATGCCATTGTGTTGTCATAATGGGAGGTAAACCAGAGGATTTCAGTATTTAGTGTCAACAGCGCATCCTCCTTAGCATGGAGCATAAGGGGCCCAAGTCAGTCTTCATTAAACCCAGTGCACAGCCTGGAGGACTCCACGCAGTGAGGGGCCTCCTATATTGCAGTCTGATTTACCCCACGGGGTGGGGGAAGCCTATGGAGTGAGCTGATAATCAAAATTACACTAAACCTACGGCAACACAAAGGACATAAGAGGAAGTCAGCAATTTTGGTGGCTGCTCTGGAATATCTGTATCAGATTCTTGCAGGTAACATAATCTCCACTATGTTATGCTATGCTAAGTCACTTCAGTCGTGTCTGACTCTGTGTGACCCCACAGACGGGCAGCCTGCCAGGCTCCCCCGTCCCTGGGATTCTCCAGGCAAGAACACTGGAGTGGGTTGCCATTTCCTTCTCCAATGCATGAAAGTGAAAAGAGAAAGTTAAGTTGCTCAGTCATGTCCGACTCTTAGCGACCCCATGGACTGCAGCCTACCAGGCTCCTCCATCCGTGGGATTTTCCAGGCAAGAGTACTGGAGTGGGGTGCCCTTGCCTTCTCCTGCTGCTGCTACTGCTGCTAAGTCGCTTCAGTCGTGTCCGACTCTGTGCGACCCCATAGACGGCAGCCCACCAGGCTCCGCCGTCCCTGGGATTCTCCAGTCAAGAACACTGGAGTGGGTTGCCACTGCCCTCTCCATTGTGTGAAAGTGAAAAGTGAAAGTGAAGTCGCTCAGTCGCGTCCGACTTGTAGCGACCCCATGGACTGTAGCCTACCAGGCTCCTCCATCCATGGGATTTTCTAGGCAAGAGTACTGGAGTGGCTTGCCACTGCCAAGCCCCAATAAAACCTATCTGAAAACTCCCATTGTTAAACAAACAGGAATTATGGCCCTGGCACAGACTTCTGGTCCTTTCAGGCCCAACACATCCCCTCCTAATGCCCAAGGAGCCAGAGAATGTCAAGTCCACAGGTCTGGCTCGGGGTGGCAGGCAACCTGTTCAAGTTCATGTGGCATCCTGGAGCCCAGTGGCATGGGTGTCATCCCCACCCAATCAAATTTCCCATTTTTCCCTCAACTGCTAAGTCACTCCGGTCGTGTCTGACTCTGTGTGACCCCATAGACAGCAGCCCACCAGCTTTCCCCGTCCCTGGGATTCTCCAAGCAAGAACACTGGAGTGGGTTCCCATTTCCTTCTCCAACGCATTAAAGTGAAAACTGAAAGTGAAGTCGCTCAGTCGTGTCCGACTCTTAGCGATGCCATGGACTGCAGCCTACCAGGCTCCTCCATCCATGGGATTTGCCAGGCAAGAGTGCTGGAGTGGGCTGCCATTGCCTTCTCTGTTTCCCTCAACTATGACTCCCCAAACACAGACTAAGAAACATGCCAGGTAGAGCAGAGCCCCACCCCTTATCAAGCAGGCAGGCCTCCTGCCCACCCATGAAGTAGATTCAAGTGCTAAGCTTTCTGTGCCCTCCGTCTGAGGGTCTTCTGGGGTTCAGACGAGGCCACAATCACAGGCCCTTCCCATGAGAAGAAGGGGCTGATTACTGAGGAAGTTGAAGCTAAGGAATTTCAGGGTAAGGTGTTCAAGAGGGCCAGCCAGTGCTCTCCCTCCAATTTAGGTTGCTATCAGTCAGCTGGCTTTACTCTGGTTCTCAAGTCTAACTTAAGAACCTCAAATATAAGTCTAAGAACCTTGGAAGAGCCAGAGAAGGATATAAACATTGTAAGTTTCTAATTTACAAAATTGTTTTCAAAAAAACCTACCTGTTAATACTTTTACCAATGATTGTATCAATGCTTGCACCGTAATGTGATTTTGAAAAATTTCCTAATTAGAGATGGAAAAGGAGCATGTGTTAATTTAAACCTTTGTGAAACTAGTAAGAAAAGTTCTTTCCAGATGTTTGTTCATCTTCTGTATCACCTCAGTTGTGAAGTACCTGCTCATTCATCTCTGTACATCTACCTTTTTGTTTTAAGGTGCTTTTCTTACCAACTGGAATAAATCCTTGATATAGTAATCATATTAGTCCTTTAATCCCTCACTCAATTTGATTATTTTTAAATTTATTTTGTTTGGATTTGGAAATGCAGAAGTTTTTTAAAGTTTCTTTTAAACAAATCTAGCTAATCTTGTATTAAAAAGTCACATATTATTTGGAAGTCCTTCCTGGTCCACACACTTGATGTCTTCTGTGTTTTGATTAGAAAAAAAACTAGAAAATTTAATTGTGTCCAAATATTGAACTAATCATCCCAATCAATTTACTGAATAGCCGACCATTTTAAAAACTAAATTCTTAACAAAAATCACATTCATATTTTGAGAGAGCTGTTTTGGTTTTTAAAGGAACCAAGAGTTTTGAAAAGCAGCAAGATTACAGGTTTACAGGATAAGGCAGACTCTTAATATGCAAAATACATAATTTCAAAGCTATCCACAATGTAAAGCACATCACAAAACCCCAAAATATTGAAATACATGACCCACAGGCACCCTGGAGACAACCCCAGGCTGGAGACAGCCCTGGCCTGTCACTGAGTCCCTTCACTCCTCAGGGTCTGTCTGAGCAGGAAACTGTGCATCAAACACACACATCACCATGAGAATACTAACAAGACACACTGAGGAGGACCCAACACACATCCCACAAGTGACGCGTGTGCTTTAGAATCAATGACGAACGTTCACACTCCCAAGTCTCCCTGAAACATTAGATGTTAGTCACCAAACTCAAGTACTAGGAAAGGAAACTTGGAAAGAGAGCAAGTTCAGAATTCTTAGCATGACAGCGTCACCCTCTCCCCCACCATGATTATCTGTGTTTGAGGACATGTGTCTGGTTCACACAAGGAAACAAACCTCGAGGCTGTGGGGATTTATGGTCACATGACTCTGCTTCCCTGCATCTCCCATGGAAACAGGAGAAGATGATCTAACAATCCTCAGACCTAAACACAGTCTCCTGCAGCCCTTCTCTTAAAGTTTACTAATGACTAATCCATGGTGGGGGACAGGGGCTGTGATGGGCACGGGAGTTGGGGTTTACCAAAGACAGAGCTCCAGTTTGGGAAGATAAAGAAGTTCTATAAATGATGGTGATGATAGCAGCCCAGTACTGTGAATGCAGGTAATGTCAATCAACTGTACATTTTAAAATGATGGAAATGGTAAAAATTTAAGTTATGTAAATATTACCACAATAAAATTTTTCAATTAAAGATAAAAAGTAACCTAAACTACTATCTCCAACTTTATGCATCCTGTAACCTCCACACTGTGGTGTGCAAAACAAGTAAGATCTTTTAGGTTCAAAATACAACTGTAAAAAGTTACATGACAAATCCATGGTAAAAAGATGGTGACAGCTATGCTCAGAGAGGAAGTACCAGCAGATGCTAATGTCCCAAGGCACCTGGATATGAAATAGTAAGGATGACTATCTAACACACTCGCTGAATATCCATGAGGCCTCAGTCAGCTGCCACTACTGACAACCATCCTGGCCCCACATGCTCTCTGCCCAAGAAGCACCAATAAACCCATGGCTATTCACTAGGCTAACTGGCAAACATCTGTGGCCAGGCACGAGGGCCCTGCTGGAACCTCAGTTGCTCAGAGAAATGCCTAAAAACAAGACAACCTGGGCTCCAAGCAGAGCAGCACCCTGCCTGGCTACACCCTAACCTAGCATGTGTATGAATTATCCCACTTCTCCCCCTTGCTTTCTTGATGTGTGTCCTAAATCGACTTAATAAACTGTGACAGGCATGTGAGTCCAATCTGCGAGCCTTCTGGTTCCATGACCTCAGGGGCAGCTGGCCTGGAAGGATGCTGGCAGACCTCCAGGGCAGTGGGCTGACTTCCCACAAGACACACACCTTCACCTGTGAGCCGGTGCCAGCCGCACGGCTCCAGCGAAATGGTCCTGGAGAAAAGGGATGTTTAAGGCAAGTACCGTGGGCACCTGCAGCCCTCACCACACCTGTTAGGCCTGGCCCGCCCAGTCCTCTGCTCCCTGAATACCTCCCCCTCTGAAACTCCTGTGAAAACACATCGCAGGTTGTGCCTACATCCTCCTCCTCTCTCACTCCATGCTGTCTCTGCTTTGCCAAGTCAACATTTCCAGCCCAACCTTGCTATTAAGTTCTGGAACCACAATTAGCCCTGGATTCAAATTCTACTTCTGCCACTTCTTATCTATGTGACATCAGGCAAATTATGCAACCTCCCAGCTTTTACCAGATTACAGTGATTTTGACTTTGAGGCCTATCTTCAGAACTGTATCACACAATGCAGTGCCTAGAGCGCTGCACCCCTCAGCAAACATTCCCTCTCCCCTCTCCGAAGAGCACAGTCTAGAAAGAAGGCTGATTCCTCTGGGTTCCTACTTTTTATACTAAAAAAAATAAGCCTCAGAATTTGACAGCACTCTCAGGAGGTAACTCAACAGCATGATCAACCACCTGGATCACCTTAGTACTTCAGAAATCATATACCCAGCATTCTCAAACTACCCACTACTGACGGCTCAGGATATGCAGAGTAACCTTAATATTTTAATTAAAAGTAATTAAAAAGTAGTAAAAATGCTACAAAGCCAAGTGACACTTTGACACTTTTAAATGGCCTAGCTAGGAATACGTATTCTAGTTCTGTCCCCTCAATAGCACAGATAATGAAATACTGATCATTTTTTAAAAATCAGCATTTTCCTGCAAGCTATTTTTTAAAAATGTTGTGAGTTTCACAGTTAAATATTTTATAATCATTAGGATGCACCCTTGTCTCTAAAACAACAACAACAACAATTCTCAGTGCTGCAAAATCCTCAGAAAGAAAATCTGTGCCAACAATAAAAGGGTTTATAGGAAGAAGCTATTCTTTAAGCAAAGCT
This sequence comes from Tragelaphus eurycerus, assembly GCA_935064755.1. Lineage (NCBI taxonomy): Eukaryota > Metazoa > Chordata > Mammalia > Artiodactyla > Bovidae > Tragelaphus > Tragelaphus eurycerus. The sequence goes on along the minus strand of CAKXYN010000202.1, from coordinate 928,720 downwards.
TCACCAAGAATCTGCCTAATAAAATTACAGAAACTATCATTCACTAACGTGCTAATTTACATGAACACTGCAGGTCAGTGATCTGAAGGGACATGCCTGTACAGGTAAGTCAAAAAATAAGTTCATACCAATTTGTGAACTCTTGAAAGCAACCTTATGTCCTCACGCCAGCAGAAGAAATCTTTTCAGGTGACAGGAAGGAAACCCAGGGACACTGTTCTCCTGAAAATCATCTTCTCAACTGCTGGGTCCACCCTAACCTGGGTTTTCTCACCAACCTGTCCAACATGGCATTTGCTTTAGAAGACAGATCAGTGAGTATGTTGGCTCTCTCAGGTTAGAGCAGGAAGAACTGGAGAGCATCTGTGAAAAGCACAGGTGTCCTAGAAATAAAGATTATAGAGAGAGCCATAAATATAGCTTATCAACAGAGTCCCTCAGCTGGCTCTGATCGCAGCCAGGTTTGGAAACCTCTAGAACTGACTCCAGCTCCATGATGTCAACACTCCCCCTTCCTCCTCCATACAGTCCCCAGGCTGAAGTGGGTGGGCAGGTCTCAAGGGTGAGGGTGTTCAGGTGCACAAGCCAAGCTCTGGCCCAGGAGAGTGCTCAGAAGGCCTGCCCTGGCCAGTGTGCAAAAGGACAGAGCAAGTAGGCATAAGAAACCACCTCACCCTTGAGCATCAGATGCTGCTGCCCAGTCCATGGGGGCCCAGCAAGCACAGGGCAGTGATGTGAACTTAGTATGTGCCAGGTGCCAATCCTGGCAGGGACAGTCACATGCATGCTTGCACAGCAATGGTGGCTAAATGTTCAGATACAAGGAACACCTGTGAACGGCTGTAACCATCAAGCCCACAGCTCAAGTCGTTAAGACCAAGGAAAAAAAAAAAGAAAGAAAGAATGCCATTTGCAGCAATATGGATGGACCTACAAATTATCATACTGAGTGAGTACAGTCAGTCAGAGAAGGACAAATACCACAGTACTATTTATGTGTGGAACCAAAAAAAAAAAAGGTACAAATGAACTTATTTACAAAACAGAAATAAAGATGCAAAAAACACGGTTACCTGGGGCAAAGTGGAAAGGGATAAATGGGAGATTGGGATTGACATATATATACTACTTCTTCCTGTTCAGTTGCCCAGTCATGTCCGACTCCTGTGACCCCATGGACTGCAGCACACCAGGCCTCCCTGTCCCTCACCATCTCCCAAAATTTGGTCAAGTTTGTGTCTATTGCATCAGTGATGCCATCCAGTCATCTCATCCTCTAATGCCCTCTTCTCCTTCTGTCTTCAATCTTTCCCAGTATCAGGGACTGTTTCAATGAGTTGGCTGTTCACATCAGTTGACCAAAATACTGGAGCTTCAGCATGACTCCTTCCAATGAGTATTCAGGGTTGATTTCCTTTAATATCGACTGGTTTAATCTCCTTGCTGTCCAAAGGACTCTCAGGAGTCTTCTCCAGCACCACAGTTCAAAGGCATCAATTCTTTAGTGCCTTGCCTTCTTTAAGGTCCATCTCTCACAACCGTACGTGACCACTGGGAAGACCATAGCCTTGATTATATGAACTTCTGTCAGCAGAGAAATGTCTCTGCTTTTAAACACACTGTCTAGATTTGTCAAGGTTTTCCTGCCAAGAAGTAATCATCTTCTGATAACATGGCTGCATCACCATCTGCAGTGATTTTAGAGCCCAAGAAGAGGAAATCTGTCACTATCTCCACCTTTTCCCCTTCTATTTGCCATGAAGTAATGGGGCTGGACAGGGAGGCCTGGTGTGCTGCGATTCATGGGGTCGCAAGGAGTCGGACATGACTGAGTGACTGAACTGAACTGAACTGAACGGGGCTGGATGCCTTGATCTTAGGTTTTTTTTTTAATATTTGGTTTTAAGCCAGCTTTTCCACTTTTCTCCTTCACCTTCATTAAGAACTTTAGTTCCTCTTCATTTTCTGCCATTAGAGTGGTGTCATCCATATATCTAAAGTTGATATTTTTCCCACCTATCTTCATTCCAGCTTGTAACTCATACAGCCCAGAATTTCTCATGATATGCTCAGCATATAGGTTAAATAAACAAGGTACCAACAGATAGCCCTGTCATACTCTTTTCTCAATCCTGAACCAATCAGTTGTTCCATCTGCTATGCTGTGCTCTGTCGCTCAATTGTGTCCAACTCTATGCAACTCCGTGGACTGTAGTCCACCAGGCTCCTCTATCCATGGCGATTCTCCAGACAAGAATACTGGAATGGGTTGCCATGCCCTCCCTCCAGGAGATCTTCCCAACCCAGGGATCGAATCCAGGTCTCCCAAATTGTAGGCGTATTCTTTACAGTCTGAGTCACCAGGGAAGCTAGTTGTTCCATACAGGGTTCTAACTGTTGCTTCTGGACCAGCATACAGGTTTCTCAGGAGACAAGGAAGATGGTGTGGTGTTCCCCATCTCTGTAAGAGCTTTCCACAGTTTGTTACGATCCACATAGTCAAAGGCTTTAGCATAGTCAATGAAACAGATAACCATAGTACTATATAAAATAGGTAACTAGTCAGGACCTACTGGATAGCAGAGGGAACTTTAATCAACCTACTGGATAGCAGAGGGAACTTTAACTCAAAGACCTATATGGGAAAAGAATCTAAAAAAGAGTGGATGTAAGTACAACTGATTCACTGTGCTATACAGCAGGAAGTAACACAACATTGTAAATAAACTGTGCTAAGTTGCTTCAGTCGTTTCCAGCTCTTTGTGACCTCATGGACTGTAGTCCGCCAGCCTCCACTGTCCATGGTATTCCCCAGGCAAGAATACTGGAGTGGGTTGCCATGGCCTCCTCCAGGGGATCTTCCCCACCTAGGGATCAAACTCACATATCCTGCATTGGCAGAAACAAAAATTCACTTAGAGGGGAAAAATATCTAGAAGTCTCTCTGGATTTAGGACTCACACATGCCCGTCCTGTGAACCTTTGCCAGATCTATGCACCTTTCCAGGAAAGCAGCTGTGCAAGTCCTGTTACGTATTTCCATGGGTATGGACATGGGCAACCCTGATGGTAACCTTGCAGGAAAAGACCTGCAAGGATTAAATGTGCCAAACTTTTTTTACCATGGAGATGAAACTAACTAACTATGATTGCATTTCTTGCCACGCTACCAAACTAAGGGCCATCTGGGCAAAAGAAACTTTCTTTTGCACAGCACTCAGGTAACACCTACAAGTCCACTCTCTCTCTGTAGGAAGAAGAGCAGTCAGGTTGCTATGTAATACAAAAACTAAGAATACAGGCTATAAAACAGAACTGTGTCTAATATGCTCACATACACAATTAAGATCCTATGAAGATGGAGCAAGGCCGATGAATCTCAGCATTAGTTACATGATTACACACATTAAATGCAGCATCCTCAACATTCTGAGAGAGCAATACCAGCCAAATAAGTTCTGAGTTTCTTTTTAAACTGAAATACAGCCTACAAACCACAAAACCTCTTTTAAAGTGTAAAGTTCACTAAGTTTTCATATACTCACAGGGTCGTATAACTCTCATCACTAATTCCAGAATGCTGGTTACCACTCCCGAATGAAACCCTATAGCCCCTAACAGTCACTTCTCATTCCTCCCTCCCCCAGTCCCTGGCAACACTCATCTACTTTGTCTCTGAGATTTACCAGGAGTTCTGGATCTTTAATATATATGGGATTACACATTACATGACCTTTCCTATCTATCTTTCACCAAGCATGTTTCCAAGGTTCATCCCTTCTCAAGGCTGAATACTATTTCATTACGTGGAGACAGCACATCTAGTTTTATCCATTCATCAGCTGGTAGGCATCTGGGTAATTTCTACTTCACCATTGTTATGAATAATGGTGCTGTGAACGTTCTTGTTTTTGTGTGGACATATGTTTTTCCTTTTCTTGAGCCTATACGCCTAAGAGTGGAATTCCCTGTTGTCTTCCCTCATGGCTCAGAGCTAAGAATCCACCTGCCAGTGCAGATGCAGATTCAATCCCTGGGTGGGGGGAGATCCCCTGGAGGAGGAAATGGCAACCCACTCCAGTATTCTTGCCTGGAGAATTCCATGGACAGAGAAGCCTGGTGGGCTACAGTCCATGGGGTCGCAAAAGAGTCAGACACAACTTAGTGACTAAACAACAACAACAAATGATAACTCTGTTTAACTTTTTGAGAAACTGCAAACTTTTCCAAAGCATCTATAACCCATCAGCAGTGTATGAGAATTACAATTTCTCCACATCCCTTCCTACATTTGTCATTGTCCAATACTTTGATTACAGCCATCCTAGAGGAGAAGGCAATGGCACCCTACTCCAGTACTCTTGCCTGGAAAATCCCATGGATGGAGGAGCCTGGTAGGCTGCAGTCCATGGGGTCGCTAACAGTCGGACATGACTGAGCGACTTCTCTTTCACTTTTCACTTTCATGCATTGGAGAAGGAAATGGCAACCCACTCCAGTGTTCTTGCCTGGAGAATCCCAGGGACAGAGGAGCCTGGTAGGAGGTCGTCTATGAGGTCGCACAGAGTTGGACACGACTGAAGCGACTTAGCAGCAGCAGCAGCAGCGTGGGTATGAAGAGGTATTTCATAGTAGTTTTAAACTGCGTTTCTATAATGACACATTATACTGCACGTTTTCATGTCCTTTTAAAAGCAATTGTGTATCTTCTTTGGAGAATGTCTATTCAAATCCTTTGCCCGTTTCTAAATTGGGCTAGTTTTCTTATTGTTCAGTTTTAAGAGCTCTGTATGTATTCTGAATACCAGACCCTTAACAGTTCTATAACGTGCAAATAATTTCTTCGACTCTGTGGGTTGGTTGTCTTTTCACTTTCTTGATGTCATCTGGAACACACACATTTTAAGTTTCGATAAAAGTCCAATTTATTTTTTTCTTAGTGACATATCTTGAGAAACCATTGCCTAATTTAAGGTCAAAGATTTCCACCTATTTTTTTTTTTCTACTGTAGGGGCAGTGAGTAGTCTCAGCCCACAAGCTGACACCAAGAGCCCCCAAGCACTTCCATACACACTGTTTAATCTGATAAAGAGGAATTATTGTTTTTACCATTTTATAACTGAAAACTGAGATCCACAGAACTGATAAATATACTCTCCCAACAGAATCCCCAAAATATTTTTCAAAGAGAGAGATTATGTGCATGTATGTGTGTGTATATATGTATATATCATATGTGTATATACATGTACATGACATACATAAATACACATTTATGACATAAACAAAACCACACACTGACACACCCCTCACTTGGGCAGGGATTTTAGGGCTCATTTCCCCACTTGCAATCACACCTCCACTCCCTGCTCTGCTTCTGCAGCTCCCCGGGTCTGGACCACTTGCTCCCCCTTCAAACGCACTCCCAGTAGGGTCAGAGTGTGACTGTGGTTTACAGAGTGCTCTCACACGTGCTGCTGCCTGTCATGACCCCAAGGCCACTTCTCCCCACTCCTGCACCCGCACACGCCGGCATCCCCTCCGGCACCTGTCTTCTCCGATCCACATGTGCCAGTCTGTCCCCCCACACAGGGGAGCAGGATGAGAAGGGGAAGACAGTTGTGGTCAATTTCCAAAGCGCTGTTACCTGAAGCATCCAGGCTGAGGCCCCTTGGTGAGCGCACCGGAGGGTGCTGTGCTTCCAGAACACACCCAGAAAACAGGCAGTTGGTGGATGTTTGAGGGGGTTCTCAGGAGGGCAAAGGTGGGGGTGTCCTCCAGAACCCTCAGACCCTGGATCAGCCACACGTGCACAGCCTGGCTGGGAGCTGAGTTGTATGTGACATTTTAATTGAAATGTTGTGCTTAACTTTAAATAAACATAGCAGTTTAGGCCACTGTGTATACATTTAAAGCATGGTGCAAATATAACACACCTCTGAGACCAGAGTACAGGCAGAAGGAAATACAGGGCAGCTCAACTCACCAAAACAAATGAGTGAGGAGAAAATGATTGAGGATTAGAAACAAACAGTCCTTATGGCTCATCAGTCTAGTTTCCACCCAAATGGGAATGGAAAAAAGGAATGTAAATTATAGAGTCAGAAATGAAAACCATTCAACTGTACTTATTACTTGGTGGAAAACAAGAAATCCATCAGGAAACACCACAAGCAATGGTTTCATCAATTTTCCAATTAAAAATTCACCTTTTTGCAAAGTTAAATTAATCATTTATGTATGCACATGTGTGTATTTGTGTGTACACAAAGGTTTTTCATCACTGATTCACAACTCCCTACACATGTTCTTAAACTCTGTGCTAATCACCCCCACCCTGAGGAACTTTGAACAACTAGATAAACTACTCACTTACACGCGGAGAGGGGCACTAACAGTTGTTAGATTCTCCCCAAGAGCAAGTCACCCTTTGGAAAGCATGACACACACATGCATGGATAAAGGCCCCACAATTAAAACTGAACTATCTATGCTAGCAGACAGGAGATGTTGCACATGAAAGGGAAACACTAAGATGCTCAGACATCACCCAGGACCACCAAGCAAGAGGCAGCGCAGGCAGCTTGCTATCAAACACCAAGACTCTGCCAGAAGACCCTGAGGGGCCTGACCCCACGATGGCATGTTCCCCCTCTCACTGTTCCTCCCTCCCACTCCTCAGGCACAGATCTTCACCACAAAACAAAGCATCTGTGAGACAGATTACTAGCACAGCCACAAACGGGCAGACACAACAAGAGCACCTGCCTTTAAGAGCAGGAGCCACATACAAACTCAACACTGCGCCCTATCCAGCACCGGGCCTCCCTTCCAGGGCCCTGCTGGACTTAGCAGGGCTCAAAGTCCATGACATTAAAAGTTCGCTTCCTCATCTGCACTAACTGCATTTCAGGTGCTCAGCATCATGTGCGGATCGCTCAGAAACACATTCCCATCACTGTACGGAGCTCTATTGAGCAGCACCATCCCACACACTGAAGCTATAGATGCTGGCTCTCTTCCCACATGAGATAATCAGAGCTGTCACAACGTCCGATCTGCACAGACTTCATCTTGAGTGAGACAAGGATCTGCAGAGCATCTCCATTCCACTCCCACACTTAGGGTTAGCAGAAACCTGAACTTCTAGGCCCCTCAAATCCCAAGGCCCCTCCGCTAGTCTATATTTTTTTAAAATACCTTTAGCATCTGGGATAATCATGACAGTAACAGTAAACAAATGTCCTCGGGACATTTGGTAACAGGGAAGAAAGACAACTCAGGCCCCTGACTCACACCCACTATGGCTTCCAGCTCCCTCAGCTTCCACCTCCCTGCCCAGGTGCCAGCTCTTTCCTCTGTGATTAGTTTTGGGTAAAAGAACTATATTTAATTTCTGATATTGAATTAATGACTTTCAGAAAAAAAGACCCCTGGGACATAGAAATTTCATCCTTTCCTAGCTGGACAAGCTAGACAACTACTGTAGGCCTTAAAACCGAGGACACAACATCCTGGCAGGGCTAGGAACGGGACAGTGTGACTTGGTGCCCAGACACCTCATTGTGCCTGGACACCCATGACGGTGACTGGGAACGCTGTCCACACACCTTCTCATGCTATCACACAGGCAGATGGCCCTTCTTATGCATAACAAAGACATGTGTTCTGAGCTCCAAATTTAAACATGGAGATCAAGGTACAGAAATGTCACAAACAGACTGTAGACAAATATCTCCAGGACTGTATTTCATTACTCCTGATTCATTCACTGAATATTTTCTCAAAGTAATGACCTACAATCAACTAGAGCAAATTCAACAAAGAAAATAAGGATAATGAATGCAAGAAATGCATGTACACACACAAAATTAACACATATAAAACATGGACTCTTTCCCCACATGATACCTTTAAATTTTAGGTTTAGGAAGAAGAGGACAGCAATATTTCACTTGTAGTACATAACCACCCCTCCCTTGAGGATGTCATCCAATTGAGCCTGTTCCACATTCTTTTTCTTGTTTAAATTTTGTCTGACTCACATAATGTCAAAATCCAACTATTTTATCATGAAATGCAAAATAATTAAAGAAACAAACATAAAAGTAAGACTGTAAGTCACTACTGAAGTCACTTTCATACTTTCTGCCACCTCAAGGAAGACATCACAGTGTCAAACTCCTTCACCACCCTGACATGACTTGAGCACATTCAGAACAGGCCTCTGAGGAAAAGAAAAGGGACTAAGGCACAGTGCCTCAGCTTCCAGTCCTCCTGCTTCCCCAAACAGGCACCTGGCCCATAGGATGTGCTCTTAGAAATGCTGCTCAGGCTCTGCCCTCTCAGTGCGCAGACTTCCTTTTCCCCCCAAAAAAGGCAAGCCCCATGCATGAGCACACACCAGCCAGGACTCACACTTGGCAAAGAAGGTCCTTCCAGCCAACCATCCACTGCCCATCTCCATGGAAGATCTCCAGAACAAGAACCACCAGCCAAGTGTCTAGGCTAATTCCTCAAAACTGGGTCCCACAGAACTATCTCAGTGAAGGGACACCACAATCCAGCAGGAGAGCCCCAGGACAGACACGACCTGGGAGGGCTCCCCAACGCCCTGGTGACATAGCCACTCAGCCTTTCCTAGCTGGACAAGCTGGCCACCTGATGGCCCTCCTACCAGGACACAACTCCTGGCCCGCCTCCAACAGAACAGCTGCAACTCCCTTCACGGACACTCCTGTCTCCTGACACCCATGGGTCACTGGGAGAGGCTCCACACAAGCCTTCTCATCTATCACATCAGGAAGATGGCCACTTCTTATGCATGTAACATCAAACAATTATAGAAAACCACCCCAAACCAATGTATGATCTAATGAATTAATGTCACATAACATACTGTAGACAAATATCTCCAGGACTGTATTTATTACCCTGATTTTTCTTGCATATTTTTCAAAATAATGACCTGCCCAATCAACTAGAGCAAATTCAACAAAGAAAATAAGGATAATGAATGCAGAAATGCAGCACCCAAGGTAAACCTGGCCCTTTCCCTTTCCTCCACTATGATGCAGTCAAATTTTAGTTTCCCATGTTTACATCCCAATATTTCACTTTAAGCTGTTCACACCAACCCCTCCCTGAGATGCATCCAATTGAGGAGGCCCTGTTCCACATTCTTTCTCATTCTTACTTTTTCTGTTTCACATACTTTCAAAATCCAACTATTTTATCAGAAATGCAAAATAATTAAAGAAACAAACATAAAAGGAAGATGCCAACAAGTCGTGAAGTCCCTGTCATGGTATCCCCGGAATCACGATCTTCCCCCAGGAAGCTACCACACTGTCAAACTCCTTCACCACCCTGGGACATAACATGAGCACACTCAGAACAGGCCTCTGTAGGAAAACTGCTCGGACTCTGTGACAAAGAAACAGTGCCTCACAATGAAGTCAGGGCCTCTCCCCCCACCCCGACACCCAGCCCAGGTTACTTACAGACAGCTGCTCAGGCCGCGTCTGCCCCAACCTTCCCCATCCTTCTCCCCTCAGCTCAGAAGCCCCACTGCATGTCCTCACCCCAGCCAGACTCTCTCCTGCGAAGAAGGTCCCTACAGCCAACCATCCACTGCCCATCTGCATGGAAGATCTCAAGAAACATGAACACACTCAGCCTGTGAAGGCTAAAGTCAACGGCTGTGCCCCACAGAACTATCTCAGAAGTGACACCACCATCCAGCAGGACCCAGAGCACACCTGGGAGTCAAACTGCCAACATCCAACTGCCCTCCACCAGAAAAACAAGAGAATCTGCCAAAACACCTGATGGCCCTCCTCTTCACTGACAACCTAAAGCCCTCACTGTGAGGTCCACAGCTGCAACTCCCATTCATGGGACATCCTGACTCCTGCCAGGGTCACTGGGAGATGCTGTACCCAGGCCCACACTCCCACTTCATTAAAAGTCCATTTTTACAATAACAGTTCAAACAAATATAGAAAGGAGCACCCCAAACCAATGTATGCCCTAATGGATTACTTTAAAGTGAACCTTCAAACCACAACCAAGAGAAATCCTGTGACCCACCAAACACAAGCTGGCACAAGATTGCCCGGCCCACAAACCTTCCTTACCTTTCCCTGAGAAGCATCCTGATCTGATCCTTTTGCAAAAAGTGACCCAAAGACCTGTCCACTTTCCCTTTCATTCTCTATGTTGCAGACAGAATCTATAAATCTCCCCATTTAAAACTCAACTTCCAGAAACTCCACTTAAGATAATGCCTCAGAGTCCCATCACTTCAGAGGAACCAGATGCGGAAACCCAATGGAACCAGTGCAGATGCTCACTCTTGCATGGCCCCTACCAAATCACAGCAGATGCTCTCAGATCCTGGCTCTAGAGAAGCCAGTGCCCCACCGTTGGAGAAAGGCCAGGGATGAGGCCCTGGGGCCTACCACCAATAGCCCTGAATGAGGGTACCATCCTGGAAACAGGATCTCCGAGCCCCAGGACACAATTCAGATAAGCACAACTTGGACAGCACAGTAGGACCACAACATGAGGACAACAGCCAGAACCACCCGTGTAGCAAGGCTGCTACAAACCTGTGACCACAGAAACAGTGTGACAATGAACGCTGGGTGTCTGAAAGTAATCTGACACACAGCCACAGGTAACTGATACACACAGGCCTCCAGGCCGCGTGTGACTGGCCCCTGCCCATCCTTCTAGTCTCATCCAGAATCACCCACAGATGGAGCTCCGCCACATACTAGAGAACACTACACTGGGGAGCCAGTCTTTCCAGAACCTCAAAGGTTGCCAGACTTTATTTTCCATAGGATACTTTTAAAACATGATAAAACAGTCACAATATAATGTTAGCAGCCCTGACTTTATCAAAGGCAGGTGCTTCATACAAATGTATACCAGAGGATCTTAGAGGGTGTTACATCACCTTCTGGCCAGGGGGCAAACTGCCAACATCCAATGACCTTCTCCTTGTAAAAGGAAGAGGTCAATCCCAGAATTACATCAGGTGATTATTCTTAAACAGACTCCACTAGATAAGTTTACATTGACTGTGTGGATCACAACAAACTGGAGAAAATTTAGTAGATGGAGAATTACTAGACCTAAAGTCTAACGTGACTAATATCAAGAGGTTAATCTTATGCAGGTCAATATATTCATTATGTGTAGAAGGGCAGGACAAGTGGAGACTTAACAGCAATCACTGGTTCCACAAACAAAAAACCCTACGTCAAGGCTGTATGTTGTCACCATTTATTTAACTAATCTGCAGATTGTACTTATGCTAAGAGTTTTCTGATTTCATCATGAGAAATGCTGGGCTAGAATGAAACACAAGCTGGAATCAAGACTGCTGGGAGGCTGTAGTAATCACCTCAGATGGCCGGACAAGCCTGTCAGGTATGACAGAAAGTGAGGAGGAGTTTATAGGTCAAGACCTCTCGATCACACTCAGGAAGTATTATTAAGCTGGGCTCTAAGTTAACTCAATATTCAGAGAAGAGGAAGATGGGGGCATCTGATCCCATCAAGTCATGGCAAAGAGATGGGGAGAGCACAAGTAGTAAAGCAGTGACAGGCTCTGGTTTCTTGGGCTCCAAAATCACAGCATATCGGGGACTGCAGCCATGACCCCAAATGAAAATGACTCTTTGCTCATGACCTTTCCCACGGGAGGAAGAGCTCCGGCCCCCAACAACCAGCCTAGACAGCATATTAAAAAGCAGAGACATCATTTTGCTCACAATGGTCTGTATAGTCAAAGCTATGGTTTTTCCAGTAGTCACGTATGGATGTGAGAGTTGGACCATAAAGAAAGCTGAGCACTGAAGAACTGATGCCTTGGAACTGTCGTGCTGGAGAAGACTCTCTTGAGAGTCCCTTGGACAGTAAGGAGATCAAGCCACACCATCCTAAAGGACATCAGTCCTGAATGTTCATTGGACGGACTGATGCTGAAGCTGAAGCTCCAATACTTTAGCCACCTGATGTGAAGAACTGACAAATTGCAAAAGACCCCGATGCTGAGAAAGATTGAAGGCAGGAGGAGAAGGGGACAAGAGAGGATGAGATGGCTGGATGGCATCACCGACTCGATGGATGTGAGTTTGAGCAAGCTCCAGGAGCTGGTGATGGACAGGGAAGCCTGGTGTGCTGCAGTCCATGGGGATGCAAAGAGCTGGACACGACGGAGCGAATGAACTGAACTGATGCACAGATACACACGCATCTGTGTGGAAATTCTCCAAACTCTAACCATCGTATTTGGCTGCTCACTCCATCAAGACTGGTTGTTCCCCCTGTAGCCCACACACGCCATCACACATACCAGCCCTCCACCTGCCTCTTAGTACACCGGCTGTGCCTTCTCTCCGTTAAATTTCCAGCAACCAGCAGAGACCAGCTGCTGCTGCTGCTAAGTCACTTCAGTCGTGTCCGACTCTGTGTGACCCCATGGACGGCAGCCCACCAGGCTCCCCCGTCCCTGGGATTCTCCAGGCAAGAACACTGGAGCGGGTTGCCATTTCCTTCTCCAATGTATGAAAGTGAAAAGTGAAAGTGAAGTCGCTCAGTCGTGTCCGACTCTTAGCGACCCCATGGACTGGAGCCCACCACGATCCTCCGTCCATGGGACTCTCCAGGCAAAAGTACTGGGGTGGGGTGCCATTGCCTTCCCCGGCAGAGACCAGCAGTAAATATTTATTAAACCAAAGACTTGCCCATGGACAATCTGAAAAACTGTTGTTAAACAGGATCTGAGATTTTTATCAGAGACCACACTATTGTTTCCTCAGTGAATCCTGTGGAACTTCTAAACATTTGAAAGGACTATCACCAAGAAAACCAGAAGGCTCAGTATAAGGCACTTGCAGCCACTGGAGCTCTAACGGAAGGCTCCAGATTCAGAGGATGCAAGCATAAATAACAGTAACTTTGTTTTGACACTTGCCTTTTGTACTTAGATTAAAGTGAAAAACAAGATACAAAAGTAGTCCACATAAAATCCCCCGTATTTCTATAGTAACTGGGCTCTTTCCCTCTAGGTTTCCAGCCAAGTGTTAAGAAGGGACAGCTGGGATGTGTCAGAGTCTGGTCCTGTGCCATAGTGGGAAGGGGACAGAGAGAGTCTACTAAGAGAGACGGAGAGGGATGTGCAGAGAGGGAGATGGAGAGGCTAAGAGGGAGAGGCAGAGAGATGAAGAAAGAGAGTTAGAGAGCTAAGGAGACAGGGAGAGAGACAGATGAAAACGGAGCACAAGAGTGAGAGAGAGAGCGCGAAAGAGAGAGAGAGAGAGAGCGAACAAGAGAGAACGCAGGAGAGAGAACGCACGAGCAAGCAGCCTGAGGCAGGGAGAGCAAATGCTCCTAGGCAGCATCCCATCACCGGGGGTGCCCCAGGGCCGGCACCATCGCCAGCACAGCTGGATTACACAGCAGGACTGAAGTAACAGAAGTGCTTCAAGAGGAGCCTAGTACTGCTTGAGATTAAGGTAGTTCTTGGTTTATGCTCTTCCTCTTACAATTTTCTATAAATTGTAAAGATAATCCATGTTGTTGTAAGACATACCATTACAAAAATATTAAATATAAAAAAACCAGATCACATTTGAGAACTTGGGCCAGATGCTGGGGCTCCCTAACAGCAGCAAACAGGACAGGAAATACTCCCTTCATTCTCTCTATCAAGAAATGGGCTCAGAGAAAATTACCAGGTTACACAGCCAACACAAAACCCTGTTACCTTCCTTATTGTTACCTGAAATGAGAAGGAGTGAGCCATCTGCATAATTTAATCAGTTTTGCTTTATACAACACTAAAAATTTACCCCCAAATCTCACAATCTCTATTATTCAGAAACACGTGTAAAGAAAGATACAATTGTGTGCTTGTAAACTACCATATTACAGACAGTACTGATCTGCATGACTGTATTACTCTTGGCCTATATTAATTTAAAGAGGTGAATCATCATAGCCTTCCTAGCATAAAAAAATCTGGGGAGGCTCTAGGCCCCTCTACCCAGGGCACATGGCCGTGGACAGGACACAGAGGGGGAGACGGGGGCTGACTAGAGTCCAGAATTGGCCCCTGCAGCAAATGTATCAGTAGGACATGAGTGACCAGGAGATGGGTCACAGTAAGCCCCCTGTCATCTGTCAACATTTGGGTGAAAGATCTTCATTAGCAGAAGGGAGCTTGGGTAAATTACTAGTGTTCTGTGAAATGACCCTTTACACAAAGATTCTTGGTACTGCTTTTTATTTACACATAATTCCAACAAGTTCTCACTGTTTGGTTTGGCTTTTCATGAAAACATTTGTTTTCAGTGTTTACTCTAGATATCCTTTGCAGAGGGTTTATAAGGCAGTTTTCTTGGGGGTTTTTGTCCTATGAAACAGTTTTTTCCAAATTCCATCATTTACACTATTCCAGAAGTGAGTATTTCTTTTGGATACACTGACACTGTAACACACACACAGACACACATGCATTTCAAAGTCCTCAATCCATAATTTGGTTACTTGTAAGCCAGCAGAAATAGGGCAGCCTTAATACAAATAAAGCCTGAGCTCACACACAGAATTCTGGAAAATAGTTCTTTACTAAGAAATGACTGTGTCACACATCCTCTTATAAATGTTTATCAGATGACCCTACGAATCCGTCACTATTACAGGACAGAGGACAGCTCTCAGAGCATCACTGTTCCGGAGGAAGGAAGGAGCCAGGAAGGAGGAGGAAATAGTAAGAAACAATAAAAGATCAATAGTGGTAATTGCTAGGGTTAAGAGGATGGTGCCTGGAGTTATCACTTCAGATTAAGTCCTCAAGACAACTCCTGAGTTGATGAAATTTAAAGACAAAACACCCAGAGATTCAGACAAGGGACAAAGGCAGGAACAAGTCTAGCTGGGCCCAAGGGTCAAGGCATGGCCATGGTCTGTCAGACTGTCACTGTGAAGGAAGTCACTCTTCCTCAATACGAACCTGATACCTTAAGGTGGGCCACTGACACAGGTAA
Source organism: Tragelaphus eurycerus (assembly GCA_935064755.1). NCBI lineage: Eukaryota > Metazoa > Chordata > Mammalia > Artiodactyla > Bovidae > Tragelaphus > Tragelaphus eurycerus. The sequence goes on along the minus strand of CAKXYN010000202.1, from coordinate 913,654 downwards.
GCATAAGTTAACATTTCAGAGATCAATGATTTGCCAGATAGTTACCTGTGTGGCGTGAAGACGATTAAGTCTCTCCCAGCTCTGAAACTCTGGGATATTCCTCTATCAACAGTCACTCTACAGAAAGCACTTTAGCACAAAGAATTCCACTGCTATGCAAAGGTAGGGCCCTAACTTTGTCTTTGGGAAATATTATTTTTCTAAGTTAACTGAGGCAACACTGGAACAAAATAATGACAAACATCAGATAACCCACTTGACCGATTTAACAGTTCCAGCTGGGTAACACACTCCCCTTCAAGGTTATCTTGTTACTGAGGTGAAGGGAAGAAACCAGGAAAAGTTCCAGCTTTGCCAGGAGAAGACCCAGCTATCCAGGAGCATTCACTGAGACCCTGAGGAAGTTACTTATCTCTTTCTTCGATTTCCTCCTTGGTAAGAAGGAGAGTAAAGCACTGAACAAAACCTAGGATTTCCAACAGAGTCTGAAAGAGACTTTAAAGATTTTGAAAGTTAAATAGGAATTACACATTTGTATCTATGAGCTCACACAAGCTAATTAAGAGTAAAATTTTTCCTCTAGAATTAAAATCAACTGGGTGTGATAGCACTGATCATATTTTATGCTGATCAGAAGATCTCAGGCAGTGATGTGTCTGGTCTGAACCACCAGATGCTGGAGATGACAAGCAACTGGGAAAACAGCCGAGCCTAGATGGTCTGGTATTTATGGGGGAACTTCAGAAGGAAGAGCCAGGAGAGGACTGCAAAAACCCAGAGCAAGTTCTGTGCTTCCTACACAAGGTACTCAGCAAGGAAGGGCAGCAGAACACACACGACTGCAGGAGGTCAGGACACACCGGCTTCAGTACTGCTTTGGTGCACTGTCTGTCTTGAGCGGAAGGCACCTGAAGGGCAGCAGGTGCAGAGGGAGCTCTGCCTGAACCCCCTCATCTGCCAGAACACAGAGGCTCCATAGGAACTTGGTATCACAAGTCTCCTCCCCAGCAGCTTCACCACCAGGAAGACTGACTCTTGTCACAGGAGAGGAGCCAAGAAGTGGCCCCATACACAGACAGACTCTGTCACAAACTGCCATGCTCTACCCATCCTCCAAAGCCCCTCACCTTTCCTAAAATTTCTTCCTCTGCCCTAAGAGTGACTTCCCACCTCCCCTTCGCCTGTTAGGGTGGTTTTCATGTGTGAATTCTAAGCCACCTCAGGAGTCACTCATTTCCCCCTGGGTATCTCCTATTTCTACTTGAGATATGAACATTAATAAACTTATGTTTTTCTCTTGTTAATCTGTCTTTATCATAGGAGTCTCAGTTAAGAACTCGGAAGGGTAGAGGGAAAATCACTTTTCCTCCCCTACAGCATCAGCCAGAGACTTTTTAATTCAGGAGGAAACATATTAGCCCCAAAAAGTGCCACTATGCCAGAGCCCCAGATGTTCTGACATGGCCAGGATAACTGGCACCTTCATAGTAACAATAGCAAATCCTATACAAAGTTCTAGCAGCAGCCCGAAAGCCAAGATTTCACTCTGTCCTTTGGGGAAAGTTCCAGCAGGAGAAATCCCCTGAACAAGATGAGCTCACGACTCTGCCAGTGAAGCAGCTCATGGTGTCCCTCCTGTCTTGGTGCCCACGCACCCTGGTCCCCAGACCTTCCTGTCCCCACGCCCTCCAGCATATTTAGCCCCACCTCAGGGGATCCCCTCACAATGACAGGGAGGCAGCAGACAAGCAGGTGTGGCTACAAAGCCTGTAGGAGCTGGGCCCTGGGTGTGCCAAATGGAAGCCTAGCCACACCAGAGGAAATATCCACTCACTGGACCAATAACCAGAGACACAGAAAACGTGAGACTCCTATCTATGCCCTTGACTAAATTCTCCCCCTGTTGGCAGCCTCAGTGCATTCAGTGCCCCGTCTCTGTCATGACTAAGGCTTCGGAATCCAGACAATTATCATTTTCAGAAGCTCAGAGCCCTGTGAGGCAAGTGGTTACTGAGCACCTACTGTGTGCACAGCACAGGCAGGGCTCCTTTGAGACTAACACCTGTGAGGAGAGGACACATAGGCACAAAGGAAGGGCACTGCCTCAGAGGCAACATCAGGAGACGGAGCAGGAACTCAGGGGAGGCAGAGGCCTGGAAGACAAAGCAATCAGTGGCTGAAACAGGATACAAACAGAGACAAAAAGCCACGGCGACATGTGAGTCCTACAAACACTAATCTTTTCAAGGAGAATACCTACCTCACTGTTAATTAAGAGTTATCAAGATTTAAATTCTTGAACCACTTGACATACCAGGGTGCAGGCTTCTCGAATGTCCCACTTTCTGGCAATCAGTCCTTGAATCAATCTTACTGAAGAAGAGCCACTGTTTCCTTGAAATGCTACTGTTTCTCAGGCCAGTTTCACAGTAAACTTTCCCTTTTCTAAAAAAAATCAGTAACTGACATATGTAAACACACAATAACTTCCAAAATGATCAGCTAATTTAAGAAAATGTTAATTACTACTGGGGGGCTACCCTGGTGGCTCAGATGGTAAAGAATCTGCCTGCAATGCAGGAGAGCTGGGTTTGATCCCTGGGTCCAGAAGATCCTTTGGAGAAGAGAATGGATACTCACTCCGATAATCTTGTCTGGAAAATTCCATGGGCAGACGCAGGCTACAGCCCATGGGGTTGCAAAGACCTGGACACAACTGAGCAACTAACACACACTTTTACCACTCCGGTTACTATCAACAACCATCACCAGTCACTTTCTGGTATTTTTTCATATGTGTGTGCCCATTTTCTGAGGCAGGGATGGCTCACAAATGACAAGAGGAGGTAATTATCCTGCTGGATGAAAGTCTCCCAAGACAAGCCCAACAACCAACCTCTGGTCAGGGATTCCACCCCCTGGAGGAGACGTTCCTGCACAGGTGCAAGTGTGCACGTACTCTTGCTCATCTACTGGCAGACCTGCACCTCACAGGGCTTATTTCAAAGTCTCGACACTAAAAGCTCTTAAACTTGACCAACATCACAAAGTATTTGTCAAGGCTTGTTTTCTTATTTTTTTTTTTTCTTTAGGTTTTCCTGGAGATTACCATCTAACTATTGCAATGGGAGCACTCAGACAGAGGGGTGACAAGCTGGTGGCCCAGCCTTTACTTTAAATCTCTCCAGATCTTGCACTCAGAGCCCTGGCTCGCAACCTAGTATTGTCCTTGGAGTCACACTGAACCTAAAGACCATCTCCCTGAGAAGGGCATCTCTACAACTAAGTAACCACAATACCTAAAGACAAGCCCTTCTAGAGTTTGTCTGCTGGGAAGGGCAGAATCCTCATTCCAAAGATAAGGAAAGATTCCACAGAAACAGGAATGGAACTACTGGGAAGTTCATGAATGCTCCTCCCTCCTGAGAGACTCTCTGCTTTATTCTCCTCTAGATAGTATCATGACCACGTGCCCACACACTGCCACCAACATGGAGATGTCTTCACAGTATGCCAGGTCTGAGGTATCTGAGGATACTTCTTGCTGCTGTCTGTGTCCCTGCTTACTTGCTAGGTCATGTGCTCTTTCCAATTACTTCTCTTAATGGACTGTGGGCAGAGAAACCAGACAATCAAGATTATTATAATTTGAAAATAAACAATAAACTGAAAGTTTAGTTCAGAAGGACATTACTTCAACAAAAATAAGTTTTACTGCATGAAATCAGTTACATTTTTTGTTACTCAAGTTTTCTTTTCCTTTCCCAAGGTTCTCAACAATAATCCTAACAGTTAAGTCCCACTTACAAAAGGAGTGCAACAGGCTACTTTCTGATGTTGAGAATATAAAGAGGCATCAGAGAGCTAAAGAATTCTCTCTGGTCAACATCATCATCAACAGAATAAACTTTAAAAAGTAACAATTCTCTTGTCCAGAAAACTGACCTCACTTGAGAACGCAACAAATGTGCACTTGACAAAGTTCCTTATGAATATTTTTGCAATTGAATTATTTTAAGATCTACAAAGGTTCAAAATTTAAAGAAAATAAGTCACTTTTTTGTAAAGAAATGTGATTTATCATTTTTATAATTTGTTTCATATATATGAAACATTAAGCAGGGGACTCCTACTTGATAAATTGTCAAATCTCTATCAAATACACAAAACTCCATTTTTAACAGTCACACTCATTCTTTTTACACTATATACGTATGTATATATTATGGCCGTAATTTTAAATTGGCATCTGCAGAGAACTTCTAAATTAAAACATCATTTAACTGCTAATGTTCTATTTTAAACAGTCACAGCACAATTTGTATGAACAGTTTTGCAGAATTTTTCCTCACTTAAATGTATTTTTTTATGTATACCTGTGGCAGATTCATTTTGCTATATAGCAAAACCAATACAATATTGTAAAGTTAAATAAAATTTTAAAATAAATAAATAAATGTATTTCAAATCATTTTCTCTTGCTTCCAACTAGCTTTCCAAATTTTCATTAATAAATAGTCCACCCAGGAATATTCTAGAAGCTGAGAAGGTTGAAGAGTGAATATAATCATGACAGACCAAGAAGAGTAGAATCAGCAGTGATGAAGAAAAAAGAGCCATCTGGTGGTTTTTGACTGCTTACAAGGAATAAATACAGTCATGATTCACAGAGACTTGTGTACAACCTTAGGAAAATCCTACCACTCGGCAAGGACTGTGCCAACCTCCAGGCATCTCCTGCCAAGACTCTTCTCACCTGGTGCCTGTGCACCACTAGGCCCCTGGAACCCACTGGACACAGGTACACAGGGCACTGCCTCTGTACCAATTGTATCTACCTTTAGGAAATCACCCCAGTATTCAGATGTCCTTGTACTTCCCCAAATTCCAAGTCAAACACTTAATTCAGCACACACATCACTCAGGGCTCACATGCCACTGACAGCAGCCAGACTGCTCTTCCTGGAGCTCCCCACAGGCTGGCTCTTCTCACATGGACAGTTCTCAGGTTTGCTCTGAGGTTGCTGTTCTTTTCCCCATCTCACATGAACATAAGCATTCATAAAGACTGAAAGCAGTGACTACTTTATATTTGTTCTTTCATGAGAGTAACAAACACTTTTCAAATTTACTGAATCCTAAAAAAACCCAAAAAACTCAGGCCAGTATCATCTGTATGTCTATCCCATAAACCTCCCCGAAAATAATCGAATTTACCAAACTAGGTTAAATTGATCTCCAGGAGAAAATGACAACACAACTATGTTAAACCTGTCTCAAAATCTAGGTTGAGGGTTAGCAAACTAGAGCCTGTAGCCAAAAAACCCAGGTGTTCAGGAGTCCCAAAACTGCACAGTTACAGCTTATTCAAGCTTTGAAACAACGAAAGAATTGGTCCCTATAAATTAGTCTGAGTGGACCTATTACAGGGAAGAAAATTTTCAAAGTTGAGAAAATACTAGTCAGTTCAGTTCACTCACTCAGTTGTGTCTGACTCTGCAACCACATGGACTACAGCACACCAGGCTTCCCTGTCCATCACCAACTCCTGGAGCCTGCTCAAACTCATGTTCATTGAGTCTGTGATGACATCCAACCATATCATCCTGTCATCCCCTTCTCCTCCTGCCTTCAATCTTTCCCAGCATCAGAGTCTTTTCCAATGAGTCAGTTCTTCACATCAGGTGGCTAAAGTATTGGAGCTTCAGCTTCAGCATCAGTCCGTCCAATGAATACTCAGGACTGGTTTCCTTTAGGATTGACTGGTTGGATCTCCTTGCAGCCCAAGGGATTCTTCAAGAGTCTTCTCCAACAACACAGTTCAAAGGCATCAATTATTCAGCGCTCAGCTTTCCTTATGGTCCAACTCTCACATGCATGCATGTGATGTGCATGCATGGACACACATCAGGAAAACCCATAGCTTTGACTATACAGACCTTTGTGGGCAAAGTAATGTCTCTGCTTTTAAATATGCTATCTAGTTTTGGCATAGCTTTTCTTCCAAGGAGCAAGCATCTTTTCATTTCATAGCTGCAGTTACCATCTGCAGTGATTTGGGACCCCAAGAAAATAAAGTCTCTCACTGTTTTCCCAACTATTTGTCATGAAGTGATGAGACCAGACGCCATGATCTTACATTTTTGAATGTTGAGTTTTAAGACAGCTTTGTCGCTCTTCTCTTTCACTTTCATCAAGAGGCTCTTTAATTCCTCTTCACTTTGTGCCATATGGGTTCTGTCACCTGCATATCTGAAGTTATTGACATTTCTCCCAGCAATCTTTGATTCCAGCTTGTGCTTCATCCAGCCTGGCATTTCACATGATGTACTCTGCATATAAGTTAAATAAGCAGGGTTACAATATAGAGCCTTGACATACTCCTTTCCCAATTTGGAACCAGTCTGCTGTTTCATGTCTGGTTCTAACTGCTGCTTCTTGACCTGCATATAGATTTCTCAGGAGGCAGCTCAGGTGGTCTGGTATTCCCATCTCTTTCAGAATTTTCCACAGTTTATTGTAATTCACACAGTCAAACGTTTTAGCATAAGCATTGAAGCAGAGGTAGATTTCTTCTGGAATCCTCTTGCTTTTTTCTATGATCTAACAGATGATGGTAGTTTGATCTCTGGTTCTTCTGCCTTTTCTAAAACCAGCTTGAACATCTGGAAGTTCTCAGTTCATGTACTGCTGAAGCCTGGCTTGAAAAATTTTGAGCATTATTTTGCTAGCATGTGAGATGAGTATAACTGTGCAGTAGTTTGAATGTTCTTTGGCATTGCCTTTCTTTGGGATTGGAAAGAAAACTGACAATTTCCAGTCCTGGGGCCACTGCTGAGTTTTCCAAATTTGCTGGCATACTGACTGCAGCACATCCACAGCATCATCTTTTAGGATGTGAAATAGCTCAGCTGGAATTTCATCACCCCCACTAGCTTTGTCCATAAGGACCACTTGACTTCACACTCCAGGATGTCTGGCTTTAGGTGAGTGATCACACCATCATGGTTATCTGGGTCATTAAGATCTTTCTTGTACAGTTCTTCTGTGTAGTCTTATACCACCTTAAATGGAATCTGTTAGGATGTCCTCAAACTGATGATGGTAAAACTATGCATAGAAGAAAAAGACTCAGATGAACAAGTTTATCATACAAAAAGCAAAAATGTATGCTGTTGAAGGACCATAGTATTCACTGCATTGTTTACTCGCAGGTGTGCTGTTGGAACTGTTTTGATCTCTCATGTTTTCTGGAAGGAACAGGATCGCATGAACTTCACTAACTCTGAGGACAAGACTACATTCAGGCTTTGGTCTCCACCCCTCAATCATGGATCCTGCTTCAGCCCACCTGTCCCCTCTCCCTACACCACAGCTGAGAAATCCCATGCAGTTAAGGGACCACCACAGAGCTCTCTCATGTGTTTCGGCTCTCAGGTCTTGGTCCTCTTTAAATGCTGATTACCCATACATATTGTCTAGTATTTTCTTTGAGGTGCAAAGAACTGTAACTCCACCTTGGCTGGAAGCTGAAGTTCCTGTAACACATTAAGCTACAGGGTAGCCTAGAGCCAAGGGTACCAACTCAGAAGGCAGGCATGTGTATTAAAACCTGTCACTTCACTTTGTCATCTATTGCAAGTGCCCTTTCAGCCTCAATTTCCTCATCTATAAAACGAAGACAATATTAGTATTTCCCTCTTGAGGTTTTTTTTGAGGATTTAGTGAGTCAATACACCTAACCACTGAGAACACTGCCTGACACAGAGTATTTGGACCAAATACTGGTGATATCCACCCATCTGCTTCAGCATTTCACAAGCATATAGGCAGAAACAAAAACACCAGGTATTTTCCAGCCTGACTTGATGGAAGACTCAAAACAACCAGACAATACGGTCATTCTATTCTCTTTTTGACCTTCCCCTTTATCATATTCAAGCAAGACTGCATCACAACTAGGTAAGCTCAACTGTCTACTGCAAAACCTTGAAAAGCAAAGCCTTTTTCAGGATGAATAGAATAAAAAAGACCCTTCTTTGATCCCCTTACCTGTCACAAATTTCACTTCTTCTATTTAAAGAAGGCATGAGGCTGCCGTACTTACAGGTGTAGGACTATAACATCACTCCTGGAGGTGGGGCAGTCGGGTGCGGCATCAGAGAGAGGGAGCCCAAGGACACCTCTACCAAGGGCAGCTGAGCCAGCTCAAGTCTGTATTCACCCCTGGTCAGCATCAGGCCCCCAAGTGCTCACAGCAGACAGAGCAACATGTCTTCTGTCAACAGACCAGGCACAAACAGTTGCAATCACATACTCTGTGCAGAGCAGCACTGGAGTATGTGCATGCCTCCAAGTGTGAAGAGAGTTTCACCCACTCAAGGACCAGTTCAGTTCACTTCAGTCACTCACCCATATCCGACTCTCTGCGACCCCATAGACTGCACCACACCACGTTTCCCTATCCATTATAGTAGATATAATAGTCATCCAAGTTAAATTCACCCATTCCAGTCCATTTTAGTTCACTGATCCTAAAATGTTGATGTTCACTCTTGCCATCTCCTGTTTGACCACTTTCAATTTACCTTGATTCATGGACCTAGCATTTCAGGTTCCTATGCAGCACTGTTCTTTATAGCATTGGACTTTACTTCCATCACTAGTCACATCCACAACTAGGCGCTGTTTTTGCTTTGCCTCCATCTCTTCATTCTTTCTGGAGTTATTTCTCCACTCTTCTCCAATATATTGGGCACCTGTTGACCTTTTTGCCTTTTCATACTATTCATGGGGTTCTCAAGGCAAGATTACTGAAGTGGTTTGCCATTGCCTTCTCCAGTGGACCACGTTTTGTCAGAACTCTCCATTATGACCCATCCATCTTGGGTGGCCCTGCACAGCATGGCTCATAGATTCATTGAGTTAGACAAGGCTGTGGTCCATGTGATCAGTTTGATTAGTTTTCTGTGATGGTGGTTTTCATTCATCTACCCTCTGATGGATAAGAATAAGAGGCTTATGGAAGCTTCCTGATGGGAGAGACTGACTTGGGTGGGGGGTGGGGACTGGGTCTTGTTCTGATGGGTGGGGCCATGCTCAGTAAATCTTTAATACAATTTTCTGTTGATGGGTGGGGCTGTGTTCCCTTCCTGTGGTTTGATCTGAGACCAAACTATGGTGGAAGTAATGAAGGTAATGGTGACCGCCTTCAAAAGGCCCTGTGCACTCACTGCTGCACCCAGTGCCCCCGACCCTGCAGCAGGCCATCACCAACACACGCCTCTACTGGAGGCAGAGGCCATTATCACTCTAACAGCAAAACCAGACAAAGATGCCACAGAAAAAGAAAACTACAGGCCAATATTACTGATGAACATAGATGCAAAAACCCTTAACAAAATTCTAGCAAACAGAATCCAACATGTTAAAGATCACACATCACGACTAAGTTGGCTTTACCCCAGGGATGCACAGATTTTTCAATATTTGCAAATCAATCAATGTGATACACTACATTAACAAATTGAAAGATAAAAACCATATGATTATCTCAATAGATGCAGAGAAAGCCTTTGACAAAATTCAACATCCATTTATGATGGAAAAAAAAACAACCCCCCCAGAAAGCAGGAATAGAAGGAACATACCTCAACATAATAAAAGCCATAGAAGTGAAGTTGCTCAAACGTGTCCAACTCTTTGTGACCCCATGGACTGTAGCCTACCAGGCTCCTCCCTCCCTGGGATTCTCCAGGCAAGAATACTGGAGCGGGTTGCCATTTCCTTCTCCAGGAGATCTTCCCAAGCCAGGGATCGAATCCGGGTCTCCCACATTGCAGGCAGACGCTTTACACCTGAGCCACCAGGGAAGATTAAAAAAAAGCCATAGAAGGAAACGGCAACCCACTCCAGTGTTCTTGCCTGGAGAATCCCAGGGATGGTGGAGCCTGGTGGCCTGCCGTCTATGGGGTCCCACAGAGTCAGACACGACTGAAGCGACTTAGCAGCAGTAGCAACAGCATGAAAAACCCACAGCAAACATTACTCTCAATGGTGAAAAATTGAAAGCATTTCCCCTAAAGTCAGGAACAAGACAAGGGTGCCCATTCTCACCACTACTATTCAACATAGTTCTGGAAGCTTTAGCCACAGCAATCAGAGAAGAAAAAGAAATAAAAGGAATCCAGATTGGAAAAGAAGTAAAACTCTCACTGTTTGCAGATGACATGATCCTCTATAGAGAAAATTCTAAAGACTCCACCAGAAAATTACTAGAGCTAGTCAATGAATATAGTAAAGTTGCAGGATATAAAATTAACACACAGAAAGCCCTTGCATTCCTATACACTAACAATGAAAAAACAGAAAGAGAAATTAAGGAAAACAATTCCATTCACCACTGCAACGAAAAGAATAAAATACTTAGGAATAAATCTACCTAAAGAAACAAAAGATCTATATATAGAAAACTATAAAACACTGACAAAAGAAATAAAAGATGACACAAATAGATGGAGAAATATACCATGTTCATGGGTCAGACGGAGAAGGAAATGGCAACCCACTCCAGTACTCTTGCCTGGAAAATTCCATGGATGGAGGAGCCTGGTAGACTTCAGTCCATGGGGTCACGAAGAGTCGGACACAACTGAATGACTTCATTTTCACTTTTCACCTTCATGCATTGGAGATGGAAATGGCAACCCACTCCAGTGTTCTTGCCTGGAGAATCCCAGGGACGGGGGAGCCTGGTGGGCTGCCGTCTATGGGGTCACACAGAGTCAGACGACTGAAGCGATTTAGCAGCAGCAGCATGGATCGGAAGAATCAAGAGTGAAAATGAGTATACTACCCAAAGCAATCTATAGATTCAATGCAATCTCTATCAAGCTACCAATGGTATTTTTCAGACTCGAACAAATAATTTCAGAATTTGTACGGAAATACAAAAAAACGTCGAATAGCCAAAGCTATCCTGAGAAAGAAGAATGGAACTGGAGGAATCAACCTGCCTGACTTCAGGCTCTACTACAAAGCCACAGTCATCAAGACAGTATGGTACTGGCACAAAGACAGAAATTTAGATCAATGGTAAAAGAATGGAAAGAAACTAGAACCTTAAAGTGCACTTTCTAGCACCATACACAAAACTCAAAATGGATTAAAGACCTAAATGTAAGACCAGAAACTATAAAACTCCTAGAAGAAAACACAGGCAAAACACTCTGACATAAATCATAGCAGGATCCTCTATGACCCCCTCCCACAGTAATGGAAATAAAAGCAAAAATAAACAAATGGGACCTAATTAAACTTAAAAGCTTCTGCACAACAAAGGAAATTGTAAGCAAGGTGAAAAGACAGCCTTAAGAATGGGAGAAAACAATAGCAAACGAAGCAACTGACAAAGAATTAATCTCAAAAATATACAAGCAGCTCATGCAGCTCAATTCCAGAAAAATAAATGACCCAATCAAAAAATGGGCCAAATAAATAAACAAACATTTCTCCAAAGAAGATATACAGATGGCTAACAAACACATGAAATGATGCTCAACATCACTTATTATCAGAGAAATGCAAATCAAAACCACAATGAGGTACCATCTCATGTCAGTCTGAAAGGCTGCTATCAAAAAGTCTACAAGCAATAAATGCTAGAGAGGGTGCGGAGAAAAGGGAACCCTCTTACACTGTTGGTGGGAATGCAAACTAGTACAGCCACTATGGAGAACAGTGTGGAAATTTCTTAAAAAACTGGAAATAGAACTGCCATATGACCCAGCGATCCCACTACTGGGCATACACACCGAGGAAACCAGAATTGAAAGAGACACATGTACCCCAATGTTCATCACAGCACTGTTTACAATAGCCGGGACATGGAAGCAACCCAGATGTTCATCAGCAGACAAATATATGAGAAAGCTATGGCACATATACACAATGGAGTATTACTCAGCCATTAAAAAGAATGCATTTGAATCAGGTCTAATGAGGTAGATGAAACTGGAGCCTATTATACAGAATTAAGTAAGTCAGAAAGAAAAACACCAATACAGTATACTAACACATATATACGGAATTTAGAAAGATGGTAACAATGACCCTATACGTGAGACAGCAAAAGAGACACAGATGTAAAGAACAGTCTTTTGGATTCTGTGGGAGAAGGCGAGGGTTAGATGATTTGTGAGAATAGCACTGAAACATGTATATTACCATATGTGAAACAGATCATGGGTCCAGGTTTGATGCATGACACAGGGTGCTCAGCGCTGGTGCACAATGGTATTCTGAGGATTAATTATAAATGAATCATCAGTCCAGGTTTAATGCATGATACAGGATGCTTGGGGCTGGTGCACTGGGATGATCCAGAGGGATGGTATGGGGAGGGAGGTGGAAGGGGGGTTCAGGATGGGGAACACATGTACACCCATGGCTGATTCATATCAATGTATAGCAAAAACCACTACAATACTGTAAAGTAATTAGCCTCCAATTAAAATAAATTAATTTTTTTAAAAAGGCGGCATTTCCCACAGACTACTATCCTGATTAACACCTAGAATTTACAACTTTAGAATTCACATGTACTAAAGCAGTAAGATGTAAAATTCTGCTTTTTCCAACTTGCTACATCCAAGTTATGTTTCTAAGAGCATATTATGGAATACACTTAAATTGCAAACTCCTGGAGTCAGAGTCATTCAAAATCTAAAAGATGGAAGCACAGTTATAACCACATTTGTATAAACCGACAACAAGAGCAAAGAGAAGTGAAACATTTGAGTTATACACACTCCAGCTGGGCACACTGATATTGAAGAGTGGAGGGTGATTACTAATAGCTACAGAAAGAATAAAGCAGCTGGGCCAAAGTAGAAATGACACTCAGTTGTGGATTTATCTGTTGGTGAAAGTAAAGTCCACTGCTGTAAAGGACAATACTGCACAGAAACCTGAAATTTTAGGTCCATGAATCAAGGTAAATTTGACATGGTCAGGCAGAAGATGGCAAGAGTGAACATCCACATCTTAGGGATCAGTGAACTAAAATGGATGGGAATGTGTGAAATTAATTCAGATGACAATTATATCTACTACCATGGGCAAGACTACCTTAGAAGAAACAGGAGAAGCCCTCATAGTCAATAGAAGAGCCCAAAATGCAGGATTTGGGTGCAATCTTAAAAATAACGGAATGATCTCGGTTCGATTCCAAGGCAAATCATTCAGCATCACAGTAATGCAAATCTATCCCCCAACCATTGATGCCAAAGAAACTGAAGTTGACCAGTTCCATGAAGACCTACAACACCTTATAGAACACCAAAAAAAAAAAAAAAAAGATGTCCTTTACATCATAGGGGATTAGAATGCAGAAGTAGGAAGTCAAGAGATACTCAGAGTAATAGGCAAGTTTGGCCTTAGAGTATAAAATGAAGCAGGGCAAAGGCTAACAGAGTTTTGACAAAAGAACATGCTGGTCATAGCAAACATCCTTTTCCAACAACCCAAGAGATGACTCTTACACATGGACATCACCAGATGGTCAACACCAAAATCAGACTGATCATATTCTTTGCAACCAAAGATGCAGAAGCTCTATATAGTCAGGAAAAATGAGACCTGGAGCTGACTGGCTCAGATCATGAGCTCCTTATTGCAAAAGTCAAGCTTAAATGGAAGAAAATAGGGAAAACCACTAGGCCATTCAGGTATGACCTAAATCAAATCCCTTAGGATTATACAGTGGAGGTGATAAATAGATTCAAGGGATTAGGTCTAGTAGACAGAGTGCCTAAAGAATTATGGACAGAGGTTCATAACACTGTATAGGAGGCAGTGACCAAAACCATCCCAAATGAAAAGAAATGTAAGAAGGCAAGTGGTTGCCTGAGGAGGCTTTCAAAATAGTGGCAAAAAGAAGAGTGAGAAGCAAGAAACAAAGGGAAAGATATACCTATCTGAATGCAGAGTTCCAGAGAATATAAAGGAGAGATAGAAGGCCTTCTTAAATGTACAGTGCAAAGAAATAAAGGAAAATAATAGAATGGGAAAGACTAGAGATCTCTTCAAGGAAATTGGGCATATCAAGGAAACATTTCATGCAAAGATAGGCAAGAAAAAGGACAGAAATGCTAAGGACATAACAGAAGCAGAAGAGATTAAGAAGAGGTGGCAAGAACACAAAGAAAAGCTATTCAAAAAAGGTTTTAATGATATGGATAACCACGATGGTGTGGTCATTCACCTAGAGCCAGACATCCTGGAGTGTGAAGTCAAATGGGCCTTAGGAAGCATCACTATGAACAAAGCTAGTGGAGGTGATGGAATTCCAGTTGAGCTATTTCAAATCCTAAAAGATGCTGCTGTGAAAGTACTGCACTCAATATGCCAGCAAATTTGGAAAACTCAGCAGTGGCCATAGGACTGGAAAATTTCAGTTTTCATTCCAATCCCAGAGAAAGATAATGCCAAAGAATGTTCAAACAACCCGTACAATTGCACTCATTTCACATGCTTGTAAGGTTATGCTCAAAATACTTCAAGCTAAGCTTCAGCAGTACATGAACTGAGAACTTCCAGATATTTAAGCTGGTTTTAGAAAAGGTAGAGGAACCAGAGATCAAAATGACAACATCTCTTGGATCATAGAGAAAGAAAATTCCAAAAATACATCTACTTCTGCCTCACTGACTACATTAAAGCCTTTGACTGTGTGGATCAAAACAAACCGTGGAAAATTCTTGAAGAGATGGGAATACCAGACCACCTGACCTATTTCCTGAGAAACCTGTATGCAGTCAAGAAGAAACAGTTAGAATCAGACATGGAACAATGGACTGGTTCCAAATTGGGAAAGGAGTATATCAAGTTGTATATTTTCACTCTGCTTATTTAACTTACATGCAAAGTACATCATATGAAATGCCAGGCTGGATGAAGGACAAGCTGGAATCAAGACTGCTGAGAGAAATACCAACATTCTCAGATATACAGATGATACTACTTTAGTGGCAGAAAGTGAAGAGGAACTAAAGAGCCTATTGATGAGAGTGAAAGAGGAGAATGAATAAGCTGGCTTAAAACTCAGCATTCAAAAACTAGTATCACAGCATCCGATCCCATCACTTCACAGCAACTAGAAGGAGAAAAAGTGGAAGCAATGACAGAGTTTCTTTTCTTGGGCTCAAAATCACTGTGGACAGTGATTGCAACCATGAAATTAAAAGATGCTTGCTCCTTGGAAGGAAAGCTATGACAAACCTAGACAGCATATTTAAAAATATAGACAACACATTGCAGACAAGGTCCATATAGTCAAAGCTATGGTCTTTCCAGCAGCCATGTGTGCATGTGAGAGTTGGACTATAAGGAAGGCTGAGCATGGAAGAACTGATGCTTTTGAACTGTGGTGCTGCAGAAGACTGTTGAGAATCCCTTGGACTTCAAGGAGATCAAACCAGTCAATCCTAAAAGAGATCAACCCTGAATATTCATTGCAAGGACTGATGCTAAAGCTCCAAAATTTTTGGCCACCTGATACAAAGGGCCAACTCATTGGATAAGAATCTGATGCTGGGAATAATTGAAGACAAAAGCAGAAAAGCATGACAGAGGATGAGATGGTTTGATAGCATCACCAACTCAACGGACATGAATTGGAGCAGACTCCAGGAGACAGTGAAGAACACAGGAGCCTCGGAAGCTGCAGTCCATGGGGTCACAAAGAGTCAGATATGACTTCGTGACTGAACAACAAATGACAACCATATTGCTGAATCAGAAATAAGAAAGAAACCATTGATCAGAACATACATTTAAAAGAACCATGTCTCCGACTTCGTTTTAAAGTTAGGATTATTTTAAATACATGATCCTGCATTTTCTGGTGTGGGAGTGCTCTTACTACTGTCCATGAAGAACTACATTCTAATGCCATTGGAACTTCATTATGGAGCAAAGGAGCAGAGATAATGTCTATTTCACAACTGGACCACATTTTCAGGGATTAAAAACTTTTAAAAATCAATACCTCCTTTCAGGGTGTTTTTATATTAAAACTCTCAGTCCAATAAAATGCAGAAGCTTACATTTCTGCTTAATCTAAAGAGCTTTATCATAATATTTCCCAACCTTAAAACTACAATGACTATCATTTATTAAAAGCCTACTGTCAGAAATTTTACATTTTTCCATTTAATGTATTTACAGTGCAAATATGTGCATTTTTCTTCAGAAGGCACACTATTATCTGCTCATTATATGCAACCACAATTATCCAAGAGGAGACACAACCAAACCTTTCACTTCTGTGGTTGCCTTTCTCTTCTGTGAAACAGTATTACAACATAAAAGGATCCTAACACTCTTGCTGCTTTCAGAGTTCACCTGGACTTTGAAGCTGTCATGGAAAGCAAGAGGAAAATCAGTGTGGAGGGGATAGGACAGCAGCCGCTTCCCCAGCCCGTGTCCAGGTGCAGGCATCCATATGAGGGCTCCCTGGCCAGCAGAAGGCAGAGAATGTGAGGATCTTATCACTGAGAAATGAAGTATTGCCTGCTGTATCAATAAACAAGGATGCCACAGTCATCAGTAATGCCACCCCCCAATGTGAGCTGGTGAGCCCTAAGGGCACTCAGGAAGGAAAAGAATACCAGCCATCAGACTGCAGCCACTCCAGAAGGTGAGCCCCAAGGGAGTTCAGGACGAGAAAACATACAGGACGCTGGACCAGGATAGCTGAGATGCATATGAAAGGAATGATTTCAGTAAGCCCAGACTCTTGCATCTTCCTATACACAGAAAAGAACTAAATTCCTTAACTTGGGATATCTGGTTTTCTTTAACAATAATCTTTTGATGTTCACAATACTCATACTTCATTGCAGAACTTCATATAATCTAGCTCCTACCCTCGCCTCCTTGGAGCATTTCTCTCAGGATTACTTGAGATGCTATCTCCCAGCTTAAAGTTATAAAAAGTCCCACCCTATAAAACACAGCTCTCAACTTTTAGGTTGTGAGTATTTAAGTCAACACTGCAAGGCCAACTCCTTAGAGTGGCTCAAACGGGAGCACAGCAGTGGCCTGTAAGTTTTTTCATCTGAAGGAATGCCCATAATCCAACAACTGCTGCTGCTGCTAAGTCGCTTCAGTCATGTCCGACTCTGTGCGACCCCATAGACGGCAGCCCACCAGGCTCCCCCATCCCTGGGATTCTCCAGGCAAGAACACTGGAGTGGGTTGCCATTTCCTTCTCCAATGCATGAAGTGAAAAGTGAAAGTGAAGTCGTTCAGTCATGTCCGACTCTTAGTAACCCCATAGACGGCAGCCTACCAGGCTCCAGGATCCAACAGCTAGTGCTGCCCAAATCCTCAACGAGAACACCGCTTCACCTCTGCACCCCTAACTCCATCAATGCTCTGTCTCTGAATCAAGACTCAGGTTACAGAAATCCTATTTCATAAACCACGAAATGACCACCAAGCAAGCCTAGAACTTGCTTGTTCCAGTGGTTTAAATCTCTTTTAATTTGTCTTTAACTGGAGGACAATTGCTTTACAATATTGTGTTGGTTTCTGCCACACATCAACATGAATCAGGCACAGGTATACATATGTCGCCTCCTTTATGAATCTCCCTCCCATCTCTCACCCTATCCCACTCTTCTAGGTGGTCACAGAGCACTGGGTTGAGCTCCCTTATCATACAGCAAATTCCTACTAGCTATTTATTTTACATATGGTAATATAAATGTTTGCATGCTACTCTCAATTTGTCCCACCCTCTCCCTCCCCACTGTGTACATCTGTTCTCTCTATCTGCATCACCACTGCTGTCCTGCAAACAGTTCATCAGTACCATCTTTCTAGCTTCCATATATAAATCTATTTTGATAACTGACCTGTTGGGCAAAGTAATTTTAGGTAAACGGAATTAATCAAACATATATTAGGCTGCACAGTCTGAATCTGTGATTCTCAACATGGCCTGGGACCTCAGTAGAAATGCACACACTGGGCTATCCCAGACCCACCGAATCAGAAACTCAAACACTGGCCCAACAGCAGTAACCTGAGTTTTAACCAGCCCCCTGACAGTTGTGATCCTCCCAACAGTGCTCACCAAAGTGCGCAGACAGTAGACGTTAACCAGGCTGCTGTTTCTCTTTGTCAAATGTGCTTCCCATGTCATCTGAATGTTTCTGGGAAAATTATTTTCAGCTTGGCTACCCACTGAGCATCAGCACGATACAAAGAGAAGAGTTTCTGATCAAGGCTCAGAGAACTGAAGGGCGAACAAATGGAATGTTTGTGTGAATGGTCACATAGCAGAGCCACCTGAGGAGAGGGAAGAGGAGGCATGTGTGTCACAAGCAAAATGGCACTCCCGCCACCCTGGGGGGAGGGCCCCTGGGAGTGGAACAGTCAGCAAAGCCCAGTGTCAGGAACCTTCGCACATGAGAACAAGGTGGAAGGCAGGAGAGGAAGGAAAACATAAGACATGTTGAAATTGGTTTGTTTTTTAGCTTTGCTTTTTTCCTCCTAGATCCCTAAAGAAGAATAAGAATAATAACCCACTAGTGAAATCCAGAGTTGAAGCTCTAAATTAGGAGGAAAAGTGATTTTTCTATGCGTCTCATAGATTCAAGTAAGAGCAAAAGATGAACCAATCACATAGGATTACATTAGCAATTATGTCTCGTGAAATGTGTTTAGGAACAAATAAAGTTCCTTTCTGATCTAGACAATGGCTGTGGATCTACTAGAACATTTCACCCAAGTACATTTGGTGTTTTCTTGGGCCTGTAATGGTGTAGCTACAGCATCCACTTACGAGAGATACTAGCCTTGCAGAAAAAGGAGATATCTTTAACAACAAACAAAAATCTGTGAAGTAAGTTTCAAAATCAAGTTGAGCATTCTTAGCAGAAGTGATGAAGTAATTAAATGGGACTCCTGCTCGTGATGAAATTAAAGATCAAACATTTAAGTAAAATTCACTCAGGAGTCTGTAGACAATGGCCCCAGAGGGAGACCAGTGAGCTAAAACTGATGGCTACATTTTTTTAAAGGTTTAAAAAACAAAGAATAATATGCAACAGAGACCCATGTGACTGGCAAAGATAAAGCAGAAGGCTGGCCAGCCTAGCTCCAGCCAGAAAGTTTTTTGTAAACTATGTCATCCAACCCCAGCCTGACAGCCTGGAGACAAGGACTTTTTGAGGAAGTACTCAATAAGTTACTGAATATTATTACTCCAACAACAACACAGAAAAGGAAATGGCGACCCACTCCAGTATTCTTGCCTGGAAAATCCCATGGACAGAGGAGCCTGGCAGGCTATATAGTCCATGGGGTTGCAAAGACTCGGACACGACTTAGTGATTAAACCACCAAAAAAACCAATGTCACCAATTCTTTAAAACTAAGTGTGGGACATACAGGGCTGTAGTGGACATTGTATTCTTGAAACAGATCTGATTTTTTTAAAAGCTGAAACAAGGGATGCAATTCTGCTAAGCAGTAGTACAACCAAGTGGCTTAATGATAAAGAATCTGCCTGCCAATGCGGGAAACACAGGTTCGATCCTTGGGTTAGGAAGATCCCCAAATGGCAACTCACTCCAGTATCCTTGCTTGAGAAATCTTATGGACAGAGAAGCCTGGCGGCTACAGTCCCTGGGGTCGCAAATGAGTTAGAAATGACTTGGCAACTAAAACAACAAAATGACTAGAGAAACAATGATCTATGATGGCAGAATATCTATCTGTGTTCCTGTGTGAAAATAAACTCCAAATAAATAAACTGCAAAATAAAGTCAAATGTAGACCACCACCAACCCAAGCAGAGTCTGGTCTCTCTAAGCAATCGATCAATCAGCTAATGATAACTAACAATGTGAGCACTTCATAATCACTGCTCAACTTTACTTGGAGATCACTGCACAATGAAGTGAAGAGACTTGTAACTGGATGCTCTGAGACCAGTGTGAAACAGCATCTTGGATACCCTCAGGGCCTCCTCTAAGGAGTCCTCCAGAACCTGCACGAAATGAGCCCAGAGGCCTGTTCTCTAAGTCAGGACTGGGGAGGAGATAGAACACCCAGAAGCAGACCAGGTCCCGGTATTTAACAAATTTACCATAGTTCAATCCTTCTAGACTGCTGGACATTTTAGAGCAACCTGGGCTTTGTTCTCTACTTCTTCATCTTCATTTATCTACAAGTCAGTAAGTCTTGGCAGCCAGAGGCCCTACTGTTTCTGGCATCAGACCTGTGTTTCTTCTACCTTAACCTAGGTTTTCAGATCTGATCAGCTCATCCCTGGATTATTTCAATAGCCTCTTAGTGCCAATGCCCGTGCCCACCACAGACCAGAGTGTAACAGACGCCACTGTCAGACTTTACCTTGAATGAGCAGACCAGGGCCCTAGATAAGTCCATGCTGCTTCCTCTGGTTCTGCATAGCTCCCCCATCATTCAGCCTACTGATGTCATTCATAGCTGCTGCCATTTATTGACTTTATGTGTGAGGAAAGAGGAAAAAAAATCCACATTCATCCACCTACTTAAACTTCACAAACTCCTAAGGTATGTTTAATTTTGCCTGTTTTATAGGTAAGGAAACTGGGTTTTAAATAAGCTAAGTACACAGTCCAAAGTGACACATGGGTTAAGGCCAGCAAATGCCCTTTTCATTCCAAGGCTGGGCAGTAACCTCTGCCCTGAACCACTCCCCAGTCTTTACATCCACTGCTGTCTGGTATGAGCCCATCTTCCAGCCCAGCTGAATCACGACCTTTCCCAAAATACAACCTACATCTCCTGCTTCCCTTAATCCTCTTCCAGCAGCCCACACATTCAAACTTCACCATCTTTCAACACAGGATCAAGCATCACTTCATTCAGAAGGTCCTCTGAAACCTAGAAGTGACACCTCTCCCCTCTAACTATATTCAGCTTCAGTCTGTACTTTTCCTCTTCCTTCATTACATGGATTCTCAGATATTCCTGTGAGGCACCATCCATCTGACTATAATCCACTAAGAGTGGGACCTGCCTTCATAAATTCATATCCCACCCAGAACACTTCCTTGCACAAGCTAAGCAATTAATTGTTGAATTACTATCAGCAAGACATTTCCATTCAAAGAAAAGAAAATCACAAGGGCTTCCCATGAACAGTATGAAAAGGCAAAATGATAGGATACTGAAAGAGAAACTCCCCAGGTCAGTAGGGGCCTAATATGCTACTGGAGATCAGTGGAGAAATAACTCCAGAAAGAATGAAGGGATGGAACCAAAGCAGAAAGAATATCCAGCTGTAGATGTGTCTGGTGATAGAAGCAAAGTCCGATGCTGTAAAGAACAATATTGCATAGGAACCTGGAATGTCAGGTCCATGAATCAAGGCAAATTGGAAGTGGTCAAATAAGAGATGGCAAGAGTGAATGTTGACATTCTAGGAGTCGGTGAACTAAAATGGACTGGAATGGGTGAATTTAACTCAGAGGACCATTATATCTACTACTGTGGGCAGGAATCCCTCAGAAGAAACGGAGTGGCCATCATGGTCAACAAGAGAGTCCGAAATGCAGTACTTGGATGCAATCTCAAAAACGACAGAATGATCTCTGTTCGTTTCCAAGGAAAACCATTCAATGTCACAGTAATCCAAGTCTATGCCCCAACCAGTAACGCTGAAGAAACTGAAGTTGAACGGTTCTATGAAGACCTACAAGACCTTTTAGAACTAACACCCAAAAAAGATGTCCTTTTCATTATAGGGGACTGGAATGCAAAAGTAGGAAGTCAAGAAACACCTGGAGTAACAGGCAAATTTGGCCTTGGAATACGGAATGAAGTAGGGCAAAGACTAATAGAGTTTTGCCAAGAAAATGCACTGCTCATAGCAAATACCCTCTTCCAACAACACAAGAGAACACTCTATACATGGACATCACCAGATGGTCAACACTGAAATCAGATCGATTATATTCTTTGCAGCCAAAGATGGAGAAGCTCTATCCAATCAGCAAAAACAAGACCAGGAGCTGACTGTGGCTCGGACCATGAACTCCTTATTGCCAAATTCAGACTTAAATTGAAGAAAGTAGGGAAAACCACTAGACCATTCAGGTATGACCTAAATCAAATCCCTTATGATTATACAGTGGAAGTGAGAAATAGATTTAAGGGCCTAGATCTGATAGATAGAGTGCCTGATGAACTATGGAATGAGGTTCGTGACATTGTACAGGAGACAGGGATCAAGACCATCTCCATGGAAAAGAAATGCAAAAAAGCAAAATGGCTGTCTGGGGAGGCCTTGCAAATAGCTACGAAAAGAAGAGAAGCGAAAAGCAAAGGAGAAAAGGAAAGATATAAACATCTGAATTCAGAGTTCCAAAGAATAGCAAGAAGAGATAAGAAAGCCTTCTTCAGCGATCAATGCAAAGAAATAGAGGAAAACAACAGAATGGGAAAGATTAAGGATCTATTCAAGAAAATCAGAGATACCAAAGGAACATTTCATGCAAAAATGGGCTCGATAAAGGACAGAAATGGTATGGACCTAACGGAAGCAGAAGATATTAAGAAGAGGTGGCAAGAATACACAGAAGAACTGTACAAAAAAGAGCTTCAAGACCCAGATAATCATGATGGTGTGATCAATGACCTAGAGCCAGACATCCTGGAATGTGAAGTCAAGTGGGCCTTAGAAAGCATCACTACCAACAAAGCTAGTGGAGGTGATGGAATTCCAGTTGAGCTATTCCAAATCCTGAAAGATGATGCTGTGAAAGTGCTGCACTCAATATGCCAGCAAATTTGGAAAACTCAACATCCACAAGATTGGAAAAGGTCAGTTTTCATCCCAATCCCAAAGAAAGGCAATGCCAAAGAGTGCTCAAACTACCGAACAATTGCACTAATCTCACACGCTAGTAAAGTAATGCTCAAAATTCTCCAAGCCAGGCTTCAGCAATATGTGAACCATGAACTTCCTGATGTTCAAGCTGGATTTAGAAAAGGCAGAGGAACCAGAGATCAAATTGCCAACATCCGCTGGATCATGGAAAAAGCGAGAGAGTTCCAGAAAAACATCTATTTCTGCTTTATTGACTATGCCAAAGCCTTGGACTGTGTAGATCACAATAAACTGTGGAAAATTCTGAGAGAGATGGAAATACCAGACCACCTGATCTGCCTCTTGAGAAATCTGTATGCAGGTCAGGAAGCAACAGTTAGAACTGGTCATGGAACAACAGACTGGTTCCAAATAGGAAAAGGAGTACGTCAAGGCTGTATATTGTCACCCTGTTTATTTAACTTATATGCAGAGTACATCATGAGAAATGCTGGACTGGAAGAAACACAAGCTGGAATCAAGATTGCCGGGAGAAATATCAATAACCTCAGATATGCAGATGATACCACTCTTATGGCAGAAAGTGAAGAGGAACTCAAAAGCCTCTTGATGAAAGTGAAAGTGGAGAGTGAAAAGGTTGGCTTAAAGCTCAACATTCAGAAAACGAAGATCATGGCATCTGGTCCCATCACTACATGGGAAATAGATGGAGAAACAGTGGAAACAGTGTCAGACTTTATTTTTCTGGGCTCCAAAATCACTGCAGATGGTGACTGCAGCCCTGAAATTAAAAGACGCTTACTCCTTGGAAGGAAAGTTATGACCAACCTAGACAGCATATTCAAAAGCAGAGACATCACTTTGCCAACAATGGTTCGCCTAGTCAAGGCTATGGTCTTTCCTGTGGTCATGTATGGATGTGAGAGCTGGACTGTGAGGAAGGCTGAGCGCCGAAGAATTGATGCTTTTGAACTGTGGTGTTGGAGAAGACTCTTGAGAGTCCCTTGGACTGCAAGGAGATCCAACCGGTCCATTCTGAAGGAGATCAGCCCTGGGATTTCTTTGGAAGGAATGATGCTAAAGCTGAAACTCCAGTACTGTGGCCACCTCATGCGAAGAGCTGACTCATTGGAGAAGACTCTGATGCTGGGAGGGATTGGGGGCAGGAGGAGAAGGGGACGACAGAGGATGAGATGGCTGGATGGCATCACTGACTCGATGAATGTGAGTCTGAGTGACCTCCGAGAGCTGGTGATGGATAGGGAGGCCTGGCGTGCTGCAGTTCATGGGGTTGCAAAGAGTCGGACTTGACTGAGCGACTGATCTCTCTCTCTCTCTCTCTCTCAGGAAAAGAAAAAACTGCATTTCATTAGTCATTCAAAATTACATTTACTGCATTATAATAAAAATGTACTACTCCTTATTTAGCTTTATTTAATAAGAGGCTATTGTTTTCCACTATAAAACTTTTATCAACACTCCTATACAACAATGGTATCATACATCTTCTCTGTTTGGCCACAATGTACCTGCTCTAGCGAACAAAACACAGACAAGATTTTCTCCACCAACTCATGAATCCAAAGCTGCCCAATCACTCTGAAGAATAGGAGCCATTATTAGTCTGTAAGATTCCCAGGTCATTGGAAAAGACTCTGATGCTGGGGAAGATTCAGGGCAGGAGGAGAAGGGGGCAACAGAGGATGAGATGGTTGGATGGCATCACTGACTCAGTGGACATGAGTTTGACCAAACTCCAGGAGATAGTGAAGGACAGGGAAGCCTCGTGTGCTGCAGTCCATGGGGTTGCAAAGAGTCGGACATGACTGAGCGACTGAACAGAAAAAAAGATTCCCAGGGAGAAACCACTCATGTGAACCATGATAAATATCATAAACTAAAAAGAAT
The DNA here is from genome assembly GCA_935064755.1 of Tragelaphus eurycerus. NCBI lineage: Eukaryota > Metazoa > Chordata > Mammalia > Artiodactyla > Bovidae > Tragelaphus > Tragelaphus eurycerus. The sequence goes on along the minus strand of CAKXYN010000202.1, from coordinate 888,855 downwards.
CCACAAGGAGGAGTGTTTTTCTTTCTGGATGGATGTTATGAATGACAACTGTGACAACAATCTCTTTGGTGAAGAGTCACACACACTGAAGATCTGTATCAGCCGCCCACTGCATAGGAGAGATGACAGCGCCTATCTCCCTTCACCTCCCCTAGCAGCCTGTTGTTTCACACTGGCCTCTGCTGGAAGGGGGATCCTTCCAGACCTGCTGCAACCAGGGCTTATCGCTGCTCAAGAGAAGAAACTTTTCAGTCTCCCTCCTCCTCTCCCTGTTGTTCTCCCCCTTTTGCCGTCCTCCTCTCTCTGCTCTCCTGTCCCTCCCCATTCTCTTTCACCTTCTGTCCTGGTAAGGGTTTTTCAGTCCAAGTTAGCCAACTTATTTTCAGGGCCCATCAAGTTTACTATGGAATTTTTTTTCATTCTGTTTTCATTGCAGTGATTATTTCTAACATTAATATAACTATGTTCCAGCCCACCTGGATGGCTGCCTCATAACCATCTCCTGCCCTGCAACATCCACATCAGGAGTGCACAACTGCACAAGAAGCTCCACCTGCCGAGGCTGGTGGGAAGAGAAGCACATAGGAAGGAGGATATCTCCCACCACATTCAACGTATGCTGCTGCTGCTGCTAAGTCGCTTCAGTCATGTCCGACTCTGTGCGCCCCATGCGCGCCCACCAGGCTCCGCCATCCCTGGGTTCCCGGCGACACTGGGTGGGTTGCCATTTCCTTCCCCAATGCATGAAAGTGAGTGAAGTGAAGTCGCCGTCGTGTCTGACTAGCGACCCCATGAACTGGAGCCTACCAGGATCCTCCATCCATGGGATTTTCTAGGCATTCAACGTATAGGCAGCTCATTTTTTTCCACAACCCATCATTTTATCATTAACTTGCAATTTGCTTTGGATCTATAGTTACAGAGGAACTACAAGCATTATGGAATGTACATCTGATTTCATATTCACAGAATATCAGCAATGTCATAATTCACTTCACAACATATCACACCCTGCCTCACCACAGCTAACTATGCATCCTATTTTCCACTAAAATTCCCTATCTCCATCAGGGCAAAGGGTCCCATTCCAGCCAGCTCAGGGCTCTGCATGGCATGGCCACTCAGGAATGACCATTCAGAGCAGTGGATCTGTGTTGTTTTTACACTGTCTGGGATCTGCTCTTCTTTGGAAGGCACATGTTCCAGTGATGACTGTAACAGCCCATACCACACTAGCTTATACTGGCAAGAACAAAGACCTTTTTCTTAGACATTCAAAAGATCTGACAAGAAGGTGGGATCATTTTCATGACAGTTTGGCATGTCTTAACGGGAATACTTTTTAGTATTGCTTCCACACTCTTCTGCACAAAGACAATTCAATGAGAGGAAGTCTACTTTTCCATTATTTGTCACTTTCTCTAGTATCACAGTCAGGAAGAATGTGAGTTTAAATGTATACAGTATCACACTTCAACACAGTAAAGGCTTTCTAAATTAAACTTTACAATAGGATGAGTCACAGCTTACTATGGACAAAACTCCCCAATAATCCCCAAGACAAATCGGAGATGAGCATCCTTTTTAGTATTACATCTACTCATCCAGTAGGTACAGATATACTTCTTCTTTCATAAAATTTCGAAAGATCTGTAGGTGACCGTTAAAAGTGTGAATTCAGAGGAAAAAAGGCTCCCTCAGGCTACACAGGTAAACATCTGGAGAGTTATCTCATAGACCAGTGTAGTCAGGAAACTACTCTCCCCAGTATTAGACTAAGCAATAGCTAATCACATGAGATTAGCTAAATAACCAGAAACTAACACAACATTGTAAATTATCTATATAATTATTCTATTTTAAAAAATGGTTATAAAAAAAGTGTATCACAAACCCACTACTTATTTGCTTCTGAAAAACCAGGTATGTGCAGAATACACTTCCTCCAGAACATTTCAGACTTTTTTAGAGGCTGTATTACACACCCAGCTTCACCCTTGACACAGCAGCCACATGGATGGAAGATGAGGCAGTAAGGAAAAACAAGCACCACATCCTCTGGGGAGGCATTCAATATCTGTACTAAGAGCCCTGAAAACCTGCACTTTCCAGGCCAGTAATTATATTCTCATTTTTAATCAAAGAAGTCATCGGCAATACAGGAAAAACACACATTTGGTTACATGTGTTAATATAAGCAAAACACTCACTGCAGTATTAAGTAGTAGGAGGAGCTTTTGTTTTGTAGACAGCAGATAAGTGGAGGAAAAGCCCATGGATATACTTTCATCGTGAGGAGAAGACAGAGCCAAGAAACCATGTCTATGACTCTCAGACAAAGAACCATGTAAATCAGCAAAACAAAACCAAAAAAAGAAACTTGAGAGGAATGAAAGGACTTCAGTTGGAGGTGGCTGCCCCTCCTCATAAGATGATGACAAGAGCATCCGCCATGCTTGGAGGTGCACCAGTAGGAAGCCACGAGGAAGGTCTTGTCCTGCACTCTGCCTCTTGGAGGTGTCCCAAACATGGAAAATGGGAGGAGGGACAATAAAGGAGCTGGGAAGGCAAGACAACCCACCTGGAGCTCAGCATCCATTGACCAGGCCATTGGATGTGCGCTGCTGTTGGGCACTGAGGAGCCATCTTAGGAGAACCCATCCAAGTGACCAATCTGGGGGAGACTGGACATTGCCAACAAGGAGACAACAATAGGAAAAGATCACAGAAAAAACAATGCAAATATTCAAAAGGAAGGATACAACCAAACAGAAGAATCTTCCTCTGTCGGTTACAGCTTAAATCATTTTAAGAAGAAAAAGATAAGACAAACATCATATTTCTGGAGATTTTTCTTCTAAACTCTCGAACGATTATGCTAGTACTCAGAAAAGTAGAGGGAATAATTTATATGGATAAACCTGATGAGGCAATATGTTGATGTGATAATAAAATGGTAACAAGTAACTGCTTTATTTAAACATTTCCTAGGAGTTCAAATAAATTTGTCCCACTGGCTTTGTACCACTTCAGATAAAACACAAGGTATGCTATGGTAAACAGCATAGAAAAAGGCTGATATAGCTCAAATCAGATCTCACAAGGGAGTCCAAAAGGATATAGTTCCTTCATTGTATTTACTCTAGTTGTTTGTTGTTTTTTTTTTTTTTTAAATAATAATAGTTAAACCAACTGCTCTTTGGCAGTTTTTTTTTTTTTTTTTTGGCTGGTAGAGACTCACCTTGAATGAGAAATATCACTGTGAAAATAAGCCTGAGGTGAGGGCAGGAACCCTGTACACACAGAGGATTTTATAAACAAGTATTTCACCTAAGTTTATTTTTCACTGTGTAATAAAAAGCTTCCAGATCCACAAAGAATGTGAAGTGGAATTCACCCTAGTATTCTATGAAAAGGCACAAGGAGACAAGACCAAATAAGCAAAGCTGATCAGACTAGATGTTAGCAGATACATTTAGTTGAAGGGACTCCAAGAGCTGGGGCAGCGTGGCTTTCCACAACATGAGCCAGTGCTAGCCATGCAGTGAAAGCATGCACCATCCTACTGAGGCTGTGCCACAGCAAGCATCCTAAGCACCAGCATACTCACAAATTCACCTACCTTGAAACCTGCATGAACTGAGTTCACTCTGCAAGAAAGAGCCACTGTCACAGTCTCTCCCACTGGTGGTCAGTAAACACACACCAGGCTGTCAGGAAAAGAGACACTGCGACCAAATGGTAGTACATGCGTTTCTCTAAGATTACTTTCATCCATTTTCCAGTGGAGAACAATGGGATCTGACTCAAGAACTAGGGGTCCGGTGCTCACTGCAGACCAGCACAGACGGACCGATCACTCCCACAGTCAGGGCTCCCTGGACTGACCCACATGAATTAACCAGCCAGTCCCACCAGAAATTTAGACAAAGTGCCCACTTCCTTCTCCTCCTCAGCGCTTAACTGCCACACCTCCCAAAGCCCACCGTCCAGCAGAGTCAGCAGTTGCATAGAGATGGAGGTTGGGAGCGTGCTCCTCCCCACCTGCAGCCACAGGACAAGCAATGGTTAGCATCCTTTCCTTCCCCATCTCTCTGGTCTCTATGGACCTCACACTGAAATCAGCCCAGGCTGCTGCCTGCACCAGCAACACAGTGACATATGTGCTTCAGTAACAGTCACCACCCTTGACTCTCCTTCATAATCCTAAAACCCACTCTCTTTGAACATACCATTTGCTTAATAGAAGAATAACCACCAGTCATATAGTCCCCAATACAATCAAAGAAAAATGTCTGGACAAAACTTCAACTGGATGTTCTTATCTGTAATTTATACAAACAAACAAAAAGTCATTTCTCAAAAACACGCCTGTTTTAATGAGTCACATTTCAGGTTAAAAAAGAACACACACACACACAAAGCATCTGAGGAAAACAAGACGCACAAACCATCTGAGAAAAACAAACCCTGTGTGTTATTTTTTCCCTGTGAGTAAAAGCAACTTATTAGATTCATCAACCATCTTCTTCCAATAAGAGACAAATAGAGAAATGTTTCCTGCTAACACACTCATTTGAAGACAGGTAAGACTCCCCCCAAATTGACTATATTCTTTGCAGCCAAAGATGGAGAAGCTCTATACAGTCAGCAAAAACAAGACCAGGAGCTGACTGTGGCTCAATCATGAACTCCTTATTGCCAAATTCAGACGTAAACTGAAGAAAGTAGGGAAAACCACTAGACCATTCAGATATGACCTAAATCAAATTCCTTATGATTATACAGTGGAAGCGAGAAATAGATTTAAGGGACTAGATCTGATAGAGTGCCTGATGAACTATGGACAGAGGTTCGTGACATTGTACAGGAGACAGGGATCAAGACCATCCCCATGGAAAAGAAATGCAAAAAAGCAAAATGGTTGTCTGGGGAGGCCTTGCAAATAGCTGTGAAAAGAAGAGAAGTGAAAAGCAAAGGAGAAAGGGAAAGATATAAGCATCTGAATGCAGACTTCCAAAGAATAGCAAGGAGAGAGAAGAAAGCCTTCCTCAGAGATCAATGCAAAGAAATAGAGGAAAACAATAGAATGGGAAAGACTAGAGATCTCTTCAAGAAAATTAGAGATACCAAGGGAACATTTCATGCAAAGATAGGCTCGATAAAGGACAGCAATGGTATGAACCTAACAAGAGCAGAAGATACTAAGAAGAAGTGGCAACACTACACAGAAGAACTGTACAAAAAAGATCTTCACGACGAAGATAATCACAATGGTGTGATCACTCACCTAGAGCCAGACATCCTGGAATGTGAAGTCAAGTGGGCCTTAGAAAACATCACTACAAACAAAGCTAGTGGAGGTGATAGAATTCCAGTTGAGCTATTTCAAATCCTGGAAGATGAAGCTGTGAAAGTGCTGCACTCAGTATGTCAGCAAATTTGGAAAACTCAGCAGTGGCCACAGGACTGGAAAAGGTCAGTTTTCATTTCAAGCCCAAAGAAAGGCAATGCCAAAGAATGCTCCAACTACCGCACAAGTGCACTCATCTCACACACTAGCAAAGTAATGCTCAAAATTCTCCAAGCCAGGCTTCAGCAATATGTGAACGGCGAACTTCCAGATGTTCAAGCTGGTTTTAGAAAAGATAGAGGAACCAGAGATCAAATTGCCAACATCCGCTGGATCATGGAAAAAGCAAGAGAGTTCCAGAAAAAACATCTATTTCTGCTTTACTGACTATGCCAAAACCTTTGACTGTGTGAATCACAATAAACTGGAAAATTCTGAAAGAGATGGGAATACCAGACCACCTGATCTGCCTCTTGAGAAATCTGTATGCAGGTCAGGAAGCAACAGTTAGAACTGGACATGGAACAACAGACCGGTTCCAAATAGGAAAAGGAGTACGTCAAGGCTGTATATTGTCACCCTGCTTATTTAACTTATATGCAGAGTACATCATGAGAAACACTGGGCTGGAGGAAGCACAAGCTGGAATCAAGATTACCGGGAGAAATATCAATAACAGATATGCAGATGATACCACTCTTATGGCAGAAAGTGAAGAGGAACTCAAAAGCCTCTTGATGAAAGTGAAAGAGGAGAGTGAAAAAGTTGGCTTAAAGCTCAACATTCAGAAAACGAAGATCATGGCATCTGGTCTCACCACTTCATGAGAAATAGATGGGGAAACAGTGGAAACAGTGTCAGACTTAATTTTTATGGGCTCCAAAATCACTGCAGATGGTGACTGCAGCCATGAAATTAAAAGACACTTACTCCTTGGAAGGAAAGTTATGACCAACCTAGACACCATATTCAAAAGCAGAGACATTACTTTGCCAACAAAGGTCCGTCTAGTCAAGGCTATGGTTTTTCCAGTGGTCATGTATGGATGTGAGAGTTGGACTGTGAAGAAGGCTGAGCACCGAAGAATTGATGCTTTTGAACTGTGGTGTTGGAGAAGACTCTTTTTTTTTTTGAGAGTCCCTTGGACTGCAAGGAGATCCAACCAGTCCATTCTGAAGGAGATCAGCCCTGGGATTTCTTTGGAAGGAATGATGCTAAAGCTGAAACTCCAGCACTCTGGCCACCTCATGCAAAGAGTTGACTCACTAGAGAAGACTCTGATGCTGGGAGGGATTGGGGGCAGGAGGAGAAGGGGACGACAGAGGATGAGATGGCTGGATGGCATCACTGACTCAATGGACATGAGTTTGGGTAGACTCTGGGAGTTGGTGATGGACAGGGAGGCCTGGCGGGCTGTGATTCATGCGGTCGAAAAGAGTCGGACTTGACTGAGCGACTGAACTGAACTGAAAAGTCCCCCCGCCCCTCAAGTCCTCCTGAAACTTAAAAAATCTATCATGTTTATTTCAAATCAATGTATAAGAATTTAGAAAAGTGTTATTTCTTGCAATTCTAATTTTGGTTTACATACAGGTAGATGTCAGAATCCTTAAAAAAACATCTTGTATTTGGGAAATGTGATTTTTCTGATCTGAAGTCACAAAATGCTGCACTTACTAGGATAATGACGAGGGTGGTGGCTGTGGTGGTAACTGAAATTTTGAGCGTTTACTATGTGATTAAACTGGGCTAGAACTTTACCTGCATTATCTCATTTAACCCTCACATCAACTCCATTAACATATGAGTAAACTGAAGTTCAGGAGAAAAATTCTCTTGGCTGAGCTTCCTCTAAATTTTGTGCAAAACAGGTCTCTGGACCCTACACACCAGTATCATCCCCACCAATTCTGAGCAACAGATTAGATCTTAAAGGATCCTCTGTCCTTCCTTTTCATTCTGTTTTTTTACAGGGTGGAAAAAAAATAGTCTTAGTGTTAAAAGTCTTATTCTTGTATCAACTGACTTTTCAGTTCAGTTCAGTTGCTCAGTCGTGTCCGACTCTTTGCGACCCCATGAATCGCAGCACTCCAGGCCTCTGCCCAATTTAGGAAGGGGCAAATGACATTTAGGAGACCATAACCAATTCAGCAAAAACAAGACCAGGAGCTGACTGTGGCTCAGATCATGAACTCCTTATTGCCAAATTCAGACTTAAATTGAAGAAAGTGGGGAAAACCACTAGACCATTCAGGTATCTACATCAAATCTCTTACGATTATATAGTGGGAAGTGACAAACAGATTCAAGGGATTAGATCCGATAGACAGAGTGCCTGATGAACTATGGACGGAGGTTCGTGACACTGTACAGGAGACAGGGATCAAGACCATCCCCAAGAAAAAGAAAAGCAAAAGGCAAAAAGGTTGTCTGAGGAGGCCTTACAAATAGCTGTGAAAAGAAGAGAAGCAAAAGGCAAAGGAGAAAAGAAAGATATACCCATTTGAATGAAGAGTTCCAAAAAATAGCAAGGAGAGATAAGAAAGCCTTCCTCAGTGATCAGTGCAAAGAAACAGAGGAAAACAATAGAACGGGAAAGACTAGAGACTGCTTCAAGAAAATCAGAGATACCAAAGGAACATTTCATGCAAAGATGGGCACAATAAAGGACCAAAATGGTATGGACCTAACAGAAGCAGAAGATATTAAGAAGAGATGGCAAGAATACACAGAAGAACTATACAAAAAAGATCTTCATGACCCAGATAATCACGATGGTGTGATCACTCACCTAGAGCCAGACATCCTGGGATGTCAAGTCAAGTGGGCCTTAGGAAGCACCACTACGAACAAAGTTAGTGGAGGTGATAGAATTCCGATGGAGCTATTTTAAATCCTGAAAGATGATGCTGTGAAAATTCTCCACTCAATATGCCGACAAATTTGGAAAACTCAGCAGTGGCCATAGGACTGGAAAAGGTCAGTTTTCATTCCAATCCCAAAGAAAGGCAATGCCAAAGAATGCTCATATTACCGCACAACTGCACTCGTCTCACATACTAACAAAGTAATGCTCAAAATTCTCCAAGCCAGGCTTCAGCAGTACATGAACTGTGAACTTCCAGATGTTCAAGCAGGATTTAGAAAAAGCAGAATAACCAGAGATCAAATTGCCAACATCCGTTGGATCACCAAAAAGCAAGTAGAAAAACATCTACTTCTGCTTTACTGAGTAGGCCAAAGCCTTTGACTGTGTGGATTACAACAAACTGTGGAAAATTCTGAAGAGATGGGAATACCTGACCTGCAGACCACCTGACCTGCCTCCTGAGAAATATGTATGCAGGTCAAAAAGCAACAGTTAAACTGGACATGGAAGAACAGGTTGGGTCCAAACTGAGAAAAGGAGCATATCAAGGCTGTATATTGTCACCCTGCTTATTTAACTTATATCCAGAGTGTATCATGAGAAATGCTAGACTGGATGAAGCACAAGCTGGAATTAAGATTGCTGGGAGAAATATCAATAACCTCAGATATGCAGATGACACCACCCTTATGGCAGAAAGTGAAGAGGAACTAAAAAGCCCCTTGATGAAAGTGAAAGAGGAGAGTGAAAAAGCTGGCTTAAAACTCAACATTCAGAAAACTAACATCATGGCATCTGGTCCCTTCACTTCATGGCAAATAGATGGGCAAACAGTGGAAATAGTGAAAGACTTTATTTTGGGGGGCTCCAAAATCACTGCAGATGGTGACTGCAGCCATGAAATTAAAAGACACTTGCTCCTTGTAAGAAATGTTATGACCAACCTGGACAGCATATTAAAAAGCAAACTGCCCACAAAGGTCCATCTAGTCAAAGCTATGGTCTTTCCAGTAGTCATGTACGGATGTGAGAGCTGGGACTCCAAAGAAAGCTGGGCACCGAAGAATTTATGCTTCTGAACTGTTGTGTTGGAAAATACTCTTCAGAGTCCCTTGGACTGCAAGGAGATCCAACCAGTCCATCCTAAAGGAATCAGTCCTGAATATTCATTGGAAGGACTGATGCTGAAGCTCAAACTCCAATACTCTGGCCACCTGATGGGAAGAACTGTCTCACTGGCAAAGACCCTGATGCTGGGAAAGATTGAAGACGGGAAGAGAAGGGGAGGACAGAGGATGAGATGGTTGGATGGCATCACAAACGCAATGAACCTGAGTCTAAGTAAACTCCAGGAGTTGGTGATGGACAGGGAGGCCTGGCATGCTGCAGTCCATGGGGTCGCAAAGAGTCGGACATGACTGAGCAACTGAACTGAACTGAACCAATTCCAAACAGAATGAACTAAAAAGGAACAAGCATCTGTTTTGCCCTGACTTTAAAGATATAAAAGGGAACTTTTCAAACTGAAAAGTCTTCCTGCTAGTGTCTTGTTGGACTACAGCCTAGTTAAAAAGCACAAAAATAAAAGGGAGGGTTACCATCTCCTGGAAGTAATAAAGCTATAGAACAATGTTCTTTATTTCCTGTCTGGGATAAACGGGTGTCCGCATAGGCAAAGGATTATTTGTTGAAATGGTTTGACCACTTTAACACGTGTCAGAGACATTGGTATCTGAACCAAAACTTAAGCCACACAGATCTTAAGAATCCAAGGACTCAGAATGTAACCTAGTTATGCCAGACCCAACAAGAAAACATGCAAATCATTTCTCACACTTTCAACCTGGGGGTGAGGCTTCAAACATTTAACCATTCCTCCTCTACAACTTTACAGTTTTAGTGTAGTGCAAAAGACAGGAGCACACCTCAAAGATCTGGGAGGAGATCTGCTTGCAGTCCTCAGCTCTGTGCAAACCTTTTGCTCTCTTCCAGCAAGACTTCCAGGAGTCCATGGTGGCTCAGAGGTTAAAGCGCCTGCCTGGAATGCGGGAGACCTGGGTTTGATCCCTGGGTCGAGAAGATCCCTTGGAGAAGATCCCTTGGAGAAGGAAAATGGCAACCCACTCCAGTACTCTTGCCTGGAGAATCCCATGGAGGGAGGAGCCTGGTAGACTACAACAGTCCGTGAGATCGCAAAGAGTCGGACAGGACTGAGCGACTTCCCTTTCACTTTCAGCAAGACCATGCCTGTCTATCAGGGCAGGAGGACTTGATGCCCCAGTGATAATTTACAAGGGAGAAAACAAAGTATCCACAACACTTACTAAAAAGTCAGAACAAAGTTTCATCCATGTAATGTTTTCAGTACTTAATGCTGTTCTTTAAATTCCATTGAAAGCAGTGTGCCTAGTATGAGTGTATCAAAATACAGTGTCCAAGTTCTATAGGTTCCAGAACCAGGACAAGAAAGGGTCCCTGGCTTATTTCTGTTGAATCAGCTAATTAACGGCCAGCTGTAGAGGGCTCTTCCCATCTCCACATCCTGAGTCAGCAACAACCATCCTGGCCACCTCAGAACCAGAGGACAAGCATACCAGGCACTAAATGTAGGGGAAGAAAAGAGGCAGGCAGAAAAGCTAACTGCCTCCTGGCCAGCTTCTCAGCAAACAGGACACAGAAACTGAATTAAGCATCTACCCTCCTCCAGGACTGGGCTCCTTTTCTGCTCTGGAGTCACATACAACTTATGTTCACAGGCAGGGCTGACATTTTACTACCTGTACAAAGTACCTTCAGAATTCACTTTAAGTCCTTGGAAAAGGCCTACATCTAGCACCTCCTCTCAGATGAGGAAAAGAAAAAAATCAGCTGAGAGAGAGATCAAAGGCCATAAAATACTGCTCACAATTTAAACATTAAAATTCAATAATACACTTGAAAAGGAATAAAGTTGCGTTCCCAAACCTGTAAAACGCACACAGCCTCCGATGGTAAAGAGGAGTGTGCAGCACAAAAGGCTATTCACTCATCTGCCAGGCCAAACACCACCTCCCACAACGCTGCTGGCTCCTTTCTGCTTCTGGTTCGACAAGAAGTGCGAGAGCGCCTCGTATGAACAGCTAAGGCCGGCGCCCACACACCTGGAGCTGCTTCCACATGCCCAGCCCCTGATCCCTCCCCACGTTGCAAACCCCAAAAGTCCCCCGGCCCCCTCACTCCCCCCCCCACACACACACCCCGGGCCCCCTCACGCCCCCATACACCCCCTAAAGTCCCCCCTCCCCACCCCCTCAAACCCCCCACACCCCCAGCCCCCTCACAAACCCCACACCCTTCACACCCCCACTACATCTCGAACCCCCGGCTCCCTCACGCTCCTCACTCACATCCCACACCCCCCAATACGGGAGGTCCCCAGGAAGGCAGAAGAGGAAGGCATGAAGCAATGCAGGCGCTCACCCTGCAACGACGCGACTCTCCACTGGGCTCCCTAGTGCTTTAGGATAAACACCTGAGCCCGCGGCCGAAGAGGCCCCTCCAGAGGGATGTGCGGGTAGGTCTCCTTTTGGGTTCACTGGGTCTGCAGACCTCAGCTGGCAGCACCCCTGAGGCAAGGGGTGGGCTCCAGATCCCAGCTGACGGAAGCTGGTCCCAGCTGACCAACTGAGGCTTGCGGACGCCAACCGCTCTGAGGAAAGGGGCAGGTGTCGGCCTTGTTCTTTCACCTTAGGGAAGGCCGAAGGCTAGCCACACGTCCTCGCGTGACGACTGAGAGCCTACTTTCTCTCAGAGTACCGTGCAAATGCGGAACAAGCAATTGCGCCAGTTCACAAATCATGCCGCAGGCTGAGAGCAAGCGGCGGGTGCCTCCCATGGCACACGCCACCAGGGAGTACAAGACACAGGTTAGAGGCAGAGAGCATGCTGGGAAGGGGACAAGTGAGACCCAGAGCGCATGCTCCGGGAATGCAGCGCACACGTGAGAGGCAGAGGGCATAATGGGAGCGGGGCATGTGAGCCCCACAGCGCATGCTCTCGGAATGCAGGCTGCACGCAACAGGCAGAGGGCATGAGGCAAAGGCACATGAGAGGGCACAGGTGAGAGGCCATGGGCAAGTCAGGAGTGGGCAGGCAAGTTGAGCCCGAGAACGTGCGGTCCGGTAATACAGGGCACACACAGGGCAGCACGCCAGGTCTCCCTGTCCTTCACTATCTCTCAGAGTTTGCTCAAACTCATGTCCATTGAGTTGGCCATGATATCCAACCATCCCCGCCCCACCCCCCGCACCTCAGTCTTTCCCAGTGAGTCCGCTCTTCACATCAGTTGGCCAAAGTATTGATGCTTTAGCATCAGTTCTTCCAATGAATATTCAGGGTTGATTTCCTTTAGGATTGCCTGGTTTGATCTTCTTGCTGTCCAAGGGACTCTCAAGAGTCTTCTCCCAGGAGAGGTGGGTGGTCTGATACAAAATTATATAGGCATTCACTGAGGTGTAAGAGGTCCAGCACAGTTAAGGAAAGGCCTCATGCAGAATAGTTGCTGTGGACTGAACATGAATTTCCCAAATGTATGTTGAATCCTAACCGTTAAGGCATGAGGAGGCAGGACCTTTGGAGGTGATGAGGTCATGAGGGTGGAGCCCCATGATGGGATTAGTGCCCTTACAAAAGAGACCCCACAGACCTCCCTCCACCTATGCGGGCACAGAAGAGGCCACATATGAACCAGGAAGTGAATCCTCCTCAGACAGGGAATCTGCCAGTGCCTTGATCCTCAACTCTCAGCCTCTAGAACCATGAGAAATCAATGTCTGTTATTTGAGCCCCCAGTCTGTGGTGGTCTGTTACAGCAGCCCAAACAGATTGAGAAAATAAAGAGTGTGAGGAGCAGGAGGGTGAGAATAAATCTTCTGGCTTCAACACTAGAAGAACTTGGGAGAAGACTGAAAAGACTGTCTTAGAAATTTCCAATCTAAATGTAGAGGGAACTAAAGAGCACATATGAAGAAAATGGTGGATAACTCACTTCAGAAATGTTCCTGAAGAAATGGACACAGATGACATTCAGCAAATAACATTCAAAGGTCTCTCAGGCACTTTTACTTGATAATAATAATTTACTTAATAATACTTGAATTAATAATTGTTATGAATAATTCTGAATGAATGAATGAAACCAAGACACAAACCAGGGCTTTAAGCTGAGATGATACACACCCTAAAACTCCTGACTGTTTGCTAAGGTGGAGTCAGTGAAAACCTGGAGCCATTCACAGGGCACTAGGGATGTAGGAAGACTGGCTAAATTAGATGCTTCTAGACCAACAACACCCTGAGTTCCCTCTGGGCTTACAATGCCTTTTTACCAAAAGAATGCCATTCAAAAGTGAAGGACAATTAAAATAAATAAGCAAAACCAGTGACCCTGAGAGAATGAACTGGATCTACACCTAAAATCCCCGAAAATCCCAACGAGGAGCCTGGTAGCAGCCGTGACCCTGCATTGGAGAAGGAAATGGACCCATCCAGTGTTCTTGCCTGGAGATCCCAAGGATGGGGGAGCCTGGTGAGCTTCCGTCTATGGGGTCGCACAGAGTCGGACACGACTGAAGCGACTTAGCAGCAGCAGCAGCACACTAATCACCATACAAAAATGTGGGGGTGGAGGGGAAAGGGTTCCAGTTTTGTTTTGCATTAAACATTCCTAACTGTTTAGACTCACTGGAAAAGACCCTGATGCTGGGAAAGATTGAAGGCAAGAAGAGAAGGGGACGACAGAGGATACGATGGTTGGATGGCATCACCGACTCAATGGACGCGAGTTTGAGCAAGCTCAGGAGTTGGTGATGGACAGGGAAGCCTGCCATACTGCAGTCCATGGGGAAACAGAGTCGGACACAACTGAACAACTGAACTGAAACATTCCTAACTGCCGAAGTTCCAATACCCGGGCCACCTGATGTGAAGAACCTACTCATCTGACAATACCCTGATGCTGGGAAAGACTGAGGGCAGGAGAAGAGGGCGACAGAGGATAAGATGGTTGAATGGCATCACCAACTCAATGGACATGAGTTTGAGCAAACTCCAGGAGATAGTAAAGGACAAGGAAGCCTGGTGTGCTGCAGTCCATGGGGTCACAAAGAGTCGGACACAACTGAACGACAATGAACTGCCATTATGAAAAGGCAAAGCAATTTGCTCAACCAGCAAACAAAGCTCTTTAAGAGACCCAAAAGGCCCCAAGGAGATAATGCCCTCAAAACTGAGAAGGGTAATGAAATTTAAAAAAAAAAAAAAATACTGTCATAGAAATGGCCCTACCAAGGCTAGGGTTAGTAACACACAAGAGTAAAATATGCCTGACATCCACCACAGCATCCTGTACCTATGTGGGATCTTTCTTCAATAATTTAATTTTTCCTAAGTTTCGGCCTAATTAATTCTCAAAATAAATCTGGGAGAGAAAAGAATTCAACTGTTTTAAGCCTCTTAACAAGTAAATATGAAGGTACAGAAGGTAAATTTTCACAGGAGTAGTTTTGTACTATATTGTGTTTTTACAGCTCTGAATTTTCTTCCAAATTCATCTAAACTGGCATGAGATGGGAGTGCAAAAATGTTTTAGACCCAAGAAAATAAGATTTAAAACAGTGCTTTGTGTCCAAAGTGGTAAGTCTTTACCCAAAACCGGCAGAGCCAGAGGTGTGAGAGCCCTTGCTGAGGGCTGCCTCCTGAACTAGCTCTACAGTGACCTACTCATGACCACCCCCAGCCACTGGGTGAACCAAACCACCCTGAAGGAGCCACTAGAAAGCCCAGCTCTATAGTCAATTACGCTCTGTGGTGAACTGTGTCCAAGCAAACTTCCAACACCTAAATGCTCTCAGCTGGCCATCACCAATTCACCCACTTGGGCTGAACCCACCAGGCTACGCACTAATGTTTGGAGCTCATTCACATGTGTGGCCCTAAAAATTTTTAGGAAAACTAGAATGCCTCCTGCTGCCCCTCCCCCCAAAAAAACCCTGTTCCTGTTTACATAATATTCAGTGGACAAATTTTCACAAATAAAATTTCTGCTGTGAAACACATTTTCATGAGCCCTGATGAAATACAAATGTACACAAACCACAGAAAACTTGTATTTACCTTGGTTCCACATTCCGGCCACACCAGTTTCAGGTAACATGTGGGTCTCAAAATGTTAATAAGGTCCCATTCATTAATAATAGGTCTTAGCCTCAATTCACACACCATAAAACACTGCCCTGAAGCAGGAAAAATCCACACCACCCAGGGTGGGGGATAGGGAAGAGCACTAATTCTAAAGCCAGACTGCCTGGCTCCCTGCTAACTTTAGCCAAGTGCCCTTAAACCTCTCAACTCTAATTTCCTCTTCAGCGCACTGTGGATGATAACAGTTGTGGGGATAAAACACTGTCAACATGGAACTTACCGGGGCATACACAGGAAGAGTGTCTGCTGTCATGATTAAGAACAGAAAATCCACATCAAGGATTTACCAAAAAAGAAACAAAAATTCATTGATCTTAATTCCCTAAATTTCATTGATCTTAACCACCTTTGAGATACTAAGCAATTAACACTATGGAGTAGTCATGTGCAAAGGATTTGGTTTGTGACTCTCCAGCTTCTCAGGAAAACCCTTCCTGTCAAGCCTTCTCCATGAGACACCCCCAGCCTCCAATCTGCAGCCCCAGCTGTTCACGCTGATGGTAGACTGAGGGCTACTGCTCATCTCCAGGATTAAGTTACCAGTGTTAGGTCAGGGAGATCAGTGCTGCTCAAACCTAGATGTGCATGCAGGTCACATCGATCTTGTCGGTCTGTCTTCATGGAGCAAAAGTTAGACCCAAGGGGTTGCATTTCCAACAAACTCACCTGATGCTGATTTGAGGTGAGGAGCTGGGCTTGAACAAAAGGGTCAGGAGAACTAAAGCTAAATTCAGGGCTGGAGAAATGGGTTGCCTGAGCTCAGGCTCCCAGATCCTCTCCTCAGAGAAATCTATGCCAACATCCCCAGAGGAAAGGTCCTATGAACATAGAGGAAGGGGTCCCTCCTGGATGCAAATTCAGGCACACAGGTTTCATGACCCCAAAACTTGACCACAGCCAGGAAGGAGGCCAAGGCACTGAGGATCTTGAACAGATGGGTGTGTCTGTCTATGCCCTTGAGCAGGTGGTATAGAGACCAGCACCTATCTACCAATCCATCCAAAGCTGCAGACTCACACCCAGTCAGAAGTTGAGGTTCCTGCCCACATCACTTACAAGAGCCCCTTCCAGCTACAAAGCTGATTTATGTAATACTCCAGACCTCCAAGCTAGCTGCCTTTCTTTAAACTGCCCCAATCTATAGGCCCACCAATATTTATAGCTTTTCTTTCAATTCACCACATCAAAACATAAAAATAAAATTCAGTACAAAGTTATATTACAGAAACCTATTTTTTTTTCAAAAATAGGGTGACTTTTCCTAGAACTATTGCTGTTCTTGTTCAGAATGATTTTCAATTTGTATTTTAAAATTAACTTTAATTATGCTGTCTTCCTAATCTACTAAAACTCCAGAAAAAAAAAACCCATTATGAAATCCAATACCATTTTATGTCAAACTAGAAATACAAGTGCTTCCTGATCATTATAAAACACTGACAAAAGAAAATGAAGACAAATAAATGGACAGGTATCTCATGTTCATGGATCAGAGGAAGTAATATTGTTAAAAATATCCATATTATCCAAAGTCATTTATTCAATGCTGCTGCTGCTGCTGCTAAGTCACTTCAGTCGTGTCCGACTCTGTGCGACCCCGTAGACAGAAGCTCACCAGGCTCCCCTCTCCCTGGGATTCTCCAGGCAAGAACACTGGAGTGGGTTGCCATTTCCCTCTCCAATGCATGAAAGCGAAAAGTGAAAGTGAAGCCGCTCAGTCGTGTCCGACTCTTAGCAACCCCATGGACTGGAGCCTACCAGGCTCCTCCGTCCATGGGATTTTCCAGGCAAAAGTACTGGGGTGGGGTGCCATTGCCTTCCCCTTTTATTCAATGCACCGTACTGTCTTGATTATTATAGCTTTGTGATGTAAGCTTCAAATTAGGAAGAGGATGCCTCCAGCTTTTTTCTTCCTTCCTTTTCAGGATTACTCTGGCTGTTTGGGGTCTTCTGTGGTTTTGTAGGATCATTTTTTTGATCTCTGTGAAAAATGCTTTGGACTTTTGATAGTTACTGTTTATTCAATGAAAAATGCTTTGGACTTTTGATAGTTACTGTTTATTCAATGAAAAATGCTTTGGACTTTTGATAGTTACTGTTTATTCAATGAAAAATGCTTTGGACTTTTGATAGTTACTGTTTATTCAATGCAGTATGCTTTCAAATGTTGATAGTTACTGTTTATTCAATGCAGTAACTATCAAAAAATGATCCCACAAAAAAAAATGATCCCACAAAACCACAAAAGACCCCAAACAGCCAGAGTAATCCTGAAAAGGAAAGAAGAAAAAAGCTGGAGGCATCCTCTTCCTAATTTGAAGCTTACATCACAAAGCTATAATAATCAAGACAGTATGGTATTGGCATTTAAAACAGACACATCAAAAATAAATAAATAAAATAAAACAGACACATCAACCAGTGCAACACAACTGAGAACCCAAGAATAATCCCATACATGTATAGTCAACTAATACTTGACAAGGGAGCTAAGAATGCTCAATGGAGAAAAGGACAGTTCAATAAATGGTGCTGGAAAAGCTGGATCACCACACAGAGTAGTGGCCCTATGACACACCACTCACAGAAATGAACTCAAATGAATTAAAAGATTTAAATGGAAGACTGGGGCTGCTCTTTTCTCACGGGTGTCTCCTACGCTGTCGCATGGTGAAGCTGAGCAAGAGGCCAGCAGAGGCTGCAGCAGCTTTTCGGAGGACAATTTGCCATCCGCTGGGGTTTTTTCCTCCGTGTTCCTGGGATTTAAGGGGGCAGATCCTGGAATGCCTGACAACTGTTTTGGCTTACTTTGGGGATAAGGACTGTTTGGTCATCTGGTTTTGGCAGTCAGCGGGAACAACATGGAAGTGTGCTCTCTGGCTGGGATAGAGATGAGACATCGTCGACGGTCACCTTGGTGGCACAGGGCTCACTCTCAGATGCATCTGTGGCGAGTGGAACCTCTACTGACTATTATGATAGACTGTATTAAATAAATGTTTTTAACAATGTTAAAAAAAAATAAATGGAAGACTGGAAGCTGTAAAACTCAAAAGAAAACACAGGGGGAAATTTCTTGATGATGTTCTCAGGAACAAATTTTTGGGTAAGACACCATGAGCACAAGCAACAAAAGCAAAATTAAACAAGTAGAACTGTATCAAACTAAAAGTCTTCTGCACAGCAAAAGAAACAATCAGGAAAATGAAAAGGTAATCTATGAAATGGGAGAAAACATTTGCAAACCATTTATCTTGATAAGGAGCTAATATCCAAATACGTAAGGAACTCATTTAACTCAATAGTAAAAACAAAATCCAATTAAAAGTTGGGCAAAGAGCTTGAACGTTTTCTCAGAAAAAGACATACACATGGCCAACAGATACGTGAAAATGTGTTCAACATCTCTAATCATAAGGAAAAATGAAAATTAAAACCATGAGATATTACCTCATGATTGTTAGAATGTCTATCATCAAAAAACATATATCTATATGTTTTACATATATTTATATAGAAATATGTCAAACAAGTTTTGGTTAAGGATGTGGAAAAGAGAACCCTATGCACCATTGTTAGGAACATAAATTGGTGCAGACACAAAGAAATCAGTACAGAGGTTCCTCAATAAATTAAAAATAAAACTACCATATGATCCAGCAATTTCACTTCTGATAATTATCTGAAGAAAATGAAATTGCTTTCTTAAAGAAATACCTACACTCCCATGTTCATTACTGCATTATTTAAAATAGCCAAGACGTGTAAATAACCTAAATGTCCACTGACAGCTGAAGATGTGGTATACACACACAATGGAATGTTAGTTATAGGGAAGGAGATCCTGAAACATCATGGTTGGACCTTGGGAGCATTATGCCAACTGAAACAAGCCAACAGAGGAAGACAAATACTGTATATTCTCACTAATATGTGGAGTCTAAATAAGCAAAATGCACAGAAAGAGTGATGATTGCCAGAGGCAACCACTGATCTGTTTTCCATTCCTATGGTTTTACCTTTTCCAGAACTTCCAGAACTTCATGTAGACAGCATTTTACGGAATGTAATGTTCTGAGACTGGCTGCTTTTACTCAGCACAAGGCCCTGGAGGGTCATCCAAGTTTCTGTGTGCATTCACAATTTGCCTATTTTTGCATGCTATAGATGTACCACAGTTTAACCTTGTACCTGCTTGGGGAACTATGAACAGAGTTGCTATAAACATTCAAGTACAAGTTTTTGTTGATCATCAGCTTTTGCTTTTCTCAGATGACTATTCAGGAGTGGGGCTGCTGGGTCAAGTGTTAATATATGCTTACTTTTCTAAGAAACCACAAGATGTTTTCCAGAGTGGCTGCATCATTTCAAACCTACCAGCAATGCACAAGAGCTGCAGTCTTCCATCCTGACCAGCACTTGGTGTTGTCAAGGATTTTTATGTTAGCCATTCTAATAGAGTAACATCATGGCATCCAGTCCCAACATTTCATGGCAAATAGATATGGAAACAATGGAAACAGTGACAGACTTTATTTTTGTGGGCTCCAAAATCACTGCAGATGGTGACTGCAGCCATGAAATTAAAAGACACTGACTCTTGGAAGAGAAGCTGTGACAAATCTAGACAGCATATTAAAAAGCAGAGACATTACTTTGCCAACAAAGGTCTGTCTAGTCAAAGCTATGGTTTTTCCAGTGGTCATGTACGGACGTGAGAGTTGGACTGTGAAGAAAGCTGAGTGCTGAAGAATTGATGCTTTTGAACTGTGGTATTGGAGAAGACTCTTGAGAGTCCCTTGCACTGCAAGGAAATCAAACCAGTTGATTTCTAAAGGAAATCAACCCTGAATATTCACTGGAAGGACTGATGCAAAAGCTGAAGTTCCAATACTTTGGCCACCTGATGTGAAGAGCTGACTCACTGGAAAAGACCCTGATGTTGGCAAAGACTGAAGGCAAGAGAAAGGTACGACAAAGGATAAGATGGTTGGACGGCATCACCTACTCAATGGACATGAGTTTGAGCAAGCTCTGAGAGTTGGTGATGGACAGGGAAGCCTGGCATGCTGCAGTCCATGGGGGCGCAAACAGTCAGACACGACTGAACAACAAATTCTAATACAGCATCTCATCCTGGTTGTAATTTGCCTTTCAGTAAGACTAATCACACTGAATATTTGTTTATTTGCCATCTGTATATCCTTTGCAACAAAGTACCTCTTCAAGTCTTCTGTTCACTTAAATTGTTTATTTTCTTAGTATTGCGTTTTGGGAGTCCTTTATATATTCTGGATACAAGTTCTTTGTAGAATATGTGGTTTGTAAATATTTTCTCCCAGTATGCAGTCTGTCTCTCCATTTTCCTTAACAGTATCTTTCACAGAGCAGAAGTTTTTCATTTTGATGAACTCCACTTACATTCTTCCTTTATGAATCAGAATATTATGCCTAAGAACTCTTTGCCTAGCTTCAGGTCAAGATCAGTTTCTCCTATGTTTAGTTCTAAAAGTTTCAGAGAATTCATAAAAGTTAACTTTTGAATAAGGTGTTTTTCATTTTATTGCATATGGATGCTCAATGCTTCCAGCACCATCTGTTGAAAAAACTACCCATTTTTCACTGAATTGCTTATGTACCTTGTCAAAAATCAGTGACAATATTTGTGTGGTTCTCTTTTGGGACTCTCTATTCTGTCCATTGATCCATGTTGTATTCTGAACATATTATAATTTACTACTTACTTCAGTAAATGTTGCTTTGTGAAAAAAAATTTTGTCTGGAAGCAAAAGCAAAATAATGCTTGGACTCCCTTTGGCAGCACACACTCCTTTAACTCTGGGATATCATCAACAAGGCACATGCCAGCTTTGATCCATTCACATCCAGGTTAAACAAGACAACTCACAACCTGATTGGTAGAGAGAAGAGTTTACTGCAGTCTTTAAATAAACACAGAGCCAGAAAGAAGCTACTGTCTATTCCTATACCGTATTTCCATGTAAGCTGGATGGTTCTTCTTTTCCATTTCTTCAACTTCAGTGTGTATGTATGCATGCTAAGTCACTTCAGTCATGTCCGACTCTCTGCAACCCATGGACTGTAGCCCGTCAGGCTCCTCTGTCCATGGGGATTCTCCAGGCAAGAATACTGGAGTGGGTTGTCATGCTGTCCTCCAGGGGATCTTCCCAATCCAAGGGCCAAACCCATATCTCCTGCACTGGCAGGCAGGTTCTTTACCATTAGTGCCACCTGGGAAGCCCTTGCCTTCAGAGTACTAGAAGTCAAATTAAAAACAGGAGAAGGAACCTGGAAACTCACAAAATAAGTAAGAATCAGGTATCTGGCAGTAATCACTCTGATGAAGCATTACTACAGGGGAAATGTTTCCATCTTAAGACAAAAATATACACATATATCAACACACACCAACTAATTGCTATCAAAACGCTATACTGCTAAACCCTCCTGACCCCAACATCACAAAATAGTGCAGAATTGATATGTAGACCATACAGTGCAAAACACCATGGGACGGGCACATTTTGGTAACAAACATACCAGAAGGAATGTATTCAAAGTGTAGTCCCTTTCAAAAGGGCTCCTCAGAAGATAATACATTCATACCAATGAGTTAATGACACAGTTCTGGGCTCTTCTTCATGCTAACTTTTCTTCCATCTAAAGTGATCTAACAAACCTCATAAAATTTTTGAGCTCGGAAGGACTTCAAAGATGTCCTTATTTAACCATAAATCCTGTCTGTTCAGGTATGAGGTGAAGTCAGTGATTCCCAAGCCAACTGCCTTTTGACATGCTATACAGAGTCTAATAATAGCAATCCTCATTCATTCTATGAAGGATTAAATTTTTGCAAATAGCCCAGAGTGAAAGAGAACTATTTCTGGTGAATTAAACACCAGGTATGAACACAAATTAATGTATGTGGCTTTTCGCAGATGGTGGATAAACTGGATGACAGGGAAGACAGGACGAAACTGACTCCTGTGATCCAAGACTCTAACACCTTTGGGAAACTGGACTTAAAAATGAGGCGAACGTTGAGTGTCATGGAAGGGGCCGAGCTTGGCCAGCACTGCCCATCCTCTAGAAGGCTGGGGGTGCAGATCCGGTGCCCAAAGAACAGTCTTTGCAGGGAGGGTCTCCTTGTCACCCTCTGGACCCTGGAGGAGGGGTGGAAAACCCATGCCATCTCGCCCCTCCCCCTGCACAGCCTTGTCTAGACAGTGTACTCTTCCAGAAAACCCCCATTCTTGGGGTCAGAACCTGGCTGCCTTCAGGGCCCCAGATGTTGTCTGTCCTATTATGGGAGCTCCGTAGGCAGAACAAGAGCCCCTGAAGCCCCTGCAGAACCCCTGCTTGCTCCTCTCAGGTTACTCCTACTCCTGAGGTCACCTGCAGGCACTTGAAGAGGGTTAGCACAAAGAAGACCTGAGGAGCTCAAAGGGAACCCCGCTCAGATGGTTGGATCCACCAGGACCTGCAGCTGTTCTCCCCCCTTCACCACCAGCTAATTATGCCCCGGTCATGGAAACCCACTGTGTCTTCAAAGGGAACCACAAAACCATCTATAAGTGATAAGTCTTGAGCTGAACAAAGTGTCTGTTCTTAACTTTCACTTGTCAAGATCAAAGCTGCAACAGGGACTTCATGCATAGCACCACTGGAAGTGACACACTCACCCCATTCACCACAGATGACACGGGAGCTTTTTCACTTCCGGTATAATCTGTAAACCAACATCTCACGTCTTTTGAAACCAGTTTCATGGTTCCATCTTTCTGTATTTTTCACAGTTACTAATTTAGAGGACAAATAAACACAGTTAAAGTATATTAAACAATCAATTTGCAAAGAAGTTTCCAAATACGTAGTTGATTTGAGCCTTGCAAATAAAGTCACGCTGGTGACTGACTGAAATTTTCCTTCTCATTTATTTACTTCATGAGTTAGATAAAACACAAAGTCCATGAAATAAAAATAGGGAAAGTATCAGGCAAAAAACTTTCAAATAAAAACTCGGGTATAACTATGCCAAAGCCTTTGACTGTGTGGATCACAATAAACTATGGAAAATTCTGAAAGAGATGGGAATACCAGACCACCTGATATGCCTCTTAAGAAATCTGTATGCAGGTCAGGAAGCAACAGTTAGAACTGGACATGGAACAACAGACTGGTTCCAAATAGGAAAAGGAGTACGTCAAGGCTGCATATTGTCACCATGTTTATTTAACTTATATGCAGAGTACATCATAAGAAATGCTGGACTGGAGGAAACACAAGTTGGAATCAAGATTGCTGGGAGAAATATCAATAACCTCAGATATGCAGATGACACCACCCTTATGGCAGAAAGTGAAGAGGGGCTAAAAGCCTCTTGATGAAAGTGAAAGTGGAGAGTGAAAAGGTTGGCTTAAAGCTCAACATTCAGAAAACGAAGATCATGGCATCTGGTCCCATCACTTCATGGGAAATAGATGGGGAAACAGTGGAAAACAGTGTCAGACTTTGTTTTTCTGGGCTCCAAAATCACTGCAGATGGTGACTGCAGCCATGAAATGAAAAGACGCTTACTCCTTGGAAGGAAAGTTATGACCAACCTAGATAGCATATTCAAAAGCAGAGACATTACTTTGCCAACAAAGGTTCGCCTAGTCAAGGCTATGGTCTTTCCTGTGGTCATGTATGGATGTGAGAGCTGGACTGTGAAGAAGGCTGAGCGCCAAAGAATTGATGCTTTTGAACTGTCGTGTTGGAGAAGACTCTTGAGTCCCTTGGACTGCAAGAAGATCCAACCAGTCCATTCTGAAGGAGCTCAGCCCTGGGATTTCTTTGGAGGGAATGATGCTAAAGCTGAAACTCCAGTATTTTGGCCACCTCATGCAAAGAGTTGACTCATTGGAGAAGACTCTGATGCTGGGAGGGATTGAGGGCAGGAGGAGAAGGGGACGACAGAGGATGAGATGGCTGGATGGCATCACTGACTCGATGGGTATGAGTCTGGGTGACCTCCGGGAGCTGGTGATGGACAGGGAGGCCTGGCGTGCTGCAGTTCATGGGGTCGCAAGAGTCGGACACGACTGAGACACTGATCTGATCTGATAAACAGAAGGAAGCTACAGTATCCGACCTACCCTGGTCAACAACTGCACCTCGGTGTCTCATTCTTGTCTTGGCCCAGCTCCACCCTAAGGATTCATAAATCTCCATCTCCAAACTCTAGAGATGCCCACCTCAAGGGTGATGCTAAGTCTCCTGATTTATGTGGTTTTCCTAGATGATTTCAATAGCAGCCTCCCACTCTGGTGCCCACATCCCACTGGACATTCCTATTGGGGATGTCGCCCAACCACAAATAAAACTTCTCCCAAACAAAACTCAGTCTCCTTTATTGTCTCCCTGATCCCTGCTTCCTCCCATCTTCCTTGCTGGAAAATGATACCTGTCATCTAACCAGTTGTCCTAAACTGCAAAATTGATTTTTCAACATTCATTCCTAAGACCTTCAAGTCACCACTGCTGCTAAGTCACTTCAGTCGTGTCCGACTCTGCGCAACCCCATGGACAGCAGCCCACCAGGCTCCCCAGTCCCTGGGATTCTCCAGGCAAGAACACCGGAGTGGGCTGCCATTTCCTTCTCCAATGCATGAAAGTGAAAAGCGAAAGTGAAGTCGCTCAGTCGCGTCCGACTCCCAGCGACCCCATGGACTGCAGCCTACCAGACTGGTCCATCCATGGGATTTTCCAGGCAAGAGTACTGGAGTGGGGGTGCCATTGCCTTCTCCCAAGTCACCACTGATTGCCATTAATTTCACCTCCTAAGTATCTCAGCCTATCCTCTCACTCCAAACTAGTGCCTTCATCGTCTGTTGCCTAGTTTATTTCAGAAATCTACTAACAGGAGCATCTTGTAGGCAGGATACAAACTCTTATATAACTATTTACTATTTGTGTTATGAACATGACAGCCTGAAAGTAATCATTTTTGAAATGTAAACGAATTAACTGACTATCGTCCACTGATCAACAGGGAACCTGACACAGCTGGACCTGCTGTGTTAAAAGGGACACAAACGCAAACTCCAGGAGCGCAGGGTCACAGTCCTACATGGGCCACCAAATCACTGTGATGAGCAGTTAAGGTCTGTTCCCGTTTCCCTGCCTGCCAAAAGCATGACATACCTTCCCCACTCTGAAGAGCACTGGGGTGACACAAGCAGGAAGCATTGTGGAAAACGGAAAAAATTCCATAAACAGAATACTCTCTCTTTGTAAAATGAAATTCATTATATTAATGTAAATATTAAGTGAGTGCAAGATAGTCATGTGATAGTTGGTATTAAGTTTCCTCCTTAAGAGACATATCATTTATTCTATATACATTTATTCCACTATTTTAAAAACTTATGCTTCAAGAGACATAAAGATGAGTAAGCCCACTTCTCCTTGAGGAAGATGTTGAGTCCAGTTGGAAAGGACACTCTGAGAACTGAACCAGCATGAGAGGTTCCAGGAGAGTTGTCGGTCACGTCGTGTCCCGTCTGAGGTCCTGGCCAGCTCCTCCCGCTCATGAATGCTCACTACCAGCACCCGACAGAGACACATAGGAACCACCCTGACAAGTTCACAATTAAGAGAGGAGATGAGAGGGAAGCAGGTAAACAAATATTCAGAGGGAAATGAACAGCAAACAATGCTGGAAGCTATTCCACAGCCAAGGGTTATCTCTCTGCAGTGGTTCCTCCCGCCCTGAGACCCAGCACCCTCTATCCTTCCTGGGCCATGAGCAGAATTTTAGCAGACACTGAGAGACCAGGATATACAGAGACAAAAATGTGGGATATTTTACTAAGTATCAATCAATGATAAATGTTTGCCACAATAATAATAATTTTTTAATTTAAATGAATTTGTTTCATGCTTATCTCATAATACATGATACATCATAAAACAATGCCTACTTAAGATTATATAAGTCTTTAAATGTCCTTGAACTATTTCTGTCCCCTCATATTTTTATAGCAAAGCTGCCTAAGGTTAGAGGAGTAATAAATAATATTACTGACAACAACTGAAACGTCCCGAGGGCAGCACTTATACCCACAAGTACTAACTGACCCCAATTCCTCCTCTTCCCGTTTATGAAAACACAGAAGAAACCAGAAGTCAGAACTGAGCGTTCCCCCGCCCCACATTCCCAAGGGTCACCGCAGCTTCTTCCCCAGAACACACCCTGCAGGGCAGGGGTGCCCTCCTTTCAGCCCTAACCCCACGGCTCCAGGCTGGACATCACCACCTGGGACCGCAGCAGCCATCCTCCCCAGACCCAGTCAGCGCTGCAGTCAAGTTAATTCTGGAAGAAGCTGATGTGATAACCAGTCGTCCCTGAGGAAAACTCCACATGTCTTTCCAGACAAGGGCCCAAGGGTACCCAGTAAATCACCACAGGGATAAAATGTTCAGTTCTTACACAAAAGGAAAATTCTATTAGAGCAGCATTTACTCAAGGATGCTGGTGGGCAGCCTCCATCCCATTCCTGCAGGGGGCTGAGAACAGCATCCCTGCTTTCCAAGGCTCCAAAACAGCATAAATTCAGCCTTTATTAAAAAAAAAAAAAACACAACTTTACTATTGCTAAACTTTACAATTTTAAAAAATTAACTTCTGTTTAGCTAAGCACAAACTTTTTAATTTTCCTGAATAAGATTTCAACTTTTTTTCAAATAAAAGATATTCTTGACTTCATAAGCAAAGGTCATTAATTCTAACTTGAAGAAATCTTAATCTGTATGCAGTAAACAGTTTGAAATATATAATATCTGGAACAATATATTATAATTTTTATTGGTAAACAGGATACTATCTGAGGGACTGCCTATTATATAAATCCTCACAGTTGAGTTTTATGGGCAAATAGTTTTCTTGAAGTAGAAGAATTCAGCCTATTCTTTTTTCATTTTTATTTTATGTTGGAGTCTACTTGACTAACAATGCTGCATTAGTTTTTTCTTCATTTTATGTTGGAGTATAGGAAATAGATGGAGAAACAGTGGAAACAGTGTCAGACTTTTATTTTGGGGGGCTCCAAAATCACTGCAGATGGTGACTGCAGCCATGAAATTAAAAGACGCTTACTCCCTGGAAGGAAAGTTATGACCAACCTACATAGCATATTCAAAAGCAGAGACATTACTTTGCCAACAAAGGTCCGTCTAGTCAAGGCTATGGTTTTTCCAGTGGTCATGTACGGATGGGAGAGGTGGACTGTGAAGAAAGCTGAGTGGCAAAGAATTGATGCTTTTGAACTGTGGTGTTGGAGAAGACTCTTGAGAGTCCCTTGGACTGCAAGGAGATCCAACCAGTTCATTCTGAAGGAGATCAGTCTTGGGTGTTCATTGAAAGGACTGATGCTAAAGCTGAAAGTCCAGTACTTTGGCCGCCTCATGCGAAGAGCTGACTCATTGGAGAAGACTCTGATGCTGGGAGGGATTGAGGGCAAGAGGAGAAGGGGATGACAGAGGATGAGATGGCTGGATGGCATCACTGACTCGATGGACGTGAGTCTGAGTGAACTCCAGGAGTTCATGATGGACAGGGACGCCTGGCATGCTGCAATTCATGGGGTCACAAAGAGTCGGACACGACTGAGTGACTGAACTGAACTGAACTGATACTTGATTAACAACGCTGTGTTAGTTTTTCCTCTTTTTTATGTTGGAATATACTTGATTCAACAACGCTGTTAGTTTTTTCATTTTTATGTTGGCGTATACTTGATTTACAACACTGTGGCTAGTTTTTCATTTTTATTTATGTTGGAGTATACTTGATTAACAATGCTATGTTAGTCTTTTCTTCATTTTTATATTAGAGTATACTTGATTAACAGTGTTCTGTTAGTTTCACATGTAGAGCAGAGTGATTCAGTTATACAACCAGACCACCTGATCTGCCTCTTAAGAAATCTGTTTGCAGGTCAGGAAGCAACAGTTAGAACTGGTCATGGAACAACAGACTGGTTCCAAATAGGAAAAGGAGTACGTCAAGGCTGCATATTGTCACCATGTTTATTTAACTTATATGCAGAGTACATCATGAGAAATGCTGGACTGGAAGAAACACAAGTTGGAATCAAGATTGCCGGGAGAAATATCAATAACCTCAGATATGCAGATGACACCACTCTTATGGCAGAAAGTGAAGAGGGGCTAAAAAGCCTCTTGATGAAAGTGAAAGTGGAGAGTGAAAAGGTTGGCTTAAAGCTCAACATTCAGAAAACGAAGATCATGGCATCTGGTCCCATCACTGCATGGGAAATAGATGGGGAAACAGTGGAAAACAGTGTCAGACTTTGTTTTTCTGGGCTCCAAAATCACTGCAGATGGTGACTGCAGCCATGAAATTAAAAGACGCTTGCTCCTTGGAAGGAAAGTTATGACCAACCTAGATAGCATATTCAAAAGCAGAGACATTACTTTACCAACAAAGGTTCGCCTAGTCAAGGCTATGGTCTTTCCTGTGGTCATGTATGGATGTGAGAGCTGGACTGTGAAGAAGGCTGAGTGCCGAAGAATTGATGCTTTTGAACTGTGGTGTTGGAGAAGACTCTTGAGAGTCCCTTGGACTGCAAGAAGATCCAACCAGTCCATTCTGAAGGAGATCAATCCTGGAATTTCTTTGGAAGGAATGATGCTAAAGCTGAAACTCCAGTATTTTGGCCACCTCATGCGAAGAGTTGACTCATTGGAGAAGACTCTGATGCTGGGAGGGATTGAGGGCAGGAGGAGAAGGGGACGACAGAGGATGAGATGGCTGGATGGCATCACTGACTCGATGGATGCGAGTCTGAGTGACCTCCGGGAGCTGGTGATGGACAGGGAGGCCTGGCGTGCTGCGGTTCATGGGGTCGCAAAGAGTTGGACACGACTGAGCGACTGATCTGATCTGATCTGATCTGATCCTTTTCAAATTCTTTCCCCATTTAGGTTATCACAGAGTACTGAGCAGAGTTCCTTGTGCTATACAGTAGGTCTTTGTTGGTTATCTAGTTTAAACATAGCAGTGTGTACGGGTCAATCCCAAACTCCCCATCTCTCCCTCCCCTCACCCCCTGAAACCGTTAAGTTCATTCTGTCTGTGAAACACATGGAGACCAAACAACATGCTGTCAACCAACCACTGAAGAAATTAGAGGAAATTAAAAAACACCTAGAAACAGGGGACTTCCCTGGTGGTCCAGTGGTTAAGACTCTGCACTTCACTGCAGGGGGTGCAGGTTTGACTCCTGGTCTGAGAACTAAGATCCCACATGCTGTGTGGCATGGCCAAAAAATAAAAAATAAGAGAGTCCATGGACCTCTGTTATCCTCTATTTCTTAAAAAAAAAAAAAAAAGGCACAATGCTCCAAAACCTATGGGACAAAGCAAAAGCAATTCTAAGAGGGGGATTTATCACAATACAATCTTACCTCAAGAAATAAGTCTCAAAACAATGTAGTCTTACACTTAAAGCAACTGAAGAAAGAACAAAACAAACAAAACCCGAAGTTAGTATAAGGAAAAAAATCATACAGATCAGAGCAGAAATAAATGAAACAGAAACGAAGAAAACAACAGGAAACATCGATGAAACTAAAAGCTGGAAGCGCCCAGATCACCTCATCCAGCCTTGCAGCTGACACCACGGGCCTGGCGCTTAGTGTGAACTGGGGCAAACTGAGCCCTGCAACCAGTGCTCTACCTGCTCACCAACCTCTCTCATCTGTCCTAACACAGCTCACAGTGTTTACTGAAGAAATATAGAAGTCATGCGTTTCCAAAAAACAGGCTTAGATTCTGAGCATAAAATGCAAGCTAAAAACATAAAGATGAATGATAAGAAACTTTGGAAATTAACCTAGTTTACTGAATGCTGCTGCTGCTAAGTCATATCAGTCGTGTCTGACTCTGTGCTGCCCCATAGATGGCAGCCCACTAGGCTCTGATGTCCCTGGGATTCTCCAGGCAAGAACACAAGTGGGTTGCCATTTCCTTCTCCAATGCATGAAAGTGAAAAGTGAAAGTGAAGTCGCTCAGTCGTGTCCGACTCTGCGTGACCCCATGGACTGCAGCCTACCAGGCTCCTCTGTCCTTGGGATTTTCCAGGCAAGAGTACTGGAGTGGACTGCCATTGCCTTCTCCGAGTTTACTGAATACCCAAACTCAAAACTCATCTTCTAAAAGGAGATAAGATGAATTCAATTATTCTTAAATTTCAATTATTTCTTAAATTTCACTGAGAACCTAGAGTGATCTAGTTCCTTTTTCCCTTTTAATTCCTTTCAATACATCAAAAATCCAACAAACAGTTATTTCATTTCAGAAAAAAGCTAAGATCACTCTTAAAGTCCCTTTCACAAAACACTTATTGTTCCTCTCTGTTTCATAATAAAATGGGTATTCAGCTTTAAACATGTACAACACAGTTTTTGTTAAGCAGCATGTATGTGAACAGACACAAGAACATCGTGATCACCTGGTGTGAGCTCTGAAAATCCAAAGAGCATATTTTAACAGTAAGAGGGAAAGGTACTGTGCTATGGATCACCTAACAATTCTTTGTCCTCACCCTGCAGAAAAGCCAGGTAAATGCTCCGTGTCCAGAAAAAACAAGAAGTCTTCCTTGGACAAGCAGTTACTCTTTAACTATTTTCCTTACTGCTCTTGACCAATGAAGTCTGCTTCCTGTCTCCTGAGAAACCTGTATGCTGGTCAAGAAGCAACAGTTAGAACCAGACATGGAACAACAGCAGACAGCATAATAAAAGCAGAGCATCACTTTGCCAACAAAGATCCGTATAATCAAAGCTATGGTTTTTCCAGTAGTCCTGTACAGATGTGAGAGTTGTACCATAAAGAAGGCTGAGTGCCAAATTGATGCTTTCTAACAGTGGTCCTGGAGAAGACTCTTTTTAGAATCCCTTGGACTGCAAAGAGATCAAACCAGTCGATCTTAAAGGAAATAATCCCTGAATATTCACTGGAAGGACTGATGCTGAAACTGTAGCTCCACTACTCTGGCCATCTGGCCATGGGAAGAGCAAACTCACTGGAAAAGACTCTGATGTTGGGAAAGACTGAAGGCAGAAGGGGACAATAGAGGATGAGATGTTTGGATGAGATGTTTGGATTCACACTCAATAGACAGGAGTGTGAATAAGCTACAGAAGATGGTGAAGGACAGGGAAGCCTGGCATGCAGTCGATGGGGTAGCAAAAAGTTGGACATGATTTAGTAACTGATCAACAATGAAGTCTGTAAGATCATTTCAACACATTAAGCCTTTGATTCCACTGAAATGAGGCCCAAGAGTTAATAACTTAGAAACGGTTTATGTATTTTTAGAATCCAAGTCTGGGCTCTGAGAGAAATAAACACCTTTAATTATCATGAATGAGCTCTCAAAACCTTTCCAGAATCTTTTTAATTTAACTTTTTATTATAATGAGTAAAATTTATTCACTGAATACCTCCAGCCTTAGCTGAAATAAAAACTAAGGAGTTTCAGCACAGGGGCAAGACTGAGTCTGTGCTCCACCAGCTGAACAGGGGCTGTGGCAGGGTCACCTCCACAGAAGTCTGAAGACACAGGTAGCCTCGGTGTGGGACTGGGCTACAGAAGGTCATAGAACTGAAAGGGGAGCAATGTGATCATATGTGGTAAGCTGCGTGCCCGGGGAGCTCAGGCCAGGTGTCCCTCTGGTCCTGCAACCACTCAGTGAAGCCCGAAGAATAGAAAATAGTACAGATGAGCAAACTTCCCAATGCGCACATAGAAAAGTGATTACCTAATCAAGTCAGGATGCCACAGGATCCAGGCTTTGAGCTCCTCCCTGTAGCCCCTTCTACAGCAAAGGTGGGTATTTACAGTGAACCAAAGAGAAACGCTGGACTGGAAGAAACACAAGTTGGAATCAAGATTGCCGGGAGAAATATCAATAACCTCAGATATGCAAATGACACCACCCTTATGGCAGAAAGTGAAGAGGGGCTAAAAGCCTCTTGATGAAGGTGAAAGTAGAGAGTGAAAAAGTTGGCTTAAAGCTCAACATTCAGAAAACTAAGATCATGGCATCCAGTCCCATCACTTCATGGGAAATAGATGGGGAAACAGTGGAAACAGTGTCAGACTTTATTTTTCTGGGCTCCAAAATCACTGCAGATGGTGACTGCAGCCATGAAATTAAAAGACGCTTACTCCTTGGAAGGAAAGTTATGACTAACCTAGATCACATATTCAAAAGCAGAGACATTACTTTGCCAACAAAGGTTCGCCTAGTCAAGGCTATGGTTTTTCCTGTGGTCGTGTATGGATGTGAGAGCTGGACTGTGAAAAAGGCTGAGCACCGAAGAATTGATGCTTTTGAACTGTGGTGTTGGAGAAGATTCTTGAGAGTCCCTTGGACTGCAGGGAGATCCAACCAGTCCATTCTGAAGGAGATCAGCCCTGGGATTTCTTTGGAGGGAATGATGCTGAAGCTGAAAGTCCAGTACTTTGGCCACTTCATGCAAAGAGCTGACTCACTGGAGAAGACTCTGATGCTGAGAGGGATTGAGGGCAGGAGGAGAAGGGGACAACAGAGGATGAGATGGCTGGATGGCATCACTGACTCGATGGATGTGAGTCTCAGTGACCTCCGGGAGTTGGTGATGGACAGGGAGGCCTGGCGTGCTGAGATTCATCGGACACGACTGAACGACTGATCTGATCTGATCTGAAAGTCTTCTAAGGCTCATTAAAACTCTCCCAGGTATGACCAAACAGTAATAACACAGTAACAACAGTAACAACACTGCGTAACAACACAGTAACCAGCTGTGCCAAAATGCAGGGTGTGTCAGACTAACATGAAAAACCGCATCTGTTCATGTGCCCCAAAATGAATTCACCACTCTGTCTACACTCACTGTGCTTACGCGAGTAATAACAAAGTTAGAAAACCAAAAGGCTGCCTTTTTTCAGGCAATCACCTACTTTACACTTACATAGTTTAAATTATAACATAATTTATAATATATATAACCAAATTATATAATTTGGTTGCTTTACAGATAATCAGGCAAAAATAGAAAATAAAACCATATTAGGTTTATAAAACTCAGTAATAGTTTAAAAATACACTTGTGCTTCAGAAATCACCATTCCTATTTTAGATGCCAAAATGCATATAGGAGAAGTAGAAACACCCTCAATTAAAAAAAAAAATCTTACACAAAAATGACCACTTTCATTATTTTTAATTTTTTTTTTTAAAAAACAACTCCTTTTATAACTACAGTAGTTCACAGTTCCAGACAGATGCCAAGGATCGGCTCACTCAATTTCAATTCCATCTGAAGCTGGAAAACTAAAAATACATTTTTCCAGACATGAGGGTTCCCCGTGCGCTCAAACATGCCTGGAATGCAGACGGTGGAGGACTCTTCCTGCCCACTCCACTGTTCTCTGCTGAAACGACAGCAAGTGAAAACAGACCTGAGCTTGGGGGACAGACACTCGATTCGAGGGGACTGCTGCCACGGAGAGAGGGGACTCCTGGCATGGGGCGGGGGGGGGGTGGCGCAGAACACTGTGACCCTGAGACTGGCCAGCACCCCGGGCTGAGGCTGAGGTGCTTCCTTCAGAGGGGGAGTCAGAGAGGCCAGGAAGCTTGCAGGGAGTGGGAAGGGAGGCCACTGAGCCTGGGTGCTCGGGTGCCTGAGGAGGGCTCAGTTCAGGGATCTGGGGAAGGAGAGGTCCTGATACCTGGCTCCACTGATCAGCGGGGCAGGGGTGCAGCCTGTCACTAAGGAGACACAGCAGGATCTGGGAGGGTCTGAATGCGCTGTTCCTGGTTCACGGGCACACAGTCTTATCCTGGGGGGCTCTCTCAGCCACCCTGCCCAGCAAGACACAGGGCGCGGGGACTCCAGGGTCAGCCATGGTCTGCAGGCCTGCCGTCCATCCCCACGATCCTGCTTCCACGCCTCCCGCTCAAGCTCCCAAAGAGTTTCTGCACCAACCCACACCCACTCACGGCCTTCACAGATACACGATCACAGCAGCCCAGGAGGTTCACACCACTGACTGCTGCCTCTCCATGGGCCAGAGAATCTCACAGACAGAGAGACTCAAGGAACTCCCCGGAGGGTGGGACGGTCACCAAAGATGATTCCCCCTGGAACAGGCAATCCCACAGGAGGCATTGCCCATCCTCCTAAACCCACGTCCCACCCTAGTGACCACGGGGCTGGCACGACCCACACAGCGGGCCAAGGGAGAGCTCTCTGTGCTCACACTCAGGGTGGTTCCCCTGAGGAACACCTGGCCCAGAACTTGTCCCACATCCTCCAAAGGAAACCCAAACTGCCCCAAGGACCCTGTCACACCAGTGTGCTTGGGAAAATATCACAAGTTCACCATTAAGTTCCCACAGGTCAATCAGTACCTCATACCTACATGAATGTATTTATTACAAAGGACACAAAACAGCAAAGTGAGAATGTTCAACGAAGTATGCAGGCTTGCACAATCCCAGCCCTCAAACACAGATCAGTGCTGATCCAGGTCTGCTACTGCTAAGTCACTTCAGTCGTGTCTGACTCTGTGCAACCCCACAGATGGCAGCCCACCAGGCTCCCCTGTCCCTGGGATCCAGGTCTACCTTATATTAATTCCTTATTCTCATCAACAATGCACTATAACTCTCCAGTGAGATCTGAAAAGTATTTCTGATATATGTTATTAACAAGACCACATCATGTGACTCTACTGTCGTTTCTAAAGATCCCAATAATAGACTTAAAGGAGATAAACTATTTCCGTCCAATTTTCTTTACACCATAGTTTAAATACCTATTACCTCCTAGAAAACCACCTCTCACTATAATTTAAGGCACACTGAAAGGCTGGTTCAACAGGGTCATTTCTAAAACACTCAGAGGCAATGAACAGAAGTGCTGTTTTAATTTCCTATTCCTGCTGTAACAAATTATCACAAATTCAGCAGCTTCCGACACCACAAATGTACCTGCTACAGTTCTGGAGATCAGAAGTCTCACCTGGCGAACCATGAGGCGTGGGCAGGTCTGGCTCCTCCTGAGGCTCCGGGGGGTCCGTCCCTCTTTCTTTTCCAGCTCCAGGAGGCCCACCACCCCGACCTCTGCCCCATCACATCCCCTTCCTCTGCCCACCCTCCTCCAGCCCACCAGGACCCTTGTGCTGACAATGGTCCACCCTGATACCTAGTTCGTCTCCCATCTTGAGGTCCCTAATTCAGCGACACCTGCAAGCTCCCCTTTCTGCCACAGAAGGGGACACGTTCTCACTGGGGATAAAGACATGGCCATCTTTAGGGGGCCATTATCCTTCCAACCACAAGTGCTGACAAGTAAAAATTACTTAGAGAATGTCTGTGGTTAATTTTATATTTAACTTTTATATTTAGGACTCAAGTATTATATCACACAACAACCACACAGTCATGGAATATCAACCAAAGTAACCAAAAAAATCAGCCAATCAGCAAGTACTGAAGAGCCAAAGTATTTCCAAAGCTGTGTAATGTGATGGAGAATGTGTGTGTGTGTTCATATGCACAGAGACACACATACAGGCACCAACAGAACCACATGCACACCCACAAAAGTTTAAAATCAAATATAAGTAGCTTTCAACTTTAGTATTCTAACTAAATCTTACTACAATAAAACAGCCTCTTGAGCACATAAATTTTTATAGTTTGGAGTTTGGCTTTCTTTTCAAAGTAACTATGTCCCCCCACAAAAAACATTTCTCTACAATTACATAAATGAATTCCTCCATAAATAGGTGTGCTAAAGAAAAAAGGCAAGAACTCTTCAGGAGGCTGTCTGTGCCTTGGCCAAGCTCGATTTACTCCTGGCCATTGAGGGAGCGACACTTAGAGACTAAACCACCACGACATTGAGGGAGCAGCAGCCCTAGAATCTGGAGGGGAGAGGAAAACATGACTCTTCACTTGGGTCCAGGCCATATACTCTGCGTTTTCTCCTCAAAGTGCTAGCTTGCTGCTTTTCCTACACATTTTCTCAATTCTATGCTATGCTATGCTAAGTCACTTCAGTTGTGTCCGACTCTGGGTGACCCCACAGACGGCAGCCCACCAGGCTCCCCCATCCCTGGGATTCTCCAGGCAAGAACACTGGAGTGGGTTGCCATTTCCTTCTCCAATGCATGAAAGTGAAAAGAGAAAGTGAAGTCGCTCAGTCATGTCCGACTCTTAGCGACCCCATGAACTGCAGCCTACCGGGCTCCTCCGTCCGTGGGATTTTCCAGGCAAGAGTACTGGAGTGGGGTGCCACTGCCTTCTCCATTTCTCAATTCTAGTCTCTTAAAAAAACCAGAGTTCAAGGAAGCAGAAAAACTCATCAACATTTGAAAAACTTCTACAATCTACAAGTGAATCAAAGGCCAAAACAATTAAGACTGTTCAAGGCAACTCAGGTTTAAGTCTCACAACTGAAGGTTTATAAAGAACATTAAGTACTGCCTACACCTGGCGTGGGGCAGGGTCTGCACGCCCTCCTCCTGGCCAGGACCCTCCTGGTGATGCTTCCTGGAGATCACAACCTTCCCCAGCTGGTGCATCAGTCATCAGGGCTTCAAAGTGGAACATTTTAGAGCCAAACCAGGTTTCCCTTAAGACAGAGAACCAGATTCAGGGCAGCATAACTGAGTTTCACAACTATCTCAGCCACTAGCTTTCAGGGAATCTTAGGAAGTCATGAGAACCCCAATCTATTAAAATCACAACAGATCCCAGAATTTCCTGAAATATTCTCTCAGTTTGCACTCCAAATCTATTATGGACCAAATTTCTTACCAAAACACAGAACATCACTGCAGAAAACAAGACCAGCTTATAAACTGGTCTAAAAATAGAAAGTGAATTTACCCAAGGCTGCTCTTCAGGTGAATTCTTAGCAGAAACTAGAAGCCACAACACTTCATTACCCCCACTGTGGACTAGTGAAGGCTGCACTGAACCAGGCCTCGCGTCTGAAGTAGGACCTGTGTTACTTTCCGGCCTGCAGGGGGCTGGGAGGAGGCATATATTGAGTTCCTCAAAACTACTAACAGTAGTTCACTGATACTCCCAGGTCATTTATCCACCACAAACTTAACAACTATGCACTAAAGAAGAAACAGAAGAACTGAACAAAAAAGATCTTCATGACCCAGATAATCACGATGGTGTGATCACTCACCTAGAGCCAGACATCCTGGAATGTGAAGTCAAGTGGGCCTTAGAAAGCATCACTACGAACAAAGCTAGTGGAGGTAATGGAATTCCAGTTGAGCTATCTCGAATCCTGAAAGATGATGCTGTGAAAGTGCTGCTCTCAATATGCCAGCACATTTGGAAAACTCAGCAGTGGCCACAGGACTGGAAAAGGTCAGTTTTCATTCCAATCCCAAAGAAAGGCAATGCCAAACAATGCTCAAACTACCACATAACTGCACTCATCTCACACACTAGTATAGTAATGCTCAAAATTCTCCAAGCCAGGCTTCAGCAATATGTGAACAGCGAACTTTCAGATGTTCAAGCTGGTTTTAGAAAAGGCAGAGGAACCAGAGATCAAACTGCCAACATCCACTGGATCATGGAAAAGGAAGAGAGTTACAGAAAAGCATCTATTTCTGCTTTATTGACTATGCCAAAGCCTTTGACTGTGTGGATCACAATAAACTGGAAAATTCTGAAAGAGATGGGAATACCAGACCACCTGACCTGCCTCTTGAGAAACCTATATGCAGGTCAGGAAGCAACAGTTAGAACTGGACATGGAACAACACACTGGTTCCAAATAGGAAAAGGAGGATGTCAAGGCTGTATATTGTCACTCTGCTTATTTAACTTCCATGCAGAGTATATCATGAGAAACGCTGGGCTGGAGGAAGCACAAGCTGGAATCAAGATTGCTGGAAGAAATATCAATAACCTCAGATATGCAGATGACACCACCCTTATGGCAGAAAGTGAAGAGGAACTAAAAAGTCTCTTGATGAAAGTGAAAGAGGAGAGTGAAAAGGTTGGCTTAAAGCTCAACATTCAGAAAACGAAGATCATGGCATCTGGTCCCATCACTTCATGGGAAATAGATGGGGAAACAGTGGAAACAGTGTCAGACTTTATTTTGGGGGGCTCCAAAATCGCTGCAGATGGTGACTGCAGCCATGAAATTAAAAGACGCTTACTCCTTCGAAGGAAAGTTATGACCAACCTAGATAGCATATTCAAAAGCAGAGACATTACTTTGCCAACAAAGGTCCGTCTAGTCAAGGCTATGGTCTTTCCAGTGGTTTTTCTCACATGTATGGATGTGAGAGTTGGACTGTGAAGAAAGCTGAGTGCCGAAGAATTGATGCTTTTGAACTGTGGTGTTGGAGAAGACTCTTGAGAGTCCCTTAGACTGCAAGGAGATCCAACCATTTGGATCTCTAAAGGAAGAGAGATTTCTAAAGGAAATCAGTCCTGGGTGTTCTTTGGAAGGAATGATGCTAAAGCTGAAACTCCAATACTTTGGCCACCTCATGCGAAGAGTTGACTCACTGGAAAAAGACTCTGATGCTGGGAGGGATTGGGGGCAGGAGGAGAAGGGGGGACGACAGCAGATGAGATGGCTGGATGGCATCACCGACTCGATGGATGTGAGTTTGAGTGAACTCTGGGAGTTGGTGATGGACAGGGAGGCCTGGCGTGCTGCAATTCATGGGGTCACAAAGAGTCGGACAGGACTGAGCGACTGAACTGAACTGAACTGATGCACTAAAGATGCCTTCTTAGGAACTTCTCTCCTGCTGACACAGTCATAACTAAACAAAGAGGCAGGTGGAGGATGCCATGAGGCCAAAGGGAGCAGGTCCTCCATCGAACTCGTCACAACGGAAGAAAACAGGTGATAAACCTGGAGGGTACGGAACCCACACACAGAACAGCCCAGTCCCTCACGCCTCACCTCATGAATACACCGTCTACTGGTCTTTCTGGGCCCATCTCAAAGTGTCCCCATCTGTGAAACTCCCCACACTGTGAAAAATCAAGCCCCCACTTCTGGTCCCCAGGACACCTTCATGGCTCTATCCTGGGACTGTGTGGTCAGGCTTAAGCTGCCACGGAGCCTGGGAGGCACTGGTAAATGTGGGGTCAATGTCCATAAACAAACATCTTCAGAATGAATGCTGTATAAATAAGGAAGTCAGACTCGCCCTGTCACAGCCTCAGCACTGAGAGCTCAGCCAACAAGGCCTCTCCACCTGCACAGTCCCTGCAGGCTCCACCCCGTCTTGAGGGACCCCAGCAAACACCACCCACACTTCTCTTCTGGGCTCTGGAGTGCTCAATGAGGATGAGGGTCCCACAGTCTAAGGACTCCACCCAAAACCCCTCTTGAAGAAAAATGTTTCTGCCATCTCAGAACCAGACCCACCTGAAAGGCTGGGAGACACACGAGCACTCCTGTGGGATCCCTGACCTAGCAATCGTGTCAAACCCTCACAGTTGGTGCCATCTGGGGTGTAAAGCTGGAAGGGCTTTATCGGGGGGAGTCAGACTAGAGTCTGAAGATGCATTCTAGCAACTATTCGACAGGCAGCCAGAACACACCCCAAAAACCCCAAACCACCACTGTCTGTACTCATGGACATGCCAGAGCTACTAGCACACACACACATGCACATACACACACACATGGTGTGTGCACAGAGAGGTGAGAGCACCTACATAATGTCCTATTAACTCTAAATGGGCTCCTCCACTGAGGGATGGGGGCCCTCAAGCCTAAGACTGTTAATGCTCTGGAACTCGGCTCTGCTCCAGAGGCCATGAGAATACTTGTGCCGGCTGACCCACCCACCTCCTGCTGGTGGTCAAGCAGGTGCACAACTGGCAGACACACCAAGACCCATGTCTAAACCATCTGACCAACAGGCCCCTCGAAAGTAGTTAGTAATTCAGAGCTAACATAAAAGCATGGGTGGGCTCATGCAGAACACATCCAAAAGTTGGTGACCCTGGAACACGGTGACTTCAGGAGCCAACCACAGCCCTCCTCTTCCAGTTCGGCTCAGATGAACGTGATTTTTCAGGTCACACAGCCCTAGATATCACAAAAAGCTGTCTCCATTTTATGACAAGAGTATGGCTGCTCTCTTCAACAGAGCTGCCTTCTCAGACAAGAACCCCAATCTACAATCCTCAAAAAGGATACAATTCTTAACATGCTACACGATCAGACAAAACCAAATGAGGCTTAGTCAGCCACTGGTGCCATCCTCATTAAGACACAGGAATCCATGGTGATGAGAGCAACTCCGACAATTCCACGGGGGTGTGGTCCAGAGGAAGAGGCTGTGCCCACAGACACCCCTGAAGGACACAAACCCAAACCCTCAGAGTCTCACAGGAACACACACAAATGCGCATCAGAGTTCCCTCCCATGGCCTGAAAAAGAACCCAGCACGCACGCGCACACACACCCACAAGCACACACAAACACACCCAATCCCACACCCACAAGCACGTACACACCCACTCACCCCACCCCCCGCAGAAGCACGTACACACACACACCCCACCCTCCACAAGCACACACACACTCCCCACCCTCCATAAGCACACACACCCACCTCCACACACACACACACATACACACACACACACACCCACACCCACCCACAAGCAAACACACAGGCACACACACACATGCACCCACCCTACCCACACACACAAATCTACCCACACCCACAAGCACAGACACACCCTACACACACACACACACCCCACCCACAAACATACACACAGGCACACACACATGCACCCACCCTACCCACATACATCTACCCACAACCACAAGCACAGACACACCCTACACACACACACCCCCCCACACACACACACACACACCCCCCACAAGCACACACACATGCACCCACCCTACCCACACACATCTACCCACAATCACAGACACACCCTACACACACACACACACACACACACAAGCACACACACAGGCACACACACACAATGCACCCACCCTACCCCCACACACACATCTACCCACACCTACAAGCACAGACACACACACCCATAAGCACACAGAAACACACCCACAAACACACACACGCACACACACCACACAAGCACACACACACACATGCACAGATACACTCAGAAGCACACCCACACACACCAGCATCCTCACACACACGAACTCTGCCCACTCAGAACAGACTTTCTGGACATCAACTTCTCCCCTGACTGCTGCATACTCTCATGTGAAACAACACAAAAAGTTCAACATAGAGAAGACTCTGGATAAAAACAGAATCGTTTCATATGATTATCATTATAGGGACAACTAATGCCCTGGTTTTTCCAAAGCACAGCACAATATTGAAAGTATGACTAACTTGTTCCCCTAAAAATCCTGACACATTCGAAGCAGGAAGCCAACCCTTGTGGCAGGAGCACAACTCCTCCATCATCGTTCTTTTGCTGTCGGAGTCACATAAACAAAATAACGCTAAATCACAAAAGGACACATCCAGCTGTTCTGACTCACTGCTCCGAATTTAATGTAGAACAGCTAAGAATATCAAGAGACAATTAACGATTAGAACACATTTAACCACCGCCTCCTAACTTCAGGGCTCTGTTCAACCACTTGACCTTCTCTCTTAATATGAACTTTCCAATAA
This sequence comes from Tragelaphus eurycerus, assembly GCA_935064755.1. Classification (NCBI taxonomy): domain Eukaryota; kingdom Metazoa; phylum Chordata; class Mammalia; order Artiodactyla; family Bovidae; genus Tragelaphus; species Tragelaphus eurycerus. Next base: position 846,607 of record CAKXYN010000202.1, on the reverse strand, counting down.
ACTCCGGAATTAACAAGATGATGACTTTTTCTTGTGGTGGAGTCAGGAAGAAATTGGTGGAAAACTGTTCCTTCAACTGTCAGGAACTTTTCTTTCTCAAAATATCAGAGAGGGAGAAGCAGCCCAAGCTTTTTAACCTGCATATCCAGTCCAGCAAGCAACACTGAGCGAGTGTAAACAGCAGCAGCACATCCTATCCAGGTTGTTTCTTTAAGGAATCATGCACCCGTAGCATCTTTTCAAAATTATTTCATGCTATCTCATAATTAACTCAATTCACAAATACCAGAAGTCATCCTTGCATCTTTGAAATAAGAGGATAATTTTTTCCCCAAAATACTTTCCCTTTCTTTCAAATGATTAAAATTCGGGGTATTTAACAGGATACTCAAGTTCCTTGACTTATTAGAAAATAAAATACCTCCAATATCAAAACCTTAACAGATAATCCCACAGTCCGGCCAGGTTTGAAGGGAGCAAAATCTGCCCGCACATTTGGGGCTGACATGAAGCTCTGTGCAAGTTTCCATCTCGTCTGCCCTTGGTCAGATCAAGCCGGTGCCTGAGGGGAGGCAGAAACCACAGTGCGCGTCCTGTAGCCCACTGCCCACTGGAGCCCTGTGTGTGCGGCTCCACACTCCTGCCATGGAGCCTAAAACAAACTGCACAGGCTGCCCTGCGGGAGGAGGCGGCACAAAGGCCCCAAGCATCCAACAAACGTCAGCTCCGTACGTTTCGTTTGTTTCATAAGCCATCTGACAGAACTCCCAAGGCTGCCCCAGGCTTCCTGCCTGTTCTGCCTCATTCGTCCAGCACAGCTTTTCCCAAAGAGGCCCCAGGGCCTGCAAAGTCCTCCCTCTCACTGACAACCCCTAATACTTCCCTCCATAAAGCCTTTTCAGATTTAGCAGCAGAAAAACTAAGCATTTCCTTTGATGTCACTCATTCAGTTCAGTTGCTCAATCGCGTCCAACTCTTTGCGACCGCAGACTGCAGCACGCCAGGCTTCCCTGTCCATCACCGTCTCCCAGAGCTTGCTCAAACTCATGTCCAACAAGTCGGTGATGACATTCAACCATCTCATCCTCTGTCGTCCCCTTCTCCTGCCTTCAATCTTTCCCAGCATCAGGGTCTTTTCCACTGAGTTCTTCGCATCAGGTGGCCAAAGTATTGGGGTTTCAGCTTCACCATCAGTCCTTCCAATCGACTGGTTGGATCTCCTTGTAGTCCAAGAGCGTTCTCCAACACCACAGTTCAAAAGCATCAATTCTTCAGCACTCAGCTTTCTTTATAGTCCAACTCTCGCATCCATACATGACCACTGGAAAAACCAAAGCTTTGACTAGATGGACCTTTGTTGGCAAAGTAATGTCTCTGCTTTTTGATATGCTGTCTAGGTTGGTCATAGCTTTTCCTCCAAGGAGCAAGTGTATTTCATACATTATGTAGAAGAAATTATGTGCTTCACTCACTATGTACTTCACTCATTATATACAAGAGCGTGTGTGTGTGTGTGTGTGTGTGTGTATATATATATGCAGGTCAGGAAGCAACAGTTAGAACTGGACATGGAACAACAGACTGGTTCTAAACTGGGAAAGGAGTACGTCAAGGCTGTATATTGTCACCCTGTTTGTTTAACTTCTATGCAGAGTATATCATGAGACAGGCTGGGCTGGAGGAAGCACAAGCTAGAATCAAGATTTCTGGGAGAAATATCAATAACCTCAGATATGCAGATGACACCACCCTTATGGGAGAAAGTGAAGAGGAACTAAAAAGCTTCTTGATGAAAGTGAAAGAGGAGAGTGAAAAAGTTGGCTTAAAGCTCAACATTCAGAAAACTAAGATCATGGCATCTGGTCCCATCACTTCATGGGAAATAGATGGGGAAATAGTGGCTGACTTTATTTTCTGGGGCTCCAAAATCACTGCAGATGGTGACTGCAGCCATGAAATTAAAAGACGCTTACTCCTTGGAAGGAAAGTTATGACCAACCTAGATAGCATATTCAAAAGCAGAGACATTACTTTGCCAACAAAGGTCCGTCTAGTCAAGGCTATGGTTTTTCCAGTGGTCATGTACGGATGGGAGAGGTGGACTGTGAAGAAAGCTGAGTGCCAAAGAATTGATGCTTTTGAAGTGTGGTGTTGGAGAAGACTCTTGAGAGTCCCTTGGACTGCAAGGAGATCCAACCAGTCCATTCTGAAGGAGATCAGCCCTGGGATTTCTTTGGAAGGAATGATGCTAAAGCTGAAACTCCAATACTTTGGCCACCTCATCCGAAGAGTTGCCTCATTGGAAAAGACTCTGATGCTGGGAGGGATTGGGGCCAGGAGGAGAAGGGGACGACAGAGGATGAGATGGCTGGATGGCATCACTGACTCCATGGTTTGAGTGAACTCTGGGAGTTGGTGATGGACAGGGAAGCCTGGCGTGCTGCGATTCATGGGGTCACAAAGAGTCAGACATGACTGAGCGACTGAACTGAACTGAATATGCTTCCTATTCAATGAACAGAAAGGAAGAAAGAAAAAAAGAAAGGAAGGATGAAAGAAAAGTGAAAAAACAAGGTTCCTAAGGATAGGAACTGTTTCTTATTCACGACTAAATTCCCATCTCCTATTAACAGAACAGGGCCTCGTCCTTCCACACTCAACACACAGCAGCTGAATCAGCATGACTGATATTATGTCCATAGGTTGAAATACAAGCATCTCTATGACTTCAAACACCCTGAGTACCCCAGTGGCCCACAAGACTGGCATTTGTACAAGAGCCACTTTAAATAGGCATCCAAATCTCTGTCCAGGTAATTCATTTATTTTTAGGACTTTTCAGACATGTCTGATTTTTTTCATGTATTGGGGGGGGCCTCACTGTTCCCGCGGTTTTTTCTTCTATTACAGTAGCACACCACTTATAACCAAGACTAATTCACTTAATTAACTTTCACAATTAAAATGTCAAGCATATGTTAAAATATGAAAATCATAAGGAAAGTTATTATTTAAATCCAATACAGCAAGTCTACCCACATCTTTAAATGAGGATATGAAAATGGAAAGTTCTCCTATGCGGGGAAACCAGTTATCAGACAACCTAAAAACCTCAAGGACAAAGAGTGAGGGAGGAGGAGGAAAGACCTCCAAGCAATATTTGTTCTTTGAATTTGACTTCAAAAGAGCACTTAAAATGTGAGCTCCCCCCACATCCCACAACCTGCCAGTACTGTGTGTTGCTCTGTGTCCCTTCCTGGGTGGCAGTGGGTGCTCTCACCAGGCACCACCCTTCCCAGTCCGCCTCCTGCGCACCGCGGCCCCAAAGGGAACACACACAGCCTCTTAGAAAGGGCCTGACCCACACGTCTCCTCACTGCTTGAGCACAGGAGTGGCTTCCAGAAACAACACTGGTGCTGGTATTCCCTGGATCCAGTGTCCACTCTTCCAAGTCAAACAGGGCCAGTTTAGTTACTGAAAGAAATGCTTACGTGTTGGTCTCATACTTAAATGAACTCAGAAGTTAAAGGATGGCCCTTCTCAGCTGGTGTGCACTCAGCATTGGTTGATATAGGGATAAAGTGCAGCCACGTGCTTCCCTGATCTTGCCCAACATGAAACATCCCACACATGTGAAACAGAGTCAAAGGTCAGGGTCAGAGCTGTGCACTGACCGTCTCAAATGTGCAAGAACATTGCTCCAGTTTCTATAGAAAATGCCTGCAAACATTCATAACAAATGAGTTAAGAGCTCACAGGAGGTTTCTGTTACATTCGCTAAGAATGCCAGAGAACAGGGGTGCAGCAAAGGATGGGCCAAGAAAGGCAGGCAGGGCACTCCTCCAGGCTAGAAACTGGCACATGTTCAGGTCCCACCCAAAGCCAGGGACGACAGGGGCCAGGGCAGTCCTCAAACTCATCCAAGCATAGGACTCACAAGCATCAGGGCCAATGGATCCCCAGAAGCTAATTACAAAAAAACACACCTAACACCTCTCTTCACCATCCTCCTCAAGCTGAGCCAGGAGTGGACACTCAGTTTCAGAAACCCTTCCCCCAGGCAGGGCACATCCCAGTGTGGGACCCACTGGAAAGCCAGCAAGAAACCTCTCAGCTGGCAAGCACAGTTGTGAAATGACACCCATAAAGGCCACAATCCATCCCCCAGCTGGCCCACGGTGCCAACACAGTTCACCACGACGAGAAAACACACACATGAGAACCGCAGCCTTCTGACTGGATTCTTCTCCTGGTAAGGCCCTCACCATCAGCCAGCAGAGGGGTTGCCAGCCTGTCCTACGTGGGAGAGGATTTGAAAAGGGACGCCCCCCAGGATGTGTTCAAGGACTGTGCACTCGCACCCGTGGAGGGTGTTTACCACTCACAGAGATTAAAATCAACCGGGTGTTTACCACTCACAGAGATTAAAATCAACCAAAGTAACTTCCCCCAAACTCAGGGTCCACACATACACAATGCCAGCTCAACAGATAAAATAACGTGGTTTACTTTCATACATAATCACTGATCCTGGCATCTGATCTACGCGCCTGCCAGACGGGGAGGGGTCAGTACCACCAGCCCAGGAATCAACTGGGAGGAAAGTCAAGGCATCAAACAGCTCCAAAGTTTCTGTTCTTGGCAAGGCTGGACCAGGCAAAACCCGTGGCGGCATCCACCCAGGATGGCTTTGCTTCCAACTTCTTTTAATAATTGCCATTGTTCGTAATTCATGATAATTGGAAGGGGAACTTAACAGCAGGTAATTAAGCCACTGCACCATCTGCTACTGAATTACAATGCCACACATTCGTAATAAAAGTGGACCTTATACCAGGAACTGTGGGGTGGGTTGGCTTAAAGCTCAACATTCAGCGGATCTGGCATCTGGTCCCTCACTGCTGGGATGTGGGGACAGTGTCAGACTTGTTTTCTGGGCTCCTCCTGCGTGGTGCTGCGCCTGTTGCGCTTGCTCCTTGGGGGTTGACCCCTGTGCTTCCGGACATCTCCGGTCGCTGTCGGCTTGGTCTTCCTGTGGTCTGTTGGTGTGCTGGACTGTGGGGCTGGCGCGGTGTGCTTGCTGTGGTGTTGGGACTCTTGGGTCCCTGGACTGCGGTCACCGTCCATTCTGGGGATCTCGGGTGTGCTGCCTCCAGTTTGGCCCCTCCGGGTGCTCTTGGCTCTGATGCTGGGGGATGGGGCGGGGGGAGCAGAGGATGAGTGGCTGGTGGCATCCTGACTCGTGGTGCGGTCTGGTGACCTCCGGGGCGGTGTGGACAGGGGGCCTGGCGGCGCGTTCTGGGGTGCAGGTCGGCGACCCTGCTGTGGCCTAGAAACGCAGTCCAACAGGCTCTTCCCCGTGGCTCCCTTCGGTTGCAACCCCTGGTGGGGAGAGACTCGGACCCCAACTCTGTGAAACATTTGTGTCCAACCTTCACCCACCCAAACCTACGCCCTGCCCTCGCCTTCCTCCAGCCGAAGAGGCTCAGGGAGATTTTCCTGATAGATGGCCAGGCAGCCTGCGTTCTCCCCACCAGCGACTGCACGCACACCACTTCCCGCGGCTGCCGAGGGCCAGGAAGGCAAACTCCGCCACCACTCCCAGTCGTTTCAAAACGCAAGAACTACTGAATTCACATCAGCAACGACACGGACGACAACGCAGCTTCCACGCCTGGGCGGGACTCTGCGCCTAGCCCCAAGTGGGTCCACGATCAGTCCACACGACAGGGAATTAATTCTGCCGTTTCCCTCAGCATGGACAGCGGAACCTGCCAAGTATTCCTGAGATAGCCAACAGCCACTGGGGGCTCCATCTCTCACTGCTTCTGCCAATGTTCAAGTGATAAAAATAGAAATCATGTGTGAGCACTTGCTTTGTCTTTCGGGAGAAGTCATTTGTGCAGCTGTTAAGAAGAAGAAATCAAATGGTATATGTCTTCAATCTAAGCCCACAGACCACAGGGCCCCTTTCTGTCAGGCCCAGAAACTTACAGATAGTCTCACCAGGTCTGGGTCGTATATAATGGGGAGCAGGCTGCCGTGCTGAGGGTTTTGTCTCCTCCAACACATTCATCTGATCAAGCATCCCCCACTGAGACATCAAGGTCATTTATAGTCACTTACCCACAACTACACAAGGGAAGTAAGGACACTACTTTACCAAACTTCAGTTCTCTAAGACACAGTCCCATCCAGATAAATGTTTATGAAATGTCCACTTTCCAGGGAGGCTAGAAGAGACAGCTAACAGCAGGTGTCCAGGGCTCTTTCTTCACTGGAACTTGACTCACCTGGAGCAGCGTCACCCGATGGGTTTCACCAATGGAGCAGGTAACCACTTGGAAGAGTTCCTGGGCCTTCGTGTTGAAAATCCGTACCAAGCACTGCTTACAAGAGCCTCTAAAAACAGGAACTGCGGCTCATGTCAGATCATACAAAAGGGCTCTTGGAATGCAACCCTACCAAATACCACCTCATTTCCTACTCCCAACCAAATCACTCTCTGCCAGTGTTTCACTGATGGACTGAGGCTCAGGGTCTAAGGGAAGACACTCCGGGGGAATCCTTGCACACGCAGCGTCCTTTCTTCCAGTGTTATCCTGAAGACTGTTAAGAAGGGCCTTTCTTCTTCCTCAGTGCAACAACTCTGGCTTGTGGCCCCACTCCCCGCCCACCACTCTGTCTACCCCTCAATTACAGGCTTTTGTGGGGGAAAAAAAAAAAAAATCAGTTCTTTTTACTTTGGGTTCCAAAACAAGTACATAATTTCAAACAATTTCATCAATTAAATTATCAAGCAGCAGTTTGTAATCTGGACCACAATCTGATGCAAAATTCTCAAGTAATTTGGGCAGCAATAATAGCTCCTATTACATTACAGACAAACAGATGAAAACTTCAACTAATCTGTACATATTGTTTGTGGGACCAATTTCATAAACAAACCAGCTATTCAAGTAAAAAGAGTGTCTTCAGTCAAATGCAAATTAATTCGCTTCCCTCATAAAAGATCTTCATTTCCAATAGAGATTTTTAAACCTGTGGTAGAAGGAAATGCCATGAATCTACAAGCTTCTGTCTGCGTCCTTTCTTCTCACAAGGCAAGCCCACCGAGCAGAGTGGAGCAGCACAGAGACCGCCTACGGGTCCAGGGGCAGGCCAGGAACCAGCCTGGGGACAGGACTGCCTGGCGAGCTCCCCCACCATGCAGCGCCCCGCAGGGTCCTACGCGGTTGATGTGATTGCGCACCTGAAGGATGCAATGCTGAGTCCCCAGAGCATTTTGCAGCCGGTGGGGACACGCTCCTGTAACAAGCAGAGAACATGGGGTCAGGCCTCAGGAGCGGTGTCCAGGGCTCTGAACAAGGCACCCATCTCAGCGCCCTTGGGAGCAGCAGGTGACTAGGGGTTCCCAGCCAGGAGACTGGAATCAGGGGGCCCCACTCAGGATACAAACTCAAAAGTTCTTTTCCCTCCTGAGGGATGGACTGTGAGTCTAGGGCTAGGACATGCACACTATTCACACAAAGAATGGATAAACAAGGTCCTACTGTAGAGCACATATCCTGGGGTAAACCATAATGGAAAAGAACACAAAAAATAATGTTCAATTCAGTCACTCAGTAGTGTCCGACTCTTTGCGACCCCATGAACTGCAGCACACCAGGCCTCCCTGTCCATCACCAACTCTCAAAGTCCACCCAAACCCATGTCCATTGAGTCAGTGATGCTGTCCAACCATCTCATCCTTTGTCATCCCCTTCTCCTCGTGCCCCCAATCTTTCCCAGCATCAGGGTCTTTTCCCATGAGTCAGCTCTTCACATCAGATGGCCGAAGTATTGGATTTTTCAGCTTCAACATCAGTCCTTCCAATGAACACCCAGGACTGATCTTTAGGATGGACTGGTTGGATCTCCTTGCAGTCCAAGGGACTCTCAAGAGTCTTCTCCAACACCACAGTCCAAAAGCATCAATTCTTCTGCGCTCATCTTTCTTTATAGTCCAACTCTCTCATCCATACATGATATGTATATAAATGAATCACTATGCTTACATCAGAAATTAACACCACACAAGTAAGACAGTAGGTCTGAAAAGGGCATCAGAGGGCAAATACACTCAACCATTCTCACGATCAGTCAATCATCACACAAACCACCCCTTGTCACTCAGAGAGCCATCCCGGGGGCAACCGGGATGGCGTCATGGGAGCAGGGTGGTCCTAAGAGGCACCACTCAGTATCTGCCTGGACCCAAACAGTAACAAGAAGGATACAACTCCCAGGTCAGTGGGCAATACCACAATAGTGGAAACTCAGAGAGAGACAAACAAAAACCCGTAGCCAGTCGAGCCACCGGAGAGGTCAGACAGAGTGGTCAAGAACAGTGAGCGACGAGGGGAACCAAACCAAACACGTGGCATCTCGGAGTGGCACGTCCAAACGGCATCCGAAAGACTCGCAACACATCAACACCCCAACACGAGGCCTAACCACGAAGCCCAGGACCAGAGAGTCAACACTGGAGTCACAAGCCGAACAGGCAGGCAGAAGAGTCACACGTCCCTCCCCAACCAAGTCCACAAACACGCAGACCCAGAGCACCCACAACCCACAGGAATGGCACGCACGAGGGGTGAAAGAGGGCAGACGGGGGCCGAGACGGAGAGTTCGGACAAGGGACGACACCCAGAACACAGCGTCGGGGGGCACCACACAAGGAGAAGGAAAGAAAACGCAGAGCAGAACAGAGACGACCGGAAAAAGGGAAGAAGGGACTCAACAAGACAAGACACCAAGGGCACGAGACAGAGAGGGTGACAACAGAGCAGAGAAGAGGGGCAAAAGAACGACACCACAGACAGAGAGTGATCAGACAGGCAGACCGAGGAGTCAGGCCGCATCACCCAAAGTGGAGGGAGTCAGTGGAGCATCAGTCGAGAGGCGGAGTGCTCACCACAAGAACCCAGTGGCCACAAGAGAAGGTCAGCTCATCAAAGCACAGAGTGCTCACACAACCATCCCCCAGCCCCAGCCAACGGACCGAGCGCGGGGCGGACAGAGACCACTCCGCTGACGCGCAGAAAACACCCCACCACGGGACAACGGAGGAACAGACACTGACCCTCAACTACAGTCGGCACGTCACAGGCAAGAGTACGCAGCGCGTCCACGCCGTACACGGCACGGAGAAGACAGCGGGAGAACTCCAACAACTCCAGAGGAGAGGGCACCCGGGGAGGGAGAGGAAGGGCCCACATCGAGACAGCATCGTCATCACCGAAAGGAAGAAAGTGTAAGCTCAACCAGAGGACCCCAACGCCTCCGGGAAGGAAACAGAAGCACCGAGAACACAAGGTCGCCTAGTCAGGCTATGGTCTCGGGTCATGGGAGGGAGCTGGACGGAGGGCGAGCGCCGAGAGAGCGAACGGGGGGAGAGACTCGAGGTCCGACTGCGAGATCAACAGTCCATTCTGGGAGATCATCTGGTCTTGTGCTAGCTGAAACCAGTAGCCACCTCATGACTCATTGGAGAAGACTCGATGCTGGGAGGGATTGGGGCAGGAGGAGAAGGGGACGACAAAGGATGAGATGGCTGGATGGCATCACTGACTCGATGGATGCGAGTCTGGTGACCTCCGGGAGCTGGTGATGGACAGGGAGGCCGGCGTGCTGCGGTTCATGGGGTCGCAAGAGTCGGACACGACTGAGCGACTGATCTGTAAGTCAACTTCAATAAAAGTTCACTAAAAATAAAAATAATAAAATTCTTAAAAAGTGAAAAAAAAAGGTTCTTTTCTCTCCTTTACTGAGACATAACTGAGATGTGACACTGTGTTAGTTCAGGGTGCACGTAACAATCTGACATTTAAACAGCGTCACATGACACTACGGTCAGGCTGTGAACTCCTCCAACCCTGCAGTCTCACTTTGTCTCGCCGTGAGAAAACTTCAGGTCTCCTCTCTCAGCAATTTTCAAGTATGTAATAGTGTTGTGAGTTACAGTCACTGCATCCCACCCCCAGAACTCTCATCTTACGACTGTGTCTGAGCCCTGTGACCATCATCTGTCCCTCCCTCAGCCTCTGGCACCAGTTATACTCTCTGCTTCTATGACTCTGGCATGTTTAGATTTCACATATAAGCAGGATCATGTAGTATTTGTCTTTATTTTATTAAAGTATAGTTGATTTACAATGTTGGGTCAATTTCTGCTATAAAGGGATATGATATTCATTTTCATATTCTTTTCCACTATGGTTTATCACAGGATACTGAATATGGTTCCCTGTGATATACAGTAGGTCCTTGCTGTTTATCCATTCTATATATAACAGTTTGCATTATGTAGTATTTATCTTTCTCCAACCTATTCCACTTAGCATAAGGTACACATGTGAACCTTCAGGTTCACACATATTGTTGCAAATGGCAGGATTTCCTTCATTTAATGGGTGAATTATATATATATATCACATTTTCTCTATCCATTCATCCACTAATTTTCAGACTACATTGCTTCCACATCTTGGCTATTGTAAATAATGTAGCAATAAACATGATGGTACAGGTGTCTTTGAGATTTTTATTTCATTTCCTTTAGATAAATACCCAGAAGTGAACTTGCTAGGTCATATGGTAGTCCTATTTTTAATTCTTTGAGGAATCTCCATACTGTTTTCCATAGTGGCTGCACTAATTTACATTCCCATCAACAGTGCACAAAGGTTCTCTTCTCCACACCCTTACCAACCTTGTCATCTCTTTTCTTTTTGATAAGGACCATTCCAACAGGTGTGAGGTGATATCTCACTGTGTTTTGATCTGCATTTCCCTGATGATTAGTGATGTTGAGCATATTTTCATGTACTGGTGGCCACATGTATGTCTTCTTTGGGAAAATGTCTATTCAGACTCTTTGCTCTTTTTTAAAATGGACTGCTGTAATTTTGGTTTTCTTTTTTTTTTAACTTAGTTTTGTGAGTTTCTTATAAAATCCTGTGATCAGGTAAAACCCAGGACTGACTCCAGATCTGAAACCCCATGGTTTGCATTTAGCTGCCTACGTTAGGGAAAGGATGCAACAACTCCATAAAAGGACAAACCTCTGATAATCCTGGTTGATGTCACAATATATATCTCAAAACATAAAGATATTGATGAAATGCCTCCCCAGGAAAGAGCTGAAAGCTGACACATTCTCCTTTAATTATTAAAGCCTTAAAATCCACTCAATAAGTTATTTTAATCTAAATCTCCAGCACAGTGCCTACAACACAGTGGGCAGTAATTTGTCTGGCTAGCAGATGTGGACCCAAAGCCCACAGCCCTCTGTGTGGACATCTGCCCTGTTGAAGTTGGTGCCTGGTTCCACTGAACAACATTCACCTTTCTGGATTCATGCCCTATGTTCCCAACTCCCTGCAACCACAGTGCGAGCCCTCCAAAAGAGTCTGAGGCCTCTGTGGCTGCAAGAGATCCTCACAGCGGGCTTGACAAATACAGCAAGAATCCTTCTACCTTAAGCCTGTGTTCTCAGGTAGGTCTGAACCTGACTGGCCTACTACTCCAGCAGTGGTTCTCAAACCTCATTCTGCACCAGAGCCCCTGAGAAGGCTCAGTGAAACACAGGCTGGCAGGTCCTCTCGGTGCCTGGCTTCTGATTCTGCAGGGCTGGGCTGGCCCAGCAGGTCACTCCTGACACGCTACGGGGCCAGAGACACTGGAGCCCCACCCCACCTCCCTGGAAAACTGCCCTCCTCAGCACATCAAGGGACCAATCTGGTTTTAGTTCAGCTACTTCCTGCTCCTCCTCACGCCCTCCTGAGTCTGCACAGGGAGCCCTCCTTGTGTGACGAGGCTCTCTTGCTCTTTCCAATAACAAAGTCCCACCCACCTCACGGCAGATGAGTAGACGTTCTCCTGATTCAAATCTGCTACACAGCATGCAGCCACTAAAAATAACATTCGGTAAGAACATTTGTCAACATGGAAATTTTTCATGATACAGTACTGGCAGAAAAACAGCAAGTAATAAGGCTGTATTTCAGAACACAGAAGTACTGGTTTAAAGTATAGATGAGTAGATAGATGGGTAACTGGGTGGATAGTTGGATGGATAAGTGGATGGATGCATAAAAGGTGGATACTGAGAAATCCCTGGAAGGAGATAAATTACAATATTAGAAGAGGTTACTCATGATGGTGAGATAATTTGTATTTTTTACCAAATGATTTTCAGTTAACACTACTTAGTAACAGGAAAAAATCAGTTGCTTTAACTTGTCTGAAAATGCTTTAGGAAGTGTGTGTTTTCCTGACACTTCTTGATCAGGCCACTTTCATTGGTTATGCTCATTCTCATTCATCCCAGGGAGCGTGACACAGTGGGAAAGTCTATCTTTTGAATCCAAAAACCTAGTTCTGCCTTCTGTATACTGGAGGCAGCAGCTCCCCTTCCACTTCAGTGGGCCACAAAAGCACATGAAACCACACACAAGGAGCTCCCGGAAACCTCAGAGCACAAATGTAAGGTGAAGTCGGCGATCGATTTGGCTCCTCAGCTCTTCTTGGAGACTCGCTGCTTCCTCCACTACTCAGCATGCATCTCACCCAAAAGACACAAGAAATGCTGTATTTTATTTTAATATAGTTGCAAATTTACAGTGGAGTCCACTCAGGAGTGATCTGAAATCCACTCCAACCAACACCACGCAGGCATGCGGCTCCTGCCTGCATCAAAGAGCAAAGCAACGCAAGCCCAGGTCCACAGAGCCTGGTGCAGGACTGTCTTTTAAAGTCAGCTGAAGCCCATTTATAAACACTTTAATTATCCAAGATACAGAACTAAGCAACTTGCTCATTCAAGAAGGATTAACGAGCAAACCCTAAACAACTGTTCGCCCTAGTGGGCACAAGGAAAATGGCAAAATAACGCTGATGGTGCTAAGATGGAGATGCACATGCATCACCATGACAACAAAGAGAAGGAAGCAACTGCACGTGGGCTGGAGAGCTGGGTCCCAGGAGCCCAGAAACCCTGAGACCCTCCGCACATTCTCTGGGTGCAACAGGCTGCACCCACATCCCCACCTTCACCCGCTCTGGCTTCTAGGAGCACAATCAACACCAAGAAGACTGACTGTCCATCTTAAAGCAGACACCCAGGAAACATCATCTCACACTGCACTTTTGCTAGATAAATCCCCTGCATTTTGATCCAGGCTCCAAAAGACAACTCTGAAAATAAAAATATGTCAACCTAATTTACAAGCATTTCTTCAGTTGGCCATCATTCATACCAACAATTATAGAACAACCTCAACTCCACTGTAGCTAGCAGACAAGCTCTCTATATCCAGTATCTGCCAAAGCCAGTCAGATGGACATTAAGTCCCATGACCATGACTAATAGTCACTCACACACCAGCTTCAGCCCAGAGGAAAAACCATGTAAAAAGTTAAACACGTACTAAAAACAGGCAGCTGGCAGCACCCGATTCCTGAACTGGACGCAGCTCAGAGGGCTTTCGTGGTCAGTGTGGCTCTGATGGGACTCGCCCCCACCCCCACCCCACCCCATAGCGAAGGAGACTAGAGTCTGGTTCCGCCAGGGCCTGTGGGCCAAGCCACCAACAGCAGACAAGACATCCCTCTCCACAACTTACAAGGGCTGGGGAAGGACAGAGGAGTTATGAACAGGAGGAGAAGGCCTGGGGGAAAACAAAAGTCTCCTGATTTTACAAAAGATGTGAAGCCATGCAGGGCCTCACACATACCTGACCCGTGTACTGCCGTTTCTCTCAGGTGATGGCCATTAGTAGCTCCCAACATATCCAAATAGAGACCACCTCTCCAAATTATATTGCTTTATTACTCACAAATGGGGAACAGTTACCTGCCCCCAAAAATAAAGGAATTTAACCTGAAACTGTATATGACAAAATTTATTTGAAAATAACAACCCTTCAAGCTTAAAAGGATAGTGAGGAATATTGCATTAGATGGTAATAGAATAAAACAGTGAAGGTTAATTGCCACAGAAGACCCTAGAAAAGGGCCCCTAAGCAGAGTGTGGAGATTTCCATAAAACAAACAGAAGAGATGCATCTAATGAGATGCAAGATGAGCCACTGGGCTCATCCCAAGATAAGAACCCACACTGTACTCAAAAGTAAAGCAAGCTCCACGCTGTGAATAAATGAAAACACATAAGCTTGGAAGCAGTGTTCTGATGGGATGCTGCTTCCAAATTTCAATATTATTAACCCTCAATCCTGTCAACACAAACACTCAACAACAGTCATACTAGCTAAACACCTGTGACCTGCAAGGTGCCATACGCACACCTCGGATATTCACAACCACCTTACCATTGGAGTGAAACTAGGACCCCATCTGACAGATGAGAAAACAGAGGGAAGGATGGGTCACCGACCCTGCCACAGCCACACAAGTGGGAAAGGATAGCTGCCACCGCCAGGACATGGACCCACACACCCACTTCAAGCAGCAACCGGCCACCCCCATGGAGCTCAGCTACGTGCACCTGCCATCAGGTGCGTCCACACGGGGAACTGGGACAGGGGGCACCCACCCGACCAGCAAGTCCTGGAGGAATGGTCCCAGTGCTGCCTCATCTCCACCTCACCTCCATTTCAGGTCTCCTTCTCCACTACCCACACTTCATTTCTCCACTGCTTTCTTCCCAGAGCCCATCAAGTGGCTCTACCTGTTTAGAGAGGCCCAGCGCTGCATCCCATGACGTTCTGGCCTATTCTGGACAGGATTCGAGACGGGGAAGTGCCGGTGCAGAACAGGGGCCGGAGACAACTGACTGAGGCAACTCGAGAGAACAGCGGGGCCACAGATCGTGAGTCTGGTAAAACCTGTTCCTGCTCTTTCACTGAAACTCCCATCGAAGACCACTCCTGAACCAATCCACTAATTTCCCCCAAGAACCACTGGCACCTATTCTTTGGTTTCAGATACCACTCTCCTATGAGTTACTGATAAGAAATAAAATCGAAATCCTCAAAGTGAAAGTTGCTCAATGGTATCCAACTCCTTACGACCCCATGAACTATAAAGTCCATGGAATTCTCCAGGCCAGAATACTTCTGGAGTGGGTTGCCTTTCCCTTCTCCAGGGGATCTTCTCAACCCAGGGCTCCCGCATTGCAGGCAGATTCTTTACCAGGGAAGCCCAAAGCCTCATACATCATACAAAACTCATATATGAGGCTTTGGGCAAAGAGTTGGACACAACTGAACGACTTTCACTTTCACTTTGAGGCTTCCGATCTTATTTCTTATCTGTAACTCATAGGAAAATGGAAGTCTCTCAGTCATGTCCGACTCTTTGCGACCCCACGGACTATACAGCCCATGGGATTCTCCAGGCCAGAATATGGGAGTGGGTAGCCTTTTCCTTCTCCAGGGGCTCTTCCCAACCTAGGGGTCAAACCCAGGTCTCCCGCACTGCAGGCGGATTCTTTACCAGCTGAGCCATGAGGGAAGCCCAAGAATACCAGGAAGAAGAGTGGTATGTATCAAACAAAACTCATTTCTGTCCCGTCATTAAAGGCAGATCTCATCCCGTCACCCGCTGGGCCAGGAGCTCTCTCAGCTGGAAGAGAAACCCCAACAGGGGCTCCTGAGACCAGGGCCCTCACCTTCGCGGAGAGGATGCGGGCCTTGGGGAGCGGCGCCCACGATGGTTTCACGGACCACACTGTCACCACCACCCCCGCCCCCGGCCCTCGCAAGGCTTTCCTCCTTCCTCCCAGAAGCTGCTGTGCCACCAGGCATCACAGCTGTCACCCGGGCAAGAAGAAACGGTTGGAAGCCGGGAGCTGTTTGGATTTTTATTCACAAGGGGACACCCTCCTCAGGAATATTGACCAAGGCCACATTCTCTAGAACCTGTCTCTCCGCCACTGCTTGTTGCAGAAGCGAGTTTTAAGCTGGACCCACTGCTTCCCGAGCAAAGCCGTTAATTTGTTCATAAAAATAAAAGAAAACGAGCATCTTATTGGCGACCGGAGGCCAAGAAGACCCTACGAAGGATCCCACCTTACCTGACCGTGGGCACCAGCTGCCTCCACAGCCCACAGCCCACAGCCCAGGGGCTGCCTCGGACACAGCGCTAAGGCCAGGTGATAGGAGGGAGGTGACCACCCCGCGACACCCGCCCGGCCGCCCTGGCGCGCACGAAAAAGATGGCGTCTCCAGCGCTTTTCCACCCGCAGGAGCGTCGCCGGGCAGCACACATGCGCAGACGCCCCACAGGGGCACCCCCCCCCCCCCCCCCCCCCCCCACACACACACACACACACAGCCCCGCCCCCCAGCGCCCACCGGGCTGGGGTCTGCTGCGCATGCGGCGTTACCCCCGAGACTCAGGGACATATCAGGCACTAACTTGCAGACTCAGAAACCTGAACGGCTGTTACCAGCGTCATCAGCCGCATTCCATGCACAGTGCTGAGTGCTTCACGTGTACTAATCCACTTAATAAAAACTTACTCCCACCTAATCGATGAGGAAACGAAGGCAGAAAGGTTTATGTAGGAAAGTACACAGCCGCCAAGCAGAACCATGTTCAAGACAATGTTAACCGCACACTGACCTCGTTCTCTAGGCCAAAATAACATTCAGAATTAACGAGATAAAATACCACCCTACAAACAAGGCAAACGTGGTCCTGGGTGGCCTGTCTTTACTGCAGACTGGGGTCTGTGGGCTCAAAAGTCTCCAATAAAACTTTCACACACCCAATAATACATAAAATCAGCCCAAACAAGCATATTCCAGGCTCCAGGAGCTGCTGCTCTGCCTAGGGGAGCGTATGGAGGTGCGGACTGAGAACAGGCTCTCCACTCGGGGCAGGTCCAAATCGGACACTTGGCACAGCCACCCTGCAGGAGGCCCGCAGCATGTGAAAACGGGCCAAGTGGGAGCCCTGTCAGAGAAAAGGAAGGGCCTGATTTACAAGGGCGAGAGAACCAAGAGTCCCCAGGAACCATCAAGTTTTCTTCCGTCTCACCTACGGGCTCCTCAGCCTCAACCCTACCCACACCTGGTCAGCTGTTGTGGTGGGCGTGGGGGGGACGCGGGGGCGGTCCTACTGCAGGGTCCATAGTAGTGTCCCTCTCTCCCCACAGATGCCAGCATCACCCCAACTGCAGTCCTGACCATCAAAAATACCTCCAGAAACGCCCAGTGTCCCCTACCCTGGGAATCGAGGTCACAGAGGCCAGCAACCACTGGGCCCAGCAGGTGGATGAGATGAGGTGGATTCATCGAGTGTGGGCGTGGAGGGCTCTGAGCAGCTTAACCAGAAATGTGTTCTTCTGTGGGGTTTGCTCCCAGGAATGGTTGGTCAGGGCTCTGTCCTTAGGACAGCAGGTGGCACAGATTATAGAAGGGGTAGCCCAGCTGGGTCCTCATCACTGGGTCCACAGAAAAGGAGGCAGGGTCTTGACATGTGGTGGCAGCATAGACATGGAGAAGATATGAGCCTTAAGGCCCCAACCCTCAGAATGCATGTGCAAGGAGCCCTCAGTCACCTGGTGTGTGGAGTTCTTACAATTGACCCTAAGAGGCAGCTACCGTGGTCCCTGTCCCAGAGGAAGAAGCTGGTCCACAATCCACAGAAGAAGGATCCGTGTTCACCTCAAAGCCTTTGTCTCTCCCAGGCGACAGGGACCCTGGACCCAAAGCAGCCCCTGGCACTGCAAGAATGGATGGGGGTCTGAGATCCACGCCCCTGGACCCAGAGCAGCCCCTGGCACTGCAAAAATGGACAGGGGTCTGAGATCCACACCCCTGGACCCAGACTGCCCCTGGCACTACAAGAATGGATGGGAGTCTGAGATCCATACCCCTTCACCCACCACAGGCCAGGTCGACACTTTCACCTGCCCATACAGACACCTCCAGACAGTCACTTCAAAGATGGACCTCATCTTGAAGGATGACACACAGTCCTGACGATGGGGAAAATAGGTCCACTGGAACAGTGGACCAGACTCAAGTTTGCTGTTGCTACCAGGGGGTCACAAACGTTGAGTCACGGGAGGTGTCTTCACACGGGGGCTGAGATAAGGGCGCTTTATGCAAAGCTGACCACCAGCCTCATGTTGAGTCAGTTCTAACTAGGTCTGGACTAAATTCTTTATGATGTTTGGTACCCTGAACTCCCTGCCAGGAGCAGACCCTTGCGTGTCTGTCTCTGGGGATGGTACCTGATCCCTCAGGGGCCAATGAAGAACATTCACTTTCTCACCCATAAAACAGCAAAGCACCCAAGCATCTCTGTGCTGTAAAACTTGTGTCGTAAAATCAAAGGCACTCACACACAACCCACATCTCTAACCAAGAAATGAAACCACACAACTACCACCAATCAGAACAGCACTGATTGCTTGCTTTTCTGGTTTCTCTCTTTGTTTAAATAATCAAAGATACTTGTACACAAGGAAAAACTGCACTATAGAACCAAACAAAAAAAAATTTTTTTCTTTCTAATTAAAGATCTTTAAATTCTTCCATATACTTTCTTTAATAGTTGTAATTATAGCCCTATTTAATGTTATGCACTTCCACTAAATGAGAGGTTAATTATACAGACTCTGGTAATTATGAAAAGTAAAATAAAGTATGAAATGTCATAATGAATAATTAATAAGACCTCTTTGATCTGGTTCAGACAGAGTAGCAGAGTTAACAGGCTCCCTCTGTATCTTTGGTGTGGGGACAATCTGATTGAATAAACCAAGTATCTGATACTAGAAGCAGGAGTTCATAATAAGCATTTACCTTGCCTAAAACTAAAGGTGAAAACTTCTAATTAGTTTCACACTTAAACAGATACCACAGATGTGAGGCCTGGTGGCTAATATACCTTGAGGTCCAGAGTGGAGACAGTGTATCTATGGCAGATGTTCTAGGGGTCTCCTCTCCATCCTGCTAGACTGTGTTACAGGGTTGTCACATCACATGAAAACCTTCAAGAAACAGACAATGTGTAAACACAAAAGAAGCAGCAAGAAGGGACCTTGCCCTCAAAGAACATTAAGACTTCTTAAGCATAAAATAAGTAACTTAATGTAATTCAGATCAATAATTTACATCATTTCATATGTTAACTTAATTAAAGTAACTAAAATTAATTCAGATAATTCACATTACTAAAGTTATTTCAATTGTGAATTTAATTTTAATTTTAAATAATTAAAATTAATGCAAACTTTCACTTATTAATTTAATTAATGTCATAAAATAAGCCCATTTTTAAAGCACCGTTTGCTTGAGTTCTTCAGATTTGTTGCACTTCCCATCTTTTAGGGGAAGCAGAGTGAGTATTCTGGAGTCTGGTTTTCCCAGGTGTTTATCTGACCCTGGGGGCGTTTATAGCTTTGAAGCAATCTCCATTTAAATTTAATCTGCATAAGAATATATCATCAGCAGAGGCTCAATTTTGCTTCAGGGAGAGCGACACCTGTGATCACATCTGAACCACAGTTAACTGTCAGTGTCAATACTGCTTCAACGTATAACTTTGTGACTACCAGCAGCGGCACAAGGAGTAGGACAGTCCACAGGAGATCTCGAAACACTATGGATCCAGGATGGAAAGCAAAGCATCACTTCTGCTCGAATGCTCTACTTAAAATGTAATTTTCCAGTAAGTAAACCACTAGTACTCTATAACCAATATTCAATGGACTTGTGAAACTTTTAGAAACTTGTAGTAGGTAGAATCAAATGTTATTTTTAATTTCTGAGTTGGGAAGAACCTGTATCAGGGAACAGAATGGAGATTGAGTGAAGCATGCAAGAGCACATGATTTAAGTAAAAGGATAATGGAATTAATAAAAGAGATAGTGTGATTATATAAAGCAATATTGAAGCAGGTTTCAGAAAAGACAGAAGGAGGTCATAATAACACAGACGGTCTCTTTTCTATCCAGGTCTGAGATGAGATAAACTCTTAAGATGAAGAATGTTATTCGGGTCAATTACATTTCTAATCTCAGAAAGGTCGTGAGGACCAGTCCTCTAACTTGGTGGACCAGCTCCACTAGGACCACCCAGGGCAGGACTGTGGGACCGTGGCGGGTAGGACAGGAGCTCAGTCCTGGGCAGCTTCTGTCTGGAAGCCAGTCAACCTCATCCCCTCCCCCTCATTGCAGCTGAACTCAAAAGTGTTTTCTGCAGAAGCACCTCCAAGGGGACAAGCACCTCGGGCGCCTTCCATTTCAGTGGAGATCTCACTGGTGATGATTTTGTATTTAGGGTGCTTTAAATTAAAAAAAAAAAAAAAAAACTTGATCCTAAATACCTCTGCATGCTTTTGCATCACTTCAGTGTTTAGGGACACGTTCCTCCTGATGCACTTTTCAAGGGAGACCTGCATCCACATGTGCCCTGGGACACAGATACTGTGCAGGAGGAGGGACATGAAAGGAGCTGACTATGACTGACAGTCAACAACTGTGCCACCCATCACCACCAGGACATTTTACTGTGACTTACTTGTCGGGGTACCCTTACCCAAAGTAGGGGGCTGACACACGGGGAGCCACAAAGAGTACCTTTAATCAATGTGAAGAAATGTGTTCAAACCCCCAAACAGAGGCACCTGAAGCAGCTCTTCTCCTTAAACCCTTCTCTCTCTCTCGGAAAGATTCTCCTGCCTTTGCCTCTTGGAAGGAGGATCCTCTGGTCCTGCTTCCAGAAGCACCCCCACCCCAGGACAGTCTCCACTGTCTCAAACTCCCTTGGGTCAGCCTGGTAAGATGAGCCTTACACTTACTAACCCCAATCTCAAAGAACATGAAGCCTTCCTATCTGGGCAGTTTGGTTTGAGTAGCCTAAATTAGCAACATTTCATCATGGAAAACACCAACAAAAATATCAGTGTCTGTGTAACGCCATCTTCTAGACAGATTCCACACTCACAGCATGCCCGAGGGAACTGCCCTGTCCCCTTTCCTCTCCTAATCTCTCCTGATGTTGCATCTCTGAGTTTTACAGTGTTTGTCATTTTCCATTTGCCTGTGTGCACGAGCTGCACTAACCAGCCTCTACTCACAAAGGCAGCAGCTTATGAAGACACCACAGAGTGGGAAGGTCATAAATGGAAGTGTCCCCCGTCCCTTTCTTCCAAGGAGTCTCTTTAGTGGTGAAGGGTGTTGGCACCAACCTAACTTCGGTCTAGCTCAGGCCACCGCTTAACATTAACTAGAAACGATGAACCACCAAAAAACTAATGCTACTTAGGAAAAGATTCTCACAAAACTATCAACATCCTAAATTCTTCTGAGAATAACACATAAGTATTATACATAATGTAAAGAAACATGATCAGAAGTCTGTCCCCAATGATCCACCTACATAAATCTCTACTTCAAATTGGCCCCACATTCTCCAAGATTCAGACTGAGAAGATGGTTTCCAGGAGCAATCATAAACACGCAAGATTCAAGCAAGCTTTCCAGTTGCTCTGAATGGAGCTAAGGAATTCACCTTGAGAAGAGAGGTCCCCTCGGCACACAAGATACACAGAGGATTTTAAAAACAGTGGTGGCAGACACTCCCCTTTTCAGCCGGCAGACGAGGAGACAGGGAGGAAGTCATAGATTTCTATCACTGCTAATGCTGAAGAAACTCACAATAAATTGTGATGGTTTCTGATTTAACATAATAAACAGAGGTTACTCCCCACCCCTTCCCCACAACAACTACTACATACACACCAGAAGCAGGTCTGACAGTTTTCCAGCTGTTCACAAGCAGGCTGTTGACAAACAGGAACTATAGCTGTGGACTTTCTACAGGTGCAAACCCTGTCGCAACAGCCCACCTGGGCAGCTAAATGGCCTCTGCTCTTCCAGAGAGACAGAAAACAACACCAGTGTCGGGGCAATGCATCTAGGATGGCCGGACTGATGTCCATGCCGGACACTGAACAAAGACCCAGGGCTCAGGCAGAGGAGCGGGGCTGGGGCTCACCTCAGACAAAAACAAGCAGCAGCAGAGCAGCGGGTCCCAGTGAGTCAGGAACCAGAGGCGCGCCTGCAGCCCTGCAAGGACTGCACTGGGATGGTGGCGTCTGCCCTGTGTACCCCTTGTTCCTCCAAATAGGGGGAAAGGACCGCAGGACACAGTCACAGAGACAGAGACCAGCCGAAGGATCAGCCTCCACCTCCCTGGAGTCAAGGCCACCTTGGCGGGCTGCATAAACCGGTGGGTCCTGACAGCCATGCTTGAGAGGGATCCTGAGCCCCCAGGGGGAGAAAAGAGACCCCTGGTTCCCTCAGTCACCCATCCAGAGTAGGTGAGAGGGGGTCTACTGCATCCACTGCTCTGGCTGGGGGACCCCGAGGAGGGCAGAGCCCAGTAGGGGCAAGACGTAGACACCTGCGCGGTGAAGGGCACAGGAAGAGACACAGAGGCCATCCTCAGGGTCAGGACAGTCCTTTCTAGCCCAGGGGGGAGAAGTGGTCAAAACAAACCAACTCAAACAAAACATCTGTGTCTGAAGGCAACTATGACTATAGACATTAAAGCTCAAAGCTTTACAGATTGTTTCTCTAACCAATTCTTCAGTTTTTAAGACAATCCACAAATAGACACTTTTAGTATCATCTACACTTTGAACTACACACAAAGTAACTCTATGAGAAAGGAAAACTGAATGGGAAAGCCAGATACGAAACCCTACATCCAATCCTGAGAACCACGTCACAGATGCTTTAACCCTCTGTCTCAATCCGAAGAGCACAGTTCTCTCAATTTCTTATTTTCTCCTACCTTTTTTATCATGAAAATGTTCAAACGTACCAAAAAGTTGAAAGACTGCTTCAATGGAAGTACTCAAACTTTCTCCACATGCATCCAACAAACTGTTAACACTCACTTATATTTACTTTGTCATCTACTGACCAACCGGCCCACCACCCACCACCTGACCAGCACCCCCTCCCCCAGCCCTACACTTACCAGCACTGCAAGGTAAGTCTGGGACTTCTGACTCACCCCAACTCTTCAGCCAGACTTTCCCTACAAATCAGGACCCTCCACAACTACAAACCATCAACACATATAAGACAACTAACAATAATTTCATATTATCATCATCCAGCTTATATTAAACTAGCTCTGCTGCTGCTAAGTCGCTTCAGTTGTGTCCAACTCTGTGCGACCCCATAGATGGCAGCCCATCAGGCTCCACCATCCCTGGGATTCTCCAAGCAAGAACACTGGAGTGGGTTGCCATTTCCTTCTCCAATGCATGAAAGTGAAAATTGAAAAGTGAAAGTGAAGTCATCTCTAATAGCTGGTTCCTTCTCCAAACCAACCCTTCTCAGGTCACAGCTGCACTTGGTTATTCTCTCGTATGTCTTGTCTCTACCCCTCCCCACAAGGCCCTCACTCCCACCTTGTTACCCACAGTCCCTTCACAAGTCCCAGGCGGTGTCCTGAACAGCACCATCACCCTAAACGGCTGCTCCTCTACCTGCCCACGCCTCCCACTCACACCCAGGTAAACTCTCTAGAGCCATCCGGCTGGCTAAGGTCACACACTGGCCACCAGAGCACCGGCTCCCGGCAGCCCCACCCCAAAAGGCTCTCCAGGGCATGTGGCCCACCAAGTCTAGAAGCTCAGGCCCACCTCACACTGCATCCTGCGGGAAATGGGCACTGCTCTATCAGGACCCAAGGCTGCCTGTGCAGAGGTCAGCAGCCTCTTCACCCTCCCAAGAAGGACAATTCCCTCTTCTCAGTAAGTTCCAGCTACAGCCCTCACAGCTCCCAGGGAAGAGCCTCACAGAACCAGCCACCACACTGGGCTAAACGATGCTGGCTGGGGCTGGGGGTTGGGAGAGGGGCTCAAGAGAGAGCGGGTATATGTTCACATACGGCCGACTCACAGTGCTATGCAGCAGAAACAAACACAACACTGTAAAGCAATTATCCTCCAATTGTAAAAAAAGGCTGACAGACCACATCTGTCACTTCCTCCTGGACCAGCATCAGTAAATAAGTGCTCCTTTCCCACCTCACCCCTCCCCTTCTGCTTTAAATGTGGATTTTTTTTTTAACTTGTGAACTTATATTTCTTCAGTGAAATGTGGTGAGTAATAATCATTGTTTTGACACACAAAATCTGGCATTCACTTCTGCTCTTGCGTAAGTACTGCTGTGAAAACATAACACATAATAAGGTGGTATTTACATTCCTTTTACAAGGCACATTTACAAGACTTCCTGTATCACAAGACAACTTACACGATCCTAATCTACATTTCTCCAGGCCTCGGGGTTGTTTTTTCCAGACCCAGCTCCCACACCCCCAGCACTCCGACGTTGGTGGGGAAGGTCTTTACCTATACAGTGTTTGGTAACTGTCCCCTCTTGCTATAAAACCCTCCTGGAGAGGGGGCAGTCCCAGGGCTGCAGGGCCCCTCACCTGCGTGTGCAGGACGCAACCACAGATGCTATGACATGGAGGAGACACAGCAGTGGGTCTTCATTCCCCACAAGGTCTCTCCCACGGGTATCTTGAGGTGTTCTTCCAGCCTTCTCAGTATTTCTTGACAACTACAGTCACAGATGCCATCCATGTGTTTTCTCCAAACACTTCTACCTTCCTAATACATTATCACCTTGACTCTGCTCCATGACAAACGACATGATGTCTGTTGGAATAAGTGTCAAGTTTCAAAGACGGGCAAGAACCAGGTCAAACCACACTGTCACATCAGGTTCCAGCTGGTTCCCAAACAGGGAAGGAAGCAGGACACTCCTCCCAGATGAGGGCACATCATGAGGCAACATGACGTGAGACCAAAGTCATCACTGATGGAAAAGGCCACTGATCCACAGAAAATAGTGCCTGTGCTTCTGACATGGCTCAGGGTGACATGGGAAAAAGGAGGCCTCAGACGCGTGAACCCACACATCCTCCCAAAGCCCAAACGCGCCCCACCCACCACTTCTACCCAGGGCTGCCCAGTGTTCCAGTAGCTGATAATAAATTCCAGGGCTCCAGTGTTTTCACTGCTCAGAAAGACAAAATCACCGTTCAATTCATTTCCTCTCTTTTCCAAAGTTTAACAAGGGAGATTTAAGTAGATAACTAATTTGGCAGGAAATAACCAAAACTCTTGTCCAAGGACTAACCCTCCACAACAATATGTGAAATGGCCAGTATCTCCCGATCCTTTGCATACTCTGAGAAGGCCAGGCACATGCCCCACGCATGCAGGGCAGGTGCAGGCATCGGGCACACAGGCCTGCCAACACCTGAGTGTCAAGTCTGAGAAAACATTTTCTAGTAAAAATACAACACAAGTGCTGTGCCAAAGCATCTTGCTTAATCATCTCTAAGCCAAATTCTAAGTGCATTCTTATTTCATTCTTTTTTCCTAGAGGGAAGTAACCTGGGATTTCTTTGGAAGGAACGATGCTAAAGCTGAAACTCCAGTACTTTGGCCACCTCATGCGAAGAGTTGACTCACTGGAAAAGACTCTGATGTTGGGAGGGATTGGGGGCAGGAGGAGAAGGGGACGACAGAGGATGAGATGGCTGGATGGCATCACTGACTTGATGGATGTGAGTCTCGGTGAACTCTAGGAGATGGTGTTGGGACAGGGAGGCCTGGCGTGCTGCGATTCATGGGGTCGCAGAGGTCGGACATGACTGAGCAACTGATCTGATCTGATCTGATCTGATGAACAATGACTAGGGAACTGGGACAGAAGCATTCAATCCATGATTGATAAATAAATGAATTTCAGAAATTTTGAGAAGAGCATGAGCTATTTAGGAAAATACTATATAATTTGACATCGTAACTATACAGCTGCTTCTTCATACTGACAGCAGGTTTTGCTTCAGTTAACTGAAGAAAAGGAAAATATTTCTAATGAGAAACCCAGAGTCTTTACAAAGAGTAATACCATAGTGCAATTCAATCATGCGTGACAACTGAGCCTAAATATTTAAATTCCCAGCACAGCTCCTGCAAAACAAGACATTAACATGAATAAATATATTGCCTTCAGCAACACAAGAAAACACAGCTTCTCCTGGAAGGTAACGGGGTTGACCATGAGCTCCAGGCAGAAGCAACCTCCCCTCATGGCAACAAACGTGCCCAAGTTGGGCAGCCTCCTGCCCAGTTTGGACGCCCCAGGGTGCCACCCAGACTGCTTCCTGACCCACAGCTGCTCTGGAGCAGGCAGTGTGCCCCTGTATATGAGGATGAGGCCACACACAGAAGCAGACTCATAGGGTGTTCCCCGGGCAAGAGCAGGAAGCTTGGCTGCTGAACAGGGCAGCCATAGCTGCAGCTCTGCCCTGGGGACCTCGGCTTGGAAGATCAGCTGGAGGGAAAGACAACCCCAACACAAGGTCCTGAGAGCCAGGCAGCCTTGAAACAGCGTGGCTGGTGGACTTCAAACCCCACGCCACCAGGAGGGGCAGGTGGGAGGAGGACAGAGAAATGGCAGGGCCTACTCCGCCTGCCACAGCCATGCAGACCACGGAGCAGAGATGTCCTGCCCTGAAGGGCCTGTGTTGGGGGAACAGGGAGCACGTGACCACCAGGGCCATGCGCACACACAGGGCACATGCGTGAAATGTGTAAGGTCCAGCCACCATGTGGTATCACATGATCACAGGGCCGCGTTTCTCTTCTATGACTTCATTACATCCCAGCTGGCATATAGAGATTTTCTAAAGATAGATTCCTCCTCCCTTTCTATCAAAAAAGGGGTGTGAACAGGTTCAAGATCATTTCTGATAAATCTATTGATAACTGAGGCCCCTAGGAAAGTTAACTCATGGAGCTCTGATGCGGGGGGAGGAGGAGAAGGGGTGAAAAAGGATCTCAAGGTCGGAGCACACCTCATTCCTCCGAGAGCTGGTGATCGATAGGGAGGCCCTCACCCATGGCCATGGCACGACTGGCGACTGATCTGATCTGTCTGATGAAACTGAGGTGAAAATCTGTCCTACTAGAGGATAATTTGTACGCCCGGCCTGGTGACCACAGAGGGTTTGCTCCTGAGGACAATTTGGGGGTGAAAACCTAAGGTGCCTGTGTGCTCTGGGGTCACCAGGGCCATGGGCAGGGCGGTCACACAGCAACCCTAACTGGACAGCAGCCAGGCAGCTCCATCCATCCTGCTCTCTGTGGTCACACATTTGCAGCTCCTGTTCGATGATCCAGACCCAGGACCCTCGGTCACTCACAGAAACAGCCTTCTCTCCTGCTGGGTTCCTGAGGAAATGTCAGTTGGCGACACTCAGTAGACACCTGGTGCTGTCACCACAGCCACCCAGCCTGTCCCAGCGTCCTGAGGACGCTTGTATTCTAACTGACCAGGGTGAATGGTTTCCTCTCCAGCTGCAATAAGCAAAGACAGAACAGAGCTCACCATAATTCCAAACAGGGCCTACCTACTAGAAATGTTTTCTAAACACAATGAAAGAAAACACTTTTCTTACATGCCCATTTTAGGAAAATGTTTCTATTTTTCTGCCACACAATACTGTCAACTAGCTGTTTCAGAACCTGGCCTCCTGAGGCTGGAAGTTCAGCAGGAGCCTGGCTCTCTGCAGCTACTAAACCCAAATTCCATCAGAACTGCCTGTAGGGCGTATTACAGGGGTATGGGGGGGGGGTCCCTCCCTGGGATTTCTGATTCTGAAGGTCTGGGTGGGGCTAGAGTGTGCATTACAAACACAAACCCTGGAATCACTGCAGTAAACCACTGATCTTCCAAGACGTGCAGGTGGGCACATCTACAGGACAAATGCCCTTAGACCATGCCCAGCTTAAACACAGAAGTAACAAGCAGGTTCCCTGAACAGCTTACGTCCCTAAAGACACGCTGGTACCAGCTCCTTCTAGAGCAGCTTCTTACCTTAGACCTCTGCTCCCTCTGTCCAGAACCGGCAGCACCTCCCAAGTCCACAGAACAGGACAGTCCCCTGGGGACACAGCTCGTGTCCCCAGATGCTAATTTAGGAAAGGAATGCAATGCAGACACGTGTGCACTCCACCTTCCCCACGCCCTGCACAGTCTCCAGGGAGCAAGCCACAAGGGATTTGCCCACCAGCATGGGAGCCCACAGAATAAACCAGCTGCACGGCTGCACGACACATCACAGCAAAGTGCCAAGGTCAAGGTCTCAAGTTCTACTTCACCAGACTCACCATTCTGGTCCCATAACACTTGAGCTAAGGTCCATGCCCTCATCATGACCCCTCCACTACGCCCATCTGGTCAATAAACATGCATCAGGCATGGCAATGACCCCAGTGTCCACCCCAGTGCTGTCCACTCGGCGCTGGTTCTGGCTTCTCTGTCACTTTACACACTGCAGCACTTTTTAACATTTATCCTCCCCATTTTCAAAGGAACTCTCTTTTGATGCACTTGCTTTAATAAATCTTACTGCATGCGTTTAAGTCAGGGGAAACAGAAGAAGTAGAAGGTGGAGCCAGGACACAGAACTGGAGAGAAACACACTGAGGCACACATGTTACTGGAAGGAAACACAAGGCGGGCATGTGCCCTGGGAACAGCCATGCCACCCTCCACTACCTGATCCAGCGAAGTCCATCTCCATGCACAGGAGAGAAGGCTGCAGCCCACACCATGCAGACAGATGAAACACTCCAAATAAAAGACTGGGGTTCTGCATGCTCACCCATCACTTAACAAGAGAAAAGACACTGCTGAGAGAAGTCCTTGGCACCTCAAAGAACTAAGGACACGCGAGCCTCGAGGGGCAGGGCAGGGACGACGTGGCCCAGGGTCAGGAGCGGCCACAAGGCATGATAGGAGCTTGGAAGGGCAGCTTTTCCCCGAGCTTCCAGACAACTTACACCTGCAGCAATTCTGTCTTTGTTAATTGTGCTCTGCGCTCTAAGAAGATTGAGACTTGCTCGTGAAATCCTGACCCTCCGGACAGCGTTCCAGACATGCGTTAGCAAAGAACATGACCTGCAGATGCCCCCGAAGGCAGGCTGGGAACCACCTCCTACCCGGGCCATAGTCCCCAACCCGGGATACACACAGGGCCCCTTGCTTCAGGCAGCCTGAGCGGCTGGATCACAACAGCATCCCATCAGCAACCTTGCTATCAGCTCCCCAGCACCTAAGAAGTCCTGATGGAGACAAGTATACTGTCATAGCCACCGATGGCCTGGACACAATCAACCCTCAAAACCCAGCATCGCATGACCTGGTGTAAGTGGAACAAGGGCCACCCACACCTGGAAATGGGAGCGACAGGGAAGTGGCAGCGGGGGGACGAGAGCGAAGGACGTCAGGACGGGCGAGGGACCGGCGTTTGTCACTGTCGTCACAAAGACAAAGGGCCAAACAACTGAAAGCAGAGGTTCCTTCCACAGAACAGAAGTCAAGCCGCCTCAGGTCTCACCTCCACAACAACGAGTCCCCAGAGAAACCACAGGCCCGGGCCCCACAAGCAAGGGCCGGCCCAGGGGACCCACTCGAGCCTGACCCAGGGACACGCTCGCATTAGCACGGAAGCCAAGGTTCAGAACTGACTCCAGGTCTCCTGGCCCAGGGGCACCCCAAACTCAAAAAGCAGCTCAGACTGACTCTGAGCCAGGGCTCCGCCAGCATGCCCCCTGACTGCCCCACCCCCAAACCCAGGAGTGTTGATGAGATTACTCACTATTTATAAAAGCTAATATTTAAGTATATAAGAAGACCAAAATAATTACAGAACATGAATGACTTCGTGGAGATTAGTAATTTTTAAACAAAAAACATTCAATTTTCCATAATAAACACATACTATTTTGAACAACACAAGTGCTTTTGAAGTCATCAAGAACAACAACGTACCTGTCTTAAGATCGTCACACGATAAAAAGTGAACAGCAAACTCTAGGGAGCATCAACACACTGACGATGCTTCTCTCTCACTGGAAGGAGGGCTGAGGACTGCTTCTCCTCTGCTTTCCTGCGTTAACAAGTGTGCTACTCTTCAAACATAACAGTAAACCAAACGCCCGGCTTAGGGTGCACTCAGTCATGGCACCTGAGCCTCCCCCTCAAATGCTCTCCTATCCAGCACTCTGATTTCACTTTTTAAATCAACTGGGCTTTTGTCCTAGGAGTGGCACACGGTATAATTATTTTTTTAATTAAAGTGAATTAGTAACATTCATGCTGACTCAAGAACATGTGGAAAGGGGATGTGTAAAAGCTGGGGTGACACTGTTGCTCAGGAGACCCTGGCCCTGTGTCGGCTGAATGTCCAGCACGGGTGAGGACCCAAAGGACCAGAAGACGTGACATCGCCAGAGACCCAAGGAAAGCTGGTGGGTCCACCTCTGAGCATGTGCAGACTCTCTTACAAAAGGTGACCTCGTCACAAAAGACAGGTGAGCAGTTTCATCTTTGCTGTTAATTTTATAATACTTGGTTGTAACACATTCATTTTTATAGCAATTACTAATTCATGATACATTAGACATATCAAGTCAAGCAACTGAAAAAAAAAATAACACACAAGTAGAATTTTATAGGGCTGTAATAGTGTATGTTAGACCATCAAATTATTTGAAATTGGAAATTCAGCTAATTACATCTGATTCCCGAGGTGGGGCACACAGCACACAGCATCTTTTTACTTTCAAACTTCACATGGACCCTTATAGTTCAGAATTTCCACTTCTGGAAGTCAACCTATTCCTTGGGTTGAAGACCACTTTATTAATGCTTGTGAATAATAATATTTATTTTTCATAATCAAACTTGAACATGAGCAATGGGGCTGCAAGTAGGGAAGGACAAGGAAAAAAGAGCAAAAACTCAAAATATATGCACTTACAAGTTGGTTACATTTATTTTTGCTAATTTTCAGATAAGTTTATATTTGGTAGAGAAATAATTCTTCATTTTGGAAAAGAAGAAAATTAAATAAATGTAAAATAATGTAACTCCCTTAAAGCAAACCACCAGAGAACCAACCTTTTCTTTTCTTATATTACGCAACAATGCTCAGGGTTAGAGTTTCGCCGTGTCAGAGTTTCGCCGTGTCAGAGCAAATGTCACAAATTAGAGGGAAGCCAGAGAACACAGCATGTGAGTACTATCCAAATTCTCCTTGAATAATTAAGTCAGAAGTCACATCAGAGGACTGTAGGACAAAATTAACTTACTTTTAAGTTAATTTTAAAAATTAAAATTTGGGATTTTAAGCCAAAATCCCAAATCACTTGCCAAATGATCCTCTAGTATAAATGAAGAACAGGTTCTTTCTGGCAGAAAATCATTAAACTTTGCATGTGAAGTTAGAGGAAGCCTTTCTCATAGCCCCTAAAGGGGACCTAGTGGCACCAACATTCTGGTGTGGTACTACCCTGTCACACACCAGTAACAAAGCCACACAGATGGGGCAGAGATGGCACTGTGGGCCTAAGTCATGTCTACCCAGCTGTCCAGCAGGGTACTCGGTTTCCTTATGGGAAGAGCCCTTACTCTGCATCTGGGAGCGGCCCACCACCTCCACATCCACCCAGAGACCCTCCCGCTCGGCACAGACACCCAGAGCCTTTGCCCCAGCGCCACCCAGCTCCAGGCCCCAGGCCCCCGAGCGTCACCGGCCCCTTCATCTGGGCACATCAGCTCCACCAGACCAGGGTCCACACGTGCCTCTCATTTCTGTCTCTGTACCCAACATTCAGCTCAAAGGACTCACCACAGAACTCTGAAATGACCACATGATGGACTGAATAAACTACAATGTTCATTAAAAAACAGAAGATATGGCAGAATGTATGTGAATGCTACAATTATAGTATCCATCTGAGGATGTTATGCAAGAGAGTCAAGTTTTTCTTCAACTGTTTCAATGCCTTTCCAATAAAATATATATTTAAAAAAAAAAAGTTTCCCAAAAGGGTACGGAAATGGCAATTCAGTCCAGTGTTCTTGCAGGAGAATCCCATGGACAGAGGAGCCTGGCAGGCTACAGTCCATGGGGTTGCAAAGAGTCGGACATGACTAAAGCGACTTCATTTTCACCTTATAAGAACACAGGCCCCTGAAAGCAACTAGGAATATTCATTTAAATGACTTCATAGTCTCAAAATTTTCCTTATCTTAAAATCTGGGGATTTTCCAAACACTACTCTTGGCATACAAAAAATCTCTCCATGTAAGCATCATGGGGCATGTAGCAGCTGGACAAATGAGACGAGCACTCCCACCTGCGATTCCTCCTTGACGGTGAGGCATGAGTGACGAGTAACTTGTGAAGGAGACCAAGACAGAAGGGCTCTGGGACTCGTGGGGACACAACGGAACACCAGGACCTTCCCGAGGAGCAGCAGGAGCCCGGCCACCCCTGCCCATGACCTGGGACCCCGAGTTCTGTCAGCAGTCGACACTGCTCCAGGCTGACATCCGCATGTCTCCACAGCCAGGCCAACCCACCACTCAAATCCCAAATCACTATTTGCTTTGAAAAACAAAATCACTGGGAAGTAACAGGAAATCACCCCTCTGGGCCCACCCCAAGCCCTCCACCCCCATCACCTTTCCACACAACTCCTCTAATCACACGAATCTATACAGGAGCATCTTTTATTTTTTTTAACAGAAACGGGATCACAGGAGATGACCTTTTTGTCTTGTTTCTTCACTTTGTTGTGCACATTCCCTGACCAGAAACACAGATCCTGCTTTCTTTCTTAGCCAGTGCTGTGCGGGCTGTGCTGTGATTTCGTCCTGCTAAACTGTGAGTGCTTCCCTGAACACCCCAAACCCTTGCCATGTCATGGCCCTGGGGGCCCTCACTACAGGCTGGGGCAGCCAGGCCTCTCTCAGCCACAAGGGGACAACACAGAAGCCCCCAGCACCCAGCACATCAGGTGTCCCAGTCACCACTTCCTCGCCCTCTGGGGTGCCTGCATGTCACTGGGCACCTGTGGGCAGCAGGTGACACAGAGCCCGAGGGTGGTCAGAAAGGGCAGGGGGAAATCTACCAGCCACCCAGTCTTCACTTCAGGTGGTGAAATGGACATCACACCCAGGGTAGGGGAGTCTTCCAGCCATGGCCACAGTCATTCACATTCTGGAGCCAAGCAAATGTTTCCTCCTAACACAAACAGTTCACCCTCCCCTCCCAAATGCGGTGTGAGCGGAATACCTGGAACCCAGGGCTACGAGACTGGTCCCTCCAGCGGGACATCTCCCTGGAGGGGGCATCTCCCTGCATCTCCCTCCAGGACTGAGTGTTTCCAGATTTGAGTGTAGGCACGTCACAGAGGCCCACCATGCTTGTTTCCTCCTATTGGAAACCACTCATTTCTGATTAGAAGACAACATCTGGATGTCAGAGACTGAAAATTTTCAAGAAGAATGTTGCTAAGACCTGAAATGCCAACACCACTCCAGAGCAGAGGACCAGGCCCAACCCCATGGCTTCACGGGGCAGCCCCTTGGTTGAACCCCCCAGGCTCGGCCAGGCTGTGCAGCCACTGCTGGGGGTGGCGGCGAGAGATGGGGACAGACGCTACCCTGAGGCTTCCGACTGAGGTGCCGGCCTCAAGACAAGGCCTCTGAGAAAGTCCAAGGGCCCCCAGCCACTCCTCCTGATGCATCTTCATTCCAGGGTGTGCAGAAGCATCAGGGCTTCCCACAAAGACAGCTGCACAAACCCTAAAGACATCTCCAAGTCAGCAAGCATGTCACCAGTGCGAACAGTCACCCTGGGTCCCAGAAAGAGGTGGTGGAATTCCCGCCTCTGGGCGCCCAAGTCCCACACCACCATCCAAACTGTGTGAAGACCAAAGGTATGGAAACCCCAGGATGCCCTGTGACCCACAGCGTCTTCATCGGAGCAGATGTGGCGAGGAAGGTGGGCCTCGAGGGCAAGAGTGACGTAAGGCAAAGCGCACCCACGCCCAGTCCTCCGCCTACACCTGGGGCTCTGCCCGTCGTCCCACAGCTCTGACTCTCAAGCTTGCTGGAGAGACCATCTGTTACACATTAAAAGGACAATCGGCATGCTCTCCATCCCTGAACTTCCTGACTCAGAAACACTAAGTCCTCCACTGGGATGGGGCCACAGGCCTCTACCGGTCAGCAGCTGGACGTGGCTCCTAGAAGGGCCAGCAATGCCAAAAGCTCACCAAATGGTCCTGCAGCTAGCTCACAGGCCCAAGTTCTCTTTGTTAAGGCCTTGGGAAAGGATGAAGCCAGCACAGCTCAGCAGAGGAGGTCCTGGCTCCTCCTGGAGGGCTCCTGCCTGTTGCCTGAGCTCACAGATGCCTGCAGACGTGTCTCCTGGGCCAGGGTCACAGCTGCCAGCAGCAGGGCCCAGGCTCCGCAGGAGGACCCAGCATCAGGCCGTGCCACTTGCTCTCCCCCAAAGAGGGCTCAGGCGAGGGTCCCCCAAAGGAGCCCCACTGCTGAGGGACAGGCTAGGGACGAGGGCTGCCCCCACATGGCACCCAGAGCAGCCCCTGGGGTGATAGAGCAGAGCACCTCGCCCAGACACTGCTTCCCGGAGTCCCCTCATCACAGCTACCTCTAATCACACGCATTGAGCTTTTCTGACAACTAAGGGTTTCTCTAAAAAGACCACCGATGAAAGAGGAGAAAAGCCAGATTAATCGGAATCCTTTGCACAGCAGCTGGGCAGGCAGCACCATGCATGGTGAAAATGTCTGGGGGCCACGTGTGCGTCCTGAGTCCTGGGGGTTCCCAGCACATTTCTGCTTTCGTTAGAATGAAACCTCAGCTCGTGAAAAGGCTCTGGTTCTCTCCACACTGTTTGCTGTGTATTATACACATGTGCCCTTTTCTTCAAATGAAGGATAGAACGTTAGAGACACAACAGGAAAATTAACAACAGCTAAAAGCCACTGAGCATGTGACATGT
Source organism: Tragelaphus eurycerus (assembly GCA_935064755.1). Taxonomy (NCBI): domain Eukaryota; kingdom Metazoa; phylum Chordata; class Mammalia; order Artiodactyla; family Bovidae; genus Tragelaphus; species Tragelaphus eurycerus. Next base: position 811,649 of record CAKXYN010000202.1, on the reverse strand, counting down.
ACCAGGCATGATGCACTTGTTTACACAGAACATCAATTTCCCAGAGCACACGGGCCATCAAACGTCCTGAGAAGTGAAGGGCTGTAGAAGGAAGACAGAGCAGCCCCTCATAGTGTGGCACCCAGGACACTGTTCAGTCCTGGTTCTCAGTGAAGAAAAGAAGAACCAAGAGCCTGAAGTGGGTGCTCCGCCCTGCCAGCTACACACAGCGTCCTGCCGGTGTATGTGCAGACACTGCCCCAAGAAGCCTGTCACACTTAACAGCATCTCTTCTCTAAGCTCTTCTCAAAATATTCAAATGTGACTTTATAAACACTGCATTTCCATGTAATGACGTCTATTCATAGGAAATGCACACTCTATAACCAGCGCCACTCCCTCTCCTACATAATTAGCCGTTTCTTACAGCTCGGCCTCGCCTGGCTTTTTCTTTTGGTGTCTCTGGTTTCCTTCGAGGACAAGAACAAGGTCTATGGCAGGCTCCTGGGAAACAGCAGAGTCATCGTCGGGCACACTTGCCCGTCCCACGTGGAGGGCGTGGCAGAAGTCTCCCCAGGCTCTCGTCAGGGACCACAGGCGCGAAGCACACAGACGATTCCAGGCCAGCACAAGTAAGGATGGGGCCAGGCAGCTCAGGAAGAAGGGCTTGTGGCTGACCCACCCTAAGGAGCCTGGACTTCTGCTGATGCTGTTGCTCTCCCAGTGGCTGTGGCTTTAAGGAGGGAGGGGTCAGGCCACCACCTCCCACGTCTTTGACGCAGCTCAAGTTCATGGAGAAAGTATAGTGGGTCTGAGAGCAGCTGTCCCATCTCCATCCAAAGCCACCAGGAGAATCGAGCTAAGCCATGGTCAGAGTCTGCCAAGACGCAGCTCAGGCCTCACACTGAGGGTGTTCCTTCTCCACCCCACGACAAGGCCAAACAGGCCTGTTAGGGTTAAGGTTAGGGGTTAGGTTAGGGGTTCGGTAAGAGGCTAGAGGTTAGGGTTAGGGGTTAGGATTAGGGGTTGGGGGGTTAGGGTTAGGGGTTAGGAGTTAGGGTTAGGTTTAGGGGTTAGGAGTTAGGTTTAGGGGTTAGGAGTTAGGGTTAGGGGTTAGGAGTTAGGGTCAGGAGTTATAAGTTAGGGTTAGGGGTTAGAAGTATGGTTAGGGTTAAGGTGGTCCCACATGCCCCCAGGACTTCCTGGGACTGACCCACTTTGACGTTTCTTCTGAGTGGTTTCCTACTGACTGCAGTCAAGAGAGAATCCGCCCGGCTCTTCCTGCTCCTTCTTTCCACGCCCTATTCACCACCCTTTCATCATCTTGGAAACCAAACCACAGCTTTCAAAACCAAAGGCAAAGAAACAGCCTTCAGAAATAACACCAGGGCAATGTGAACCAGGGGAGTCAGAAAAGCAAACCCCAGGATGGGTCCCTCTGAAGCCAGAAATGCACAGAAGTGACCGGGGCAGCTCAGCTTGAGCTTGGAGTCTGCAGGAAGATGCCCCTTTCCTTCCTGCTCGCAACTGCAGGAACAGTAACCCTCAGCGGAAGAAGCAGGACAACAGTGAAAACATGCACCTGCCTGACGGCCGTGAGGGCCAAAAGGCTCACTTGAGGAGGGGCTGTAAGGACACCATGATCGTCCTGAGACCCAGAGAAGACCCCGGGTGCTGGGCATCCTGCAAACACCAGGAACCGCCGCCGGCCGGGCTCCCCGCCAGGTGCGAGGTGTGGCCACGCGCTCCACAGCTGATTTCTAGGAATCTAATTTTAAACACCTCCCAGTGAACATATCACAAAAATACAGAGTTCCAAATGCTGTAGCACAAGTGCTAAAAAGCATCCTACCAAAAATAAGTGGCACTTTCAGACAAAACCCCAGAATCAGAACACAAGTGATAACCTGAACTTCTCCTAAATGTTTCCCTTCCCTCAGCTACTTTCACCCCCAGCTCCCATATAATGATGATGAAAGTGGGCACAGTTAGAATATTTAAAGAATCTGGCAAAAATCCCATGCTTTTCTCTTGCATGAGGACCCAGTGTCCAAATGAAAATGCACGTTTCTCCCCTCCCCCTCCCTCAGCTCGGAGCCAGTGTGCCTGAGGCTGGCTCTGCAGATTCCGCTGTTAACTCCCGCCTGCCGGTCACCCAGCACCAGAGAGGAAGGGACACGTGGGACTGAAGAAGGGAACCAGTGCCTGGCCCCCCAATGTGGCTGCTTCAAAATGCAATCGGACAACTTGGGGACCACACTCCCAATGGGCTCCGATCATGAACCCGATCTCAGGGCACAGGGTCCCAGAGCAGGACCCAGGAACCATGTTCTGTGTGGGGTGGTCACCCCAAGACCAGGTATAGACGACACCCATAGGCATGAGCCCAAGACCCCCAAGGGCTCCCAGGTCCTCTGGGCACCTTCCTGGGCTCTCGGCCTCTCCCTCCACCCCCACCCATCTGCAGGCTCGTCCTCCCCAGAAAAGTGCCGTCACCCAGAGGCCCACCTCCCACCCACCACTCTTCCAGGTGCCCCCGGCCCAGGCCTGGCCTCCTGCTCCGCAGCACCAGGGCCCCCATCTCCCAGAGTGGCCCATCACCCTAAACTGCTGCCCCATTAGCTCCAAACTCTCCTTCTAAATGGCCAGCTGTGCCCCTCATTGCCCTGGCACAGGCTGCATTTCTGTTGTAATTCCACATCCAGCTTTAAAAAAGTATGGGAAACTCGGGGATGGTAAAGGAGGCAGCTAAACTGATTAAAAAATATAAAGGCCAAAAGGAAAACCACCCACACACTGGACCTGGTTTGGGACAGCAAAGGAACATGGCGGAGGGCAGTGGGGTCACCCTCCACCCTCACTGAGAAGTGAGGAAAGTCAGCAGGGGGACTGGGACCTCTAAACCCAGAGCTCCCCCTGGGGAGCCGCACCCCCGAAGTGGAAACGTCAGGTTCAGACACACACAGGCAGAAGCACACGTGCCCACGGCCGCACAAACATGCAGGATCCAGGCATCAGCAGGGCTGCATCTTTGTAAAACACACACCCTGAGGTCTGGACAGCGAGGCCTATGTGTCTGTCTAACCCAAACACCAACACTGAACTATGTCACACAACCAGATTTCCATAAACTAGAAACAGCTATTGATTGGGGAGTGTAACGTGCATGTCTCACGTGCCAGCAACAGCAGTGGTTCTCAGCCAGGAGCAGAGTGCTGGGAGCAAGGGTTCTCATGGCACCTGAGGGTAGGAGGCAGTGATGACACTCAACGTCTCACGATGCACACACTGGGCATCCACCAGCTGCGGCTGAGAAGCCCGGCCTAAAGGATCAAGTTCCTCCCCCAACTTCCCAAGGTGTAAGTGACAAGAATCAGCTCAGTTCACTTGCTCAGTTGTGTCCAACTCTTTGTGACCCCATGGACTGCAGCACACCAGGCCTCCCTGTCCATCACCAACTCCCAGAGTTTACTCAAACTCATGTCCATCGAGTTGGTGATGCCATCCAACCATCTCATCTTCTGTCGTCCCCTTCTCCTCCTGCCTTCAATCTTTCCCAGCATCAGGGTCTTTTCCAATGAGTCAGTTCTTCACATCAGGTGGCCACAGTATTAGAGCTTCAGCCTCAGTCCTTCCAATGAATATTCAGGACTCATTTCCTTTAGGATGGACTGGTTTCATCTCCTTGCTGTCCAAGGGACTCTCAAGAGTCTTCTCCAATACCACAGTTTAAAAGCATTAACTGACAAATATAATTGTATATACATGATACAGTATTTTTCTTTGGCTAACTTCACTGGAGCTTCCCAGGTGGCTCGGTGGTAAAGAATCTGCCTGCAATGTAGAAGAGGCAGCTTCAACCACTGGATTGGGAAGATCCCATGGAGAAGGAAATGGCAACCCATTCCAGTATTCTTGCCTGGGAAATCCCATGGACAGAGAAGCCTGGTGGGCTACAGTCCATGGGGTCACAAGAGTTGAGCACGACTGAGCAACTAAACAACAATTTCACTGAGCATAATACCCATCTATGTTGTCACAGAGAGCAGGATCCTATTCTTCCTGTTCTTTCCACTGTACACGTGTGTGTACACACATACACACACACATCTTTATCCGTTTATCCATCAATGGGTACTTATATTGCTTCTATGTCTTGGCTATTGTAAACAACACTGCTATGAACATGGGGGTGCTTATCTTTTCAAGCCAGTGTTTTCATTTTCTTCAAATAAGTACCCAAGAGTGGAACTGCTGGATTTTATGGTATTTCTGTTTTTAACTTTCTGAGGAACCTCCGTTCTATTTTCCATTGTGGCTGCACCAATTCACATTCCCGCCAACAGTACACGGGTCCCTTTTCTCCACACCCTCCCCCACATTTGTTATTTGTTGTCTCTTTGATGAGGGCCATTCTGGCAGGTGTGAGCTGATATCTCAGTGTGGTCTGATCCACATTTCCCTGATGATTAGGGATGTGGATTCCTTTTCATGTACCTGTTGAACATTTATATGTTTTCTTTGAAAAAATGTCTTTTCAGGTCCTTTGTCCATTTTTAAATGACTTGTTATTTTGCTAGTGAATTGTATGAGGACACTGGAAAAAGTGTCCTCAATCAGTGGCCTTAGGGAAACTGGAAAACCACAAGCAGAAAATGACCACTCAGAAAATTTAACTTGAAATGAATTAAAAGCTTAATGGTAAGGCCTGGAAGTTTCTAAAAGAAACACAGAGGAAAAGATTTTGACCAAGATCTTGGCAATGATTTCTTGGATAAGAACACCAAGAGCACAGGCAATGTAAGCAAAATCGAGTGGGAACACATTAATCTAAAGAGCTTCTGCACAGCAGGAAAAACCATCAATGAACTGAAAAAGCAGCCTACAGAGTAGGAGAAATTATTTACAATCCTTTTATCTGATAAAGGGTTAACATCCAAAATCAAAAGGATTAAGCTTTTGTGTTTTCAACATAGTTCAATTCAGAGGCATCTTCACGTGTAAACTTTCTTCTGCCTTTTTTTCTTTGTGATAGGCAGACCTTTATAAGACACAATGTAAGTTCCTAGCAAGTTTATTTTGCTCTAGGGGGAAGAAAAGGAGGACTAGTTTGGGGAAGTCCACTCAACTTCTGTGAGTTCTTGACTAGAAATTATCCGGTCGGCAATCCTGATGGTGGATCTTTGCCAGCTTCACCTCCTGTGAGCCCAAGAAAGAGATTTAACTGTGAACCTTGCTTTTACTTAGAAAGAACAAAAGCCTGTTTCATGTGGTGAATGATTCCCTCAATAAAATAACACAACAATACATGCAACATATTGTTATAAATTACACAGCATCAACCTTGTTTCACCACTTAGTTATAGTTCTGGATTAATTCAAATGATATGGAGAAATAAAATGTTTTGGCATTATGTTGAACTGTAAAATTACAGATAATTTTTTTAAATCTTTGTCCCAATTTTTATATTTATTTACTTTCTAAAAATATCAATTTATATCCTATAATAATACTTGTGATGTTTTAAAATTATACTGTATCAAACATTTTAAACTGTACCAAATATACATCTAAAAATATATAGGGAACTTTTCAATAAATATTAAAGCAGAAGGAATTACAACTCCTAATTCAAAACACTGTAATTCAGGATAGCAGAAAAGTCAGTGAGTTGTCACAGACTCCAGAAGAAACACATAGTAAGAAAACTTAAAAAAAAAAAAAGTATGTTAGCAAATTTTTATAACTGTGAAGTGCTTTAAATTATCAACTAGTAAAACAAGTCTGTTGAATTATGACTAGCTAATGCCAAAATCACCTTTCCATCTTTCACTATTTACTCCAGGGTTGGTGAAGAGAGACCCGCCTGGAAGCTGACCTTGAGAAAGTAACACAGAGCTCTAAAGACTCAGGTCACATCACAGTGAGGCTTCTGCACCACGGGTCCTCTCAGTCTTTATTTCCCTTTTTGATGACTTGTATAAAGTATACATACATATTTTAACATGTTTTAATACACTGTTACGTTTCTGTGACCTCTATTTCATTTAAACTTCATTTGTAATGGGTGCTTTTTTCAAGGAAAGAAGAGTGGGAAGGGGTAAGCAGTAAATATACAATCTAGAACAAGATTTTTAACAGTACAAGTCCACTAACAATCCCATCTAATAGGGAAAATAATATTAACAGTTCCAGAAAGCATTACAGTATATGAATAACGTTTTCAGTAGAAAAGCATACACAGGTGTTCAGAAGATTCTGCATTTTCCCTAAAAAGTCTGTAGAGGTTAAGTCTTGACCTCCATGTGACCAGGCAGGGATGACCAAACTCCCACCACACGTGAAAAGCTGCTTCTCCCCTGAGCAAGCCCCACACCACTTCCCTGGAAACCATCAACCACAGGAACCAGGTTAAACGTGCAAGCGTCAGAAAGAAACGAGCTGAGCTTCTCTCTCATGGGATCTACTGCCCAGAACAGACCACAAAGCCAACCCTGGGCTCAGCATTCCTGCTTCCTGAACACAGCCTGCTGGCACAGGTTGGCAGTTGGGGACAGACCCCTCAGAGAAGTCCCCTTCCCCTCTCCAGAGGCTCAGGCTCCACCCCAGCTTTGAACGTGTAAGGACCCACAGTGACCACTGAGGCTGGCAGACACCTGGCATCACCACCCCCATCACTGCTGGGCTCCCCGCCTGCAGGCTGGACAGGAGAGAAGCTCACTCTTAGTGTTCCTCCTCTGCATTCGTTGGAAAGTGAAAGTGTTAGTTATTCAGTCGTGTGCAACTCTTTGAGAACCCATTGACTATAGCCCGCCAGGCTCCTCTGTCCATGGGATTCTCCAGACAAGAATACTGGAGTGGGTAGCCATTCCCTTCTCCAGGGAATCTTCCTGACTCAAGGATCGAACCCGGATCTCCTGCATTGCCGGCAGATTCTTTACTGTCTGAGCCACACGGGGGATAATAAATTTGAAATAAAAGTTCACACAATGCAATTGTGGATTTCCATTTTCTTCAAGCTGGCCATTTGTTTTACCTACTGGGAAAGTTGAACATAAAGCCTAGGATGCTATTACCTATCCCAAATACTCCCAGCATCGAGACTCAACTAGAATTTCCTACCATCTACTTCTTTTCCTTCTATTCTGACTGTCTTGTACCAAGAAACATACAGTTAGCTCGAAGTGGATGGGGAGGCCCCAAGCTCCCACAGGCTAGCCAGCCGCACCGGACTCACTTGGAAACCCACACCCTGGTCCCACCCAAGACCACCCTTCTGAAAGTGGGAGCTCGGGCAGGCAGTCAGCCTCCCAGGTCACCACAGTAAATGGCCTGCTTTCCACAGGAGAGAACACGCAGATGGTGAAGCAGAGCCTGGCTGTCCACGGGGGCTGAGTGTCACCACCTGTGCCAGTGTCAAGGGCAGTGACAGTCACAGACTGGCTTTCTGCAGGTGGCCGCCCAGCATGCAGGCCACGGCCTACCCTGTGGGGACTGGGCAGGGGGCTGGGAACAGGTGCCTAGGCTCAAGCACAGGACCAGAGCCACTGTGCTCCCCCAGGCCCACAAGACAAAGGGACACTGTGCTCCCCCAGGAACCACCCCCACAGGAAGGTCCCCCATGATAAGCACTGGTCCCCATGCTGGAAGCAACTAGAGGGCTTGTCATGAGTACAGGCCATGAGCACAGATCCAGAGAAAAAGCGGGGCAGGGGGAGAAGAAGGACACATGGAGAACATGAACAAGCACTCATGGGCCTCTGAAAGCCAGGAGAGGCTCCGGTGCCATGATCCCACAGGCCTCCTGCCTGAGCCCAGCCCAGTGCCACGCCGCAGCCAGAGCCAGCCAGGCGGGGAGCAGGGTTGGGATGGCACCCCCAAATACAGATGCCTGGGCACAATGAAGGGGCACCCAGCGGCTCCCTCCTCTGACTGAGAGCCCTCCGAGCTGCCACCACTCACTGGGCACCTGATTCCACACAGTCTCGTAGGGGCCCCTTCTCAACTATTGTTGATGGATACTGAACTTCCCACCAGCTTGTGTCCTGTCTTTATAAAAACAGCTGTCACCACTCTCGCAGTATCTAACACAGCTTCATGACCCAATAAACTGCAAGTGAAATAAATGCTTAAGGAACAGAACAATTCAAAAGCTCTCATGTGGCAAAAACAATCTCTACCCATCTTTGGACTCAAAGGTGATTGAACCAGTTATATATACGTGTGTGTGTATGTTTGCACCTATACACACACAAGTTCCCCCCAAGTACACACCTGCAAGGTGGTGTGGCATGTCAGCCACTTAAGAGCCCACTATATTTGGTATTAAACAGTGGACAATATGGCAAACCTGTGTGCAAGAGGGTAGTGTTAGCTTCACTCAGTCGTGTCTAACTCTTAGTGACCCCATGGGCTGTAGCCCGCCGGGCTCCTCTGTCCATGGGGTTTCCCAGCAAGAATACTGGAGTAGGTTGCCATTTCCTTCTCCAGGGGATCTTCCCGACCCAGGGACTGAACTCACGTCTCCTGTGCCTCCTGCATTAGCAGGCGAATTCTTTACCACTGAGCCACCAGAGGGAAGCCATGGCAAACCGATTCCACCTAAATCCCCAGAGAGTATTTTACTGTAAAATAATTCATCTCCTTAAAATAAGTAAATATATCCTTTAGGAACTGTAGAAATTCTAAGTACAACACAGAAAACAGTATAAGCACAGCTTTCAAGGTGTGACAAAAGCCAGATGCATTTTTCAAAAAGGTCATCCAACATCCAAACTGAGCACGTCCTAATTTTCAGCTGCTGCTCCGATGAAAGTATCTTTGTTGTCCGCTTGTGAGTGATAACAATATTGTAGCCGATTGTACATTTCATACCACCCCAATGTGAGGTGCTTCCAAACAAAGGCCAGAATCCTCAGGGTCACCACAGGAGCACAAACAATCCACACTGCAATGACAGGGAAAGCATTTGTGTGGCAACACGTGAATTCTTATTTATAGCACTCTGTTCGTTATTTTGCATCTAACAGTGTTGACCAGGCTTGCAGAGTTTGAGTACACGGGATGGGAGTAACAGGTGGGGCAGAGAGAGGTCAGCCAAACCCTACAAAAAACAATTAAAAATTTCCACCCACAATCCACAAATCCGTGATATTCAGGTGACTGGAGGTTCATTTAGAGGTGTTTTGCTCAAAAACAAAGTCCTTTCCACAGGTTATCAAAAATTCACAGCAGTTAGAACCCTCTCTTCCCCCGACACATCTACAATGGGTCGGAAAGCCAACACAACAGAAGGATGGAGCGGGGATGTGGAAAGAACACGGGCAGACCGAGAGGGACTCAGAATCAAGAATAAGGTAGAAAGCAGGAACTAAACACAGGCTACAGCTATCACCTCAGAGCTGGTCTCAAGTGACAAGTAACAACGTTAACACTTTGGTCTGAGGCTACAACCTAACTTCTGGACTGACTCCATATCATGAAGAAATTAAAAAAAGTTAATTCACAATGCAGTGAAATGATTCAACTGTAGATAACCAAATTAACTTAATTCACTAAAAGTCTAATTGTATCATTTTTAAGATTGGGTTATTATGGAGTTAGCTAGCAGCTTTAGATTTAAAACAAGCTGGAAGTGATCTTGTTTCCCTTAATTCTATAAGTGTGGCCTGACTAGGCCAAGACTGATGGCCTTCATTGCTAACAGAACAGGTACAACTATAAATAAACAAAAATGATCTGGAGATAGACTAGTCCATGGTCTCTAGAATTTTCACCTTTACTAGTAAGAAGTTACAGGTTTTTTGACCAAGACTGGAAATTGTCCAAAAGCAATGTTCAAACAGCCCCTCTCACAGCAAAACTACAGCCATACGTGCACACACACACAAGGGCCATCTCAGACACGTGGATTCAGATTTCTGGTTCAAATGGGAACAATCAGGGAATGGGTAGGGTTCATGTACTGAGAATAAAGATAGGTGCTCTAGAAAAGTCCTGAGAAGATATCGCAAGATGGCCACATCACATAAAAATCTTACCCACATGGTCATTCCTGCCAACATTTATTTGGATTAATATTGTTATCTACATAAAAGAAAGGAAAACACAGATTTGTCCTAACAAGTTCCTATCACTGCTAGATTATTTTCACAATTATGAGTAATCACTAAATAGCTTCCACTCAAGGATCTAAAAATAAGAAACAAAAGAAAGCCACAATCCCAACAACATTATTAAGAACATTATAGTTATGAAAATAAAGGCTCTTTTTTGAGACTACAGGTTCCTAAAATATCCTTCATGGAACTCTGTACCAGTAATGGCTGGTAATTAACTGTCACATCAGGTGAAAAAAACATATTATTAGGGTATGTGAAAGTAAATACATAAAAAAGAGAAGTCACCACACATACCAAGAAACTTGGTATCTCCTTCCACACTCCATTTGTGAGCTGGATTCCTGGCTCACTCCATGAGGGTGATGCCCAGTCAGGAGCCAGAACTGAGGAGGCTGGTGTTGAGAGGGCTTCTGGGGCAAACCAGCCAACTGGCACCCACCACTCTGCCACGGGGCCCCAGGCAAGCTTGCTAATGTGCTTCCCTTTTTGTGAGACAAATGTCCTTCAAAAAAAAAGTGATCTATGTAGACACCTAATGCAGTGCTTAGCACAGGTGAGCATTCAGGGACTGGTGCCCTGAGACATGTAGGTGTCCTCCCCCACAGACAGGTAACAAGCTCTGTTCATGCCAAAAAAAAAGACATCACTTTGCAACATCTGATTTAAAAGTCTGAGTTATTTACTGTCCACTCCTAAGGACAAGACTCCAGTTCTCTGGGGACCAAGAGCGGGTGGTTCACATCCATCAGACATGGCCCCCATCTCTACAAGGCCTGGAGGTCATCAGATAGGCAGTCCACTTGAAGAAAAGCACTCTGCTTAAAAGACCTAAGATTGATCACCTTGTCAGTGATTGGTGGAGGCTTAAACACACTTGCCATCATCCTGGTTAGTAATAGGAAGCTCGGAGAGAGGTCACTTTTGTAGAGACATTGAAGAGGTTATTCCTGGAACCTCAAGTAAAATATTTTTCCAGGAAACAACACAAGAATTAACAGCATCATCTCTTGAGCAAAACAATGAAGATTTCTGATGAACCTGATCCAGTCTCCTGATTCTAAAGGATGCTATTCATCTTCCACGAGAAACATGAAAATTTCAAACGTATAGAAAACAGAAGTGTGTGGTGAACACCCACATATCCATCCCCTCAATGACAGATTCAGTCTTAAATACAAAGTTAAAGGCAGACAGCAAAGAAAATGTGCAGCGTAAGCCTCCACCCATTACAACCCTGTGCAAAGGAAAGATGAATGATTTCCTCTGACAGGAACAGGCTGCTGGGGAGGAGGCTGCCCAGTGCTCACCCTCCTAGAAGGCCCCTGGACTCCAGAGCTCCTGCAGATCTCATAGGAGATGATGGGGTCCCCATCCTGCTTCAGAAGAAAGCCGCCCAATGGTTCAGTTAACTCGTGATGGTGGAAATGTGTCATGAAGCCAATACTCTAGTGCTCATGAGTTTCTATTCGTTTGAAGTCTCCTCATCTATACAAGGAAGCTAATGTCATTTTCCCAGAAAATACTTTCAAAGGAGTAAAAAAATGTCAACATGAAAGCAGCTGAAAGCCTTAAGACACCATGAGATATACAAGGCTTATTTCATCTCTTCTATTCAAGAAATGCTAGTGTTCTAAATACTGCTCCCACCTCACATCATCTTTCAGGAATAAATGACAGGGGATCCCTGGTGGTCCAGTGGTTAAGAATCCGCCTTGAAATGCAAGGGACACCAGGTTGATCCCTCGTCTGGGAAGATCTCACATGCTGCAGGTAACTAAGTCCATGCACCACAACTACAAGAGTCCATGAGCCGCAACTACTGAACCCCGTGCGCCCTAGAGCCCTTGCTTCGCAACAAGAGAAGCCCACACACCACAACGAAGAGGAGCCCCTGCTTACTGCATCTGAAGAAAGTCTGCACGCAGTAACGAAGACCCATCACAACCAAAAAATAAATCTTAGAAAGAGTAAGTGATAGTGGTCAGACTGCCCTACAACCCCACTGACACAGCCAGTCCACGAGTTTACTTCCTGTGCAAAGCACTTGCCATAGCAGACACTTGTCACCTGCAGAACAGCAGTCCCTCCAAGGAACCTCTGCCCACATTCCTTCCCCAAGGCTCTGTTCCTCTGCATCCATGGGAGACAGAACATTGTACAACATTTTCAGAAAGTGTGTTTTACTTAAGACACTTTCCATAAAGGAGAGACTTCAACCAGAATCCTACCTGTGTCAAATTCAACAAGTCATGAAGGAAACAAGCAAAATCAAGGTTATTTTCATCCCTGTGTCCAGAGCCAGGTCTTCCAAATAACGGGGAAGAAATTCTAAAACACCAACAGGCATTATAGATGCCTATATTATCCCTTACCAGTATAACAGCTAAATAATAATTCATCACCATAGAAACAGAGGAGGCAGAATTCTACTTTCTTTTCATATTAACTTATGTACAAGTAACAGAAATTCTTAAAGTCTGGACTCTGGTATCAACAGCAAAATGACTCCAAGTGCTATTTCTCATTTGGTCCAAGTCAATTTTGGGCTTGGTGGGGGAGGACTAGCCCCACTATTTGCAGTAAGACTGTATTCACTTGAGCTTTATGACCAACCTAGATAGCATATTGAAAAGCAGAGACATTATTTTGCCAACAAAGGTCGGTCTAGTCAAGGCTATGGTTTTTCCTGTGGTCATATATGGATGTGAGAGTTGGACTGTGAAGAAGGCTGAGCGCTGAAGAATTGATGCTTTTGAACTGTGGTGTTGGAGAAGACTCTTGAGAGTCCCTTGGACTGCAAGGAGATCCAACCAGTCCATTGTGAAGGAGATCAGCCCTGGAATTTCTTTGGAAGGAATGATGCTAAAGCTGAAACTCCAGTACTTTGGCCACCTCATATGAAGAGTTGACTCATTGGAAAAGACTCTGATGCTGGGAGGGATTAGGGGCAGGAGGAGAAGGGGACAGCAAAGGATGAGATGGCTGGATGGTATCACTGACTCAATGGACGTGAGTCTGAGTGAACTCTGGGAGGTGGTGATGGACAGGGAGGCCTGGCAAGCTGCGATTCATGGGGTCCCAAAGAGCCAGACACGACTGAGCGACTGAACTGAACTGAACAGCAGAATGAAACAACAAAACCACCCAAACACCAAATCTCATGTGGACAAAATGTCCCTACAGGACACAGCACTGCAACAGTCAAGTGTGGGCCTGAGATACATTACAATGCACACAGTAGAAGAGTTTCCACACTGGCAAGTTGATTTTTTTCTTGGATTTAAATAGGTATTTTTTTAATGACTTAAGTTTAGTGGAATTGCACCCTTGCCTAAACAGCTCCTTAAAGATTACCTTATGGGCTTCCCATGTGGTTCAGGGGTAAAGAATCCACCTGCAATGCAGGAGATGCTGGAGACTTAGGTTCAATCCCTGGGTTGTGAAGATCCCCTGGAGGAGGACATGGCAACCGACTTCAATATTCTTGCTCAGAGAATCCCATGGACAGAGGAGTCTGGTGGGCTCCAGTCCACAGGGAGGAAAAGAGTCAGAAGAAGCTGAGCACACATCCATACACAGCTCCGTCCTATTACTTGCTGTTACTCAAGTATTAATAGTTATTATACATAACTTTGGGTTGGGAGAAGGGCAAGGCTTACCCACTCCAGTATTCTGGCCTGGAGAGTTCCATGGATTATATAGTCCACAGGGTCACAAAGAGTCAGACACAACTGAGAGACTTACACACACACAAGTTCATGGCAGGGGGACGGGGGAGGGCGCTTCAGACTATCTCTGGTTTTTATTTTAAAAGAACCAGCTTAGATTTCACTGAAGCACAAAGGCTCCCTGGTGGTCCAGTGGTTAAGAATCTGCCTCCAAAGCAGGGGACAAGGGTTCTGTCCCTGGTTCAGGAAGATCCCATGTGCCCATATCCCAGCTAAGCCTGCACGCCCTAGAGCCCATGCTCCACAACCACAGAAGCCACCACAGCAAGAAGCTCACACACCACAACCAGAGAAAGCCTGCAGGCAGCAACAAAGACCTAGCGCAGCCAGAAAGGAAGAGAGAAGCAGCTTATAAAACTGATGAGAGGAGCCCACTCATACTCATAAACCCACACGGAACCACTGACATAACTGCCAGGTGACCGTAAAGGGTGAAAGCCCAGGCCCTGTGGTGAGTGCTGGGCGGAGGGGTCGGGGGGTGCACCGAGCCCCGGGGTCATGGCCACAGCGAGCCTGACTCTGACTTGGCCTCTCAGAGCTGCCCGGGCTCACACAGCCCCACCTATGTGGCCCGTAGTGGCATACACATCCTCTGTGGTGGAAACGAGAAGCTAGCTAGCTGAGCCCTCTCCACACGCACTGAGGGCTGGGGAACATGCAGCTTCAGGAAGAAGATTCCAGAGTCAGGGCCCGTGGAGGTCAGCCTCACCTCCACGAGGCGCCAGGAAGGACTCTGAGCAGAGATCCACATGTGGTCCCGGATTCAATGACTGTGACCTAACAGGTCATCCTTGCCAGACACACCTGGGCTGGAGTCTGACCTAGGACACCCTCCCTTTTCTCTTGAAAAGTAAAAGGGTCGAAAAGGGGGTTTCCAGGGGTATGGACACAGAGAGTCCACCAGAAAGGAAGATTTATCATTAAAAAAAAAAAAAAAAGGCCTCACAGCTCTGAAGCTGCCCCAGGCAGGGTAGGTGCCCAGGCAGCAACTATTAAGAGATGCCCTCCCCACCCCACCCCACACTCCCCACCCACACTGGGCCCCCTGCTTTTCTCCCAGGGCCACTCTCACAATCCCTGTAACTCAAACCACAGAGATAAAGGTGGGGCTGGGAAACCCTGTCCCAGTGACAGCGCCTTGGGGGAACTGCAGGGATGGATGTTTATGCAGCAGACACTGTGACTGTATCACTGATCCCCACAACTGTCCCGAAGGCAGGGTTCTTAACCCAATCTGACGGGGGGACACCCTCCCCATACATGAAGATCTGGAGGAAGACTCCTCAGAGGACACACATGAGACTTCTCAGGATCTGCACACAAATCTCCACAAATAAGACTCAGAAAAAGACCCAAAGAGGCTCGGGAAGCACACAAGTGAGCCGTGGACTTGGTGCTTTCCATGCCCCCTCCACTAAATCCAGCCCCTGAGACCAATGGCTCTGGGGTGAACCCGTCCTTCCCAACGTGTCTGGCCAACTCCAGATTTCACCTGTTCTGGCCACTGACACCATTGGGCTTTGCTACCGCTCTCACCCTCTGTGCAGGTGAAATACAGATCTTATCATCCGTGTCATCGTGACACTGACATGACCCGATGTGCTCTAGTTGCAACAAAGCCCGTAATCTTTACTTACATTACTTTACTCATAAAGACCTAGAATCTTCTGATAAGGTTAATTAGCAACACAGTCTACATTTCTCATTTCAGGTAAACTGTCCAGGAAGCATCAGCTGGAGCCACACACACCACCACCGCCCCCCTTCACTGGAGCTACACCACCCACATCTTCTCAGGGACATGACACTTGGGCCAGAAACGGGACAGGGCTCTAAATGGGTGCTCATGATTTTCCCGAGAGTGAAGAGGTCCTGACAGGAGGCTCTGCCAACAGAAGAAAACAGCCAAAACAAAGCCACGAAGGCAGGATTAAGACTGGGCAGCACGGAAACTGGGATGGGTGGGTCTCTCCCCACTAACAGGATGTTTCATAAATGCCTGATACATGGCAAGCTACACTGGTAAGACATGTGGTCAGAACACGAGAGACTGCTTGTGGTTTTAGGAGAAAGCGTCTGCCCAGCACCGAGTGGCCACAGGGAAGTCAGATGCATGAACTACCTCCCTCCTCGGCCACAGGCTCAGACCTGAGTCTGGGGGGTATGAACCAGCCCACACTGAACAGGACCCATATTTACATATGAATTCTTTACTTCATAATTTTAAAATGTTTTAGTATTCCTCTAATAAAAAAATAGAAAAATACCTGACTTGACTAACCAGATAATTCAGTAAAAAAAATTCCAATTGTGCATAACTGCAGACAAGTATGCAAAGAATTGCTGTCTCTGGTGCCGACAGAACTGGTTTGGATCTGGCTGGCAGTTTTCAATCTTTTCATGGGGACACAGAAAGTTTCCAACCTAATAAGCAAAAAAATGTGATTTAAAAACCAGCAGCCCAGAAGGAAAAGATTTAACACTATCAATCACACACTGCTTCTGCGCTCACTATCTTGGGTCTTTTTTCCCCTGACTTCTCATACCTATCACACAAAATGCTTGGTAAAAAAGGATCTCAATTTGTGATTCTCAGAGCACATTTCATTTTGCACAATATTCAGCAGCAGCAAAACTAAAGAGCCACCTCCCCAGTCCCCTCCCCCAAAAGAAGGCTGCTTGTTGTCATGTTGACTTTACAGCCCAACATCTCAGCCCTTCCCCACTTTACTGGTCTTAAGTGCTTATGAACATTAACACCGCGTTGAATCCTGAAGAAAGGGCCATATATGTACAAACCCCACTCCTGTGTTCTCACACATGAATTCCCACTTAAGAGTCTCCCCTTTGAGAGCACTATGTATTACCATCGCCAATAAATTGATGCAACTGCTCCTTCTGAAACGTCACAAGCTTTTGACCCTCTCAGCAGAAAGAAAGGTACATAGGCAATGACAGCAGGTGACCTCTGTAGGGAGCACACAAAGACTGAGAAGAAGGAAAATCAACACTGGCAACCTTGAAAGCAGAGGCATACAGACGAAGAGACTGGAGGACAGGAACCGTCAATAGCGGCTGGAGCCCATCGTGTTACCCACAGTGAAGTGTCCCCTGTTCCAGGAAAAACACTGACGTGCAAAACCTAGCCAATACCTGCAGGCAAGCATCTGATTTTAGGAAGATGCCTGAGTAATTATGAGAACCTTAATATGACTAGGATTTGAACTGGTGAGTCAGTCCATATACGTGACATCAAAATGAAGATTATCCAATACATTCTCTCTGCAATTCAGAAGAATGCTACAACTCATCCCATAAATCACTGCTTTAAAAAAAAATCAGCTCTAAAAAAAGAGACTTCTCATTTGAAAAAGGCTGGGAGGAGGAAGGCAAAAAGTGACTCATAACATCCAACAGCCTGTAGCCTCCAAACCATAACAAGAATATAAAGCCAGTGGGCCCAGAATGAAACAAAATAGTCACTGTTACAGCTGTGACCTCAGGGCATTCAGATCTAAGTGTGACTACAGCACCATAAATACCTTCTGAGCACTGGGATCAACCTTACACATTAGGGCCTTGAATATGTGCCTTTACCTTCCCAGCTAAATCTGACATCTATATTTACTCATCAAGAAAAGAACATTCAAATGTAACAATTTTCCTAACTCTGAAAAACTCTTAAAACTCAAGTCCACACATTTCATATCCCACACATATCAATGCTGCCATTTTGTAAATATCTGTAATTCAATAATCTTTTATTTTAGATTTATCAAGCCAAGGACTCCAGCTCCCGGGACCAGCACTGACATGCCGCCCCAGAGCTAACAGGCTTTATTAACTGCGTGAGGATTGACTGCAGGTGCAGCAGCTCAGCTGTCACTACCTGAATCTGCACCCCCTTCCTTCCTCCCCTCCCAGTGACAAGTTACCAGTGAGACTCTGGAAGAAAACATTTTTTTCACACATTTGTTTTCCAGAGCCCACTGTTTCCTTTCAATGAGGAGAACGTTTGGATTGCATGAGAGACAGTGGTCTCCTTCCCTCACCCATGGAAGGTGGTCCCAGACTTCAGCTCGGGGGGCCATCTCTGCAGTCACAGGAACCGCCAGGAACAGCTGGGGGCTGCAGGGGACGGAGCTCAGGCCGCAGGGCTGTGTGCATCTGCCAGTGTGCTGGCAGCCCTGAAGACACCTGCCCCCCAACCTACAAACCTTCCAACTGGCCATCTCGTTAAGATTTTACTCTGGTGACAGGATTATGCCAGCTGCATGTGAACTACTCATCTGTAACTTAAAAAAAAGACCGATTCCTTGACCAGTACAATGAACTGATGACCCCCACCACCTCCCTTGGGCAGTTTCACGCTTACTAGAAAACGTTAAGTTGGAGTCGATTATAGAACATAACTGCTAGTTGCAGGAATTCAGGACCTTACAGACTGAGTAACTCCCATAAGCAAGAGTTAGGAAGTCAGTAGTCTTGCCTGGAGAATCCCAGGGACGGGGAAGCCTGGTGGGCTGCCATCTCTGGGGTCGCACAGAGTTGGACACAACTGAAGCGACACAGCAGCAGCAGCAGCAGCAGCAGCAGGCATACTCACAATTAAAAGCCACAAAGTATAAAGCTAACAGACGTCTCTTCTGCAAACATCACAGTTTTCACAGGCTGTATCACAAGGCAAATTTCCCAGAGTCCTACCAAAATAAGAATGGAACCATTGCTGAAAGAGTGGGATGAGATCCTCTAGAGCTACAAGTCCAGGGTACACACAGCCCAGGACACAAACCATCAGTTAACAGAGAAATGTATTGCTGAATTTCAATCAACAGCTAATTTTTTAGTAAGACATGAGTCTGCCTTTATTGAGAAATTTTCTCTTTCTGCTCTGCTTTGCTGATGTTTCCATTTAAAGTTTTCCTTTAAGCCAAATAATGTTTATTCACATATTACCTACTTAGTGGCCCTCTTAAAGCCAAAGAGAAAAATGTATGATTCCAAAAGGCAAGAATGAAGGGAAAGGGAGGGAAGGAGAGGGAAGAAAAAAATGATTCAGGGAAAAGTGTGTGGGGAAAAGAGTCTCCACTACCCCACCTGGCCCCCAGCGACCAGCCAGCTCACCAGCTTCCTCTCCATCTCACATTCAGTGCCAAGCATCCTCCTGGCCCCACAAGACTCCCCCAGATGCAAGGATCAGAGGCCTCTCCCCACAGAGAGCTCCTGTTCTTTGCTGGCACTACTTCTTCGGGGAGAGGAGCCCAGCATCCCGAGGGGAAGCACCGGACAGCAACAGACAGTGGAAAGAAAACAGGGGAGCAACCAGTAGGGCAGGAGGGTGGAAATATGAGTTCTGCAGCCAAGAAGTCAATCTGCAACCCTGCACCCAACAGTGACCCATAAAACAGAACATTAGTGTCTGTAACAGCACAGCAGACAGGGCAAACCAAAGCTGGACCAGCATCTACTGATCTAGATTATACACAACCATTAGCGGCTGGCAGGCCACGTAGGAACATTGAGAGAATAGCCTACTCTGGTTTTTCAGCCCACATTATGTGCTGAAAACGGAACTGCTTTCCATGCTCCTCTGTAAGAACTGAGTGCCAGAAAGTCCACACACGTTTCCACAGTATTTTCTAACCTTTTAATAAAATGATGACTAACTTAAAGAATTCTCTTCATATGAATCCTGATTGAAGATAAATATGAAAGCAATACTCTCAATTCAGCATTAAAAGTTGTTCTAACTTTTCAGTTTGCAAGTGGATATGGTGGGGGATTTTTTAAGTTCCAAAATGTGAGGAGACAAGAATTTCTGATCCTTTCATTCTTTGGTTTCTGGTAAACAATACTGAAAAGCAAATTGATTCATCTAGCTTAAGCCAGTAAAACTATACTACATGGTCACAATACACAAAATTCCAAATGACCTTAAAGAGAGACCCAATCAACCCAATGCAGACAACACAAGTCAAAGATGACACAGCTAAAGTGGGAGTAGGGGGGCGGCTCACGCTGGGCAGTCACAGCAACAACCCTCTCCTCTCGGGTGTTCCAGCCAGGCCTAGGGAGGTTTAGAGAGGGAGAAACAATAATGTGATTCGTGCATGCAAACACATGCCCCTTCCTCTGTCCTGACACTCAATAAGAAACTCATTAAACCCTTTTTAAAATCTGCAAGGACACAGGGTATTCACAGAGAACCAGGCTGAGCACATGCTTTGCCATCCTCTGGGCAACAGGGACACAGTCTAGGAGGGACTGAGGGTGACCACTGCTACCTAGCAAGTGAGTGTGTTCTGTCCACGTTCACACCAGCCACTCCCACCAGGGGCCACACACTGTCTCAGACAGGCAGAAGCAAGGTGAGAGTCCAGCCTAGGCTGACTGGGGAGGTGGAAGGATTCTGGTCAGTTCAGAGGCTGCACAGGGGCATACTGACACAACATCAGGATGAGGCAGAGCAGAAGAGCTTGTTTGGAGACAAGGCAGGAAGGACAGGGTGTTGTTGTAAACAGCACAGCTGTGGTGCAGAGCTGTGGCGGGTAGGGGGCAGGGGAGAAGAACCCATGTGAGCAGTGATGAAGCCAAAGAACTTGGGCAAATATTCTCTAACGGGTCCTGTGCCCCTCCAAGCCACCTGTCCACACAGAACTCCTTACCCACCAGTGTGGACTAAGCTCTGCTCCCCAGCTGAGCTGGGCACTGAGGTCCAGCAGTGCCTGCAGCCCCTTCAGCCCCTCAGACAGCAGCTGCTGAGCAGCATCCAGGAAACATCTCCTGTGGGAGAGCTCAGCATCACAGAGCCCAGAAGGATCCGGAACGTGAAACAGGAGCCTTCCAGAGAGCACCATCTGAAGAGGCACCTCACCCAGGACCCCACCTTTATCACCTCCTTCCCTCCTGAAAGTGTTAAAAGGGAAAACATCAGGTCAACACCAGTTTCTCCCAGCTGATGAAAACTGGCACCAATGAATCTACTTTTTGGCTGCCAGCCCCACAAAACCATTACACACACACACACACACACACACACACACACACACACACACACACACAAGACGAGTTCACTACTAAACTGCTCCAAATATAAATTTGAGAGGACACGGCCTCTCTCCACCCCGAGTGTATTAGTAACCTTCCCGGGGTGGGCCGGGTGAATTCTAAATCTATAGTCAACATTCAACATTTCGGAACTTTAGTGGGTTTTATAAAAAGACATAGCAAACCCCGATCTAAAACTTATGACAGCTGAGCACATGATCCCGGCCTTAAGAGAAAATAAGAAACCGTATATAACACTCCATGAAATCACTGTAGCAAATCTGTCACAAATTGGAAGCGTGAGCCGCTGGGAACGCGGCACAGACCCGGCCTGTCGGAGGGGGCTCTCCAGTCCCAATCAACCTTCGCGTCCAGAGCACGGAAACAATAGCGGTGCTGACCGGTCCAGGCCGGACGCCGCGGAGGTCCGCGGTCAGACCCTCAAGTCCAGACCCTCAAGTCCAACGACAAGTTTCGCATTAGAACCAGGCCCGCGGCGCCTCAGGCCGCGCGTCGCGGAACCGCCCCCGGCCCGGCCGCGGTGGGCAGCGCTCGGACGCGCACCAAGGACACAGCCTGGTCCACCAGGCCGCGCGCGAGGCCGCCCCGGCCCGCGGCCCGCCCTGCGCCCCCGGCGGCCCGCCCTGCGCCCCCGGGCCGCGGCCCGTCCTGCGGCCCCAGCGGCGCCCCAGCCCGCGTCGCGCCTTGAGCCCCCGGCCCGCGGCCCGTCCTGTGCCCCTAGCCCCGGGCCCGTCCTGCGCCTCCGGCCCGGGCCTGCCCTGCGTCCCAAGCCCCAGGCCCGTCCTGCGCCCCCGGCCCGAGGCTCGCCCTGCGCCCCAAGCCACAGGCCCGCCCTGCGGCCCCGGACCCCCAAAACCCCTCAGGCCCCCCGACCCCCGGCGCCGGGGCCGCGGCGGACGATGCAGAGCCGCAGGGCTGGGGCCGCTCTCGCCCTGCGCCGGGACCCCCGCCCGCCCGGGCCCCGTGACAGCGCGGCCGGCCGAGCGCCGGGCCTGTTACCTTCCGACAGCTCCAGCTCCAGTTCGGCCAGCCGGGCGCGCACCTCCAGGGGCAGCGCCATGCCCTCCAGGCTGCGGTCCGCCATGCTCGCGCCGCCCCCGCCCGCGCCGGCCTCCCTTTGTTCCAGGCCGCGGTCTCGCCGCTCCTCGCGCCCCGCGGACCCGCACCGAGCGGCGGCAGGCCGGGCGGCGGCGCAGCGCGCTCCTCCCCGGCGCCTCCCCCGCGCGCCCCGGCTCGCCGGCCCCGCGCCCGCGCCCCCGGCCCGCCCGGAGCGCGCCCGCCCCGCTGCACCGGCGGCTCCGCGGAGCGCGCGCGCGAGGCGAGGGCGCGCACGGGGGGGGGGAGGGGGGGGGCGCGCGCACACATGGGGGCGGGGCGCGCGCACGGTGGGGACGGGGGCGGGGCGCGCTCCCGGAGCCCGGGCGCGCGCACCGGCGCAGCGGGCCTCCCCGCCCAGCCCGGCCCCCGCCCTCCCCCGGCCCGAGGCAGAAAATGACCGGCTGGAGCCCCGGCCTCTGCGTTCCGGGTCTTTGCGGGGTGATTTTTTTTTTTTTTTTTTAATAAATGCGCCTGTGGGTTGGGGACAGGGGCCGTGGAAAGAGGACCGGATTTGAGGTTCCTAACTCCTGCAGCTGTAGGCCCTGGGGCCACAGTCAGGGCTCGGCCTCGGCTCAGGCCACACCGTGAGGCCGAGGAGGGGGGTGTCCCCGATCCCCACGTGCGCGGGCAGACCGCGCGCACGCCCGCCCCCAACGCGTCTTCTCCCAGGGCCCCGGTTCCCGGCAGGTCGCCCGTCTCTCCCGCTGCCACCGCAGCGCTGTCACCTCTCGGGCATCAGCAGTCTGGGCCTCCAGTCTTGGCCGTCTGGGGCGGCCAGCTCACCCCTCCGACTGTCCACCTGAATAATCTCGCCCAGACGCCCCCAAACCCAGAATCCGCACACCAGCCCCTCTTCCTGGCTACTGGTGGCCCCTCCTCCACCGTTCTCCCAGGGAGCGAGGCTAGGAAAAGTCCGGGGTCTGTCCTCCTCGGTCTCGCGCAGCCTCTGCTCCCTGGGCCCCTCGAGGCTCTCGTGGGTCACTGTCACCCAGCTCCCCTCCCACAGTTCAGCCCCTCCGGCAGGCCCGGGTCATCCTCACGGCCTCCTGGTGGTTCCCTCACCGCCAACCGCTTGACCCTCTGGAGCGGGAATGACTTAAGTTGGCTCGAGAGAAACAGTGGCATTTCAGTGGCATTTATTCCCTTTCAAAAATAGGCAATTCAGTACTTCCTGTGCTGTCCACTGAATACACATCCACCCTCTGATCGGACACTCCAGTCCCTCCACTGCCTGGCCCCAACCCACAACCACCTCCCCCCGACACACACACACACACACACCCAGGTGCTGGTTCCTGAAGACCTGGTAGCCTTCACCCACACACACACCCCCCACTGTTCCTGAAGACCGGTGCCCCCTTCTCCACCCTCAGGCTCCCAGGCATCCCTATTATCAACTCTAGGAAAACCTCTCTTCCCCACACCCATCCTCCCACTACCTTATCTGCTTATCTATGCCTTATCTTCCTGGCCTCTGTTTATCCTTCTCATTCAGTTCAGTCACTCAGTCGTGTCCAACTCTTTGTGACCCCATGAATCGCAGCATGCCAGGCCTCCCTGTCCATCACCATCTCCCGGACTTCACTCAAAGTCACGTTCATCTAGTTGGTGCTGCCATCCAGCCATCTCATCCTCTGCCGTCCCCTTCTCCTCCTGCCCCCAATCCCTCCCAGCATCAGGGTCTTTCCCAATGAGTCAACTCTTTGCATGAGGTGGCCAAAGTATTGGAGTTTCAGTCTCAGCATCAGTCCTTCCAATGAACACCCAGGACTGATCTCCTTTAGGATGGACTGGTTGGATCTCCTTGTGGTCCAAGGGACTCTCAAGAATCTTCTCCAACACCATAGTTCAAAAGCTTCAATTTTTCAGTGCTCAGCTTCCTTCACAGTCCAACTCTCACATCCATACATGACCACTGGAAAAACCATAGCCTTGACTAGACAGACCTTTGTTGGCAAAGTAATGTCTCTGCTTTTGAATATGCTATCTAGGTTGGTCATAGCTTTGCTTCCAAGGAATAAGGGTCTTTTAATTTCATGGCTGCAATCACCATCTGCAGTGATTTTGGAGCCCAAAAAAATAGTCTGACACTGTTTCCACTGTTTCCCCATCTATTTCCCATGAAGTGATGAAGGAAAGTTATGACCAACCTAGATAGCATATTCAAAAGCAGAGACATTACTTTGCCAACAAAGGTTCGCCTAGTCAAGGCTATGGTCTTTCCTGTGGTCATGTATGGATGTGAGAGCTGGACTGTGAAGAAAGCTGAGCGCCGAAGAACTGATGCTTATGAACTGTGGTGTTGGAGAAGACTCTTGAGAGTCCCTTGGACTGCAAGGAGATCCAACCAGTCCATTCTGAAGGAGATCAGCCCTGGGATTTCTCTGGAAGGAATGATGCTAAAGCTGAAACTCCAGTATTTTGGCCACCTCATGCGAAGAGTTGACTCATTGGAGAAGACTCTGATGCTGGGAGGGATTGAGAGCAGGAGGAGAAGGGGACGACAGAGGATGAGATGGCTGGATGTCATCACTGACTCGATGGATGTGAGTCTGAGTGACCTCCAGGAGTTCATGATGGACAGGGAGGCCTGGTGTGCTGCAGTTCATGGGGTCGCAAAGAGTCGGACACGACTGAGCGACTGATCTGATCTGATCTGATCTGATGGGACCAGATGCCATGATCTTAGTTTTCTGAATGTTGAGGTTTAAGCCAACTTTTCACTCTCCTCTTTCACTTTCATCAAGAGGCTTTTTAGTTCCTCTTCACTTTCTGCCATAAGGATGATGTCATCTGCATATCTGAGGTTACTGATATTTCTCCCAGCAATCTTGATTCCAGCTTGTGCTTCTTCCAGCCCAGCATTTCTCATGATGTACTCTGCATAGAAGTTAAATAAAGCAGAAGTTAAATAAGCCTTGACATACTCCTATTTGGAACCAGTGTGTTGTTCCATGTCCAGTTCTAACTGTTGCTTCCTGACCTGCATATAGGTTTCTCAAGAGGTAGGTCAGGTGGTCTGGTATTCCCATCTCTTTCAGCATTTTCCACAGTTTATTGTGATCCACACAGTCAAAGGCTTTGGCATAGTCAATAAAGCAGAAATAGATATTTTTCTGGAACTCTCTTGCTTTTTCCATGATCCAGCAGATGTTGGCTATTTGATCTCTGGTTCCTCTGCCTTTTCTAAAACCAGCTTGAACATCTGGAAGTTCACAGTTCACATATTGCTGAAGCCTGGCTTAAAAATTTTGAGCATTATACTAGAGTATGACATACGAGTGCAATTGTGTGGTAGTTTGAGCATTGTTTGGCATTGCCTTTCTTTGGGATTGGAATGAAAACTGACCTTTTCCAGTCCTGTGGCCCCTGCTGAGTTTTTGAAATTTGCTGGCATATTGAGTGCAGCACTTTCACAGCATCATCTTTCAGGATTTGAAATAGATCCACTGGAATTCCATCACCTCCACTAGCTTTGTTCGTAGTGATGCTTTCTAAAGCCCACTTGACTTCACATTCCAGGATGTCTGGCTCTAGGTGAGTGATCACACCATCGTGATTATCTTGGTCATGAAGCCCTTTTTTGTACAGTTCTTCTGTGTATTCTTGCCACCTCTTCTTAATATCATCTGCTTATGTTAGGTCCATACCATTTCTGTCCTTTATCGAGCCCATCTTTGCATGAAATGTTCCCTTGGTATCTCTAATATTCTTGAAGAGATCTCTAGTCTTTCCCATTCTGTTGTTTTCCTCTATTTCTTTGCACTGATCACTGAGGAAGGCTTTCTTATCTCTCCTTGCTCTTCTTTGGAACTCTGCATTCAGATGCTTATATCTTTCCTTTTCTTCTTTGCTTTTCGTTTCTCTTCTTTTCACAGCTATTTGTAAGGCCTCCCCAGACAGCCATTTTGCTTTTTTGCATTTTTTTTCCATGGGGATGGTCTTGATCCCTGTCTCCTGTACAATGTCATGAACCTCTGTCCATAGTTCATCAGGCACTCTATCAGATCTAGTCCCTTAAATCTATTTCTCACTTCCACTGTATAATCATAAGGGATTTGATTTAGGTCATACCTGAATGGTCTAGTGGTTTTCCCCACTTTCTTCAATTTAAGTCTGAATTTGGCAATAAGGAGATTTGAGCCACAGTCAGCTCCCAGTCTTGTTTTTGCTGACTGTATAGAGCTTCTCCATCTTTGGCTGCAAAGAATATAATCAATCTGATTTTGGTGCTGACCATCTGGTGATGTCCATGTGTAGAGTCTTCTCTTGTGTTGTTGGAAGAGGGTGTTTGCTATGACCAGTGTATTCTCTTGGCAAAACTCTATTAGCCTTTGCCCTGCTTCATTCCATATTCCAAGGCCAAATTTGCCTGTTATGCCAGGTGTTTATTGACTTCCTACTTTTGGATTCCAGTCCCCTATAATGAAAAGGAGATCTTTTTTGGGTGTTAGTTCTAAAAGGTCTTGTAGGTCTTCATAGAATCATTCAACTTCAGCTTTTCAGCTACTGGTTGGGGCATAGGCTTGGATTACTGTGATACTGAATGGTTTGCCTTGGAAACGAATAGAGATCATTCTTTCATTTTTGAGATTGCATCCAAGTACTGCATTTCAGACTCTTTTGATGACCATGATGGCTACTCCATTTCTTCTAAGGGATTCCTGCCCATAGTAGTAGAAATAACCGTCATCTGAGTTAAATTCACCCATTCCAGTCCATTTTAGTTCATTGATTCCTAGAATGTTGACGTGCACTCTTGCCATCTCCTGTTTGACCACTTCCAATTTGCCTTGATTCATGGATCTGACATTCCAGGTTCCTATGCAATATTGTTCTTTACAGCATCAGACCTTGCTTTTATCACCAGTCGCATCCACAACTGGGTATTGTTTTTGCTTTGGCTCCATCCCTTCATTCTTTCTGGAGTTATTTCTCCACTGATCTCCAGTAGCATATTGGACACCTACTGACCCAGGGAGTTCCCCTTTCATTATCCTATCATTTTGCCTTTTCATACTGTTCATTAGCCCAAGTGATAGCTCTGGGGACAAGTACCAAGACTTCCTCCTCTTTGTTCTTCCGGGGACAGGACAGCAGTGACCACTAGAGCACTGTGGGCACTCCTCACACTGGATCCACTGATCTCACATGAAACTGGTGAATCCCAAGCACCTGTGCTCTATGGTCTGGGATGTAGATTCACTGGACTGTGGTCAGCACCGCCCCCAGTCTCTCCCCATCATGATGACACATACCCAAGGCAGAGAGCCTCCAGGAGGATGTGGGGCTACAGGTAAAGAAAGGCCTTAGAAAATTAAAACGCAACAGAGCCAGGACTCAGACCCCAGTCTGCAGAGCAGAGCTCTGGGCTCACGTCATGACAGCACACTGGGTCTGACAGCCACACAGAGTGTCAGTCAGTCCAGGGCTGATGGTGTCAGAATAAAGTGCATTCTGTTCTAATTCCTGGGTGGTTCCAAAGAAGACACTGTGTCGCACTAATCACACACATGATCATCTACCTAGATTCCAAGCGGTATGTCTTCATACAGTTTGTATGACTGCTGAGTACAAGAATGGTGGGAGAAGGCTCATGGCACTTCCAGTGGCCCGAGAGACATCTTTGTCTGAAGTCCTGCCCCATCCTCAAAACGCCTATGTCTGAGATCAAACTCCTCACTCTGTTCTCAGTCTAGAGCAGCCACTCTTTCTCCTGGTTTCTGTGCTGAGTCAAGCCCATTGTCAGGCTTCAGTAACAACCACCTGCAGCGTTTCCCAGCGGCCCCCCCCCCACCCCCCCCGACCCCAACCCCACAGGCCCACTGCCTTTGCCTGTCAGACCCTCAGAGCCCCAACCCTGTTTTCCCCCTTTTAATCTTTCCTCCTGTAGCTTCCATGGGTTACAGTTCCCTTGCTCCACAACCTGCTCCACAACTCTCCGCCTGCAAACCAAAGAGCTCCTTGTTTTGACACTGAAGGCTTCACAGACATAACACTTCTTTCCCTACTTCCTGTCCAGGGCTCCCTGAACACACCTGCGTCACCTGGGAAGTTCTGATTTGTCTGTGGGGTTTCTCCTCTTCTTGTGTCCCTTTTGCTGACGTGTGCCTCTCGTTACCCCTCTCCCTGCTCCCCAAGTCACAGTCACAACACAGATTTTACCAATCTTAGTGCAGTTTCAAGTACCACTTCTTCCAGGAAGCCTTCCTTCATCTCCCACCTGGAACTACACATACCTCTTTTCCTACTTGATCCTCCCAGGGCTTGCAGATCATGTGTGCATCTTGAAAAAAAGTGTCAGTTCCCCACTTATGTCCGACTCTTTGCAACCCATGGATTGCAGCCTGCCAGGCTCCTCTGTCCATGGGATTCTCCAGGCAAAAATACTGCAGTGGGTTGCCATGCTCTCCTCCAGGGAGTCTTCCCAACCCAAGGATTGAACCTGAGTCTCCTGCATTGCAGGCAGATTATTTGCCATCTTGAGCCACCAGGGAAGACACATGCGTTTTACTGGGCAAGTAGTCCACCGTGATCCTTCCACTGTGCTGAATGACAATGTAAGCAGCACACTGTCCTCAAGACGCAGTCCTGCTCTGGGCTCTCTCACCTTCTTCTATACCAGTCCCGGCTCAGCAATCACTGGGCTTAGTGAAAACCTAGTTGTGCTTTGTGTGACTACACATATGAAAACCTGGTTTGAGTGGATGTCAAGGTGGGCATAATAACACCCAACAGAGGTTTGTTAGAATGAACTGAATGACCGCTGGGGGCTACATGCTTCCACAGCTCCCAGAAGCCCCAAGATCCCATCCTCAGAGCTGCACCTGTGGACAGTGGTCATTTCTCTTCAGAAAGCCACTGTGACCTCTGAAGACTGCTGCTTGGGAGGAGTGAGACAGCACTGCACAGCAGCATGGCTTAATTTGTGAAATAAGCCAGTTTTTGCATAACAAATCCCAGAGGGTCTGAGAGGCGGTGCTAAGCATGAAGGCGGCCCACAGCCTGGAGGGAAGCTGACACAGGACACATGAGCTGGCCCTGCTCCTCCACAGGCTGAGTTCCAGAGTTCCACGGTGGCAATGACAGAGCAATAATTAAGTGACTGACCCCAACAGCCTGCATGGAAGGTCTCTGTCTGTATCTTGTTTGACCGTGGGCTGTGGGTGATTTGGCACTACTCTGCCTCACCCAGCATCTCACGTCTATTTTTTTCTATTTCACTGAATTCCAAACAAATTCTGGATGAAACCTTCATTACTTATGTGTAACTGGGCTCTGGACTTGAGGAAACCTGCTTGGGGTGGAAGAGGGGTGTTATGACTCAGGTGTGCATGGGGGCAGGGCCTGTGGATTAATGAGGTAACCCGTGGGTGACACCCCCGATTGGCTCACACCTTTACCTCTAAGCCTTGCTGCTGATGAGAGCTGATCGTCTCACTTCTCATCAGATTTGTGCAGAACTGGTTCATGTCGTGCTCTCTCTCCTAGGAATATCCCAGTTACATGAAGTTTTCCCCTTTTCCAAAGTGGCCAGGAAGAGCTGGTTGTCAAGCACTCTGGTCAGATTCTCCAAGTCCCTCATAATTCCTGTTATGACAGAAAACCCACTTAAACTGGAACTTCCCTACAGAACTATGCCTGGCAATTTATATTATCAGTTATATTTCATTTTGGTCTTAACTATATTAGAAATTCAGCTTGGGTAGAAACTTCGGTTTAAAGAAAGAACAAACATGAGTAATGTGACACAGAAAGTCCAGGTTTAATGAATTAGTACTTGGAAAGCACCTTGAATCTTTGAATGAAACTTCTCTATGCATGAAAGAGATCATTAACATCTTTGTGACTTTTTTTCACATTACTATAGAATTAACTACATAATGTGAATGTGGACTGAATTCTCTGAACCACACATGCATTTGTGTTGTTACGAATACTGTCTTCCTCTGGAATTAAGAGTTATCCAATCTATTCTCCTAAGAACAAGTATACCCATGAAACAGAGGAACAAGAAGGAAACCCACAGAATCTCACAGCAAAATTAATATAATCCTACATATCATTTTTGGAAGTGCTAAGAATTCAACTTTGAGTCCAAGGGAAAACAAGAGTGTGAAATTTATCTTGGACAAATAGCCTGAGTGTCTCTTTGTATTTGTTATTACAAATTGATACACAATTATCAGTAATGTAACAAATTCTGATCATTTTAGTGAATTATAATCACTCATGTTAATAGCAATGTGAATAGCACAAAACAACAAATTTCTCAAAAATTACTGTATTTGGTCTTAAATGGCATCATGTTTTCACAGCATACTTCCTTTACCTGTTATGACCGACCACTCTTTGGTTTAACTAGGGTAATGTTTGCTCCCAGAACTCATGGCTGAGACAAGTGACACACAGGCTTTTTAAAAAAAATATTTTATCAAATTGTTCTAAGATGTAAGACTTTACTGGATGTTTGAAACATAAGATTTTGAAGTAGAAGAGAAGGGAGTGGTTGACAACTAAAATTTTGCATCAAAAATCCACAAAGTGGAACAGCACCCTAAAACAAAGTTGTAAAAGTGACCTCATCCCTCCTAAACAGAAACGCATCATACATAGAAAGTCAAAAGCATCAACTGATGCTTTTGAACTGTGGTGTTGGAGAAGACTCTTGAGAGTCCTTTGGACTGCAAGGAGATCAAACCAGTCCATCCTAACAGAAATCAGTCCTGAATATTCCTTGGAAGGACTGATGCTGAAGCTAAAGCTCCAATACTTTGGCCATCTGATGCAAAGAACTGACTCACTGGAAAAAAACTGATGCTGGGAAAGATTGAAAACAGGATGAGAAGGGGACAACAGAGGATGAGATGGTTGGATGGCATCACCGACTCGATGGACATGAGTTTTAGCAAGTTCCAGGAGTTGATGTTGGACAGGGAAGCCTGGCGTGCTGCAGTCCATGGGGTTGCAAAGTCCGACATGACTGAGCAACTGAACTGAACCAAACACACAGAGTCAGGCACATTCCTGAAGGGCATATGCTTTGCCAAGAAAAACTCCACACGAGGCTTGCAAGTGGAGTCTAAAGATTCAATTGTGTAAAATGCAGAATCTTGTTAGTGTGAAGTTAATTAAAAGCAGTGCTTTTCAGTCAGTCTGTATGAGCTCACACAAACTCAATGCAAGGAAATAAAGAAATAAGATTGAGCTGTTGACACTGTTCACCGCTGACCATGTGCTGCTCTGAGGGTCCCAATCACTGTGGGGCCTGGGCACCCTGGCACACCCACCCTGAACTAGGGAACAAGCCTTATGCTCTGATGGCAATGGGCAGAACCAGAAAGGGTGGGCCAGCAGAGCACAGCTGGAGCCCCGTCTCCAGGGAGGTGTTGCTTGGGTCAGACTGAGGCTCCAGCATCGTGCTCACAGCTGAGTAGGTGGACCGGGTGCTGCAGGGCAGAGTCCCAGGAAGCAGAGCCTCTGGGGAGGGAGCACACTGGGGCAGGGGAAGAGCAGGCCTCAGCGGGCTGGCCCACGGACAGCCCTGCAGCAGGGGTCACTAGGTCGCTGACCTGCACTGGGGACCCACTACCAATTTGTCCCATCAAGAAGGTAACGTGTTGTGATCCACCAGCAGCAACACTTACAGCCCATGCAATGCTCTGGGTGGCACCGTGTCCCCATGGTGTCTGTGGGATCACCACTGACTCGGCCGGAGCTGCTCCATCCACCCTGAAGCTGGTTGGGGCAGACAGATCACGGGAAGTCAGGAACCTTCAGGGTGGCAAACCTGGGCTTTCAAGATTGAGTGTTTGGGGTTTTTTTTTCTGTATGTTAATATACTTTGGGTTTTATTTTTAGTAAGTCAACTGCTGTGGCTGCTGCTAAGTCGCTTCAGTCGTGTCCAACTCTGTGCGACCCCATAGACGGCAGCCTACCAGGCTCCCCTGTCCCTGGGATTCTCGAGGCAAGAACACTGGAGTGAGTTGTCATTTCCTTCTCCAATGCATGAAAGTGGAAAGTGAAAGTGAAGTCACTCAGTCGTGTCCAACTCTTTGCGATCCCATGGACTGGAGTGGGGTGCCATCGCCTTCTCCATAGTAAGTCAAAGAATTATTAAAAATGACTTCCTTTGGCTTTGCATGGGGTTATGAAGGATTTCATACGATGCCCATCATTCATGGGAATTTTTACAAAGTGATGGGCATGAGGCTTGTGCTGGATGCTGTATAAGATGCGGCTGGTGCTTCTGGAAACTCACAGGCCTGCGGCAGGTGGCCTGAGCCCAGCACAGGTACAAGCAGTAGGCGAGCTTGTCCTCCAGCCTTCCTGGTCTGCCGATTGCCCAGCGCCTCACCCAGCTGCACCAAGTCCCCTCGGCCTTTCCAGCACAGGCGGGCCTCTCAACTTCCAATCTCTCCTCATTGACCCTGGGTGGGGGTCAGGACCCTGGGGTGTCACGCTCTCTGCACAGGCTCCTGAGATATGTCTGCTCCGAGTGCCTCTCAGCCCCACCCTGGCCTCGGCTGGAGACAAGCTGGTGCCCCTCAGAGCCCCCACGGGGAACGCCTCACCCTCGGCTCTCACCACGCAGTCGTGTCGAGGCCTCGGACCTCTTGAGAATCTGACCTGAAGTGGAACAAGCTATGACCTTGCTTATGGTTCATAAAGTTCTAGACCAAACGTCTGTGCCCGCACCACAAGCACCCAGGCTGCAGGGAGGGGGCTGAGCACCTCGCACCCGCTGGACTCCCCAGAGCTGCGTCCTGGGCACCTTCTCTATCCCAGCAGGCGTCTGCTCGTCGGTGGTCTCAGCCTGCGGGGAGAGGAAGGTGTGCCTGCAACCACAGAACAGAGGGCAGTGAGCCTCTGAAGAAAGCGGAGGAGGAGGAAGTTAACTTGGAAAGCCCACTAAATCTTCGGGCGGAGCCTTGAGGTCTAACAGCGGAGGCCAGTCGGGTGGAGACTGCTCCGCCCCCTTCATGGATGCACCGCGGTCGTTTCTCTCCGATGCTGAGTCTCCACGAAACTAGATGAGAATGCTCTCAAGCACAGGAGAGACTGAAGACAGAAAGAGAAAGACGGTGAACGGAGTAAGACTCAGAGAAAGAACTGAGGCGCAGCAACTGGGGGCGGAGGACACACAGACTGACCAGCCACCGCCTCAAGGACACACTCGGCAAGAAGAGCATCAAAACAGGACAGAGGACTCCTGGAGCAAAACACAAATACAGGCAGGTAAAAACTAACCATTTTTAAGATATAATAACATTTTTAACTAGGGAAGCAAAATGGCAATTTGAAATGCTGCTGTGGAAACTGGATTTTGGGTTCCTGGGGCTGCTGTAATGACATGACCACACTGGGAGCTTAAAGCCAGGAGAAGGTGCCACCTCACCTCCTGGAGGCGGAGGTCTGAACTCAGGGTGTCAGCTGGGAATGGGGACAGCAGTCCACAGCTTGTCCTGTGTCACTCCAGTCGCTGACTCCACCGTCACGCTGCTGTATGTCCTCCTCCCTCCATGTCTATCTCCAAATTTCCCCACGTCATAAGGCCACCAGTCACCAGATCAGGGCCACCCTCCTGATCTCACCTTTACCCAGCTGACTCTGCAAAGATCTTATTTCCATGTAAAGCCACTTTCTGAGGAACTGGGGGCTAGGAGGTCAACATACCTTCTTTAAGGGGATGCATTCAACTGAACATAACAGCTGTTGATATGGAGGGGGAAAGTCTAGATAAAAACTTTACATCTCAAAACGAAGAAATTACAAAGGATTAAGTACTAAAGAGAAAGCTATGAAACAAATAGACCAGAACCAAACTGGGACTGAAGCAGTAAAAATCATTAGCAACATGGATATATATATATATATATACACACAACTTCAAAATGTTTTGAATAACAAAATATACTAAACTAAAACAAAAGCAATATAAGATGATTACAAAAGAGATTAGCTTTATTTCTAGCATAGGACAAATGGACAGCACTCAGCAATTGACTCCACTGACCAATAAGCCACTTTTCTTTGTCACTTAAAATAGCTTTAGCCTGTCTTAAGTCACGTGAGTATTAAAGAGATGAACCCCGGCTCTGATAGGGCCTCCGATTCACTTTTATTATAATGACACTGTTAGAGGTGAACGTGTCTCACCCCTGCAGTCTGAAGGGCCGCCCATGGCTGGGCCCTGGCAAAACCCTCCGGCAGCTGCCTTGGGCTGGCAGGCTCCTCCACACGCAGGAGACTGCAGCAGACTCACACGCAGAGTCTGCCTGCATTGGCCAGCACGCAGTGTGTGTCCCCCGCAAACGGCTCATTCCCAAGAGGAACTGAGCCAGCATCCTGATTGTGCTGTGTCTTCCTCCCACAGTCAGCTAAGACACTTTGCCCACTGGGGCAGAGCGTCCATGCACATGCGCACCTGTGTGTGTCTGTTTATAAACACAGGAAGCCTAGGAATGTTACATGAACAGAGCCACGACACATGGAGGAAGAACGAAGTCTATGGAGATGTTTTTTCCTTAACAAAAAGTGAAAAGGATTAAAAATGGAATTGATAAAATCATTGCTGTTATGGATCTTGCATAAAAGCTTGGTAAGAGACTACTGTAAGGGGTGGGGAATTCCCAGTGAGCGTCTGTCGTCCCATGATGCTTGTTTTTCAAGGCCTGAAAAGAATGTACCACATACTGTCCAGTACTGTGGTCGTCAATAGAGAGCAAGTCTGCTGTCACTTACTCTTTCCTGGCTGGTAACATTTCATAACATAATAATGTAAAGAGCAGTCCAAACTGTAGGAAAATATGAGGAATTTGGGGGAATCTTTCCAAAAAAATAACTGAAACTAAATGAATGAACACAATGAAAGAGGTACAGAATTGAATTATTTTGGTGATGAACGCTATTTACACAGTCTGGATAATGTAAATTCTGAGTACTGACATAAATGAAAAGCAATATATTACTATTTGGGGGGGAGGTGGAGAGAATAAGAGCCTACAGAAAGTGGTAGTAAGAAATCTGTGTCCTCATCTTATCATGAAGCAGCCAACAAATAGCATCTAAAGATGAAAATTAAAGACACAGAACTGTAAGCTTACATTTACAAACGTAAACACCAAAAGAAATGCCTGAAAATCCAATTGTGCTTGGCTCTACAAGGTAAGAAGAGAGAAGTCTGATTACTGCCATTTTTCATTAGAAGCTTAATTATACAAGTATATACTTTTATGGATAGGGAGGCCTGGCGTGCTGCAGTTCATGGGGTCACAAAGAGTCGGACACGACTGAGCGACTGATCTGATCTGATATTTTTATTGTGAAAGATAATATACACAGGAATGTGCATAAATGTTTCAGCATTTAACAAATATGTAGAAAGCCAACTAACTCTTAACTATGTTATAAAATTAATTTTCATTGGAAGTCTAACTTTTAAACATTTCTATGGAAAATATGCAAAGAGTGAATAACAGTTATAAGTCCAAGTAATTAAGAACCAAGTAAAGAAACTGAACATTGTGTACAGCCCAGAGGACCTTGCTGACTACAACACACTCATTCTGGCCAGAGCAGACCGTCCTCCAATCTCGTACAGTAATTCTGTGCTTGCTTTTCTTGAGCACTCTTACATACATCCCTAAAAAATAACATTCAATTGTGCTGACTTTCGAACTTTATATAAATAGCATTATACTGTAAGTATAATTTTATGTTTTATTTTTTATTCATTCAACTTTAGGTTTATAGATTCATTCATATTATTTCATGTAACCTACTTCTTGTTGGTTCTAAGCAAATATTTTTGAATGGTTGTTATCAGAGTTTATTGATCTATTCTACCATTCCACTGTTGATGGACATTTGAGTTGCTTCCAGACTTGGGCTATGATGGAAAATACAATAATATATTTTAGTGTTGTATGATTACACTGCACACGTACATACCTGATACATTCCCCTTCATCATACACGATATCCAGGTGAACAGAAGTGCACCTTTCCTCAGCTCTGACTCACTCCTACACCATAGATGACTATGCATATACAGACAGTCTTTTCTGTTTCACTTCTGTTTGTCTCTTTCTGCAGCAATACACCATGGTATTGACTTACTAGCTTCACACAATCTATCCCTTCATGGATCACAGCCTTGTCATGGAGAAGGGGCTTGTATAACTCAATGAAGCTACGAGCCATGCCGCGCAGGGCCACCCTAGATGCACAGTCGTGGTGAAGAGCTTTGGAGGAGGGAATGGTAGCCCACTCCAGTATTCTTGCTGCAGGAGCCCCAGAAGCAGTATGAACAGACTGAGGTCTCTCCTCCTTCTTGGTCTCCCCCTTCCATCCTCCTGTCTCCTCTTTTACAGACTTGGCTCTTCTCTCTGGAACTGTTTCCCAGGTTGAACTGTCTTGTCACCTGTAACTTCCCCAAATACCTCCTGGAGTTTGGAGTGGGAGTGTGCTGAGTACAGAGGTCAGTTTAGAGATGAATAACCTCTGCATTTTGAGTCTCCTATTCTGTAAATATGGCCTATTTTTATTGACACATAATGTCTTCCAATAAAGTTATGTAATTTTCCTCAAAAAAAGTCTTTCATGTCACTTTCATATTTATCCTAATTGCTATTTTTGGATGCTTTGAAGTAGTATAGTTTAAAATTATGTTTTCTATTTGTTGCTTTTATATAAGTATAATGGAATTTTATACTTATTTCACTTTTGGTGACTTAGTTATAACTTTATTAGTTATAATATTTTATCTGTAAAAATGTTTCATTTAATACATATGGAATCTTTTTATCTGAAAACAACTATAGTTCAGTTTCTGCTTATCTAAAGCTCCTAGTCTTGATCTCTTTGTCTTAGTGTAGCAGCCAGGATCTCCTGCTCAGCCAAGTGGCAACGCTGACAGTGGTTATAGGAGGTATCCTCTTCTTGTTCATCATCTCAGAGGGAAATTTTTCAAAACTTTGAAACAGTATTCGTTAAATATGATCATTATTATAGATTTTTGCACTCTCTCTTTATCTGATTAAAAAAACTCTAGTCTGCTCAGTTTTTAAGCTGATACTGAATTTTATCAAGTGCTTTTCTTCCATCTACTGGGATGATCAAATAATTTTTCCTGTATTAGGAAATACAGACAATATTTAACTGATTTTTTGAAAATGTTAAATCAACTTCACATTCCTTGGATGAATCTTAGTCAAAATGTATTATCCTTTTAACATACTGATGAACTAGTTTTATGAAAAACTCATCAGTATTTCCCTCAAATCATCTGAAGTTGGAAGTAAATTGGCGATTTTCCTGATCTTTGCTCAAAGAGAAGCTGATTACAGTTCTTAAGCTCCTCAGGATTGAGGAGGGGGTGAAGGCAGCTGCAGGTCACCAGTTATTTCCTGGGGCTGGGGGAGCACAGGGGTTCCCTCACCCCTGGAATTCTCCCAGCCTCACCTGTGGGCCTGATGCCCATGTCAGTGTCTGCCAGCACAGCCGCCACAACAGTCAGAACTTCCCCACTGATATCTAAGCCAAAGATTGAAATGAAAAAGAAGGGGGAAAATAAACCACAATAAATAAATAAATGAAAGGAAAAATATGATCCCTTTGCATACACCCTCATATAAACCAACACCAGGGCTGAGGCATGTGTGCACGTCTCACGCGGCCCTGCATGAACTTCACAATCATGAGACGTGTTTAAACACTTGATTTTATTTCAGTCTCATCATGTCATGATGGGGCTTTACTGTATTTTGAAATTTTTTACATCTATGTCCCTGAGTGAAATTAGCCCAGAGATATTCTTTACCCATTCTTCCTAGGTCTCAAGTTTTGCTCTATCATAAAATAAGTGTTTCTTCTGTTGTCAGGAGCAGTGTGGTAAGAATGGGGTTGTTTCTTTCTTGAATGTCTGGAGTAACCACCTCAGCTGACCTGGGGCTTTCCTTTAGGATTACACATGTGCCACTGATTTAATTCTTCACAGATGTAGGACTGTCGCAGTTCTCTGTTTCTTCTTGCATCAGTCTTGGTATACTTTCCCCAAAACTCATCCATTTCACCTATACGCTCAAGTTTATTGGTAAAAAGTTATTAATACTATCTTCTTTTAAAGATCTTTCTATATGTGGCAGCTGTAGTGATAGTGTCTTTCTTATCCCATTATTGGCTATTGGTACCTTCTATTTTTGGTTGGTTTCACAAGAAGTTTTATCAATTTTATTGGTGTTTTGAAAGAACCAGCTTTTAGCCATCTACAGCCTTCCAATTATACATTTTGTTTCATCTAATTACTGCTCCTGTCTTTAAATTATTTACTTCTTCTGTCATTTTGCACTTGATTTTTAATTTTTTTTGACTGCATACTAGCTCCAGTCCATGGGGTCGCTAAGAGTCGGGCACGACTGAGCGACTTCACTTTCACTTTTCACTTTCATGCATTGGAGAAGGAAATGGCAACCCACTCCAGTGTTCTTGTCTGGAGAATCCCAAGGACAGGGGAGCCTGGTGAGCTTCTGTCTATGGGGTCTCACAGAGTCGGACACGACTGAAGCGACTTAGCAGCAGCAGCAGCAGCCTAATTTTTAACCTTACTTCTTTTCTAACATGTGGATACAAAGCTATAAATTTTTCTCTATTTGACTTCATTTATAGTTTTAATATATAGCATTTTCATGATTCAGTTCAAAATCTAATTTTCATTATAATTTATTATTTTACATATGACTTATTTAAAAAAATTTTATTCTATGACTTTATTTTTGGCTGCACTGGGTCTTCACTGTTGCATGCAGGCTTTTCTCTAGTTGTGGCATGTGGGCTTCTCGTTGAAGTGGCTTCTCTTGTTGCAGAGCACCACCCTAGAGGTGGGCTCAGTAGCTGTGACACATGGGCTGAGTTGCCCTGTGGCATGTGAAATCTTCCTGGACCAGGGATGGAACTTGTGTCTCCTGCAGTGGCAGGTGGATTTTTTATTTTATTTTATTTAACTTTACAAAATTGTATTGGTTTTGCCATATATTAAAATGAATCTGCCACAGGTATACATGTGTTCCCCATTCTGAACCCTCCTCCCTCCTCCCTCCCTGTACCATCCCTCTGGTTCATCCCAGTGCACCAGCCCCAAGCCTCCAGTATCGTGCATCAAACCTGGACTGGCGACTCGTTTCATACATGATATTATGCATATTTCAATGCCATTCTCCCAAATCATCCCACCCTCTCCCTCTCCCAGAGTCCAAAAGACTGTTCTATACATCAGAGTCTCTTTTGCTGTCTCGTATACAGGGTTATTGTTACCATCTTTCTAAATTCCATATATATGTGTTAGTATACTGTGTTGGTGTTTTTCTTTCTGACTTACTTCACTCTGTATAATAGGCTCTAGTTTCATCCACCTCATTAGAACTGATTCAAAGGTATTCTTTTTAATGGCTGAGTAATACTCCATTGTGTATATGTACCACAGCTTTCTTATCCATTCATCTGCTGATGGATATCTAGGTTGCTTCCATGTCCTGGCTATTGTAAGCAGTGCTGTGATGAACATTGGGGTACACGTGTCTCTTTCAGTTCTGGTTTCCTCGGTGTGTATGCCCAGCAGTGGGATTGCTGGATCATAAGGCAGTTCTATTTCCAGTTTTTTAAGGAATCTCCACACTGTTCTCCATAGTGGCTGTACCAGTTTTCATTCCCACCAACAGTGTAAGAGGGTTCCCTTTTCTCCACATCCTCTCCAGCATTTATTGCTTGTGGCAGGTGGATTCTTAACCACTGGACCACCACGGAAGTCTGACATATGACTGATGGTTCTAAGTCCCAAGGACTGAATTTTTACTCATTTTTTGGTTATTGATTTCTCCTTTATGTTGTGACCAGAAAATATTTGAATATTGTTTCAATCCTTTCAAATATTTTAATTTTTGTCTTTTTTCATTGTTTGTAAATTTTTTGTGCTTTAAAAAAATAATATGGAGGGTTTTGTGGTTGGTTATAATGGTCAATATATGCCATAAATCAATTTTGTTAATTACATTGTTTAATCTTTTCTATCTTAACCAACTGTTACTTATTTGGTCTCATTATTCCTATCAATCCCTGAGCAGAGTTGAGTAAAATTCCCCCGATAATTTTGAATCTATCTGTCTCTCCTTATAGCCCTATAGAAACTCCTAAGGTTGGGGCACAGGGTAGATGTAGGCAGGTTCATCCTCACTGGGTGTGACTCCCTTTCCTGGACACATCAGGAGTAGTGTCTCCTTTAAGATCTTGGGTACCAGTACTGGCTTTTGTTCCTCTTGCCCTGTGTGGCTGCAGAGTGCCCTCAGGGCATGAGCACCCTTGGTGAGCTCAAGTGCCCTCACATACAGTATATCTGTGTGCTTATAACTCTCATTACAGATTCTCACACAATAATTTGGAGTTTCTAACATCTTCAGATTTTGGATACTTTTAAACTATTTTTTTAATATGTAAAGCTATGTTATATAATATTTTTCATTGTCCTTATTGAAGAGTCAATCTGACCAATCCAGTCTGCTATTTCTGGAAATCAGAAACCACTATTTAACTTCAAATTTCTTATATATTATATTTATTACAACAAAAGTAAAAGAAAAACACAAACAGACATCAAAAATGTGGTGACTGCAGCTATGGACACAAAGCAGAGAGTGACTCTGTCTAGGGTATAAGGTAAGGTTTCACAGAGAAGATATCTCAATTGAGTCGAGCAATTAGAAGAAAAGAGCAGACAAAGACAAATCTGTGGACACATCAGGAAATGTAAGCAGCAAGTACAAAGTCAGGAGGAGTGAGCAAGCTCGGTGTGTCCAGGGGGTGGCACAGTATACCAGTCACCATCTAAAGGGCAAGGTGCCAGCACAGCAGCTCTTGTGCACTTTCAACTCCCCCTCTCCTTGTCCTGTTAAAGACCCGTCCTCCTTACCTCTGACTGACCTGACTCAACTTGCTTCCCAGTTTCAGCCCTGTCCTTGCTCATCAGATGTGATGTGAAGACTTGCTTCTTGCACTAGTCCTGAACCGCTCATGGTTCTCACTCCCTTCTGTCTCTTTCTGGTCCTGATTCCCTTAGTAGGTTTTTCAAACTAAATTTAAAGCCCTGGTGCCAAGCGACCTGCATCACTATGAGCCCTCCTGTGACAGCCAGTGGTCCTAATTACCAAGATCCAGAGAAAGGAGAAGCAGGTTTGTAAGAGAAGATAAGTTAAATCTGAAGCTTGTAGAGTCTGAGAAACTGGAAATTTCAGTAGTTTGTTGCATGCATAAGTCCAGTACTAGAAGGATACTTAAAACTAGTGTGGGCATGCTCAGTGACTCAGTCATGTCTGACTTTGCAACCCCATGGACTGAAGCCCGCCAGGCTCCTCTGTCCATGGGGTTTCCTGGGCCAGAATACTAGAGTGGGTTTCCATCCCCTACTCCAGGGGATCTTCCTGACCCAGGGATCGAACCCATGTCTCCTGCACTGGTAGGCAGATTCTTTACCACTGAGATTCCTGGGAAGGCCAACTTAGAACTAGCGACCCCACCCCAGTACTTTTGCCTGGAAAATCCCATGGACGGAGGAGCCTGGTGGCTCCAGTCCATGGGGTCGCTAAGAGTCGGACATGACTGAGCGGCTTCACTTTCACTTTTCGCTTTCATGCATTGGAGAAGGAAATGGCAACCCACTTCAGTGTTCTTGCCTGGAGAATCCCAGGGACAGGGGAGCCTGGTGAGCTTCCATTTGGGGTCGCACAGAGTCGGACACGCTGAAGCGACTTAGCAGCAGCAGCAGCAGCATCCAAGTTATGAAAGGTCCTGTTGGTCTTCATAGAACCGTTCAAATTCAGCTTCTTGTTACTGGCTGGGGCATAAGCTTGGATTACTGTGATACTGAATGGTTTGCCTTGGAAATGAATAGAGATCATTCTATCATTATTGAGACTGCATCCAAGTACGGCATTTCAGACTCTTTTGTTGACCAGCTACCCCATTTCTTCTAAGGGATTCTTGCCCACAGTAGTAGATATAATGGTCATCTGCGTTAAATTCACCCAATCCAGTCCATTTTAATTCGCTGATTCCTAGAATGTTGACGTTCACTCTTGCCATCTCCTGTTTGACCACTTCCAATTTGCCATGATTCATGGACCTGACATTCCAGGTTCCTATGCAATATTGCTCTTTACAGCATCGGACCTTACTTCTATCACCAGTCACATCCACAACTGGGTATTGTTTTTGCTTTGGCTCCATCCCTTCATTCTTTCTGGAATTACTTCTCCACTGATCTCCAGTAGCATAGTGGGCACCTACCGACCTGGGGAGTTCCTCTTTCAGTATCCTATCATTTTGCCTTTAATACTGTTCATGGGGTTCTCAAGGCAAGAATACTGAAGTGGTTTGCCATTCCTTTCTCCAGTGGACCACATTCTGTCAGACCTCTCCACCATGACCCACTCTTCTTGGGTGGCCCCACATGGCATGGCTTAGTTTCACTGAGTTAGACAAGGCTGTGGTCTGTGTGATCAGATTGACTAGTTTTCTGTGGTTATGGTTTCAGTGTGTCGGCCCTCTGATGCCCTCTCCCAACACCTACCGTCTTACATTATAGGGGACTGGAATGCAAAAGTAGGAAGTCAAGAAACACCTGGAGTAACAGGCAAATTTGGCCTTGGAATATCGAATGAAGCAGGGCAAAGGCTAATAGAGTTTTGCCAAGAGAACACACTGGTCATAGCAAACACCCTCTTCCAACAACACAAGAGAAGACTCTACACATAGACCTCACCAGATGGTCAGCACCAAAATCAGACTGATTATATTCTTTGCAGCCAAAGATGGAGAAGCTCTATACAGTCAGCAAAAACAAGACTGGGAGCTGACTGTGGCTCAGATCATGAACTCCTTATTGCCAAATTCAGACTTAAATTGAAGAAAGTAGGACAAACCACTAGACCATTCAGGTATGACCTAAATCAAATCCTTTATGATTATACAGTGGAAGTAAGAAATAGATTTAAGGGACTAGATC
This sequence comes from Tragelaphus eurycerus, assembly GCA_935064755.1. Classification (NCBI taxonomy): domain Eukaryota; kingdom Metazoa; phylum Chordata; class Mammalia; order Artiodactyla; family Bovidae; genus Tragelaphus; species Tragelaphus eurycerus. Next base: position 768,602 of record CAKXYN010000202.1, on the reverse strand, counting down.
TGATAGAGTGCCTGATGAACTATGGATAGAGGTTCATGACATTGTACAGGAGACAGGGATCAAGACCATCCCCATGGAAAAGAAATGCAAAAAAGCAAAATGGCTGTCTGGGGAGGCCTTACAAATAGCTGTGAAAAGAAGAGAAGCGAAAAGCAAAGGAGAAAAGGAAAGATATAAGCATCTGAATGCAGAGTTCCAAAGAAGAGCAAGGAGAGATAAGAAAGCCTTCCTCAGTGATCAGTGCAAAGAAATAGAGGAAAACAACAGAATGGGAAAGACTAGAGATCTCTTCAAGAGAATTAGAGATACCAAGGGAACATTTCATGCAAAGATGGGCTCGATAAAGGACAGAAATGGTATGGACCTAACATAAGCAGATGATATTAAGAAGAGGTGGCAAGAATACACAGAAGAACTGTACAAAAAAGGGCTTCATGACCAAGATAATCACGATGGTGTGATCACTCACCTAGAGCCAGACATCCTGGAATGTGAAGTCAAATGGGCTTTAGAAAGCATCACTACAAACAAAGCTAGTGGAGGTGATAGAATTCCAGTTGAGCTATTTCAAATCCTGAAAGATGATGCTGTGAAAGTGCTGCACTCAATATGCCAGCACATTTGGAAAACTCAGCAGTGGCCACAATGCCAAAGAATGCTCAAATTACCACACAATTGCACTCATCTCACACGCTAGTAAAGTAATGCTGAAAATTCTCCAAGCCAGGCTGCAGCAATATGTGAACTGTGAACTTCCAGATGTTCAAGCTGGTTTAGAAAAGGCAGAGGAACCAGAGATCAAATTGCCAACATCCGCTGGATCATGGAAAAAGCAAGAGAGTTCCAGAAAAATATCTATTTCTGCTTTATTGACTATGCCAAAACCTTTGACTGTGTGGATCACAATAAACTGGAAAATTCTAAAAGAGATGGGAATATCAGACCACCTGATCTGCCTCTTGAGAAACCTATATGCAGGTCAGGAAGCAACAGTTATAACTGGACATGGAACAACAGACTGGTTCCAAACAGGAAAAGGAGTACGTCAAGGCTGTATATTGTCACCCTGCTTATTTAACTTATATGTAGAGTACATCATGAGTAACGCTGGGCTGGAAGAAGCACAAGCTGGAATCAAGATTGCTGGGAGAAATATCAATAACCTCAGATATGCAGATGACACCACCCTTATGGCAGAAAGTGAAGAGGAACTAAAAAGTCTCTTGATGAAAGTGAAAAAGGAGAGTGAAAAAGTTGGCTTAAAGCTCAACATTCAGAAAACGAAGATCATGGCATCTGGTCCCATCACTTCATGGGAAATAGATGGGGAATTATTATCAGACTTTATTTTGAGGGGCTCCAAAATCACTACAGATGGTGACTGCAGCCATGAAATTAAAAGACGCTTACTCCTTGGAAGGAAAGCTATGACCAACCTAGATAGCATATTGAAAAGCAGAGACATTACTTTGCCAACAAAGGTCCATCTAGTCAAGGCTATTGTTTTTCCAGTGGTCATGTATGGATGTGAAAGCTGGACTGTGAAAAAGGCTGAGCGCCGAAGAATTGATGCTTTTGAACTGTGTAGTTGGAGACGACTCTTGAGAGTCCCTTAGACTGCAAGATCCACCAGTCCATTCTAAAGGAGATCAGTCCTGGGTGTTCACTGGAAGGACTGATGCTAAAGCTGAAACTCCAATAGTTTGGCCACCTCATGTGAAGAGTTGACTCATTGGAAAAGACTCTGATGCTGGGAGGCATTGGGGGCAGGAGGAGAAGGGGACAACAGAGGATGAGATGGCTGGATTGTATCACCGACTGGATGGACATGAGTTTGAGTGATCTCTGGGAGTCGGTAATGGACAGGGAGGCCTGGCGTGCTGTGATTCATGGGATCACAAAGAGTTGGACACGACTGGGCAACTGAACTGAACTGAGCATCCAAGTGGAGAAGGCAATGGCACCCCACTCCAGTACTCTGCCTGGAAAATCCCATGGACGGAGGAGCCTGGTAGGCTGTAGTCCATGGGGTCGCTGTGAGTCAGACACGACTGAGCGGCTTTGCTTTCACTTTTCACTTTCATGCATTGGAGAAGGAAATGGCAACCCACTCCAGTGTTCTTGCCTGGGGAATCTGGGGATGGGGGAGCCTGGTGGGCTGCCGGATATGGGGTCTCACAGAGTTGGACATGACTGAAGCGACTTAGCAGCAGCAGCAGCATCCAAGTGGTAACTGAAACACTGAGAAAGGATGAGGTGGGTCAGCTAGATCATGGATCAGGAGATCAATGATCCAGGAAGAAAACTGGAGGCCAACACTCAATGGGTGGTGAGAAGAGGAAAGAGAATCCCACAGTTGACACATGAGGGCTCCCATCACCCCTTCAGTTTGCTCTGGACTGTGGACTGTGGGATTAATACAGGTTCTCACGATGTGTAACTTATCCCAGGAAAACAGCTAGGGCTCTGCAAGAACACATATCAACACTGATTAATATACGTCCTTCTCTTTCAATAAATGGTGTTAGAAAAGCGGAAAGTATTGTTTTACACGCCTCCAGATCTTAACTGGCTTTTTTAACTGCTCAGTTTTTAAACAGTTCATGGAATGAGGATAAGAGACATTTAGACAGAACAGTCACTGATTGCATTTCCAGTAACTTCTCTCGGTGGCTGCACTGCATCTTCACACTGAATGTGGAAACCATCAGAGACTCCAGCTTGACGTTTTTCTGAACCAAATGATTTCTTTCCTAGTGAAACAGAAGAACTACCCAACACTGAGTCTTCAATGATGAATTGTCGAATGGTCCTCTCCATCCAGACAGTTGTCTCCTAATAGCTGCACATAACAGAAAACTCATCACGTTTGTCGAGAAAACTTAAACAAAATCCTTTCTCTGAGAGAAACCTCACCTGTGAGCCACAGCTCAAAGTCCCCTGAAGGCAAGAGATCTGAGCAGACTGAAAACATCACTCAAGACACTGCCTGTAGCTCCAGCCCAGCCCAGAAAACAACCACCAAGCAAAGAAAACAGCCCCATAGAGAAAAACAGCAGAATTCTGACCTGCACAGCTTCCTTTCCACATGACCAGTTTACAGTCCCAGACCACTCAGCACATGAAGGGCCAAAAAACAGCCACATTCCCAAGGGCCAAGAAATCCATGAGTCTGACTCCAAGTTTGCTTCCAGATGTTGGAATCTACATTTCCACTGTTAGTCTATTCATGAACGTGTGGGTTGTTATTAAGGGGTCTCATTTTCTTTCTTCTTTTCTTTCTTTTCCTCCTCCTCCACTGTTTGGTCAGTCAATCTTCCATTCATTGGGAAAAAACCCAACCTCCTTGCCTCTTTGATCTGGAGCACAGCTTCCACCATGCTTTATGCAGCCGTGAGTCACACAAAGAGCCAAATTTTCTGTTCTGCTAGGTGGGCTCCCCTGTCCACCAGCACTCCTATGGTTACACAGCTGCCTGATGGGGCCTGAGGCTGACATGGCAACCTTCCCACCTCACTCTGGAACTACACCTACATTCTAGAGCTAGCTTATCCAGTTACACCAAAGAATAAAATGAACAAAGACCTGTCGGAAGTGTGATTGAGGCCACGTGGAAACATTCATCACTTTGAGAAGACTTCATTTATCACAGAGTAGCATCTACCAATTCATGGGCCTCCTAGCTTGCCATTTCTTTAGTCTCTTATGGTGTCACACAATGAAGTTTTGCAATTTTGCCTGTAGAGGTCTTTTGTTAGATTTCTGAGTGTTTGACATTTTTTTTATGCTACTCTAATAGTGTATTTTACAAATGTTTATTTTGTTTCTTTCCTGACTATAGCAATACAGTGCAACACAATAGACAATTTTTAGTATATTCAACAACGAAAGGGCTTTGCAGGTGATGCGATGGTAAAGAATCTGCCCACAGAAGACACAAGAGATGTGGGTTCTATCCCTGGGTCAGGAAGATCCCCTGGAGGAGGAAGTGACAACCCACTCCAGTAATCTTCCCTGGGAAATCCCATGGACAGAGGAGCCTGGTGGGCTACAGACCATGGTGTCGCAAAGAGTTGGACACGACTCATCATGCAGGCACACAATGCAAAGCTCACTTACTAATTCTAGTTTTATCTAAAGGTTGCTTTGGCTTCCCTATGTGCAGAGTTATCTGTAAATAATGACAATTTTATTTATTCTTAATAACATTTATTTCTCTTTAGTTCTTATTGCCCTGGCTGAGACGTCTTCACACAAAGCTGGACAGAAGTGGTGTCAGCTGACCGCCCTGCCTTCTGTTCCCTCGCAGGCCATCTCTCTGCATTTCACCATTGAGTACAGTGTTTGGTCCAAGTCTATCCTTTATCAGATTAAGGGAGTCCCTGTCTAAGTTCACTAAAAGATGTCCTTTTTCAAAAATTATAAACGCATGCCGAACTCCATCCAATGCTTTTTGTGTCTTAAACTTGGCAGGTGAACCTAATGTTTCTCTCATTTAATGCATCAATATGATGAATTTTATTGGCTGATTTTCTAATGATGAGCTATTTCTAAAACACATCCATCTTGATGATGAGATGTTTTTCCCTCTTCTTTTACTGATTTCAGTTTGCTAATATCTTGTCAAGGATGTCTGCATCCATGTTCATCCTGTGGTTTCCCTTTCTGGTGATGTCGTTAACTGGTTTTCATATCAAGGCTGTGCCAGTCTCATACAAGTTGGGATCTTTTTTCCTTTTCTGTTTTCTGAAATCACTTATGTAAGACCAGTGTTAGTCCTGAAAGGTTTCTGTGCCTCACCAGGATCACTGCCTGCCAGCGTTGTACTGAGCACATCCCAAGGCCAGCTCTCAAGGAGGACCTGTTTTCCTGCCCTTCTCTGCTCAGTGCAGCCAAGGTACATCCCCTGGGGTCTCCAGGGCTTTAGCAGGCAAGGGCCCGGCTTAACATGACTCAGCCCCACTCAAGTCTCGCAGCCCCAGGGACCCTGCCCATTTAAAAATGCTCTAGAGCATGCTGTTCTTAACAAGGCTGGCTTTAGGGAAACTAGCTAACCAGAACCTAACCTGCTGGTATTAACAGAGCCAGCTGACCTGGCAGCAGGAAAACCGATGCCTGTCTGCTCTATCCATCCTGTATCTCGCTAAGGGAGAGAAAAGCTGAGAAACACAGAGGCACAGAAATGAAGAGCCACGAGCTTTATTAAAGGACCTAGACACAGTCATAGGATTACTGAACATTTCCTTTCCCCACACACCTCCCTTCACATCACTAACAGCCTATTTACAGCAGTTCCTATTACTCAGTACATTATGTCCAGATACCAAGGAAAAAAAAAAAAGGCATACCGAAAGACAAACACACACACACACACACACAGTCTTGACGTAGTCCTTTCCTAATATGGAACCAGTGAGTTGTTCCATGACCAGTTCTAACTGTTGCTTCTTGAGCCACATACAGGTTTCTCAAGAGACAGGTAAGGTGGTCTGGTATTCCTTTCTCTTTAAGAATTTCCCAGTTTGCTATGATCCACACAAAGGACTCAGCATAGTCAATGAAGCAGAAGTAGATGTTCTTCTGGAATTCCTTTGCTATCTCCATGATCCAGTGAATGTTAGCAATTTGATCTCTGGTTCCTCAGCCTTTTCTAAACCCAGCTTGTATATCTAGAAGTTCTCAATTCATGTACTGCTGAAGCCTAGCTTGCACAATTTTAAGCATGACCTTCCTAGCATGTGAAATGAGTACATATGGTACTCAATTGTATGGTAGTTTGAACATTCTTTGGCACTGCCTTTCTTTGGGATTGGAATGAAAACTGATCTTTTCCAGTCCTGTGGCCACTACTGAGTTTTCCAAATTCACTGACACATGGAGTGTAGCACTTTAAAAGCATCATCTTTTAGGATTTGAAAGAGCTCAGCTGGAATTCCATCACCTCTGCTAGCTTTGTTCATAGTAATGCATAGTCACTGCAGATGGTGACTGTAGCCATGAAAACGCTACCCTGGAGGGGTTATGGCCCCTAGTGCTCGCAGGCATCACTTTGCCACGGTTCCCTAGTCAAGGCTATGGTCTCCTTGTTGTTGGATGTGAGGTGACTGTGAGGGCTGGCCCGGAGAGCTACTGTGTGTTGGAGAGACTGAGTCCCACTGCAGATCACCAGTCCATTCTGGGGTCACCCTGGATTTCTGGGGGATGATGCTCCTGACTCCAGTTGGCCACCTCATGCGGATTGACTCGGACTCTGATGCTGGGAGGGTTGAGGGCAGGAGGAGAGGGGACGACAGAGGATGAGATGGCTGGATGGCATCACTGACTCGATGAATGCGAGTTTGGGTGACCTCCGGGAGCTGGTGATGGATAGGGAGGCCTGGCGTGCTGCGGTTCATGGGGTCGCAGGTCGGACACGACTGAGCGACTGATCTGATCTGATCTGATCTGAATGCTTCCTCAGGCCCACTTGACCTCACACTCCAAGACATCTTTTTGGATGTCTTGGATAGGAAGCATGTCATGGATAGGAAGGATTCAATGTTGTTAAGACATCAGTTCTTCCCAACTTGATCTATGCTATGCTATGCTAAGTCACTTCAGTCGTGTCCGACTCTGTGTGACCCCATAGACGGCAGCCTGCCAGGCTCCCCCGTCCCTGGGATTCACCAGGCAAGAACACTGGAGTGGGTTGCCATTTCCTCCTCCAATGCATGAAAGTGAAAAGAGAAAGTGAAGTCACTCAGTCATGTCCAACTCTTAGCGACCCCATGGACTGCAGCCTACCAGGCTCCTCCGTCCGTGGGATTTTCCAGGCAAGAGTACTGGAGTGGGGTGCCATTGCCTTCTCCGAACTTGATCTATAGATTCAATCAATCTCAATCAAAATGCTAGCAAGTTATTTTGTGGATATAAACAAATTGTTTGTAAAGAGGCAAAAAGACCCAGAAAGGCCAACACTATATTGAAGGAGACGAGCAGAGTTATAGAACTGACTGATGTGACCAGACAAGTAGATCAGTGGAACAGGAGAGCCCAGAGTAGACTCATGTGAATATAATCAACTGATATTTGACAAAGGAGTGAGACAATGCAGTGCAGTGAAGACAGAATCTTAAAAAAATAGTGATAAAACTGGACATATACATGCAAAAAACTAATCCAGATGCAGATTTTACCCCAGTCATAAAAAATAACTCAGAAATGATCAGAGACCTAAACATAAATCATAAAACTAAAAACTTCCCAGAAGGTAACATACAAAAAAACCTAGATGGCCTTGGATATGGTGATGCCTATTTTGATACAATACAATCAAAATATGATCAAAAAGAACAATAAGCTGGATGTCACTGAAATTAAAAACTTCTGCTTTGTGAAAGGCAATGTCAAAAGAATTAGAAGACAAGCCACAGACTTGTTTGGAGAAAATATTTGTAAAAATGTATCTAATAAAAGAATGTTATCCAAAACATGTAAACATCCTTAAGACTTAACAAGAAAACAAGCAAGCTGATTAAAAATGGGGCAAAGACCTGAATACCTCACCAGAGACGATATCCAGATGGCGAATAACCATATGAAAATATGCTGCACATCATATGTTATCAGAGAAATGCAAATAAAAACAACAATGACATAACACCACATACCTATTAGCATGGTCAAAATCCAGGACACTGCCAACACCAAATGCTGACAGTATGTGGAGCAACACAGACCCTCACTCACTGCTGGTGGGATGCAAAATGTGGCAGCCACCTTGCAAGACAATTTGGAAGTTTATTACAAAACTAAACATACTCTTACCATACGATCCAGCAATTATGCTCCTTGGTATTTACCCAAATGAGTTGAAAACTTATGTCCTCACAAAACCTGCACATGGATTTATAGCAGCTTTATTCGTAATTGCCAAAACTCATAGAGCCATTCTGGAAGACAATTTGGCAGTTTCTTACAAAACTGAATATACTCTTACCATACGATCCAGCAATTGTGCTCCTTGGTATTTACCCAAAGGAGTTGAATAATTATGTCCACACAAAACTCTGAACACAGATTTACAGCATCTTTATTCATAACTGCCAAAACATGGAAACCACCAAGATGTCCGTCAGTGGGTGATGGATAAACTGTGGTACATACAGACAGGGAATATGTGTGCTATCAAGCCATGAAAAGACAAGGGGAAACTGTAAATGTGTATTACCAACTGAAAGAGGCCAATCTGGAAGATTACATACTACATGGTTTCAAATTTATGACATTCTGGAAAAGCTGTAACTATGGATAAAGTAAAACTATCAGTGGTTTCCAGGGACTGTGAAGAGGAAGGGAAGAAGAGGTGGAGCACAGGGGATGTTTAGGGTAGGGAAATGACTCTGTGCAACAGTGTAGTGGTAGATACATGTCTACATTTGTCCAAACCCAGAGACTGTAGGACACCAAGAGTGAGCCTTCATATAAGCTATGGACTATGGATGATTATCATGTGTCAACATAGGTGCATCCGTGGTAAATAAATAAATAATAAATAAACAGTACCATTCTGATGAGAGATGTTCATAATGGGGGAGGCCATGCAGATGTAGTGTCAGGGGTATATGGAAATGTCTGAACCTTACTCTCAATTTTAATGTAAGCCCTAAACTGCTCTGGAAAATAAAGTATTTTTAAAAAAGAATTTAAAACAGAATACCTTCTCATATAACAAACACTTTGTTACAAGCAAATAAAAAAAAGAATCAAAACAGAATACCTTCTCATATAACAAACACTTTGTTACAAGCCAACTAGCATTACAAGAAATGAGAAAGTAAGTTCTTCAGAATTAAATAAGTTGTGTCAGGTAGAAATCTCGACTGTCAGAGGTGAAAGAAGAGCATTCGAAATGGCATATATATCTGGCCAAATACAGAAGGCATTATGTTTTATTTGCCTCTAATGTCTTTTTACTACATATGACTATTCAAAGCAAATACTGTAAGAGTACCTTGTGGAGACCATAGTATGTGTAGATAACAGTATAGCATAAAGGATGTGGGGTGGAAGAAACAGGGATCTGTAACTGCAAGATTTCTACATTTTATATGAAATTTTAAAATATTAACTACCATTAGAAGGTGAAAAGTTGCAAATGTAAAATACAGGTTTCTGTTCTAGAGAAGCAAGCACACTACACCTTGTCTCTCCACTGGATGCAGTTACAGACATGAAAACAAAACCTGAATACAAGGCACGGAACAACTAGCTGAGGGCCCTGGAAGCCAGCAGTGGCAGGGGGAGAAGAATCACCGAATTAGCAGTGAGTCTCCAGTGCTTCCCTCCACTGTTATCCAGCCTGGACTCAGTGCATCTCCACCAAACTCAACAAACCTCATCATGAATGAAGTAGTGTTGAAAAGCATGCTCTTTAAAAATCAGAACAAGAGAGATACCTGCCAGTTTTGCTTCTATTCACCATTGTTGAGGCCCTTGCACTCAAGAAAATGCATTACAAAGAACACAATGTAGAAGAAAAGACCAAATGTCAGTATTCACAACAGTTTCAAATGACCCCCAAAATACATAAAGTATTACAATTATGGAGAAATTTTGGCATAATTGCTAGATACAAAATCAATATGCAAAACAACTGCAGTTTTATATAGTATATAATAATATATGTTATGTTTTCTATATAAGATATAGTTATGCTACATATAATATATAACAATGCTGCTGCTGAGTCGCTTCAGTCATGTCCGACTCTGTGCGACCCCATAGACAGTAGCCCACCAGGCTCCCCCGTCCCTGGGATTCTCAAGGCAAGAACACCGGAGTGGGTTGCCATTTCCTTTTCCAATAATATATAACAATACATAATATTATATAGAAAACATTTAAAATGCCATTTATAATAGCAATTAAGAAAACATTATCTAGTACTACTATCACTGAAGTTGATCTTCAACCTGTTTTTCACCCGAATCTGCTATTTGTTGTTAATTTTGGCTGTCAGAAGGTCAAATGTCTACTTTAATGTCATTTCTTGTATCCCTGAACCTGTGAGACCATAAGACTGTGTATTAGTAAACAAAGCATGTTATTAGATTTTATTGCTAATATCAAAATTTTTGCAAATATAGGTAAACATTCTATATGTAACTTGGAGAGAATACTTAGGTTCTTTCCATGTTGAAATGTTATCTCTATTTATTATTGCAGGAGTAAAATTCCATAATAATTAATGATGGTTGTGAAAGCAGCTAATTGTATGTGAAAAAACAATCAAGAGCTTTCCAAATAGTTAAATAAACAAGGGGAAAGACTGCAGGTTAGTATGAATATTAAGTGACTGCATTAGTCAATAAATTTAGCATAAACATTATATCATTTCTGAACTAATAAGTGCTCCTAAAACTTTATGTAATTATACAAGCATAGTACTAGGAATTAGGTTATGTAATTATTCTAGTCATCATAGACTTATTTGGCATACTAGCACTCTTTACATTAAATAACTTTAAAACCTATATTTAATTTTCAGTTACTTAATTTCATTTAAATCATTAGATCTTTAAGAAAAAGTATTTTTTAGGAACCCCTCACTCCTCACAAAGATAAATTAAAAATATCAATACATTGCTGTTTGCCACTTCAAATTTTCTCTAGAAAGAAAAGATTTTGCCAATAAAACACACAAAAAAATATGAAAATAAAATTTTTAGAGAATTATATTCCTCAAAAACACTCTTCCCTGTCACCACATTTGAGGGTGAAAGCACTGCTAATATGCCATCAGTAGCTGTGGGAGCAATCTAACTGCTGTCAGCTTTAAGACTGCTTCTACATCACAATAGCAAACTTTCATACTAAAATTTTATTTAAAAATTGAAATATTTTTCATAAGATAAATTTCCTGATAAAATTTTGTATTATGGATGTGTTTCAGACATTTATTTAGTTTTCAGAAATTAGTTTTTGCCATGACTTTGGCCAAATACTTGTTTTGGCATTTAGTATTTGCAAAAATGTATTTGATGTGACTCCAGTATCTCTGAACATATCTAAAAAATTATGTGCAAGACTGTTATGGAGAAAATGTTGAAATTTATCTGAAAACCATTAAAGAACACCTTAAAGTAAAGGTGTTTATTCATATTTATGAATAGAAAGGCCCAAGATCATAAAGGTTTTATTCCTCTCCCCCGAAATGATATACATATCCAGTGTGATTTTAATGGAAAGCCCTGGAGGGATTTTGTGGAACTTGAGTTAATTATAAGATTTCTATGGAGGCAAAGAGCCAAGAATAGCTAAGACTTTCCTAAAGAGCACACAGTGGGGACTTGTCCAACACCAAGACTTATCAAGTTTTAGAAATCAACCCAGTGCCCACTGTGGTGAGACTGGTTTATGGATGGACCAGTGGCTCAGAAATAGACATGTGTGCATTTACAAATTTGAATTTTTATCATTTATAAATACCTACTGCTGAAAAGGATAAAACATGAAATTATCTGATTCATAAAAAACAGAAATTTAATTGGCACATTAAAGAATATACCCCAAGGAAATAAGACTTCTAAATGTTAGCCCTTCACCTTATCTTACCTCACATATAATTGGAAGGCTGCTTTTCATAATTAATTAACATCTGTGATTACCATCCCATAAATAAAGCTCTCACATTCACACTCTTAGGAGTCCTAATAAGTGTGTAATCAAAATACTACAAAGCAGGGCAGGCTGCCTTCTGCCTTGTGTGTGAGTGAGTGAGCTGTCAGTAGGGTTATGGGTTGGCTTGGGCTGGCTTCAGCAAGAGGGATCATGACAGATTCTGACACTCAAGCTTGGGAAATAATCTTTCCTACAAAGAGAGGAAAACTGCAGCAAACCAGTCCTCATGATATCACTCCAATACTGTAAAATCTCTAGAGGTAACCTCGGTGAAAGCTCCCAGTTATTTTCTTTTTTGTCTATGATTCTGCATTTTTCAAAACAATCTTGTCCATTCCTGTTCACTCTGCATTTACACAAATACCCAATCTATAAGATACCTGTCTGGACATTGCTTCGCCACTTATCTCCAGAAAGGTACAGCATTTCTCTCTCTTCCCAGTGTGATTTAAGTTCCTCAAGCACAGAGGCCATGACCTCCATTTCCTGTGTGTATACGGCAAAGTCTAGGATGTCCTAGCAATAGCATCAACTGTATAGAATCTTAAGGAAAAATCAAAGTTCAAGGAATTGATAGAGGTAGGGAAGGAAGTAGATGACAAGGGGTGGATACAAGTAAAGGGATGAGACAGATGGTCTCAAAACTGTAATAAAGTGGAGAAATAGTAAATGGAAAAATCAAATTATAAATTAGTATTGCAATAGCACCCTATTTTTGTAAAAAGCATACAATACATATAAACACTCACACATACACATATGCTCATAGGGACTATCAGAAATATATATGTCACAATGTGGTGGTTATTTTTTGTCATGTGAGTGATTTATATTTTCATTTTTGTGTCTAGTTATAATTTCAAATTTTCTAAAATGAGCATGTGTTATTTTTATAATTAATAAAAAATATTTTAAAGTATAAAACCAAATCTTCTACTTCTGGTTGTAAGGGAATAACAATGCCCAGACTTGTATTTCTGTTGAAACAGCTAGAATATTAGACACAGTGTGTTAAACAAAGCATCTGCAAAACAGCCAGGGCACATAGAACCGCTATTTGATGTTAAAGGCCAGTGCAGGACTGAGAGCCCTAGGAGAGGGAAACCTGTGGGGACTAGCCCTAAGCAGCTGAAACTTCTGCCAGAAGGCAACAGGGATCTTGGCACAGGTGGTTTCACCACATTGTGGAGACAGAGCTGGGAGCCAGAGAAGCTGAGGCAGAGTCCTGAAGAGGAGGAAATCTTGCAGGTAAGGAGCTCAGAAATCTGCACAGGGCTTATCCTGAATCTTTAATTTCAAGTCATTTGCTCATGACCGTGGTAAAACTCCTTGGTTTGCAAAGAGCAAATCCCAGGGAAAGATGAGGTGCTGGGAGCTACAAGCAGAGCACTTCCCAGAGCTCTCGCAGGGCTAGAACTGTTCACATTCCCCACACCCAGACTACTGAGGACGTGGGCCATCAGTGATTGCCCTAGCCCTACAAAAAAGACTAACCTACACCTGTCTTAAACTAGCTTCAAAACAAGCCTTAAAAGAAAAAAGCAGAACTGAAAGGAGCTTCAATACTTTTTAAAAAGAATACAACAAAATGTACTATTAATCTAAAATTCACAATTACTGACATCCAAAAAAAATTACTAGATGTGCACTAATGCAAGAAATGTGAAATATAATCAGAAGAAAAATCAGTCAGTAGAAACAGATGTAGAAATGACAGAGATAATGGAATTATCACAGAGAAGCATAAAAGTTATTAAATATGTTCAGTATGCCCAAGAATGTATGAAACACATGAACCTAATGAAGAGGAAAATGGAAGATAGAAAAGATATAAAAAGAACCATATGGAAATTATAGAGATCAAAAATACAACAGCTAAAATAAAAATTTTAAGTGGTATTAACACCTGATTAGAACAGAAGAAAAGAAGTCAATGAGCTTGAAGATGTAGAAAATAAAACTATCTAAAACAAAGCACAGAGAAAAACACTGAAAAACAGTGAGCAAAAGCCTTCTGCACCAAGGGCAACATCCAGGGGTCTAATGTGTGTAGGTGGGAGCCCATGAAATGGTGGGGTCACAGAAAATATTTAATAATGCAATTTTCCAAATTTGATAAAATACATAAACCTACAGATTCAAGAAACTCAATGAAATCCCAAGGAGAATAAACACAAGGAAAACCATGAGACACATCACAATGAAAACACTTAAACCAGTAATACTAAACAAAATCTTTAAAAGAAGCTCCTTTAGCTCCAATGGCATCAAGCGTAGAGCTCTGAAATGCTTCTGATTCTTGGATCAGTGCTGAGGAGCTTGAGACGACACCTGGAGAGCTTTTCTCTCCATGTGTCTCCAGGCAGCTGTGAAAAGGGGCTTTCTCTCATGCATGCGTGTGTGTGAGCTTTGGGCACATCTCCATCAGACACACAAGCCAGGACTCTTAGAACATCCTCAGCCAGGGTGAGGACGCAGGCCTCTCATCCAAAGGATCGGGGGAAGTGCTGTGAGAGCTACACTTAAAGCCTTTCCTTTCTTCCAAGTTTGTTCTCTCAATTTATGATATTTTTTAACTTGCTTTTCATTATTTCTAAGAAAATTTAAGAATTTCAATTATTAGCATGAATTTTACCATTCATCTTTATACATGCAATGTGGTTTTAAATGCAAACATCAGAGCGTTTAACCTGTATTTGGAATCACGGAAAGGACACAACTCTGTCTGTTGGCCTCAATCCACCAGCAGAGACAAAACGGGCAGACGGGGAGAGCTGGAAGGAGAAGAGGGCCCCTGCCCATGGCAGGCAGTGACCCCATGGGTCAGCGTGACACAGCTCTGGCCAGGCCCAGTCATATGCAGGGTGGGCTGGGGAGGATGCAGGAAGGGGGCAGAGGGGCAGGTGGCTCCAGGTGCCATACATACATAAACAGGTCAGAAGACACTGTTATTAAGAAGGGGGAGACACAGCCCCCAGCCCGGGGCAGCCAGTGTCCATCAGCCGGCCTCACACAGACTGTTCCTCCTGGTGGCTCACCTGGAGCAAGTGGCTCAACAGGGGCAACTGCCCAGCAGCAAAGATCGTACTCTCGACCCTTCCGCTAACACCAGGCCTCACCCAGAGCCCTTCTGGAATCTCCAGGGGCCGGTCAGCTCAGCCAGGTGGGGCTCATGGGCCTGGATGAGAACTCAGGGAGCAGCCCCAGTGGACAGAGCTCCAGAACATGGACTGTCCAGCCCCTCCTCTGCCTGGTGTTGGACTAAAGGAGCCTTCATCATGATTTATGAGAAGGTGCAGGTGGCAAGAGAGCTTCTATCCTTGCAGCTCTGGCCCGGGTCCTGTCCAAGTTCCCTCCCCTCCCTGGTGAGCCCCATATGTGTCCTGTGCTTCATGCATTTCTCCTCTGCCTCCTTCCTAAAAAGGATTTGAGGCAGCTGCTTGCCCTGGGTTTCTGGAACCACCCCAGAAGCTCTTTTCACTAGAAGTTTAACTGGTATTCATTCTTAATTTCTTGCAAAAAGGAAATTACTTTCTGTACAATGTAGATACTGGTAAAAATCTGTGATTTGTTAGCTTTACAAACCACAAGTAACAGTGTGGGAGATGCTGGCGAAATCACCCTGGTGGCTCAGAGAGGACATCCCATATCTAACACTTTTCCTATTTTTACACCCAGAAATTCATTTTGGCTTTGCTTCCTCTCTTTTCATCTTCCTAGATTTTAGATTTCACATTGTACCAGCGTCTGTATGCACAATGAGGTAACAGACAAACTCTGAAATTCTGACCTGAGCAACCCCAGCATGGCTGCCCCTCCCAGTGCTTCCTGGAGAGTCTGAGGGCCAAGTCCTCTCGGGGACCACTCAGCCGCTCACAGAACCACCAAATAAACAGAGTCTTCTTCCCTGCCTTGCTGTAGCCCCAGCCAAGTGGGCCAAAGCCATTTCACACCTCTCTGTGAGAGGCAGGCAGGCAAATCGCAGCCTACCAGCCTTCCCGGGGCCCCACAATACTGGCTCTTTGGGGAATAAACAGAGGGGGTAGAGGAATGTTGGCTGGTGGTCTCTAAAGCCCCATGGCTGCGTGGGAGATGGAGAGGAAAGTGTGCTTGTTCAGAAGCATGTTCACGATACAAGGGATGAAAAGGCAGATTAAAGGTCCTGAGGAGCAGGTGCTGACCTGGGGCCCACATCACGTGGCCCAGGGACCTTCAGATGTGGACAATGGCATCCTTGCTGAGGTGACGGGGGAAAATTTGGGTCAAATGGGAACTTTGGTGGCGTGATATGGAGATTGGCAAAACAATACACTGCATTTTCTTTGTAATTATGTAGTCATGACAAGAAAAATATTGATTTTTCATAAAACTTCCAAATGAATCTTTGTAGAAATCCTTGTAAAGCTTGCTTTAGGAAACAACCTCTGTACATCAGGATTTAGCCTTCAAAACAGTCACACATAATTTCTTACTAAGACTTTCTAAGAATGTACTCTTCCAAGTTGCGACATTTGCTTGCAGCAAGAAACACAAGGAGAGTTTACAGCCACTTCTGCAACCACCTAAAAGTAAAAAGCTGAAACTTCATCTAAGACTGTAGCACCTCCCCTCCTTTCCCTGTAACATGGGCATTTCTTTTTTAAAATATAACGTTACTATGGTAAGAACGCGTCACATGAGATCTACTCTTAAGATTTTAGGTGCCCAACCCTGTGCAGCAGGAGAAAAGGTGGAAAAAGGGGATGCCCCAGGACCTGGGCTGCCTGTCCCCACGGGACACCAGTCTGCCGGTGGCTTCGTGGGCCCTCAGCCATGTGGGCCTGCTCTGCCCAGGTGCAGGGATCAGTAGCCCCTAGGCAGGAGGATCCACAAAGCCCACTCAGTTACCCGCCAGCTACAGAGCCATAACCCCCAGATCCCACTCCTCAGGGCAGGAGGAGCCGAGAGAGGCACCAGCTCTGGGCTCTGGTGCTCCCACTAGGTGCCTGTCCCCACGCACACAGGCAGGGAGGGACAAGCTGGGGTGTGGCAGAGACAGAGTCCCAGGGACTCGGCCCTCCCTGTGGGGGAGAGGAGAGGAGAGGGCAGGGGTGACAGACTGGGACCTGTGCTTGGGGGACATCAGGTCTGAAGAGAGGATGGAAAGACAAGTGAGACGGCTCACACAGGCATGCAAGACAGACAACACAAACTGTCTCGGTAATTTTTATATGATTCCATGTTTAAACAACATAATGGATATGATGTTTAAACTATTAAAATTTATCTGGTTCTTTTTATTAAGTGTGGCCATTAGGGAAATTTAAATGAACTTGAGGGCGAGGATCCTGCCCTGTTGTACACGGCAGGCTAAGTGAAAGGACGCGGAAGTTCAGCCAGCTGCCTGTTGATTAAAGGCTGCCATCGCCTCGGTGGCCCTGGGCCCCTTGCCAGGCTCTCAGGTGACTATGTCAGAGCCAAGTGACACGAGAACACCCCCTGGGACCTGTCAGAGCGGAACTGGAGGCAGGATCAGCCTGCTCGGGTGACACAATCTCTGAAAAGATCCTGAATCTGGAGAGATTCAGTTTCAAGAGACAGGCAAGTCTCGGCTCAGAGCCAGCCCCGGGCAGCACAGGTATGGGTGCTGGAGACGTGGCTCCTGGTGACTGGCAAGAACCTGGGGGTCTTATTGTGCAGGGGTGGGGGCCGTTTGGACCAGAGTCTGGTCAGCTTAGTAGTAGCTGAAAAGTATTTGCTGTTTGTTCACTCATTCGACCACCAGCCCGGGGGCCTCCGTCTGCCACATGGGAAGGACACAGCATGTGGGACGGGCATGGAGAGCGGAGCTGAGGCCACAGAGAGGGGACCTGGGGTGGTGTCTGAAGTGCAACCACCTGGAGCCTGAAGAGCCCACCTGGGCTGGGATACCAGGTGTCAGAAACCTCCTAAAAGACACTGGTAACTTTAGGTTTGGTCTGAGTGAGGAAGGTGAGGTGGTGGATTCGCACTCTCCAGGGGCCAAGGGGTTTGAAGTGGGGTCTGGAGAAGGGGCTGGATTTGGGCAAAGCCTCAGGAGACCAGCCACTGGTTAGAGCATCACCCCAGGGCATTCTCTACAGAACTAGGAACACGAAACCATCTTCAAGGGCAGCAGGCAGCCGAGAAGGGAGCTCCTGGGGAGGGGACGCCCTTGCTCCGAGGAGCTGCTGGGTGGTAGGCTGAGCAGGTGGGTGTCAGGCTGGCCCAGAGCCACCCTCCTGATCCCGAGTCAGTGTTTCTGAGAAGAGGGAGGTCGATAGAGGCTAAGAGCAAGTTCCCCTAGGCTGCATAGAAAGGCCTGCATTGTCCCTGTGATTTCAGGGCACTGGTCCCTGTCCCTGGGGAGGGGGATGGGGGGTCAGAAGGGGAGCCAGCCCCAACTCTGCCAGCCTGCGTCAAGCTTCAGTGCTGGCTCTCCCTGGGAGACCTGGCCAAAATGCAGATTCTTATTCCCGGTCAGGGGAGGGGGTCGCTGAGAGCACCTGCCCCCGGGGCAGTGCCCGCGCTGCAGTGTGGGGTATTTTCCACCTCAGGAGTCTCTGTCTACCCCTCGAATTCCAGCTCTCACAGGTATGAAGTGGCCTTTCCAGATGTCTGCCTGGAGCCCAAATATGAACCCACGCCGCTGCATGGGAGGATGGCCGGAGTGGGCCAGTGACGGCCGAAGACTTCGAGGCCAGACTCGAGAGCACCTTTTCGTGAGGCTGCCCCAGGCCACCAACCCTGACGCACAGGCAGGAAGGATGCCAGCGCCAGCAAAGGCCATGGAGACAAATGCAGCGCGCACATGCGGCAGTCCGCAGAGCCGATTCAGCCTGTGGCAGTGGACTTGCCCCGAATGGCCTTCGCCTCCACCCCGGGGCCTGAGGGCGGCCCCCTCTAAGGCAGCGGCCCCTACTCCCTGGAAGTCCACGCCAGAGGCTGTCCTGTCAGCTACGCCCTCATCCCTACCAGCAGGCGATCACGGGAGAGCCTCCAGAGCCTCGGGGGCCTCACCACGCGTCTGGTTTCCACAGGCCCCACCGTCCCCTCAGGCGACCTCATGCAGCGCATCTGCAAAACGCAACGCCCCACCTGCCGCCATTAAGCGTGGGAGCTCTCGCGGCCTGGAGGCACCTCAAGCGAGTTTAGATCAGTGGGCGGGGCTTCAACCTATTCCCACGAGTGTCTGCTCCCACCTGCACCCCGGCCTGCGGTGGACTTGAGGCTTAGTGGGCCCCAGTGGCTCGGGCCTCGGGCGGGCCACAGGGGGGCCCCTGTACGGTCGGGGATGGGGGTGTCCAGGAGCTGGAAGGGAGGCGGACAGCTCAGAGCCCTGGGAGTGGGGCGACACTGCAGGATGCTTACGGAGCCACGCTGACCCTGACCGGGGGCCTGGCAGGAGACCCAGAGCCCCAGTGGGGTGGGGGTGGGGGGAACCCCAGGAGCTTCCTGCCTCGTTGCTGAGAGGGAGCTGCTCTGCCGCTTCTCAGGCCCAGACCACGTGCCCAGGCTCCGATAGGCCTGCCGGCCTCTCCTAGGGACGCCCCGGCCTGCAGTCAGCATTCCGCCCCCAACCTCACTCCCAGGTCGCTGCTGCCAGTCCTGACCCGCGCCGCAGGCTCCTGGCCTGAAGCCGGAAAGGGCTGCCCGGCTTACCGAGGGAAAAGTGCAGAGTCCGCAGAGCCCTGCCCAGGGCCAAGCTGACCGCAGCGCCCCGGAGACGCCTCGCCCTCCTGGATTATTGATCAATCAGGTGCAGACCCCCGGCCAAGCCATCAGCAGCTGCTCTTCAGGGCCTGGCAGGCAGCCAGGGAAGCACTCAGGCCACAGCTGCGGCTTCACAAAAGGCTGGATGCCTGGAGGCTTTCTTGTGAAAGGTGACGCCCCACAGAGCCGCCCCCCACCCCCATCCTGCATAGGTGGGCAGACCTGTGGACCCCACGGTACCTGATATTTGTCCCTCTCATCCTATAGTGATGGGCTCTTGGCATTTGCCAAGCATCTTGAAAGACTTGTCAGCCCAGCCCTCTGCTGGCCTCACGGGGAGAAGGAGGCTGAATGGCACAGCCTGGACACCTTATGGCCACCTGGGTCCTGCCTGCTGTCAGACACCCCCTTTGATCACCCAAGACCCAGCCCCACTCTCCAAGGCAGTGGAAGTGTCTCCTGTGTGGAGGTGGGGGGCAGGTCCCAGATTTCCTCTTTCAGGGGCCCCAGGCGTGCCCACAACTGTCCAGCAGCTGGACTAGGCTCCGGGCTCTGCTGCCCCTCCCTGTCTCCCCAACTGGCTCTTCTGCGACCACCTCCCAGATAACCTCTGCACCTGAAACACCAGCTTCCCTGGCCAAGTCAGGTGCACATGGGCCCTGAGAGAAACAGGTTATTTCAAGTCCCTCTGACTCCCAGCTCCCCAGGGCTGGGCAGTAGGGAGGGCCAGCAGAGGGCGAGGGGGTCCACACTGGTGGAGGCCTGAGGTTGAAGAGTCTTCACCTTAACTAGAATTTCCCAGGAAGTTGTGAATCTGTGGTCTGAATGCCGAGGGGAGAAAAGAGAGCAAATGAGAGTGGAGCTGGAAACCAGAACCTGAGCACCTTCTGTTCTGGGCCCAAGGTCTGCCCTGACCATTGGTTGAGGGGGGCACCCTGCCTCTGCATCCATCCCCTGACACACCACAGCTCCGCCGACAGAGCACAGCCCATTGTCATGCCCGCTGGGGGCAGGTCCCCACCTACCTGGGAGAAGTGAACAGAACCCAACCCTCGGGGCAGGGACACCCGGTCCCACACTTGGGTCTGCAGTGAAGTCTCCTCTGCTCTCACCTGGGTGAGGACCAGCCCAGACTTGGCATCGGACTCCTGAGTTGGGTCAAAGGACCTTCCCGATCCTTGTGCAGAGAGGGTGAGTCATTCCCTCCTCCTCTGCAAATGCCTCCTAGCCACTGAGTCAGGCCTCGGAAGTGCCGTTTTTAGAGCCTCGCTGAGGGTTCAGTGCCAGTGAATCAGAATTTCCACTATTGAAATAGAAGCTCCAGAAGCACTATTTCCCAGCAGGCAGAGCAGGAAGGGAAGAAGCCCACATGATGAATGAGGCCTCCCACACAGGCCCTGGGACCCAGCCTCTACTGAGGGTTCAGTCCCTGCTAGACGGTATGAAAGGGGTTCACACAGGGACAGGCGCCAGGACTGCAGAGCCTGGTGTGAGCCCTGTCTGTTTGCACACAGGTGGGCAGTTGGCTACTCACGCCAGCACCAAGGTCTTCTGGGTAAGGCCGGATGAGAACCTGGACCCAGGCCCTGCTGCCCGGGTCAGCTGGCTGGAGGGGACACAGCCTGTCTGCAGCTCACACCCCATTCACACAAATCAAAGAGCTGCCTGGACTGAACAGGGTGCCCTCCACAGCGTGAGGCCGACCAGAGTCTGGCGGGGCAGGGCATGTGGGTGGTAACGACTGGGATCCCTGTGGAGCAGACGGAGGCCCGAGGTGCTGGCGGGACGTGGGCCCCCACCACACCAGGAGCAGGACTGCAGGCCTGGGGAGGGAGCCCCATCTCCCAGCTGTGGGGACACTGTGGGTCACTGGACTGGGCAGCCTCAGGGCTCACCGAGGACCAGGAGCCTCTGCACCTCCAGCCAGGGGCGTCTTGTGACATAAGGCTTGGGGGTGCCACCAGGCCTCCCTGCGGGCTGGACCCAGGCCAGACCCCGGGCCAGCACAGGCCGAGGGCTCTGTCACCACCTCCCCAGGGAACTGGTCTGTGTGGGAGGTGGGTTGAGGCTGATGGGACATGGGCAGGAAGGGTGGCCAGACCTGGGGCTGGGTGGTCCTGGATGGACAGGTGGTCCTTGTGAGGTGCAGGTCCCTGTTCTGAGGTGAGAGAGGGGGCTTTGCTGTCCCCCAAGCAAGGCGAGGATGAACTGGAGTCCTTGGTCCTGGTCTCAGCAATTTCATGCAGTCGCCTTTGATCCTCTTCAAAGACCCTGCTCAGTCTGGGCATCTCTTTGAGTTGTGTGAGTGCAGTATGAGGGGACAGACAGGTCAGTTCACTTGTCAGGTGAGTAAGCTTGGGCTCAGAGAGGTTAGGTGACATGCCCGAGGTCACCCAGCTATTAAGTGATGGAGGAGAACTTGGACCCCCGATACATCCCCTCAGCCTCATTGGACTGCTGGCAGGACGCCATGCCCCGGAGCCAATGCTGTCCAGGGCTTCTCCCCTGTAGTGATGGTGGGAGGGTGTGTGTTAAGCCGTGCTGCCCCTGCCTCAGCTGAGAGAAGCGGCTTAAGGATGACTCAGCCGCAGCTGCGAGCCCTCTGTGCCTTGGGTGTCAGGTGGGGAGCTCCCCAACCAGCTCACTGGAGGAATTGTTAGATTGTGCAGTGGACATGGGTTTCTCAGGCTTCAACTCCTGTTCTATCTCATGCACCTGTGCACACTCGTGCAGACACACAGCTGTACCTACAAAGAAAACCATCTCTGCCCATAACCTGCCCAGCACCTACCCGCACTTGCTCTTTATTTCCTCCTCGGGTACTTCTTTGCAAGCTGGCCCTTCTCCAACCATTCAAAGCCCAGGTGGCTACATTGGCTGGTGGGGCCTCTCCCGGCCACTGCCCATTACAACCCTGCTCTGGGTGGGCCACATCTGGCTGTGGGGGGGGGGGGGGGGAGGGGGCGGGGGCGCGGGTGGGCAGTCCATCAGCCGCTAGCTCTGTGGCTTTACAGTCTCAGAGTCAGCAAAACCAGTGCTCCCCAGGGGTGGCCACTGGCCCTGAGCTGCTGGCTCTTGAGAAAAGGGGAGACGCAAGGTCCTGAAACACAATCACCCACCAAGGTACATGTGACTGTGAATGGATAATGTCTGATACTCATTAACTGTTGAATTGGTGGTGTTTGGGGCATACTCAGTAAACACTGAGGAGATCAAACCAGTCCATCCTAAAGGAAATCAGTCCTGAATATTCACTGAAACGACTGATGCTGAAGCTGAAGCTCCAATACTTTGGACACCTGATTTGAAGAACTGACTCAATGGAAAAGACCCTGATGCTGGGAAGGATTGAAGGCAGGAGGAGAAGGGGACGACAGAGGATGAGATGGTTGAATGGCATCACCCACTTGATGGACCTGAGTTTTAGCAAGCTCCGGGAGGTGGTGAAGGACAGAGAAGCTTGGTGTGCTGTAGTCCACAAGGTTGCAGAGTCCCACACAACTGAGCGACTGAAGTGAACCGAGTAAATAAAATTCATTCAAATCAACATAGCCTGGCTACTAGGCAGTTTAAAGTCACACCAATGCCTCATATTCCTGCTGGATGGTGTAGCCCAGGCTTTGGGGGGAAGCTCTGCTTCCCTGCAGCAGAGACGGTTCTCCCCTGTGGCGCTGGCCCCAGGACTTGCTTCAACCACTTTGGGTGGGTCTGTGCAGGAAGCCGGCGCGGGGATGGGGCAGCCTCATGCCTTCCGGCCTCCCTGCCCCTTGCCCAGGTCCACAGTGGGTGTCAGTCACGCCCGGTCAGCCTGCCCCTGCTTCTCAGAGGAGAATCAGAGCTGATGCTTGAGGCTCAAAGGAACCTAAGCAGCGCCAAGAAGCTGGTGCCGGACTGTGGGCCCAAGCTCATTGTGCAGAAAGGGGGAGGCGGCGCTGCCGCCCTCCCACCCCGAAAGCCAGTCCACGCCCTCCGGCAATGTCAGCAGAGCCTGGCGCACAGGTGCCTCCAGCAGGAGCTCGGCCAGAAGGAAGGGAAGGGCTTGAGTCCCCGCCCACCCCGAGTCCCGCACCCGAGTTCCTCGGAGCCCCGCGCTGCCAAGAAAAGAGCTCGGCCAGGGGGCGCCGGGAGCGACTTCCCGCAGCGAGAAGGGCCTGCCCCTACCGCCCGCCGCACGCGACCTATGACCCCTATCTCCTCCCCAGAGCGTCGTAGCCGCCGCGGCGCTCTAGCGGCCCCGCTCCCCTCGCCGCGCTGGGTGCCCGGCCGAGCGGCTCCCTGCCTCCCGGGATCCGTGTCTGAAGCGCGTGCGGCTTGTGGATCGGGCGTGGTTCTCCCCGGAGCCGGAGAAGCAGAGAGGAAGCGCCCGCGGCTGTGTCCTGGTCTCACCGCGGATCTCTCCGTGCTCAGCTGACGAGCTCTCACGAGCGCCAGAGGAACCTGCCAGGAACCTGGAACCAGACACTGGAGGGTTCATCGCCCGTTAAACGGGGCGACGCTCCCGGGCTTGGGCGCGGCTGCTCTCGAGGCGCGTCCAGGAAGCGCCTGCCGCGGGCGCACGGCCGGGGCGAGGCCGGATGGAAGGCGCAGGCTCCTTGTCCGACAGCCACGCGCTGCTCGCCGGCTCCCGCTCCCTCCCAGGCTCTGACAGCCCGGCGAGCACCCGCGCCCGCGGCGCAGCACTCGGCCCCGGGAGCGAGGGAGCGAGGGCGTGCCCCCTCACCGCTTCTGAGTCCGTCACTCCGGGAGGCTGGGGGCTCTCTCCGGGAGGCGGAGGCGCGGGGTTATGTGTCCCGCCGTGGCCGAGCCTCTGCAGGAAGCCGGCGGTGTTCCCATGACGCCGTGACCAGCCCGCGGACCGGTCGCCCTCAAGAGCAGCTGAGCTCAAGTGTCTGACCTCTGATCTCTGAGGCTGCTCCACACAGGGGCCAAGGAGGACTGGGAGAATCAGGATCCAGCTTAGACAGTCCTTCGGGTACACGTCACCCAGCCCCCTCATGCCGGTCCAAGAGGATGGGAGCGTGGCGGCATCTCCGGGGAGGTGGCAGGGAGCGGAGAGCAGGGAGGCTCCCACCCCACCCCCCGCCCCCGGGAACAGAGTGGAAGTAGGATGAAGAGACAGAGGTCAGGATTTTCCCCACAGAGTAGGGGCAGAACGCTGCTGTCCCCTTTCAGGAGTCAGAGGACCCTGGGGACGGCCTTGACAGCAAGCAGGGTGTGGGTGCTGACCTGGGAAGAGAGTTAATGCCCAAGAAGGAGACCCCATGGAGCCAGTGATGGAGGGACAAACTCCTGGGGGCATCATCATGTGGGTGAGGCCAGAGGAACACAGGGCAGCATCTGAGATTGAATTCAAAGCACTGATTAAAATGCTTCAACATGAAAACTCAGTCCTCAGGGTCTTCCTGTTAAAAAGGAAGATAGAACATACTTCCTTTTCACAGATGGAAATCATGCAGGGTGCCAAGAACCTAGGAAGGGTTCCTCCCTGCACTCCAAACCTCTCCCCAAGGCCATCACATGTCTCCAGACCTCTGAAGGCCACTGAAGGAGCCAGTGATCTTGCTGGGGCCCAAGGTTCCTATCTGCCCACGCCCTCCACCAGCACCTTCCATCCTCCCTGGTGACTGGACCAGGACTGGCACCATTTTCAGGCTGGGGAGAGGGCCGAACCACCAGAAAGCAGCCCAGCCAGCATGGAAATCAACATGTGTTGTCCAGGCCTTTGTATGTGGTTGCTGAGGCAGCAATACCTCAATGCCATGAAATGTGTGCCAAGTAACAAACACTTCCGCATGAGGTATGGGTGGGCTGAAGGCTCAGGGAGCCTCTTAGAAGCCTGGATGGCCAGAAGGACCGCTGGACACAACAGCCCCCTGGGTTCAGCCACACATCCCGCTTTCCCCTTGTCCTCCTCACACAGGATGAGCCTGGTCTATACGGAGGCTAATCTAGTTGGATGACGGTGGCCTTACTGCCTCCCCCGACCCAAGTCTGAATTTACGGATGGTCTTTGAAATCTTAACCAACTCAGCACGAAGCAGATGGCCTCAGCCTGGCCAGGCAGGACCATGGGTATTGGAGGAGGCAGGCCACCCTGGGTGTTGGAGCAGTGGCTCCAGGGATTGGGCAGGTGGGTAGGGGCGGCAGCCCTGCAAGGGGGCTGGGGTGTCCTCCAGCTCGGGCTGCCTCCCAGCGTCAGGTGCCCTGGCTCTTCCCATGTGTGGTTCTACTTCCCCCGTCTTCACTTCCTAGGACCCAGTCCCGGTGGTTCCTCCTGTGCCTGGGTGCTGGGGACCCAGAGGCTGAGCCATGGGGTTTGGGAGGGAGACTCTAACTGCACTTCGAGGGGTCTGGAAGTCTCCTGGGGTCACAAGCAAAGAGGCCTCCACTGGAGGAGAGAAAAATGCACAACTTTAGACAAAAACGTGCAGCCCACACTTTGAGGCCGACTTCATGTTTGGCAAGTGGAAGGGCCAGGAAGTGCCTGAGAATGACCCTCCTGCACCCTCTGGAAGCCCCCAGGCTCAGTAAGCCCATGGCTGCCTCCTCTGGGGCCACTTCAGGATCTGGGTAGACTGACCCAGTCCAGGTTAGAACCCACGTGTGTGTTCACCCAGAGCACAAATCCCTGCAGCCCAGTCCACAGTGCAGGCTCGTCCATAGGGACAAAGCTGAGGACGGAGGCTGCAGGCTTGGGTGTCCCTTGTCCACCCTCTGGTGACAGAACCGGGGTGCAGGCTTGGGGTCAGACATGCCCCCTTTTGGGGCGCAGGCTCAGCACCTTGGCCATGTCCGTCACAAAGCGTGGTGACTTGTTCCTGAGGGCAGCACAGGAGCAATGTGACATCAAAAGCAAAGACAACAGAAGCAAAAACTAGCAAGTGGGACCAAGTCAAATGGAATAGCTTCTGCACAGAAAAGTAAGCCATCAGTAACATGAAAGGGCATCCTACAGAAATAGGGGAAATATCTGTAAGTCATACATCCAATAGGGAGTTAATGCCCAAAATGTATAAATAACTCATCAAACAGCAAAAAAAACTCCCAAATAATCCCATTTAAAATTGAGCAAAGGATCTGAATAGATATTTTTCCAAAGGAGACACACAGATGGCCAATGGGTATGTATGAAAAGATGCTCCACGTCACTCGTCACCAGGCAGGTGTGAATCGAACCCAGCAAGGTCTCACCCATGCCTGCCGGGATGGCCCTCAAAGAGACAGCAAACAAGTGAGGATATGGAGAGAAGGGAAGCCTCAGACACTGTTGGTGGGCATGCAAACTGGTGCAATCACTATGGGAAACAGAAAGCTAAAACAGAACTATCATGTGATCCAGCAATCCCACTTCCAGTTATTTATCTGAAGAAAATGAAAACGGTCGAAAAGACATCTACATTCTCATGTTCACTGCAGCATCATTTACAATAGCTGATATGGAAGCAACCGAAGTGTCCATCGATGGATAAATGGATAAAGAAACTGATTAATGGATGAAGGTAATGTGAAACATTAGTCATAAAAAAGAACAAAATCTTACCATTTGAGACAACATGGATGGACCTTGAGGGCACTGTGCTAATTTTTCTTGTGATCGCACTTACATGTAGGACCTAAAAACAAACCAAACCAAGTTCACAGATACAACAAGCAGACTGGTGGTTGTCACAGGTAGGGGTCAGTGGTGGGTGGAGGTTAAAGTAATTAAGACCTGGGGATGTACTGTATAGTATGGTGACTAAGCAACCATGCTGTATTTGAAAGCTACTGAGAGTAAATGTTTAATGTTCTAAAAAAAATCATAGGGACCACTTCAGAATACATGTTTCTAATCTTTATGCTATCCATACACCTGACACTACTGTTACCTGTTGATTACAACTAAGTAGTTTAAAAATCACGGAATTCCACCTCTTAGGAAACATAAACCTCCAGGGAAACACCTGGTGTCGGCTGTGGCATCCTGTCAGCCCAGGGGCTGGAGCCAGAGAGCAGCACACAGCCTGACCCTCCTTACGGTGACAGAGCCCACCGGCACCCTTCGCTCCCTGTCTTTACTGCTTTCTTTTCTGACCCACTTCCAGGGAGGCGTGACTTCAGGAATCTGAACTGGGTCTTCTCCGGCTGCCCAAGACCTGCCCACGTCAGCAGGGAGCAGCATAGCTGCCCTGAGGGCCATCTGAGAATTCCCAGGTCCCTCTGCCTGCAAGGGCCCCTCCCAGCCAGCATTGTCACCTCCCGGATGCTGGGCACGTTCCTCAGCCCAGGGGTTGTTCCTCGTGTGGAGGCCCACTGGCCTCTGGGTCGGCCAAGTGGGGGGCATGTGTGCATCTTGTTGACCTGCTGCAGGTCCCACCCAGCAGGTCAGGGAGCTTGCACTTCAAATTCTGGGGTGGGGGGAGGGGCTGGCCTGGGGATCCCACTTTGAGGACTGAGCACTTCATGGTAGGAAGAGGATAAAGGTTAGGGGTGGGTTCATCTGTCTGGACCAGAACCCCAAAGTCAACTGGCTGGTAAACAGGTGCAGACCAAAGGGGTCTGGAGGTAGGCTCACCCCCTGGCCCCACAGAGTCCATCAGACCAGGCTCCCCAGGCTGGGGTAGAGCTAGAGCTTCAGCATGGCCCCAGGGGCTTCTGACAACGTTGAACAGCTTGAAATCAGTAGATGCTCCTCAGGGTGCTGGAATCCTGCATTCATCCCACGTGTACATGAACATGTGCAGGCTCCATGGCTGTCTTAGGCTAATTCAGTGGGTCACACCTGCTGTGGACAATACCTACTGCACTGAAAAAGACCTGGTCTCTGAACAGACCTTGGGAAGCCCAGAAGCCTGAGCTACTGCAGGCGTGGGATGGCTCCAAGGGGTCAGCATGGGCTACCGCTGAACTTAGGGTCAAGTCCATCAGTTTCTGAGGCTCACTTAGGATTTTAACATGATGGCCCCATCTCTACCCCAGGTGACTTTATGTGGGCATCTCCTGAATCAAGAACATTTAACAGAAGAAACAGAAAAGCCCGACACAGGGATACCTATTCTTGTGGTAAACCTTGGATTTAACGAACTGTATCCTCACCAATACTTGCCTGAGCGCCCACCCTGCAGGCTTACAACTGAGCCATGGGGCACAGCACTCCCACTGCAAGGACTTAAGAGACGATGGAACCCGTACTTCATTCTCATGACACACATGGATCAGACAAAATATTATTTTTTAAAAAGTTCCATTCTTGAAAATTATAATTTTAAAAAAGTCAAAAGAAAACCCAAACAGTGCCTAAATCTTTATTTTTCATCCTACATTTTTTCAAATTAGACAGTTTTACACTGAATGACACAAAAGGAAACTTAAATTACCAATAGTTTACACATAAGCTTGATTCCAGTCTTAATGAAAAAAAGTAGAACAGAAACAGAAGCCCTGGCGAGGCGTCCGTGCCCCTGCCCTCCTACAAGCTGGTGCCACGGCTGCTCCTTCAGGCCCATCGTCCGCTGCTCCTCAGACCTAGATGCAGACTCCAGCCACGCCTGCCCTGAGGCCGAAGCCCCAGTGCAGACTCCATGTGGCGCCATGGTGGCCCTGACCATGTGGCAACATGACACATTTCTTGCCACACTAGTGACCGCCAGTGGTGGTTACAGGAGGGCCTGATCAGAAACAGCACAACATGGACTCTCAAGAGAGCAACGACTGCGAAATTCCTGTGAAACAGTGCGGGGCTCTTTCCCCCATCTCTCCAAACGACACTGCACAATTGTCCAAGGAGAACGCCGTCTCCCCGTCCTGACTCTACCTGAGGGACTGCCGCAGAGAGATGCTACGTGGCAGGAAGCCAGACACCCCCGTGCTTTCTGTGAGTAGAAAATCTCAGGAACCTCAGAAAGGCGGGGTTGGGGGACATTACATGGCTATTTGGCATATCACCCTTGCTTAATTAAAAGGATGCGATAAAAATGACATCCAAGTGAAGTCTAGACTCGAGGCTGCGGGAGCGGAGGCCTCATGTGACAAATGGGTCACACCACTTGAGAGCCTGGCTGCCGTCACAGGGCCACACAGCGCGGATGGCCCTCCAGGGAGGGACCTACTGAAAACCAGTGTATGGGCTCCATGGGGCGTGGACTTCAGGGAAACATGCTGCATCGCTCCCTCCTCTGGCAGCCACATCACGGGGTCCTGGGCCTCTCCAGCTCTTCCTATAGTATGCACTGGTTTCGGTGGAACAGGTCAATCATTTCAAACTCTCTTAGTCAGCAATCTCACAACTACAATGAAGTAAATTCCCTGCTCCTTTCAGGGGCCTCGGAAACATGAGCACCGTGTGGGTGTCCAGGCCTTTGAACAAAGACGCTGCTCTCCAGGAGACGGGCCTGCTTTCCTCTGCAGGCGTGTCATGCTTATTAGCCATTTCTGACTCTAAAGAGATTATTTTTCACTTTCACTTGCAGATCCTGCCAGTTTCCACTTTACAGATTATATTTTGAAAACCCTTTCACAATTAGCTGTGATTAGTACATACTTAACATACTTTTAAGAAGAGCATGAAAACATTCGAAGGTTTTAATCAGACTTCCATCTCCCTTTCGCAGCAGCAAAGAGGCAGAAATCAGTTCAACACACCAGAACAAGAGAAAAAGAAAAAAAACTTCAACAAATTAAAATAATATTCAAACCACAACATTGAGTTTTATCTACATCCAGGTCAATAGTAACATTTATAATATATCAATTTTTATCAGATTTTTCTCTTTAGGGTACCTTTTTAATATGTTCTGATTATTTACAACTGTACAAGCAAAGCACACACTCCCAAGTGCACATATTTAATACAGTATCGACTATTTGCATTTACAGGATTTTTCAACAATCTGAAAAAAGATCAATTGTGTAAGATCTTCCAGGTAAATTACAAACACGGCTGCTAGTCCTCCCTACAGTGCTCACCCACTGACACCGTGACAGCAGACCCCACTCATGCCAACCCAGGCCCATCTCAGAACTCTTAAGCTGTCCTATACAAAAGTTAAGGCAAAGTCATTTTCAAGTTTAAATAAAATTCAAGTCTTTAAATATTGGATGGAAATAATCTCTTAAAAAAAAAAAACCCTCAGTCTTATTAAATAACATTTTGTGGAATAAACTGTATGGTTACATTTAGCAGGAAATACTTTAATGTCTGCTGCTTATAATACGTAAAGAAAAAATTTAGGCATTTTAAAACAAAATAATTTATGTTAAACTTTATTATCAACTGCTAGCTTTAGTGCATGCGTGTTCTTGGAGAGCAGCACTTGGAGAAGGGATCACTGACCCTGTCTTGGAGGTAAGGAGAGCGGGCTGGGACCCTCCGCCACCAGAGGGCACCACGACCACCTCCCCCATGATCCAGGCGGGGGGCCGGGAGGATCTGGGGGGGGGGGGGGGTGCCGGGAGGACCCTGGAGGCCCAGGGAGTTGGGGGTGGGGTGGGGAGGGGAGGGGAAGGGCAGACTGCGACCCGGGCTCCACGCCCTCCCCACCCACTCCCCACCCACTTGCGGGAGCAAAACATCAGGGTACAATTTCGCGGTAACATGTCAGTGGGCTACAAAGTTTATATTTCATTTGAGTTCTATTCACAATGTGCTTTAAGTTTATCTTACATAACAGCCACTTGAGACTAGAGTGAGGAGCTGGTTACTTGCTGGCAGGACAAGAGGGCTCTCGGGGCTGTGCAGGCTTTACTCTGCCCAGTGGACCAAAACCGGACTCCGCTTAGAAAATGCTAGAACCACCTGCTAGGCTTCCGAGTGAAGGGCAGCTCCCAGGCTGGTGAGCCCGCCCGCTCCCCCAGGCTGTGCTCACAGCATCACCTCAGTCCTCCTCCCTGGTCCTCAGCTTCACCCGGCAGCCTGAACATCTCAGAGATACGCACTTGCTAACCAGTTATTTTAAAAAATGAAGTAGCATAGTTCCGCTTAATTTAGAAAAACTCACTATATATATAGCTTGCATTCATAGCCACATGGAGGCTTAATAAAAAATATCAATTTGTTAGGATAAATGCATTTTCTATCCTGAAAAAAATCAGACTTATGCATCACCTCCAGTTAAGCACCAACCTAAAATAAGGTTTATATTAATTAAATCCTGAAAAATAGATTTTTTTCAAGAGGGGGGAAATCCGACTCATAGAAGAAAAATAACTTGCAGGCACCTTGTGGGCCTCGCCTACACTGCAAGCTCCTAGCCAGCGGCTCACTCATGTCCGAGCGGGATAGTGCCTAGTTGTGGCGACCTCAGCTCCTCACAGCCCTCCCAGACCTCGGTGCTCACTGAGGGGGCCTTGGTGGGGGGCTCTGTTCTCTGTGTGGACGCCGCCCCAAGCCCGGGGGTGACGGCCGGCGGCCCAGCGGCCTCCTCTGGTCTTTGGGTGGTCCTGGGCTGGACTTGGGGGCAGGGGCTCTCTCTCCGTGACCTTCCTCTCTTCCTTCCCACAGCCGACCGGGTTTGGCTTCTGTTCTTTTGGGGGTTGCAACGGGGAAGACGGTGGCTCTCTACT
This sequence comes from Tragelaphus eurycerus, assembly GCA_935064755.1. Classification (NCBI taxonomy): domain Eukaryota; kingdom Metazoa; phylum Chordata; class Mammalia; order Artiodactyla; family Bovidae; genus Tragelaphus; species Tragelaphus eurycerus. Next base: position 736,691 of record CAKXYN010000202.1, on the reverse strand, counting down.
TGTCCTCTGACAAATCTCTGCGTAGCTGGGTTTTCGCAATTCCTGGGAAATGGACAACTCTGGGATTAGTGTGATGACATGTGAGAATCAGGTTCACAGAGGCAGAGGTACAAGTTTCCAGCTCTAACCACATTCAGAAGTATCTTAAATGAAGAGTTCTTGCATTTCAACAACTGAGGTTCCCCTGGAGCACAACTTCCCCTCCAAGACAATCTACAAATACTTTGTAAAAATAGATAAAAGGCATGGAGAAGAAGAGTGCAGACTGAACTCCTTCCAGCCTCTGGCCTGTGGGCACTTCTGAGGCACAGACAAGCCCAAAGAGGCAGCAGATACCAAGCTGCAAGAATGAGAGCAGCAGCTGCTTTTGCTGGCCACGCGGCCTCCGGGACTGGGGAAGAGGATGGCTGGCCCATGTTGGGGGCTGGAGGTGTGACACAGGAAAGTCAGAGGTAACAACTTAAAAAAGGGGAGGGCGTTTCCAGGTAAGTGGGAGCATGAAGGCTAAATGACAGAAGAGGACATTTAAAGTCTGTCATCTCCATCAACCATTTGTAACTTAAAAATGAGAGGAAGAGCAGTAGGGTGGGAGACAGGGGGCCTGCTGATCCATGAGGCACAGGAGCTGAAAGCTGCAGCTCCTCAGATGATGAACAGCCACAGGGGTCAGCTGGAATTATCACCCAAGGCCCTGGTACCCTGTGCAGAGGGCCTGCTGCGCGTGTGCGTGGCCACCCCTCTGGAAGCCCCCGGGCATCCCCCTGCAGGCACGTACCGAGGCAGCACCATTCACCTGCACCGATTTACTTGCAGTGGTGCTCAGGGCCAGGGCAGGAGGCGGTCTGTCCATACTTGGGGTTTCCCTCTGCTTCTCCACCACCTTGGCGTCCCTGGAAAGATGCCACCGGGCACACGCATGAGTGGACAGCCCCGCAGAGGGCACTGGGCATGGGGCCCCGGGCATGGCCGGACTTACTCAGGCGGGCGGGCAGGGGAAGGGGTGCGCTCGCAGGCTGCGGACATGGCACAGGGCGCCAAGGGCTCTCGCGGGTGCACCGCAGGAAGAGTGTTCGTGCTGGCATCTGCGTTCAGGCTCTGAAACCAAGAAGAACAGTTCATCACCGCATAGAGGCACGTCCAGCAGGTCTCTGTCAATGATATTAAACACACAGCGATGGTGTCTGCCGTCTTCGGGAGCAGGCGTGGGCCGACCCCCGGCAGAGTGGACACTGCAGCCGCCCCTCCTCTGGGCAGACCCTGCCAGTCTCCAGCCTTCCTGTGTGTGCGAGCACAGTGGCTGGCACACCCACCATCCCAAAGGGACCACTATCCCAGATGAGACCACACTCATCTGAGCTGCCAGCACCTGAACTCTCACGTCTATGGAGCAGAGTCCCCAGCAGAGTCCAGCACGGCTCAGCCTTGCAGGGACATCAGTGCATGGCTCCACACTGAACCTGAGTGCCTAGAGGGGTGAGGGCGTCAGTTCCCACCTGAATTCACCAGCAGCCCCTGAAAGCTGATGTGAACTCTCCTGACTCAACGGGAAGCAAAGAGACTTAGTCCGTTTAAGGCAGACACCTGGCGATAGGCAGTGACCACTCAAACACACAGCCATTTTGTTAATTAAAAAAGGTGACAAAGCAAATAAAGAGCCGGAAGGGAGCCTGATTGCCAACAGGCCTTTTCTCAAAATCTCACTCTTCAAAGCAGATAGAAAGTTCAGAAGTGAGAACTCTGAAGGGAACAGCACTGCCCTCCCCACCTAGGAGACCAGGGTTCAATCCCTGGGTCAGTTAGATACCTCCTCCTGGAGGAGGGAATGGCTACCTAGGCACAGGTAAGGTGGTGATGGCAACCCAGGGGCCATAAGAACCATCATCTCTCACGATTTTGTACTCAAGCGTGGCGGAAACACGGGCGTGGAAATGCCTCCTTTGTGTAAAAGCTCCCTCATGCCCAGGGCATGTGTGGTGCTGTGCTGTCAGAACCTGTCCCATCTGAGGCCTCCGAGGGCCCTACATGCCACCAAGGTCTTCTGCTGAGCAGCAGTGACACGGGCCCTTCCAGCTGGAATTAGGCTCAGACTTCTTAAAAGCAGCATTTCTTTCAAGATAAATTTCACACAAACTTTGAAATGTTAAAAAAAAAAAAAAAGGTAGTAAAAAGAATTTTTTTTTTAAGCAATTTTTGAAACAGGGTAGAAGCCTGCTTGTTCTGCTCCTCTGCCCACCTCAAGGGGAATGGGGTCCATGTGAAGCTAGGACTGGCCACACCAACTCTGCCATCACTCCACGGGGCACTGACACCTCAGACATCACTATCTGGAGTTTAAGGTATACAGTAATGCACAGGGCACATCAACTTTAAGTGCTTCTCTAAAATAAAATGTGGAACCCTCTCAGTCTCGAAGGCTAAAAACAGGAGCAGTAATCACACACCAGTATGAGACAACTAAAGACCTGGCTAAAGGGTACCACGACCCTGCCTGGCACCAAGGGGCTCTGCAGGGCTCCCCAGCTGCAGATGCTGTGGATGGAGTCTGCCAGGCAATGCCTTCCCCAACCCAGAGTGAGGGATTCTGACTCAGATCAGGGGCAGTAGGTGGGGTGATGGTGGCAGGGGGAAAGAGCATGGGGGTGATGGTGGTGAGAGCCAGGTTGAGAGCTCAGTGGGGTGCTGGGCGAGGCGTTCCAGCCCCCCGCCCTGGTCCTGGCAGCAGCTCGGTCCCTCTGCTGTTGCTGGCAGCAGAGCCACAGGGAGCGCCTGGCGCCCACAGTGCTCATCATTCCCAGGATGGAGTCACTGCTAAGGAGTGACCCCTAGGAGTGTGGCAGCCCACAGAGGTCACCGACCGCCCCCCCGTATTACAGTAAAGTTGCTCAGGCTTCTAGTTATTCATGTAGATTATTCAAAACATGTTATTTCTGGCATGATTCAGATTTTTCTCTTTTACTCTGATCTGGAAAATGCAAGCAGGTCCAATAAAACAAGAATAATGATGTAACCTGCATTTCTATAGCACAGCAGTGCAGGGCTCCTCTCTGACCCTGCTGCTCAAAACCTGGGAGGCCACTGCATCACTTGCCCTCCATAAGCCTCTTCCACACGTGGACACAGCACGCCTGTGAAGAGCAAGAACAAGCATTAAGCTCGGAAGCTCGGACATCTTACCCTTTCTTTGGATGTTCCTGCGAGCAAGCCAGACAGCCTGTTCTCAAATAAGTCCTCTGTCTTCAAATGCCCTGCTGCCCCAGGCAGTGGGGGAAGCTGGACAGGCCTAATTCAAAGCTGGGGGACGGCGGTCTGGGCGGCGTTGGAGACTGAGTCTGACTCCTCTGAAAGAGAAGAACACGGTGCAGTTGCCCAGGGTGGCTGGGCAAGAGGGGCTCAGAAACACCTCCCTGGTCTCTGAGGTCCTCAACCCTGCCAACGTGGTCACCTATCAAAGGTCACTTGGTTAGGCAGCTTCACCCATGAAAGTGGAGCTGAAAAGGCAGAAGGAACCGCAGGGCTCTGCCGGCCATGCTCAAACATGCGGTAAGAGCTGGGTGTGTGCGACACCCAGACCTCCAGGCAGCTGACACAGACCAGTGGGACACAGCAAAGTCCCGAGAACCTGCATCTGGACATTAACCTTATTCACCTCCACACAAGTTTTGTGTTACCACAGCAGAGTCTATAATCTAAGAAATAGAGGAGAAAGTAGAAGAAAACAAAAGTCAAGCTCTCAACTCTGTACAACTTATGTTAGAAATTTCACAAGGATTTCCATTAAAAAAAAGTTTAATAGAAAAGGGAAGGGGGTTTTAGTTACCTGAAAATTAACTTATTGAAACTGCTAATATTTTTAATCAGCATGTAAAAGCATGATATTTAACAAGAGATTCTATCACACTCCCTGACTTCAAAAACATAAACTCAGCATAATACTCAAGCAAAACTTTTAAGTCCAAGACCTCAGGAGAAAGGCAGTGATGTATTTTTTTACTGGAACGCTCCTAGTCAGCCTACCAGCAGCCGTTCTGAGCACCCAGCTCCTGAGCTGAGAGAGATGAGGCGGAAAGGGGACATACTGCAGAGAACACAGGTATTTTTAGCTGAATGGTGGGCTACTTGGACAGGAAACCATGCCCTCCTGGGGCTTACTTCGCAGGAAAGGCCACAATTTCCCAGAAACTTAACAACAACAGGCACCTCTACAGAAGTAAAATCTAGAGAAACTGTGGTAGAGCTCAGGAGCCCAGGTCAAGGATGAAATCAAGCTGACCACTGCTCGAGTATGCTCTGGGCCTCTGGCCGTCTCCTCTGTGGCCTGTGACCATTGCCCGAGTATGCTCTGGGCCTCTGGCCATCTCCTCTGCGGCACTGGTGCCTACAGGCCGCCAACCGTGCTTACGCGCATGCCCTCCTCTGAACCAGGCTGCACTGTGCCCTGCAGCCCAGCACACACTGGGTCATGCTCACCTCAAACCAATTTTCAGAGGCTTCACTTTAAAGCTCTGCACGTTTCTGAGGTGAACCCAGCTTTTCGGAAAATGAGCATTTCTAGGAAGGAAGACCTGGCTTTTAGGACCAAAGAGGCAGCGTTTGAACATTTTTAGAGTCTGAATGGCTTTAGGTGAGGCATGAGTGCCATCCCTGGTCCCAGGGAGTGTGGTCTGGCCTCCAGTTCATGTCTGCCACCTGCCTCTAAGCTTCTCAGGTGCTCAGAACACCTACTGCAGCGACGGGCTCACTGTTGAATACACACACCTACACCACGTGTGTGGGCATCTGATTGCTTCCAGGCATGAACACACACATTAGGAACACAACACAGAACGAGACCAGCATGGCGATAGCATACATTTCCCCCTGGAGATGATGCAGTGAGCAGGGGGATGATTCCTATGGGGTGACCAGGATCTCAAGAGACAGATGCCCGTTCTGTTGGTCTAAATGTACAGGAATTCATGCATTCCAATTGGAATCAACCGACACAAATTGCCTTACCACAGGAGTCACCAAAAACTAGACTCAATTGACAAATATGGTAAAATCAGGATGTTCACTTATTACCAACGTGCACTTTCTAAACTCTAGGCAAATAAAAGCTATGTCCTGTAAGGGGAGCACATAACTCAATGGCTTGGGGTCGAGACTGAGAACTGCCTCAGGGTCTTCTCCAGCTTCCAGGTGAGGAGCCCTGCATACAGAGCCCACGTCCACAGGCACAGCGCCCACACTGGCAGGCGCCTACCCCCATGGGAGCGCTGCAGAGCCACCCAGAGGGAGAGCTGCTCAGTCACCAAACAACATAGTCACCCCTATACGCCCACCACTGACTGATTTTGGGTTTGTCCTGATCGTAAGCTGCAGAAGGCACTGTGTAGAATGCTTTCCACACAGCGGGTACAGAGAAAAATATTTTGAATGAAAAACACTGATGAGCTAATTCCTACATGGGAGAAATTCATTCTGCTTGTCCAAACTCATGGTCCCAATAATTTCAAAAGTACACCACTACCTAGTTACCCACACAGAAAGCACTCATCTGGATGCCTGTGGATAGACCACACATGTGCAAGCCGCCACTGGGTGCACCTGTGTGCTGCACCAGGGCACAGGGAAGTCAGGGGTTTCTCAGGAAACCAGCCATCACCTCCTCTTCAGAACATCGAAAGGGGCCATTATCACCCAGCCGACACCACATGGCGAGAAAACCGCAGGACCACGTCTAAAAATTCCTTCTCACACCTTCGTCAAACCTCATGCTTGTTCAGTGTAAGTGGGGTTGAAACGTCAGGCAAAAGCGGCAGGGCTCTGAGGTACTCACTGTGAACTTCTCCTCCCGCTTCTTCCGATAACCAAAGGAGCTCTTCCTAGAGAAGAGGAAAGCAGCAGACTGTGACCTTTTCCACTGGAAACAGATTTCACTAAGTACAGCGTGTGCACATTTCAGTCTTCACAACTTTGTAATCTACTATAGATGACTTTAGATTCTAAAATCCCAATCTTATAAGGAAAACAAAAATTTTATAATAAAGAAGTAAAACTGAGGTCTAGATAGGGATATAAAAGAAAACACTATTTTCCCATTTAGAATTTTTGTTATATGAATATTCAAACTTCCATTCAGCTGGAGTGGCAAGGTGTATAAAATCCATCAGATTGATCATTCAAGGGCATAGCACCCAGGCAGCCTGGGCCACTCCCAAGCCCCCAGCCCTCACTCCACTGAACCACACAGGGCTTCCTCTCCTGTCTGCCAGCCTTTCACTCCATGGTTCCCAAGGCATGTTTCCAAGGTTCAAGGTCTAAACCGCTGGCTTCAGTGCCCTTCCCCAAACTTGGCTTAAGCCCAACAACAACCCCACCTTCCGAATGGATGTCACGCAGGCCTGAGGGCACCAAGACACTTAACTGCCCTGATGGCTTCCATGGTCTGATAATCCATACAGCTGCCCAGCCAGGGCCGGCATGTTAATGACCAGGACCAAGGGTCTGGCCCACCCTCAGTTCCCACGGAACAGTGTCCTAACACCACAAAGATGGGACCAGTCAAGTCTCTGCTCTAAAAGTAACCAACCCTGTGAGTGGCTATACAAGACCTTGGATAGTTATAGCCTTCCCTTTGATTTTCTGTGAGGGACATTTAAATTCATGGAATTTGACACTACTAATAGTTTTATGTAGTGCCCACAGTACCCATCCAACAGAAATCATGAGCACTCACCTCCCTCTGCCTAAGCCCGGGGAGGACTCGAAGCTGCTCTGCTCCACGCGCCCGGGCCCCACTTCTCTCTTGGCAAAGGCCGGAGGGTTCTGGAGCCGAGCTCGTGGCTGAGCCGTCTGCCTCACTTGTGGGCTGCGCACACCGTTCATCAAGCGGTCAGCAGTGAAATTAAATATGGAAGGACTTTCCAGCAGCCCGGGCCCCCTCTCTGCACTGGGGATGGCATGGCGCAGGTGAGACTTACTAGGATTCCTGCAGACGAAATGTTTGTGCACACTCAGTTCCCAAATGATCACGGTTTTAGGAAACAGGTGTGCCAACACAGAAATGGCTGAGCAAAAGTCTGCTCTCTACTTAGGGAAAATATTAGCAATGATACTTTAAACAGTCAGCTCCTGACATGTCTGGTAAAGCAAACCTAAACACAGCATCAATGTTCTGTGTGGCTGTAGCTACATCCGAATGAAAAGCAGACGTGCACGGTGGCAGTGCACCAGTCCCCAAGGGGCTCGGGGGCACACATGGCAGGGAGCTCCATGCTTGAGTCTTTTACCCCAGTGGGCAGGACTGCTGGTCACACCCACCGTCAGTGAGCAGGGCACAGCCTCTCCACTGAGTGTGACCACTAAGTGTGATCACATGCACCTGCTAGCCTTTGGCAGTGCACAGTGTGGCAGCAACCTCCCGTTACAACCCTGCAAAGACTGCAGCCTTCCCCTCTCACAGACTTGCCTGCTCCTCGGAGGGTACTGTCTGAGTGAAGCCAGAGGAGATGTGGCAGGTTTGAAGGTTGGAGACGTGAACCCATTTATAAATCCAGTATTTGGAAATGGCGTTACCTAGAAAACAGACTTCAGGTTGGTTAAATCTGGTAGCGGATGTTCACATCACCCTTGGAGCACTCACCGCAGAGAAGAGCACTGGGCAGGATGACTGCCAATGGCCAAGGTGTCCTGAGAGCCCACAGCAACCCCTAGGAATCTGCCTCACACACATAGAAGGGAGCACCTGCCCAGAAGCCCACTCCCTGGCCCCCACCTCCCTCGCTGAGCACAGGCAGAGCACGGGACCCACTCGCTCGTTTCCAGAGTCCCACTGCCCAGGCCAACACCCCCACTGCGCCAAAACCAACCCAGCAACTCTTTGTTCCTGGTGACTTCAATAAAATCCATCAGAGTCCTCAATCCTAGAGACAGTCAGGGATCTGTGTCATAATTATGACCTCTGAGAGGCTCTTTTAACCTCACCTGCATGTAAGTCTTGGTCTGAGTATCATGGTATTTTCAGATCATTCATAATTATGCCCCAACTCACAATTCATGGTAACATACTACATACAAATATACCAATATATTATGTCAGAAAAAAATTAAACAGGGTCACAGTGCCCTTAAAAAACACAATACTAAATATAATCTTAAAATGTAAAATAGCTTAAGTGAAGAATTTTAAATATCAGCCAATTGTTTTAAAAAATCTGTCTCAAAAATAAGATAAAACTTAAGTGTTGAAATGGTTCTTTTTTAAAAAAGATGAGGGATCACTCCAGTTTTCTGGATTCTGAAGTGGTTTCAAACACTTTCTATATAAACAACATTCCTTGATTGATCCAAGGCATTTAACCCCCAAGTGCCACCCAGTTCCCACCTACATTAAAATAAAAGGAAGAGTCAAAAAGCTGGCGATTCCTCTTAACTAGAGCTAACCGAAAGCTATAATAATAGGATGACTAGAAACAGTTCAAGACCAAAATAAAATCATTCAAAATTTTAAAAGAAAATGAAACCAACAAAAGGGAAATTCTGAGGGAGGAAGATGCATTAAAAGCTGTGTTAGCATCTCTGAAGTTCTTCTGTGGAACCACTGTGTACTTAGAAACATACCCATCACACCAGAACTAGATTCTGAAGACTGTAAATCATGGAAGAACACTTGAGATCAATCACTTCGTATGTGCAGTTTTACACATAAAACTATGGAATTTAAGTAACTGTGCTCAAGAGTTTAAATAAAAATAAACTGGTTGCTAAGGCAGTTGGTAACACAAATTGTTGAGAATTAACTGGCCCCATCTTGCCGCTCCTGCTCACAATGACACAACCTGTTTTAGAGCAGTTGCTGGGCCTCATATGGCCCAGCCAGACCAAAGGGATCAGTCACTTGTCTAGATGACTGATGCGGAGGTGAAGGACAAACACAACTAGAGTCCAGAGACTAAAGCACACAGTAGGCCTCCTCTGGAGCAACCATTCGCCTGAGAGTGATGGACACTGCCACAGTCCTAGTTTGCAAAAAACCAAGCACTGGCAAAGTGCAGTGAAGCCTGCCATCTATCCTCCACTGTCCAGGACTGTCACAAGCTTAGGAAACCCCACTCTCCCCTTCAAACCACGTCTCACTGCACCCCTTCTGTGCTCAGAAGGGCCCAGCTATCCCACAGCTCATGACCACATGTCATGCTGTTCTCAGGGAGGGCTACACAGCTAGGAGAGGAAACACACGACAGGAGGGAGGCAAACGGGCAAAGGATGGGGATTACATCATCAGAGATTTCTTCAAGTTTTTGCAGCTATTTATCTCCCAGTGACTGAAAACCCCCCCACAGAGCGTGAAGGCCCATCTGACTGCACCACCTGAACTGGCATCCCCCTAGAGGAGGTCTCTACCTCCAGCCATCTGAACTGGCGTTCCCCTTAGAGGAAAGTCTCTATCACCCACCATCTGAACTGGCATCCTTTTAGAGGAGGGCATCTACTGCCCAGTGCGCCAAGGGTCTGCGACAGGAGCTCCAGTAAGGCCAACTCACCAAGGGCGGGTCAAGATAGCTGTGTGTCGCTGACCACGTCTGGGGGGCTATCAGGCTGTACAGAGGGAACTGCTGCTGGGGACTATAGACTGGAGGTAAGTAAAATGACGCCGTGTAGCGCTGCTGTGTGTAGAGGCTCATGTCCAGAGGCCTAAAGCCATTCTTTGGCAAAAACGTGTTTATAGCTATTGCCTTCGCCTTTATCCGTGCCTATGTGAAAACACAGAAGTTTCTGTTATTAATAGAATACTTAAGGACACTGATCTGCAGGTAAAGCATAACCAAAGGTCTTCCTTACCTTAATTGGTTTTCCTTGAAAGGTTTTGACTTCTTCTCTCAGATACTTGTAAGCCTGAGGACAAAATCATCCATAATACCATTGTGTTAATCTTATAAGATGAACCTACAATTAATTCAGTACCTCAAGTAAGCAATTATGTAGTGAATATGGTGGATGAGACCTAGAACAAGGATTCTTCACCTTTTTTGGGTCATGGATTCCTTAAAAGATCTGGTAAGAGCTATGGAGCCCCTACCCCAAATTCTCAAATTAGTATGATGTTATAAATTGATTACCTGTCAATAAAGAGAAAAAAGGAAAAAAAATTCTCACAAGCAGTATGTGTATATAATTTAAGCGTTAACAGAAAGCACACAGCATTTCATAGATCCTACGCCAAGAGTCCTCATCTGGGAGAACACCAAGCTCCTAGTAATATCCCCATGGGCACTCAGAATCACATGGCTTGGGGTTGCGATGTTCAGAAGTCACTGGTTAGACAGCTCCTTGCTCATCTCCAAGTTCTCCTATGTAGCTCTGAGGGCTCTGCATCCCCCAAGTTGGCTGTGTTCTCCACACTGGTGGGGGGCTGGAGAGGCGGCTGGCACCTGATCCACACACCTGCCTTCTCTCACCTCCCATCACCCTGCTTCTCCTGGTCCCTCTCTTTCCCTCCATTCAGGTAAAACTTGTCTTACAGGCTCCTCTCTCTCTCTCTTGAAGCCCCTGTGGTCTCGCCATGCACACCTCACACTCCACGGCTGTTCCTCTACACAGGCGAGTGCTTCCTCTGAACACGATGCTTCCTTCCACGGCAGGGAGCCATCTGAAGGCCCCGCCTCCCCCAGGGCTCCCTCCCCAGTGCCTTCTCATGCACCTCATAACACAAGGCTGCCCAGGCAACGTTAGAGTCAGGCACAAATTTCCCAAATGCTTTTCCAAATATTGAAATCATTCTCTGCACAGAGATAAGAACAGAACTAGTTTTCCTGGGCTGCCCATGTTACATGTTCTTAGAAAATAATGCCTATGCTCTGCACACTGCTACAGAACTGTCTACACACACACACACACACACACACACACACACACACATTTAGGATTTCCCTGCACTTTAGGTTCCCTGCAGATGGTGACTGGAGCCATGAAATTAAAAGATGCTTGCTCCTTGGAAGAAAAGCTATGACCAATCCAGACAGCATATAAAAAAGCAAAGACATTACTTTGCCAACAGAGGTCCATCTAGCCAAAGCTATAGTTTTTCCAGTACTCATGTATGGATGTGAGAGTTGGACTATAAAGAAAGCTGAGCACCGAAGAATTGATGTTTTTGAACTGTGGTGTTGGAGAAGATTCTTGAGAGTCCGTTGGACTGCAAGGAGATCCAACCAATCCATCCTAAAGGAGATCAGTCCTGAGTGTTCACTGGAAGGACTGATGTTGAAGCTGAAACTCCAATACTTTGGCCACCTCATGCGAAGAACTGACTCACTGGAAAAGATCCTGATGCTGGGAAAGATCGAAGGCGGGAGGAAAAGGGGACGACAGAGGATGAGATGGTTGATGGCATCACCAACTCAATGGACACAAGTCTAAGTAAACTCCAGGAGTTGGTGATGGACAGGGAGGCCTGGCATAATGTAGTCCATGGGGTTGCAAAGAGTCAGACATGACTGAGTGACTGAACTGAACTCATAGCCAATTGTCATCCCTGTGCCCACACTGCGCCCCACCGTGTACTGACTGCAAAGTGCTGGTAAACTGCACTTCACAGGGGGAATGGGGCAGGGGGGGCACAAGGAAGAACTTACCTGTTGTGCATCAGCTTCTGTTTCAAATGTAATAAACCAATTATCATTATAGGCAAATTCACAGTTTATAAATCTCGGTAAGTTATCTCCTTTAAATAGTGCTTCTACTTCCTACAGCAAATAGAGAAGTTAGAAATTAATTCTCAACTGTGCACCATTTGTCTTCACTAAAGAAACATGAGGCCTGTTCTTAAGGACAGATGCTGAAAAGACAACCCTAGCTCACCTAAGTCCAGGGCTCTCTCTCCAGGTGGCTGAAGTAGCTTCCAGAATTACGATCCCATTGCGACAGGAAATAAGCTCACAACCCACTGAGAGCGCTCCCAAACCCCATGAGACCAGTAATCAAATTAACGGGAAAATACCAGTAGGCTAACAATGACATAATTTAGAGTGGGGGAGGGAGATAATTTAAGAAATCAAAAAATGAGCTGGACTTTTGCGACTAACCAGATTTACCCTCCCACATAAGATAATTACAAACAAAAGATAAAATCTATGAAATAATGGCTTTCAGGCAATGTACCCTGGGCTGTGCAGGACAGCATTCTGTAAGAACAGGTACAGATGGTCTAAGAGTGCCTGACTCATGGGTGGGGCTTCCAGGATGTGGTGTCAGGAGGGTGGGCACAGGCCTAGTACAAAGCTACAGAGCTCAGGGGGTTCCCCCAAAGCTCTGTGCTTGGGACACAGTAACCTGGAATGGAGAGAATTCCCCGCTCCCCCCAGAGTTCTCCAGGATCAGGGAGTCTCTAGCAGCCAGAGTGGAAAACAGAGCTCACTTGGGACCACAGGCGGAGCCCTCAGGAAGCACTGTCCCAGGGCGAGGCCAATCTGCTTCCACGGGTCCAAGTCACTGAAGTGAGTTGCAAACAGCTCAGGAACATGCACAGGAAGGAGCACAAAATACTCCGTACCCAAGAAAGTAAAACCCCAAACACCTGGCATCCACCCCAAATTTGCCAGGCACACAAAGAAATAGGAAAATGACTTACAGTGAAAAAAATCAACCACCAAATTAGACTGAGAAACGCACGGATACTGGTATGTTGGCTCGAGTTGAGCACAAGCCACACGTGTGTGCACAGCACCCCTCACCATGAAAACACTTGCTCTGAGTTATTCAAATGAACATGTTCTTTGTCTCAACTTGGTGGTTTACTATTTTTACTTCAAAATGAGTAAGTATTGAAACCTTTTTTCTTTCTAACTTCTAAATACTGAAGTTACCATAAACTCTATTTTTTTAATACTCTATTTTTTTTTATGTACAGTGAAGTCTTGAGACCAAAAAGTGTTATAGTATGTATTTTTGGTTTCAAATACATCTCCCTAAAAACCACAGAACAAAGGAAAAAACATGCCTCCAAAAATCCAAGTGTCTTTCCAAGGAGAAATGACTTACTTCTACAGGGGTGGACTCAGGTATCTCACGTAGTATCACTATGCAACGGTTCTGATTTGGCCTTACTTTCTCTCCCTTCTCATCCACTTGGACTAAAGGTAAAGCTGTAAAGAAAAGCGAAATGCATAGTACACAGATATTAAAATAAATCCACTATCTGCACTCCATTGCGATCTGATGGAGATACTCCGGTAGGACATATCAGACCATATTCCCAGGCACATTAAAGAAAGCTGTACACAATGGGGAAACCATCAAATCTGTGACAATTAAAACATAAACTATGGAAAGGTTCAGACCAATCTCATGTGTTACATATAGGGGCTCTGGGGAGTCCTGCAGGAGCTGCGATGGAGGCAACTCTGTGATTTACGCCCTCCACAGCTTAAACCACCCCAAGCCCATTACAATGCAAAATAAAGGCCCTCTCCTTTCTATAAGTCCCCTGTCTCCTTACAGCTTGATTCTGAACTCAGAGAAGCTGCCACACTCTTCCCTCAGCCTCCCCTGCTGCTGTTGCTGCTAAGTCACTTCAGTCATGTCTGACTCTGTGCAACCTCATAGATGGAAGCCCATCAGGCTCCCCTGTCCCTGGGATTCTCCAGGCAAGAACACTGGAGTGGGTTGCCATTTCCTCCTCCAATGCATTAAAGTGAAAAGTGAAAGTGAAGCCGCTCAGCCGTGTCCGACCCTCAGCGACCTCGTGGACTGCAGCCTTCCAGGCTCCTCCGTCCATGGGATTTTCCAGGCAAGAGTACTGGGAGTGGGGTGCCTCCTCTAGGGATGGATAATCCTCGACCACAGTCCACCGTCGAAACAAGGGTCAACACTGCCAGCCAGCATGAGGACAGGCCCAACTCAGCTTTCACTAGCTTTTGCCTTATCTCCTTTTTATTGGGTTTTATTTTCTGGAGTCACTCTGTTGAGAGTCTATCACAGGCAGACTCAGGTCACCACACAGCAACATCACAACCAGGGCCCAGAGCTGTGCACCCCTGTGCAGACATGCATTACTACTCCCAGGAGTGGAATCATCATTTCATGATATGTTCACTAATTTGAGAGGACGATAAGGGAATACTATGAAAAAGTTCAGGCTAATAAGTTAGCACCAAAGCTCATGTTTAGGAAGTAAGGTCTATGAGAGAAGAACGCTCAAGGCTCACAAGGTTTCTGGAAAATCTTATCAAACATTAAGAAAGAAATAACACCTATTCTACAGTACAAATTCTTCTGAAACACTTAAGATAATACTTTCCAATCCAGCCTATGAAGCCCAAATAAAAATACCAATAGAATCTTTTGAAAAACCAAAATGTTGATTTCTGAAAATCACATGGAAATGCTAGCACTTAGAAAAGCCAAGACCAAGCTGGAGATTCACAACTACTCTAAGAATGGTGACACAGTGAAGCCAGTACCACCCACCTACACACTGCAGCAACGGCATCAAGACAGGCAGATGGAGGACAGATACAAGGCCCAGAGAGAAACCACCGGGGAGTCTACCCTGGCAACTGGCCCCAAGGCAGCACCCTGGGGAAACAGGACTTCTCAATAAATGGACGGGAACTGGCCCCAAGGCAGTGCCCTGGGGAAAGAGGAGTTCTCAATAAGTGGATGGGAACGGCAGCACATGCACATGCAACGGGGTAGAGAGCCCCCACCACATACAAGAATCAGCTGACAATGGACCACAGACCTAACAGTGTAAGCTCTAAAACTACAAACTTCTGGGAGAAAACCCCAGAAATGCGACCTTGGATTAAACAAAGATTTCTCAGGTACAACACCAAAAGCAAGATCTATAAAAGAAAAAAATTAATAAACTGGGCTGTATAAAAAATTCAAAACTCTGCTTTTCAAAAGACACTATTAGGAGAACAAAGAGAAGCCACAAGACTGGGAGAATATATTTGCAAACCATATTTCTAATAAGGACGTAAATACAGATCATATATCTCAAATTGCATACATATATATGCCCCTCAAATCTCAGTTGTAAGAAAACTAAAAAAAAAAGAAAAAGAAAACAGAAGTGAGGCATCTGAATAGACACCTCAGTAACGAAGCACCTGAAAGATGGCTCGATGTCATCAGGTGCTAAAGAAACAGAAATTAAAACCACAATGAGACACTATCACACACCTGCTAGAAAACCTAGAACAGCCCCTCTGTGAAGGAGGCCTTGCAGGGGCACCAGGAGACCCTAGGCAGTAGTGTCTGTAATCCTGACTGTGGTAAAGCTTTTGCCAATGCACATGGCATGATCGACTCAACCATACCCTTGAAATATACATAGTTCACGATGTGTCAATTGTATCTCAGTACAGGAGAAGGCAATGGCACCCCACTCCAGTACTCTTGCCTGGAAAATCCCATGGATGGAAGAGCCTGGTGGGCTGCGGTACATGGGGTCGCTAGGAGTCAGACATGACTGAGCAACTTCTTTCACTTTTCCTTTCATGCATTGGAAAAGGAAATGGCAACCCACTCCAGTGTTCTTGTCTGGAGAATCCCAGGGATAGGGGAGCCTGATGGGCTGCCATCTGTGGGGTAGCACAGAGTCGGACATGACTGAAGTGACTTAGCAGCAGCAGCAGCAGCAGTAGCACAGTGGCTTTTAAAAACAAATAAAATGGTAAAGTTGTGGAACTTCTGTCTGCAAAGTGCACCAGGAAGTTCACACCTAAAATATCCACCCTTCCTGAATTCCCATGGGTCTCTGAAGTAACTGTGAAACTGCCCTTTGACATCACCAAATGTTCAAGAAATAACTTCATTCACAATGTGCTGTTAAGGAACAACACAATAATATATCACCAGGACTTTAGCAGGAAGTAGGAATTTGAAAAGAACTCCTCTGACAGGGCGTGCTAATTCACACAGAGGGCATGCTCCTTCACCCTGAAGAGCTCTTGACTGCACCTCTCATTCACATTCTTCCTGCTAGCCTGTTCGACTCTCAGCACCCATAACCTAGGATGCGGCTGAGGCTGTGGTTCCACAGCACACTCACGCCCAGTGTGACGTGCGCCTCACCACACTGTCATCAAGTCTGGACGGTGACAAAGGCACCACTTGCCGTCGAGTCCTTAGCACGAATAGCTGTGCCTCTAAGTGTCACGCTGGACCAGAAAAATGCCGTCTGGACCATGGACGACACAACCTGGACTGCAGGCCACTTACATCTCAGCACCTCAACAATCAGGTCCATGTCGGTGCTGAGCTTCTTGATGTGGTCCAGGTTAGCTACTGTGGTGATTGGCACATACTGGTCACTGTCCATCTGTGATATAAGGTACATGTCACTAGCAAGGTTCTCCCTGCAGAAAGAAGACAATCTTTCTTAGTTCACAGCTTTTTTTTTTTTTTTTTAATTTTTCACAGCTTTATTAAAAGGAAGCTTCATGAGAGGAATGAGTATGTACGATGTACTCTGCTATCTGCCATCTCTCTGACCTTGGGTCAATTTTGTCAAAGACATCTGGGGAAGCAGAGAGAGCAAGTGTACTGCAGTTTATACAATCAAAATCAGTAAGCAAGTCAATCTTTAAAAATTATTTCTAGCTTATCTTTGTTCTAAAAAAGTGTTTGAGAAGCTTATTAAAAATAGAAACACATTTCTTAAAGTAAGGAAACCCAGATGAGAGAATGATAAGGTAAGAAAAATGTGAAAAGGCCAAGAAAATCTGGTGCCCAGAGTGCTTGTGGTTCAGGCTGAACAGCTTTCAGAGAGGCTATGGCTCCACCCCTGGCTACCCAGCTTCTGCAGCAGAAGCTGGAAAAGCAGGGAAGTAACCAACAGCACGACCTCACCACCACCTGTGAGACTGACCACCTATGGCCCCACCCCCAAAGTCTGATTCCAGGGGCACGGGATGGCGATAAGAGACCTTGACTTCCTACAGATGGAGGTACAGACACAGATGTTAACATGTAAAGTACTAGATCTATACAGAGTAACAACATAAAACACCTTAGGTACCAGGTGCTAGAAAAACACTACCATCCTTACCTAGATAAGCAGAATTCCAATGTCTTTTTAAGTACTTCCCGGGGGTCTTCCTGACTTTCTGGTTGAGATTCATTCCCTCCTACATAAAGGCAAAGGAAAAAATGGCTTAAATTCACCAAGCACTTGATTCAGTATAGCAATTTTAATGGTTTCAATATACATAGTAATTTATCTACGTAACAGCAAATAAAAAAAAATTATTTTACAAGGAAATCATATAGGCAAACAAAAGGAAACAAAAAATCCCTTACCCCCCAAACAAAAACAGTTTCAAAAAATAACCTGAGGAGTAAGATTTATTAGCAAAGTTTAGCAGGAGCTTTTGTCTCAATTCAAAAAGGATTTACAGGTGACCTACAAGCAGATAAGATGCTAAAAATATAATAAAATATAAAGGAAATAAAGTAACTAAAGAGTCTTTAGACACAACTATATATATTTGCATGGCATAATAATAATACATGCAGGATTTTCTAACAAGAGACACTTGCATTTTAAAAGTCAAAGTTAAAGACCAGCAAAAGCAAAGACAGAGTGGAAACATTGATGACAAAGAGACAGTACGTGTTTTATATAAAGAGCTTCAATAAAATCTATCTCCCACCAGGAAAAAACCAAACCAAAACAAACAAAACTAATGGATCTAATGAGACTGAAAATTAGAAACAGGCCTTGAAGCCACAGTCACAGTCCATCCCTTTATGCAGAAAGGGCTCTCATGCACCCATGTTCAAGTCCATACTGAACAGAAAGCAAGCACTGCCTCCTGAGACACCTCCTGCGTGCTGGGCACTGCTGCAGAGCTGCCTGTGTGTGTGCTGTGTGCTCACTCATGTCTGATCTTCGTGACTCTGTGAACTGGCGCCTGCCAGGCTCCTCTGTCCATTGGATTCTCCAGACAAGAATACTGGAGTGGGTTGCCATGCTTTTCTCCAGGGGATCTTTCTAACCCAGGGATCAAACCCATGTCTCCTGCACCTCCTGCACTGGAAGGTGGGTTCTTTACCACTGAGCCACCTGGGAAGCCCAGTAGAGCTCCTTACTCAGCCTCAAAGAGGCAGTCTCTGCTCTTAGAAGGAGGCAATCAATAGCCAAACAAGTAAATAGTAAACAGGTAGAATCGGACACAAAGGAGAAAAGCACAGGGCACAAGGAGACTCAATGCAGAAGGAATAATCAGCAAGCTGGAAAACAGGTCATGTGAAATTAGTCAGCTAGAGGAACACAAAGAAAAAAGAATGAAGAATAAGGAAGAAAGCCTACCTAACTTGTGATACACAACCAGCAGTATTTCTGTACACTAACAACAAACTATCCGAGGAAGAAACTAAGAAAACAATCCCACTCACAACTGTAAGTGAAAGAATTAAATACCCAGGAATAAATCTAACCAAAAGGAGAAAGATCTGTAAGCTGGAAACCTGAAGGTACTGATGAAAGAAATTAAAGACAAATAAATGAAAACATATTCCCCATGTTCTTGGGTTAGAAGAATACTATGAAAATCTCCATGTAAAAATATTCCAAGCAATCTACAGATTCAATGCAATCAATCCTTATCAAAATTCCAAAGGAATATTTTGCATAAGTACATCAAACAACCCTACAATTTGCATGGAACCAAAAGACTCTGAATAGCGAAAGAAATCTTGAGTAAGAAGCACAAAGCTGGAAGCATCACACTTCCTGACTCCAAACTACTTTGAAAAGCTATAGTTCTCAAAAAAGTATACTATTGGCATAAAATAGACATACAGACCAATGGAACAGAACTGAGAACCCAGAGATAAACCCACATGCATGTGACCAGCTGATCTTCAACAAGGCTGCCAAGAATACTTAAGGGGAAAGGACAATTTCTTCAATAAATAATGCTGGGAAAAGTGACAGCCACATGCAAGAGAATTAATGGAGCCCTTATTTTACCTCATATACAAAAACCAACTCAAAATGAATTAAAGACTTATATGTAAGAGCTGAAACTTAAAGACTTACATTAAGAGCTAAAACTGTATAACTTAAAAAAAAAAAACAGCCAATGTAAAAAAAATGTCCTAGCAATCAGACTTGGCAACAATCTTTTTGGATATAATACCCAAAGCACAGGCAACAAAAGCAAAAATAAACATGGGGACTACATTCCATTAATAAGGTTTTGTACAGGAGAACAAGATGGCAGACAAGTAGGTGGACATGGAGTACACCTCTCTCCACGGATACATCAGGAATGCACCTTCAGACACAGAAGTGCATGCAGAACACAGGCTGAGAGCAGACAGGAGAACCTGACCAGAGGGAAAGAATATACAGAACCACGAAAAACTTGATATCAAGCCCTGAGCCTTTGGAGTGGGAGCACTGACTCCAAGACTCTAGACTACCAGAGAACTAACCCCAGGGAGTATCAAATAGAGACAACGCACACAAAGGAAACCACGTGAATACAAGACCTGGCATCACGTAGCCATCAGTAGCACCCTGTGCAGGACTCCTCATCTAATCAACAAACAAAACAAAAATACAAACTCAATCATCAGCAGACAGGATTACCACCTCACTCAGCATTGCTCATCAGAGAAAAACAAACAAACACTCAGCACAAATCTCACCCTATATGAAGCTGACACAAACACTGGACCAACCTTACGAGGTCAGAAACCAAAAGGAAGAAAGAATTCAACCTTCAAGCCTGGGAAAAGGAGACCTCAAACACAGTAGTTAAAAAATAATAATAATAATGAAAAGGCAGAGAAATACTACACAAGTGAAGGAACAAACCAGAAGCACAGAAGTCCAAATAAATGAAGAGGAAATAGGCAAACTATTTGAAAAATAATTCAGAATAATCATAGTAAAGATGATCAAAAACCTTGAAAACAGAACGGAGAAAATGCAAGAATCAATTAACAAAGACCCACAAGAATTAAAGAATAAACATAAAGAGACAACACAATTACTGAAATTAAAAATATTCTAGAAGGAATCAATAGCAGACTCTCTGAAACAGAAGAACGAATCAGTGAGCTGGAAGATAAAATGGTGGAAATAACTTCTGAAGAGCAGAATAAGTAAAAAGAATAAAAAGAATTCAGGATAGTCTCAGAGACCTCTCAGACAATATCAAACGCATCAACATTCGAATTATAGGGGGTCCCAGAAGAAGAAGAGAAAAAGAGAGGGTATGAGAAAACTTCATTATAGTTGAAAATTTCCCCAACATGGAAAAGGAAATAGTCAATCAAGTCCTAGAGGCACAAAGAGTCCAATACAAGATAAACCCAAGGAGAAACATGCTAAGACACATACTAATCAAACTAACAAAGACTCAACACAAAGAAAGAATATTAAAAGCAGCAAGGGAGAAGCAACAAGCAACATACAAGGGAAACCCCGTACACTTAACAGCTGATCTTTCAGCAGAATCTCTGCAAGCCAGAAGAGAATGGCAGGATATATTTAAAGGACTGAAAGGGAAAAATCTGAAACCAAGATTACAGTACCCAGGCAAGGATCTAATTCAAAACTGATGGAGAAATGTAGTTTTTCAGACAAGCAAAAGTTAAAAGAATTCAGTACCACCAAACCACCTTTACAACAAATGTTAAAGGGACTTCTATAGTCAAAAAACACAAGAGAAGAAAAATGATCTACAAAATCAACCAGAAACAATTAAGAGAATGGCAATAGGAAAATATATATCAATAATTACTTTAAATGTAAGTGGATTAAATGCTCCAACCAAAAGACACAGATTGGCTGAATGGATACAAAAACAAAACCCATAGATATGCTGTCTACAAGAAACCCACTTCAGACCTAAAGACACATACAAACTGAAAGTGAGAGGATGGAAAAATATATTCCATGCAAACGGGAAGCAAAAGAAAGCTGGAGTAGTAATCCTCATATCAGACAAAACAGACCTTAAATAAAGAAGATTACAAGAGATAAGGACAGACACTACATAATGATCAAGGGATCAATCTAAGAGGAAGACACCCTCTTGGGTGCAATATCTATGTACCCAACATAAAGCACCTCAACACATAAGACAAACACTAACAGACATAAAAGGAGAAATTGACAGTAGCACAATAATAGTAGGAGACTTTAACATCCCACTCACACTAATGGACAGATCATCAAGAAAATATTAATAAAGAAATACAAATCTTAAATGATACATTAGATGAGATGGATCTCATTGATATCTTCAGGACATTCCATCCAAATGCAAAAAAATACACTGTCTTCTCAAGTGCACATGGAACATATTCCAGGATAGACCACATCTTGAGTCACAAATCAAACCTCAGTAAATTTAAGAAAACTGAAATTGTATCAAGCATCTTCTCCAATCACAATGCTATCAGACTAGATATCAATTACAAGACAAAACTGTAAGAAACACAAACACATGGAGATTAAACAACACATTTCTAAATAACCAACAGGTTACTGAAGAAATCAAAAGGGAAATCAAAAAATTTCTAGAAACAAATGACAATGAAAACACAATTCAAAACCTATGGGATGCAGTGAAAGCAGTTCTAAGAGGAAAGTTTATAGCAATACAATCCCACCTCAAGAAACAAGAAAAACATCAAATGACAACCTAACTTTACACCTAAAACAACTGGAAAAAGAAAAACAAAAAAGCAACCAAAATTAGTAGAAGGAAAGAAATCAAAAGATCAAAACAGAAATGAATGAAAAAGAAATGAAAGAAACAACAAGGTTAATAAAACTAAAAGCTGGTTCTTTGAGAAGATAAACAAAATTGACAAGCCTTTAGCCAGACTCAAGAAAAAAAGAGAGAAGGATCAAATCCAGAAATGGAAGAGAAGTCACAAAAGACAATGCAGAAATACAAAGGAATATAAGAGACTATTATGAACAACTATATGACAATAAAATGAATAACCTGGAAGAAACGGACAGATTCTTAGAAAACTTCAATCTCCCAAGACTGAACCAGGAAGAAATAGAAATTACAAACAACCCAATTACAAACACTGAAATTGAAGCTGTGATCAAAAATCTCCCAAAAAACAAAAGCCCAGGACCAGATGGCTTCACAGGAGAATTCTATCAATCATTTAGAGAAGATCTAATGCCTATCCTTCTAAAACTTGTTCAAAAAATTGCAGAGGAAGGAACACTTCCAACCTCATTCTATGAGGCCACCATCACCCTGATACCAAAACCAGACAAACAGAGCACAAAAAAAGAAAACTACAGGCCAATATCACTGATGAACATGTATGCAAAAATCCTCAACAAACTTTTAGCAAACAGAATTCAGTAACACATCAAAAAGCTTGCTCTTTCCCTGCTGCCATGGAGCCGTGTGGAGGTGGAGGTTCGGGTGCATTAAAGCTTCGGCTCCACCTATAACCCACCGCCATGGCCGAGGAAGGCATTGCTGCTGGAGGTGTAATGGATATTAATACTGCTCTGCAAGAGATGCTAAACAGTGCTCTCATCCACTATGGCTTAGCATGTGGAATTCACGAAGCTGCCAAAGCCTTAAACAAGCATCAAGCCCATCTATGTGTGCTTGCATCCAACTGTGATGAGCCTATGTATTTCAAGTTGGTGGAGGTCCTTTGTGTTGACCATCAAATCAACCTGATTAATGTTGATGACAACAAGAAACTAGGGGAATGGGTAGACCTCTGTAAAACTGACAGAGAGGGAAAACCCCGTAAAGTGGTTGGTTGCAGTTGTGTGGTGATTAAGGACTATGGCAAAGAGTCCCAGGCCAAGGATGTCATCAAGGAGTACTTCAAATACAAGAAATGGTGAAATAAAAAAATGAGTTCCTGGGGGAAAAAAAAGCTCATACACCACAATCAAGTTGGGTTTATTCCAGGAATAAAGGAATAAAGGATTCTTCAGTACAGGCAAATCAATCAATGTGATATACCATATTAAAAAATTGAAAGATAAAAACCATATGATAATCTCAATAGATGCAGAAAAAGCCTTTGACAAAGTCCAGCACCCATTTATGATTAAAACTCTTCAAAAAATGGGCATAGAAGGAACCTAACTCAACATAATAAAAGCCATATATGATAAGCCTACAGCAAACATTATTTTCACTGGTGAAAAACTGAAAGCATTCCCTCAAGATCAGGAACAAGACAAAGGTGTCCACTTTCACCACTATTATTCAACATTGTTCTTGAAATTCTAGCTACAGCAATCAAAGAAGAAAAAGAAAAGGAATCCAGATTGGAAAAGAAGTAAAGCTCACATTGTTTGCAGATGACATGATACTGTACCTAGGAAACCCTAAAGATACTATCAGAAAATTACTAAAAAAGAAAAAGCAAGCTCTCACCATTTGCAGATGACATGATACTGTACCTGCTGCTGCTAAGTCACTTCAGTCGTGTCCGACTCTGCAACCCCATAGACGGCAGCCCACCAGGCTCCCCCGTCCCTGGGATTCTCCAGGCAAGAACACTGGAGTGGGTTGCCATTTCCTTCTCCAATGCATGAAAGTGAAAAGTGAAAGTGAAGTCACTCAGTCGTGTCTGACTTATAGCGACCCCATGGACTGCAGCCTACCAGGCTCCTCCATCCACGGGATTTTCCAGGCAAGAGTACTGAGGGGTGCCATTGCCTTCTCCGATACTGTACCTATGAAACCCTAAAGATACTATCAGAAAATTACTAGAGCTAATTACTAATGAATTTAGCAAAGTTACAAGATACAAAATTAATACACAGAAATCACTTGCATTTCTATATACAACAATGAAAAATCAGAAAGAGAAACTAAGGAATCAATCCCATTCACCACAGCAACAAAAAGAATTAAATACCTAGGAATAAACTTATCTGAGACAAAAGAACTGTACACAGAAATTTATAAGACACTAATGAAATAAATCAAAGACAACATAAACAGATGGAGAGATATTCCATGTTCTTGGGTAGGAAGACTCAATATTGTGAAAATGAGTATACTACCAAATGCAATCTACAGATTCAATGCAATCCCTATCAAATTAGCAATGGCATTTTTCACCGAGCTAGAATATAAAATTTCACAATTCATATGGAAACACAAAAGACCCCAAATAGCCAAAGCAGTCTTGAAAAAGAAGAATGGAGCTGGAGGAATCAACCTTCCTGACTTTAGATTATACTACAAAGCTACAGACATTAAGACAGTATGGTACTGGCACAAAAACAGAAATATAGAACAATGGAACAAGATAGAAAATCCAGAAACAAACTCATGTACTTCTGGGTACCTTATTTTTGACAAAGGAGGCAAGAATATACAATGAGGCAAAGACAGACTCTTCAATAAATGGTGCTGGGAAAACTGGACAGCTACATATAAAAGAATAAAATTAGAACACTTCCTAACACCACACAAAGATAAACTCAAAATGGATTAAAGACCTAAATGTAAGACCAGAAATATAAAACTCTTATAGGAAAACATAGGCAGAACACTTGATGACATAAACCAAAGCAAGATCCTCTATAACCTATGTCTTAGGGTAACAGGAAAAAAAAAAAGTAAACAAGTGGGACCTGATGAAACTTGATAGCTTTTGCACAGCAAAGGAAACTATAAACAAGGTGAAAAGACAACCCTCAGAATGGGAGAAAATAATAGTAAATGAAACAACTGACAAAGGATTAATTTCCCAAATATAAAAGCAGCTCAAACAACTCAATGCCAAAAAAAAAAACAACCCAATCAAAAAGTGGGAAAAGACTTAAACAGGCATTTCTCCAAAGAAGACAAACAGATGGCTAACAAACACATGAAAAGATGCTCAACATCACTCATTATTGGAGAAACGCAAAACAAAAACACAATGAGATATCACCTCACTCTGGTCAGAATGGCCATCATCAAAAAATCTACAAACAGTAAATA
Source organism: Tragelaphus eurycerus (assembly GCA_935064755.1). NCBI lineage: Eukaryota > Metazoa > Chordata > Mammalia > Artiodactyla > Bovidae > Tragelaphus > Tragelaphus eurycerus. Next base: position 711,741 of record CAKXYN010000202.1, on the reverse strand, counting down.
CTGGAGAGGGTGTGGAGAAAAGGGAACGCTTTTGCACTGTTGGTGGGAAAGTAAACTGATATAGCCACTATGGAAGATGGTATGGAGATTCCTTAAAAAACTAGGAATAAAACCACCACATGACCCAGCAATCCCACTCCTAGGCATATACCCTGAGGAAACCAAAATTGAAAAGACACATGCATACCATTGTTCACTGTAGCACTATTTACAAGAGCTAGAACATGGAAGCAACCTAGATGTCCATCGACAGATGCATGGATAAAGAAGTTGTGGTACATATACACAATGGAGTATTTACTCAACTATAAAAAGGATTGCATTTGAGTCAGTTCTAATGAGGTGGATGAACCTAGAACCTATTATAGAGAGTGAAGTGAGTCAGAAAGAGAAAGACAAATATTGTATTCTAATCACCGACTTGATGGACTTGAGTTTGAGTGAACTCCAGGAGTTGGTGATAGACAGGGAGGCCTGGCGTGCTGCAATTCATGGGGTTGCAAAGAGTTGGACACGACTGACTGCACTGAACTGAACTGAACTGAATGCATATACACGGAATCTAGAAAAATGGTACTGAAGAATTTATTTATTGGGCAGCAATGGAGAAAACAGATATAGAGAATAGACTTATGGATATGGGGAGGGGGTGAGATGTATGGAATGAGTAACATGGAAACTTACATTACCATATATAAAACAGATAGCCAATGGGAATTTGCTGTATGGCTCAGGAAACTCAAATAGGGGCTCAGTATCAATCTAGATGGGTAGGATGGGGCAGGAGATTGAGAGGGAGGTTTAAAAAGGAGGGGATATATGTATACCTATGTTTCTGAACTGCGCTTTTGGAGAAGACTCTTGAGAGTCCCTTGAACTGCAAGGAGATCCAACCAGTCCATCCTAAAGGAGATCAGTCCTGGGTGTTCTTTGGAAGGACTGATGCTGAGGCTGAAACTGCAATACTTTGGCCACCTCATGCGAAGGGTTGACTCATTGGAAAAGACCCAGATGCTGGGAGGGACTGGGGGCGGGAGGAGAAGGGGACGACAGAGGATGAGATGGCTGGATGGCATCAACAACTAGATGGACATGAGTTTGGGTGAACTCCAGGAGTTGGAGTTGGACAGGGAGGCCTGGAGTGCTGTAAATTCATGGGGTTACAGAGTCAGACGACTGAGTGACTGAACTGAACTGAACTGAACTGGCTGATTCATGTTGAGGTTTGACAGAAAACAACAAAATTCTGTAAAGCAATTATCCTTCAATAAAATTTTTTTTTAATCTCAAAAAAAAAAAAAAAACCTTTTGTACAGTAAAGGATACCATCAACAAAATGAAAAAAACAACCTACTGAACAGGAGAAAATATTTACAAATCATGTACCTGACGAGGGGTTAATATTCAAAATATATAAGGAACTAATATAACTCAGTAGCAAAAAAACAAAAACAAAAAACAACCTATGATTAAAAGAAATAATGGGTAAAGGACTTAAACAGAGAGTTTCTCAAAGAAGACATATAGATAGCCAAGCAGCACATGAAAAGATGTTCAACATCTCTAATCATTAGGGAACTACAAGTCAAAAACCAAAATGAGGACCACTGCTCACCTGTCAAAACTGTCGTTATCCAAAAAAAAAGGTAACAAATAACAAGTGTGGGAAGGATGTCAAGAAAAGGGAGCACTGCCCCACCCCTGCCCCATGTATTACTGGTGGGGACGTAAACTGGCACAGCCACCATGGAAAAGTGTGGAGGTTCTTCAAAAAATTAAAATAGCACAACCACATGATCCAGGAGTCCCATTACTGGGCATACACACAAAGGAAAGGAGCTCAGAGTCTCAAAGATCTGCCTGCACCTCCATGTTTACAAGGACTATTTATAATACCCAAGACATGGAAACCTCCCACGTGTCTATCAATGGGTGAATGGATAAAAAAATGTCTGTGTGTGTGTCTATATATAGTCCAGGGCATGGAACAATGCAGGGACAGAGCATACCAGGAGGGTGCCCAGAGGCGTGGGAAACCCTGGAGGCAGGCGCATATCGGATCACAAAAGAGTCAGACACGATTTAGTGACTGAACAACAAATATACACACACAATATATACACAGTGCAATATTATTCCCCAAGAAACCCTACCATATACAACAACATGGATGAATCTAGAGACTACTGTGCTAAGTGAAATAAGTCAGAAAGAACCCCCGGAGCTACACAATGCCACTTATATGAGGAATCTAAAAAAGTTGTGAACATACAGAACCAGAGGGTAGAGCCATGGCTGCCAGGGGTTGGAGGCAGGAAATGGAAAGACACTGGTTTAAGAATACAAACGTTCAGTTGTAAGACATAAGCTCTGGGATCTACTGTACAGCATGGTGACTATAGTTAATAATGCTGTACTGTATACTTGAACTTTGCTAAGAGAGTAGATCTTAAGTGGTCTCAGCATTCCAATGGGAAAAAAAAGTATATGAGATGATAGCTATTAAGTCATGTTGCTATACATCTTAAGTATAATTAACATTTACTTGTCAATTACACCTAAAGAAAAAGAGAAAGAAAAACTAACCTTCCACCACTTTACTCATCATGACTTGTCTTCTCCATGTTGTGCATCACCCTCTCACATTATCTAATGTGAACATAAGTATATTCTGTGTATGACGACAGTCTGTCTCTGCCCGAATGGATGTAAGCACCCAGAGAACTAGAGCTTTCACCAATCGTATGCACTGAGTCCCAAGTACATCTGGCACGTGGTGGATTTTTAAATATCTTTTTTATTAAAAAAACAAACAAACCAGTTTTCTAGATGTAGAGCATTAGCTCCTGAGAGAGACACAAGGATGGCCTGGGTTCAGGGAGCAGACAGAAGCCCGAGGGTCCCTGAGTCCAGGGTGTGGGACAATGCAGGGACAGAGCACACCAGGAGGGCACCCAGAGGTGCAAGGGACCCCTGGAGGCAGGCACACCTTCCCTGCACAGCACAGGCACGTGGACTCCCTGAGGCCGGGGAAGGATCACATCAAAGCAAAGAGGGAGCTCACGCCTCCTGCTCTGCCCTCATGAACACTTCATAGACACTCCTGAAGTGTAGGCTGGCACAGTGACAGGACTGCATGTAGAGGGAAAAAAAGAGTTAACTTCACAGTTGAGAAAGCTAATAATAAACCTACTTCAGCCAGCTGGTCACGGTCAACAACAGCAGCAATAAATCATGCTGGCAGTATGTACTCTTAATGTGATGGGATGAAAACGGCTCTTGACTTCTGTGGTATTCCTTCCTTCAAACCCACCATGATAAGAAAAACATCACACAAATTCCAGTATCATGCAAAATAACTGAGCAGTACTCCTCAAAATTAAATAACTGAGCATTACTCCTCAAAATTATCAAGGTCATCAAAAACAAGTAACCTCTGAGAAGCTGTTACAGGCAAGAGAGCCTAAGAACACAAGTCACTACATGTAATACGGTGTCCTGGGACAGAAAAATGTCAATAGGTGAAATGTACCAATTCTGGTTCAGGAACTGTGGCAAATGCATCATATGAATATAAGGTGTTAACAGGAGAAAACGAATGCTGGGTCTATGGGAACTCTCTGTACTCCATCTGCTCAATTTTCCTGTAAGTTGAAAGCTATTCTCGAACAAATAGCAAGGTGAGACACTCAAATCTAACAATATTAATTACCATAGTAAACGTTAACATTCTAAATGCCTGAATTAAAGTCAGATCCTGTCACTGACTTATTATCCAAATACTGGTTCTTTGAGATGAATAAAATTGACAAATGTCTACCCAGACTAACTACGGGGAGAGGGAGAGAGAAGACAGGAATTACCAACAACAGGAATGAGTGCAATGACATGACAACGAATTTTATAGATACGAAAAGGATAAATAGAGTACTGTGAGCAATTCTATGCAATAACTTGGACAATTTAGATGAAATGGACAAAGTATGTAAGTAAAGACATAAGAAACCAAAGCTCTCTCAAGAAGAAATAAACCTGGGTAGCCCTACATAAAAAAACAAACAAACTGTAGCTGACAATTTTCCCACAATCAATAACTCTAGATTTGGACGGCTTCATTTTTCATTTAAGGAAGAAATAAACTCTTCCCAAAAATTCAGTAGGAGGGAAAACATCAAAATAAACCTATAGGCCAACATCCATCATGAACGCAGGCGTACAAATTCTAAGCGGAATTACGGCCAATCCAATCCAATAATATATGAGAAATGTATTACATCCTGACGCAGTGAGGCATACCCCAGGAATTTAAGGTTGGTTAAACATTTTTAAAAAATCAATGTAATTTATCTTAACACACACACAAAAAATACAATACGAAAAAAAAAATACAATCATTGCCACAGATGAAGAAAAAGCATGACAAATTCCTCTTTAACTGTTCCTCCTTAAAACTCTCAGCAGATCATAACAGAAGGGGATCTGGTCTGCCCAGCAAAGGCCACAAACACAAAACCAAGAGCACCATTGTACTTAATGGCAAAAGACAATGCCCACCCCCGCGCACCATCAGTCATATACTTGCTCTTACCACATCTGTTCACCTCTGTAATGAAAGGTCTATTCAGTGCAATGAGGCAAGATAAAGGAATAAAAGGAACTAGACTGGAGAGGAATAAAGATGGATTTACTCACAGATAACACCAGTCCATGTAGAACATCCAATGGAATCTACAAAATAGTTTCTAAAACTAATACGTGTTAATAAGCGTTCAGGGTATGATACCAATTTATACAAGTTAATATATTTCTATCTATTAGTAACAAATAGTTGCAGGTTGAATTTTTAAGAACCACTTACAATAGTATTCTTGCCTGGAGAATCCCATAGACCAAGGAGCCTGGTAGGTTATAGTCCATGGGGTCACAAAGAATCGGACACAACTAAGTGACTAACACACACTTTTACAATAGCATCAAAAAATATGAAATACTTAATGATAAACTTAACAGAAGATGCGAAAAGCCAGCAGGCTGAAAACTGAAACATACAGTGAAAAATACAGTCAAGAGAGACTAAAGATCTGAACAAGCAGAGACATATACCACGTCAGTCATGAACAGCAAGCCAAGATGTCAATCTTCTCCAACTCATCTACAGAGTCAATGAAATTCCAATAAAAATCTCAGCACGCTACAGAAATTGACCAGGTCACCTGAATTTGCATGGATATGGAAAGGACCTAGATCAGCCAAAATAAGTCTGAAAAAGAACAAAATTGGAAGGCTAATAGTACCTGCTTTTAAAGAATTATTTACAGTAATTAAAAGTGTGGTTTTGTTGTCCAAACAGACTGATGAAGAAGAGACAGTCCAGGGACAAACCCACATACTCAGGAACAAATGATTCTGACAAAGGCACAAAGGCAGTGCAGTGGGGAAGGGCAGGAGAGTCTGTCTGACAAATGCTACTGGAACAACTGCGTATTTATTAATACATGTGCTGGGGGTGGGGGAGGGGAAGAACTCTGCTTCACACCTCACACCACATACAAAAATTAATTAAAAATGGACCACAGACCTAAAAAATGTAAAACCATGTAACTGGGACTTTCCTGGTGGTATAGTGGTTAAGAATCTGCCTGCCAACACATGAGACATGGGTTTGATCTAGGTCTGGCAAGATTCCACACACTGCAGAGCAACTAAGCCCTCAGGCAGTAACTACTGAGCCTGAAGTGCTGCAGCTACTGAAGTCCATGCCCCTAGAGAAAAGTCCACACACAGCAACCAAGAACACCTCTGACTGAGCCTGAGTGCTGCAACTACTGAAGTCCACCCCACTAGGGGAAAGTCCACACCACAACCAAGAGCAGCTCCCACTCACCCCAACTAGAGAAAGCCTATGCACAGTGATGAATAGCTGGTGCAGCCAAAAATAAATTTTAAAAAAAAAAAAAAAATTCAACTTAAACAGCAGAAAACATTTGTGACCCTGGATTAAAAGATTTTGTAGGAACAACATGAAAAGCAAGGTCCATAACTCGACAATATAAAAGGTTTTAAACTTTTACTTTTACTATTCAAAAGATACTATTAGGAGAACAAAAAGACAAGCCACAGACTGGAAGGATGTATTTGCAAGTTACATACTGATAAAGACTTCTGTCCAAGGAACTCTCAACTCAATAATAAATCAATCCAATTAAGAAAATGGGCAAAAGACTTGAACAGACCAGTCACTGAAGAAACATACACACTTGAAAAGACGTTTGACACCATTAGTCACTAGGGAAATGTGAAGTAAATCCATAGGAAGATTCTACTACCAAACTTTTGGAATGGTTAACATTAAAAAGACTGTTGGTATCAAGTGCCAGCAATGGTGTGGAGCAGCAGAAGCTGTGACCACTCCAAGTGGGGGTGCAACGGGACAGCTATGGAACACAGCTCTAACATTTCTTAAAAAGATAAGCCAATGCCTAGCAGATGACCCATCTACTCCATTCCTGGGTATTTACCCAAAAGGAATGAAAACAGATGTACACACAAAGCCTTGTTTATAAATGTCCATTGTAGCCTTATTTGTAACAGCCTCAACTGAAAACAATCCAAATATTCATCAACAAGTGAATAAAAAAACAAACTATGATAGGTAATGGAATGGAACACTACTAGGTCCAAAAAGTAAAGGCCCCAAAATGTTACCACTTGAATGAATCTCAAAACAAGTAAGTAAAAAAGCCTCACAAAAAGAGCACATACTGTAAAACTCTTTATATACAATTCTAGACTAAAGTGCAGTGACAGAAAGCAGATGAGGGGTTGGTTGGGGCAGGGTGTGGGCAGGAGGAAGGGGACAGGCAGTCTCCATGGTAGCCGGCACAACTCTGTCATGATTGGAGGTGGTTTCTCAGGTGTCTACCCAGCAAGTCCAACTGGAAGAATCAGCGAGTCAGTTCTAGAATGATCTGAATACTGCTTCAAGCTAAGGAAAATACAGCTTACAGAGAAAGCAAGGATATTCCAAACGTGATGTTTACGGTACACCAGTGGTGCTTCATTAGTGCTCTACACCCCCGAAGTTGGCAGGTGTGAAATGGCCATCCATGAGCTAGACTGCAGCGCTGTGGGGGCAAGTCTGAAACCATGAATAGAAAATGAGACCACTCTACATTGCAACACTTGTCTTCTTCAGCCACATCTGTCTATCTGCTCAGAACAGACAAAGTAGGTAGAGAATTACATTTAAACAAGTCAGAGGCATCTGCTAAGCAACTATGGAGAAAGTTAGATGCAAGGAAGTAGTTGAAATGATGGTCTATGTAATCCAGGCAGAGTGAGGAGGGAAGTGAGGGGCCAGGTGGGGACAGGCACGTGGTCACAAAGGTCAGCAGCAACTGTGCAGACGAGGTTTTTCTGGGTCCTCTTCTGGGGAAAATAAATACTTAACGTCAAACACTTACACAGTACTTAATTAATAACCTTTTGTACGTAACCCTACAGCTGGTGCTAAGAAAGGGAAGGCAGGCTTTCTCAGTCATGCAACCTTCTCTAGACAGTGTAATGGGGGCCTGAACACAGTCCTTGTACAGCCGCTCTGCTAAGTATTGGCAGCCAATCTGGGGGAGCTGCTTCTTTGCACTCACACTTGCCCATCTGACCATCAATAACAAGAGTGCAGCCTATTCCTCAGGTCTGCTGGGGTCTTAAAACTGTCTGGTCTTTTAGATTAAGGCAGAAACACAATCAGAGGTGAGCAACTGCTGTTCCATTACCCACGGGCATTTCTATGCTGGTCCACACCCTGCACCCCAAAAGAGAACTCCCTTCTTTTTCTTCTGAAACGCTTTAAATACTCCTTTCACAAAGAACCACCTCCTCCTGGGTTTCACTCAATTTCAACTTGAACATTTCCTGTCTGCACTTCTCCTGGCACTTGGCTTTCTCGTCAGTCTCATCTTCTCCTACTCAAATCTGACCTGCCTTTCGGGAACTGTTCGGGTCTTACATTCCTCTAAGGCCTCCGGACCAGCACCCCTCACCTCAGCATCAGCAGGAGAGTCAGTTTACAGAAGAACCAAAGGAACCAGTGAAAGGTACATTGTTTAGGGACAGGTTTAACAGGCAGAACTTTTAAAGCACATCAATGTCTGGACAGGGTGACGGCAGCCACTGATAGTACCTTTGCGCACAGAGGAGTGGACAGGAAGCTGCCTGGAGCTCTGATGGTGAGCTGGGACCACCAAGCATGCACTCCAGCTCACTCTGGCCCCTCGTGCTCTAGCCTACTCTCCAATAGTGTGGAGAAGCCATTGAGGGAAGGGGGTGGGGTGCACACACATTTAGAGGGAATGGAACTAGCTCGAACCCAACCCTCAAGGCTTCTTTCTGCTTCAGCATCAATGACTGAGGAGTATGTTTCAAATGAAAGGGGAAAAAAACTAATGAAATAGAGATAAATAGCAGATTAAAAAAAATCGAAGTATTAGTAAAAAGATAGCTAACTGAAGTTGGGAAAGGAATACATGAACACAGTGAGAATTTTAACAAGAAACTAGGAAATAATTTTAAAAAAAGAAGCAGCCAGAGCTGAAGAATACAATAACAGAAATGAAAAACAGTGTAAGGACTGAAAGCAGATCAAGTAACACAAAAAAACTCACAAGTGACCGGGAAGACAGAGTAACGGAAACCACTCAATAAGAATAGCAAAGAACCACTTCAGCTATTTTTAAAAATAAGGATAGTTTAAGGGGCCTCTGGGACAACATCAAGTATACTAAAATCACATTATAGAGGTTCCAGAAAAAGGAGAGACAGAGAAGGTAAAATATGCATCTGATGAAATCATGGCTGGAAACTTCCCAAAGCTGAAGAAAGAAACAGATATCCAGGAACAGGAAGCATGGAGGGTCCCATTCCAAGCAAGATGGAACTCAGAGACCCACACCAAGACACGTCACAATTAAAACGGCAAAAGTTACAGATAAAGAGGATTCTAAAGGAAACAAGAGAAAAACAAAGAGTTACAATCAAGGGAACCCCCATAAGGCTATCAACTGACTTTTCAGCAGAAACTCTGCAGGCCAGAAGGAAGTGGCAGGATACATATCAATGGCTGAAAGGTAAAACTTGTAACCTCCATTACTCTACCCAGCAAGATAATCATTTGGAATTGAAGAAAAGATTAAAGAGCTTCTCAGACATGAAGAAACTGAAAGAATTCAGTACTAAACTTGCACTGAAGAAATGCTGAAGGGTCTTCTCAAAGTGGAAAAGAAGAACCTATAGGAAAGGGAAATCCCACTAGGAAAGGCAGACACATAGCAAGGACTGAAAATTATTTATGTAAGTCAATATACAGATTAAAATACAAATTGTAGATGCAACTGTAACTACAAGTCATATACAGATTAAAATACAAACTGTACAAGCAACTATAACTACAAGTCGTATACAGATTAAAATACAAACTGTACAAGCAACTACAACTATATACAATTAAGGGAGAGATAAGAATATGCAAAATGATACAAAAAAAACAAAATGTGGGGGAAGGGAGTAAAAATGTAGATCTTTTAGAATGTGTCTGAACTTAACTATCAATCATTTCTATTATCAAGTAGATAAAGTTACAGGTCAACATATATGAGGAACACTATAACCACAAATCTAAAAACCTACAATAGCTACACAGAAGCTAGAGAGAAAAGAACACAAGCATGCCACCAAAGAAATCATCAAACCACAAGGGAAGAAACAAAAAAGAGGAAGAAATGAACAAAGAACTAAAAGTGCAACATAAAGCAGCCCATACTCTACATGAAAATGAAATCATAAAACAGCTTTACCTGTCTCGCTACTTTCAGGTGGTGACTCATACTCTGAGTGGTCCAGAGTGCTCATGGCCGTCTGGTCTGACTCCTGTAGATCTGACAGCCCAACACTGTCATGACTTTTGTCACCATCACCGTTGGTGTCCAATCCTGTAATTAAGAATTAAAAAAAAAAAAAAAAAGAATTTCAACCCAAGAGGAAGGGTTAGAAGAACAGCTTTTTCTTAAAACAAAGACTTACACCTGCAGTTACTGACCTTTTCAACTTGACTGTGACAGACCTCAGGGTTCATAAATACTGTCACCAACCAGTATCTTAAACACTTATGACACAGATCTTAAACACTTTCCCAAAAGTGAACTCAAAGGAAACAAGGCTGCAGCCCAGAGCAGAGGCCCAGCCCCACCTACTCACCGAGGTGGCCACGGCCAGGCGGTGCCTCCCAGACAGTGCTCACACCGCCGTCTGCAGCTCCATGCGCTTCCAGCTGTAACAGTGGAGTGCCCCATACTTTTGCGTTAGGGTTTAGCTCTGAAACTTTGGCTGTTGGTACCTAAGAAAAAATATGATGTGTTTATTTGTATTCAAATTCCAATCACTGCAATTTTACTTACTAATTCAGAGTTAAAACACATCCATGCTAGAGAATTTATGTGAAAAAGGCTGAACCTATTTACAAATACTTTTAGGGAGAAATCAGATGCACAAAAGTGATCAAAGTTGATGTACTCAGAACTCTACTCACCAGATGTTAATTTCATATCAAGTGAAAGGCTCTCAAGAAATGGGAATCAAAGTCTTGCCTTCATGGGGTATCTGATCAACTTTTTTAACTGGTGACTCAGTTATTTCAGTCTGGTCCAGACTACCCAACACAATTCAAAGATTTGCAAATCTGAGAACCGATGGATGAAACTCTAAAGCTTGAACACTGCTAAAGGTTAAAGGCCATAGAAAATCAAAGAGTCATTGTGGAGAGGCGCTAGATGCGGACACCCTGTGACTGTGCCCATTTCCAGTCACGTGACCCCCAGGCTGTTCCAAACACACTGGCCCTCGACTCCCTGGGCTCATCTGTCAGAACACTTCCAGATGTCTGCTTGGCTGGCTCACGCCTTTGCGTCCCTTGGGGACTGCTAGGGTCTTTCCTGGCACACCTCACTAAACCCACCACCACCCTTGAATTTTCTCTCTCCTGCTTACAAATCCTGAAGAGTCCCCCAAATCTAAAAGAAGCTGATGTCCTGGGGCAGCCACCCCAATTCCTAAGCAAGCCTGGCCACAACCTGCATTCTCCAGGCACAGCACGTCACAACCCCACCAAGCAGGGCCAGGGCTGCAAAAAGGGAACAGGCCGGGTCCCAGGAGCCCAGACAGGAGCTCCACGCTGGGAGCAGCTTCCTGGTGCCACCCAGAAAGGCCGTCTCTAAGGCCAGTGCACCGTGATGAGCCAAGTAGGAAACAATGTGTGGGTCAACAACCTTAAAAAAAAAAAAAAGCATAATAAATTCACTCTAGCTGGGATGACTGACAGTTGCAGTGAAAAAACGATTTGTGAAACTGAGGTAGAGGCTGATATGGATAAAGTTATAGAGTTTCCTCTGTCCATACCTCAAGGCATGGACAATAAACATCACGCCCAGAACCAGGCACCTACATGGGGGCTGATCTGGAGTCCTTCTAAATTTTAAGTACCAGACAGGGCAAAGAACAGGGTACCCCTTCTCCTTCAAGAATGTTTCCCTCAAGAAGCATGGAGTCTTCAAGCTCCCTTCTTGTGTGACATCTAAACTTCCAGCTCATTGCTGGACTCTGCTCCTGCACGTCCACCTGTGTCTTCAACACACACTTCTGACATCCTCAGTGAGTGCCAAGCACAGCACGAGGTGGTCCAGGAACAAGGCAGACAGGACTGCACCAAGCACAGTAACAGACAGCCTCCACACCTCATGGGCACCACTGCCCTCCTCAGCAGGTACACCTTTTCTCTCTGCTCTTTTTCTTCAAATTCAGGCCTTTATTCCTTCCTATACTAATACTGTCATAACCCACCTCTTCTGGTTACACCCAGTCTCGTTCTCCCACGTGACACACGTCAAGTTTTCCGCCCACAGAACAGACCCCTGACCTCATGGACACACTATACATTCTCTAAATTCCTAACTCCAACCTGCACTTTGCATGAGGTCTTCCTCGTTTTTAGCATCACCTGCAGTTGGCTATACTGCATCACCAACACACATTTTATAACACACACACACACACACAGTCCTGGAAACACACTGCCCACAAACAACATCCTGAAAGCCACGCAGGCCTCGGGCTCCTCCCCCTCCGCTCGCCCAAAAGGCATGTCCCGTCCTCCCCATAGGCTCCCGATGTCCACTCTGGGCACACTCTAAGACACACACACTCTGGGCACACTGACACCTGCAGTCCTGAGCCCAGCAGGGAGCTGCCTGTGAAACATGTGGGAGGAACCAATGTTTTGTGATGTAATAACATAAAATTCTACTTTCTACTATTTGACAACTTGTACAAGGTTTTATGCCACAGCTGACTGGAACACTGCCGCCCTCCCCCCCCCCCCCCCCCGGCAAGATACTGCCTCCGGCCCCCGCGCGCCCCCCCGCACCACCCCTACCCGGCACAACTGACTACTTCTACAGTAGGTAATCAGGCATCAGGGGCTTCACACAATCTCCAGCAGTCAGTCAGGATTCAAGGGATATTCTGAGGTATGACGGGGATGCAAGAACAGAGATGTGACAGCCAGCTGGGTGCCAGGCACACCCCACGCACGCACCTGAGTTGAGTCATGACAGCCCCATGACACAAGTAAGGAAACCAAGGCAGAGGAAGGTTAAGTAACTCGCCCACAAAAATGATTCTAATTAGAAAACTGTGTTCTAATATCAAGAAAACAAAACATTTATCAAGAGCTCATTAACTTCTTGTAACTCACATGAGAAACAACTTGTACTAAACAAACACATTTCTTCAAAATGCAGCTATTTGCCTGCAGTCACAGGGACCTCCAACTGATTGTCAACAATTCAAGTTTCATCTGTGTGACTTCCTAAGTCTTATTTTTCCCCTGAAAAGTCATGGCCAAGCAATAGTTGGTAGAACTAGCAGTGAGCTGACCTTAGTGGCCACATTCTGAAGCGATTCTACACAAATGACCCGTGTTACTCTTTGAAGAGTGCAGTATCCCCAAATTTTGACACTCAAAGAAACACTACCCCCTCAGTGCTATGCTCCATTAACAAAAATAAATAACCTACCAACTCACACACTTTGGCCAGGAAATAAAACCATCCCACTGACAAGTTAGTGAGTAGGAACCAGAACACCGAGCATCAGAGAAGGGGGAGGCAGATGGAGAATGTAAGACAGGTGAGATATGGAAGGGAAAGAAGTGCCCATTTTCTAAAGTTTAAGTGAGCCTGGACTAGTACTGGATTGGCACTAAGTTTAGCAACTCAGAGCAATTCAAAGACTTCACATCATGACATCTGTAACTCTGGCTTGTTACCTATAAAACAGCATAATAGCAGCTATAATGAGATGTCTGCACAGGCACTTTGAGGACTGGAGTTTTGAACAAAAAGCAGTACCAGTAAGTGTAGCGTGTCAGGCGAACACATTGCCAGGCACATGGCGCAGCTGACAGCTAACTCAGAGCAGCGCACACGCACCTCACCCTCCCGTGCAAGAGCAGGAGCCCTGTGTGCTCCACCTGAGAGACAGGTGTGGACAGCTGGGGAGAGCTGTCAGCCACGTCCACTGAGGGAAGCAGTTAAGTGGTGCTCGCCTCCAGAACTACTGTAGGAATAAAACTGATTAACCTGAACATAACTGTTTTGGGAAAAACTCCCAAATCTGAGCATGAAATAGAAAAAGGTTAGTGGATAAATTACAGAATTTAATTTCTACTTGCTTGTTTTCATATAATAGGCATAATATTTGAGCCACATCTATCTGTTCACTATTACTATTTCTCTTGCCTAATACAACAAAAACCACTAAAAATAAACATGGAATGAATTCGATTTTGCTACTACAAGTATATGTGCCCAAAGGACTGCATCAAGAACAAGACTAACTTCCGGTTTCTTGAAAGTTTGCATTTATTACAGAAATTCTAGGAAGATGCTCAAACAACCTGCTCAGTGCAGGATCACGTGCTGGTTTGGTTCTCCCAAACCAGTGGGGCCTGGGTGGTGAGGATCCCAAAGCCCTGCAGGTGCTTCTGATGAGAAGAGAGAACCAACATCCTGGAGTCAGTTAAAAGCACCAACCGTTACCTCCCTGGACGGCTGCCAAGCAAAAGCAGTAGAAAGCAGAGATTTCAACTCCTTTGTGTTCTCCAAGTGTAACCTTCTGCGTGATTTTAAACATCCAATGGGCCAAATGTTTGTTCCACTCCACAAGGAGCCAGTGGCGAGGACAGGATGGATGAAGACAGGGCAGGGCAGCCTCCACAGACAGCCATTCCTGATGACCTGTACCACAGGCACTAGTGCTCCAAGTCCACATGTGGATCCTAGCTTCAATATACTAAGAGGGAACCGAATTCACACTCTGCAGTTTGGAAATGATTAAACTGATGCTATACTAACTTCGTTTTATAACAACATTGAAACAACTAACAATTGTTTAGAATAAATCTTTGTTAATTCCAAGTTAAAAAGCAAAATGAAAGATTAGCACATCACAGCAATAAAAACTGATACAGCATACTTACTAAGTGTGCACCTGTCTCTTGCCATCCCCAAATGACAGTATCTTCTGCCACTGGTAGCTGAAAAGGAGGCTTTTCCATCCAAAACAAAGACATCTCCAGGTCCTGGGGCTTACAGTGCAGGTCCTCACTAAAGATTTGCTCATCTTCTAAGGTATCTTTCATGACTGTATCAGTCCATGGACAGCCCACTTGATATCTGCAACCATCTGCTGGCCCCTCAGAAAACACCTGACTTGCCAGCTCCACCATCGGGTAGCAGGAAAGTGCACTCAGAAACTGGGGATGCTGATGCCCTGGGGGGCTCCGCAAATCCCCCTCAGACAGCTCTTCAGACACAAGCGACAGGGCAGGGTACTCACAATCTGGGACGGCCACCTCCCTGCTGTCACCTGGGACAACAGGAATCCCCTGTGGCCCGTCCACTAGGGCAGGGTAAACACCAGTCACGCAGGAGCACCCTGCACGAAAAACCCCTAACTCCACTCTTTCAGAAACCACCAAGCCCATGTCCCCTTGTAAAGCAGGTCCCTGCACTGTGGGCCTGGTACCGCTCTGGATGAAAGGGCATGCGCGTGCACCTGTCCCACACAGGCCTGCGTGACTGGCAGTGCCGGGCCCACCACAGTCTTCCTGCAGACGCAGTGCCTCCTCCTCTTCTCCACCCGTCAGCTCTGGTTCTTTCAGCCCTGACGCTCGCCCACCAGAGGCCTCAGGAGTGTCTCCGGCTGACTGGGAGAGAACCTGCTTTGGCAGAGGACCGCCACCACTGTGCACAGGGCTCACCCGCATACCTTCCAAGTCCTGCATGCCTGGGGCCGAACTCTTGCTTACAGGTGGTGCAAGGCTGAGATCCTCATGACTGCCATCATTCACTCGGTAGGTATTGTTCCTTCCTGTGTAAGCTGTCTCAAAGTCAGGATTCTTTGCTTCACCAGAACTGACACAAGCAAGCACACTCTGACTGGGCACTGCTGTGCGTTTCTGTGCATTTGCTTCCCAATCAAAGGCTGTTCGGGGGTCTACCTGGACCCTCTCTGTGGCAGCTGTCCCGGTGCCCCTGTGACTGGCTCTCGGGGGTTCCTGCTCAGAACTCTCTGGTCTGTAAGAGTCCTTCCCTGAGCTCTTCACACACGACTCACCCTCTGTTTCACTCTGCTCTTCAGCGCAGGTGAAAACACCTACAGAGGAAATGAGGTCACTTGAGGGCCACATGGAGCCGAGGAGGGACTTGCTGTGTGGAGGTCCTCCCTGTGAGTCTCGGGACATCCCTGGCCCAGCTGCAGCCCACACTGCACACACCATGTTTCGGCCCTGGGCCCAGGCCTTGCTGGCCCTGGCGTTCACACTCAGGTCCACCTGGGTGGCAGCTCTCCACTCAGAAGCCCTCCTACCACAAGCCTCATCTTCCAAAACGCTAGTGTCACCCTCATCCTGGTAAGATGGATGATCCCGAGACAGCAAAGACAAGCCGGCCTTGTCTGCATGCGGGCCGCATCCACTTTCCACACTGCGGTTGCCCAGGTGCTGCTCCTCCGTAAGCACCAAGGGCCTCAGGTCGCTGCCTCTGTGAGGGGCTGGCTCTTGGAAATTTGCATGAGTAGGCAGAAATCTAAAGGTCCCTGAAGTGATACATCTTACTGAACTTAAATTGATTCTATCGCAACTTACAGAAAGGATTCTGCAGTTTGATCTGCTAACATCTAAACTGGAACAATCGCTGCCTTTCAGTGGTTTTGCAGAGTTATTCGCTCCTTCCCTTCCAGAGTTTAAACTCTCATCTGCATGAGCTGTTACAGTCCCACAATCACTGTCTCTCTCAACAAGTGAAGTGCCACTGATTACAGTACTCTGTGAATCAGTCACCAGACCCCCAGGCTGTGAACTGCCACGCGATCTCCCTTCAGGGATGGTGCATGCACTCACTAGGCCGTCAGCGTCTGTGTGGATGTTTAAGGTGGGGAGTGTGCCCACATTACGGAATGCGCTCCTTTCTGTGTCAGCTTCAGGGAAGCTGGAGAAGGTCTGTGCCAGCAAGGCACCAACGTCTGTGGCACAGAGTGGGTCACTGTCACTCACCAGGGCAGAGCAAGGTTGAGCTTTCTCACCAAGAGCCCACTCTCTCTCCCTTGGGAGTGGCCTGACCTGCAGGGACAACTTCGCCCCAGGGGCCTCCGACCCCCCAGGCCCATGGCCAGCACTGTCTGGCAGCTGGGCCCCTCTGTGGGCCCCCTCAGAGGTGACAGCTGGACAGCTCTGGGGAGCTGTAGCTGTTTCACACACATGAGCACACAGCTCATCTCCACCTTCTGGGCCGTCGGGATCAACAGCACAAATACTGTAAAACCTGCTCTCTCGGGAATTCCTACACCGTTTGCAGTCACCACAAACAAGACCTCTGCCTGCCCTCTCCTCACCACTCAGATCTGAGGAGTCAGCAGCACTACCAATATGAACAGTGACCAGCACCTTGTTCCCCACCTCGGAGCTTTCCCAGGTGGCTGGGCAGTGGCAGGGAGGGTGGTGGCCAAGGCCCTGGTCCGGGGGCGCCAGGGCTGGAGAGCAGGGCCCCTCACCAGCAGGGAGTCCCCCACACGGAGGGCCCCGGGCACCTTCACCACCGTGCCCCATGGTGGTGACGTCAGGGTTCCCGTCAGCCTCACCTATGCGTCCAGACCCAGTAAAGAGCCCGGACGTGGGAGAGGAGTCCAGCAGCCGCCCAGGCACTGGGCCCTGTCTGCGTGCCAGCCTTGCCAAAACCCCAGCCCACATGCTAACCCTGCGTCCACCATCAGGAAGCTCCTCATGTCCAAAGGCACTGAATAATGAAGATAAAGTTTTACTTATCTTGCTCTCCGGTTCCTTCTCCTCCACTGATTTTTGTAACAGGCCAATTTTTTCATTGTCATTGTCACTACTTAATTCTTTGCGGAAGCAACAACCCATGTTCAAAAGTTCAAAAACTCACATAACAATGCCTGTTGCTTTCTGAGCCTCCACAAGTGCATCTCCCACTAACTTTCTATGGTTTCTGACGAGAAGCCGACACCCAGATCCCAAAAATAACCGTCGCACAGCAGTCACATGTCACTGCCACTCAAGTCCCAAATCCGAATCACAGCAGACCTGCCCAGTGGCAATCTCCTCATGCCCGACAGTTCAAACAGCACCCAGAGTCCAAACACACACATAACACAGGAGATCTTTCTGGTATTTTTCTTATTTTCATAAATCCAATAGAAAACTAACATTATTATCCAAGCCAGAAGCAGTCACTACAGAGTTTGGTTTTTTATACCATTTCAGCATTCTCTGAATTGCATTTCACGGAATGGTGGCAACCAAAGGACTTAACATATATATTCTCCCCAAAGGGAAACAACAGTAAAAATGTGTTCTTTAAAATTCTTAGGTTCTTATAGTTGTCAGTATTCAGTAATGATCATGCTAGGCACAAAACTGGAATGGTGTCCAGTAAAAGATGTATATTGAAGGGTTCCCTGTGAATAGTATATGCTGTCTGGGGTTTGCATTAAAACACACCTGGCCTGAAAATAAAGAAGTAAATACATACAGACATAACACTTTCAAATACCATGTGTGCAGAGGGGAGGAAAAAGAAAAAGCAAACTACAAGGGTGGGAACTATTCAAGTCAAAATGGGCACACTGAGGTTTGTTTTATTACTGTATGTCTGCAGATGTTCAAAAGTTTTGGTAAAAAAACAAAACAGAAAGAGCAAGAGAAACAAAGAAAGAAAACTGACACCTGCAGCCCAGTCCAGGGAGCGCAAAAGCTCCCAAATGAAGCCCTTCTTTGAGCAGGAGGAGTGCAGTTATCGTGCATCCCATGGCCCAGGGCCATGAGCACCACAATGGATATGAACTTACTTCAACATCCGTAAGCTTTGTTCTCTGAATAAGAGATTCTTTTTCTTCAGTTCAGTTCAGTCGCTCAGTCGTGTCTGACTCTTTGCAACCCCATGAATGGCAGCACGCCAGGCCTCCCTGTCCATCACCACTCCAGGAGTTCACTCAAACTCATGTTCATCAAGTTGGTGATGCCATCCAGCCATCTCATCTCCTGTTGTCCCCTTCTCCTCCTGCCCCCAATCCCTCCCAGCATCAGGGACTTTTCCCATAAGTCAACTCTTCGCATGAGGTGGCCAAAGTATTGGAGTTTCAGCTTTAGCATCAGTCCTTCCATTGAACACCCAGGACTGATCTCCTTTAGAATGGACTGGTTGGATCTCCTTGCAGTCCAAGGGACTCTCAAGAGTCTCCTCCAACACCACAGTTCAAAAGCATCAATTCTTTGGCGCTCAGCTTTCTTCACAGTCCAACTTTCACATCCATACATGACCACTGGAAAAATCATAGCCTTGATTAGACGGACGCAAAGTAATGTCTCTGCTTTTTAATATGCTATCTAGGTTGGTCATAACTTTCCTTCCAAGGAGTAAGTGTCTTTTAATTTCATGGCTGCAGTCACCATCTACAGTGATTTTGGAGCCCAAAAAATAAAGTCTGACACTGTTTCCACTGTTTCCCCACCTATTTCACATGAAGTGATGGGACCAGAGACCATGATCTTAGTTTTCTGTAAGTTGAGGTTTAAAGCAACTTTTTCACTCTCATCTTTCACTTTCATCAAGAAGCTTTTTAGTTCCTCTTCACTTTCTGCCATAAGGGTGGTGTCATCTGCATATCTGAGGTTACTGATATTTCTCCTGGCAATCTTGATTCCAGCTTGTGCTTCCTCCAGCCCAGGGTTTCTCATGATGTACTTTGCATATAAGTTAAATAAGCAGGGTGACAATAAACAGCCTTGACGTACTCCTTTTCCTATTTGGAACCAGTCTGTTGTTCCATGTCCAGTTCTAACTGTTGCTTCCTGACCTGCATATAGGTTTCTAAACAGGCAGGTCAGGTGGTCTGGTATTCCCGTCTCTTTCAGAATCTTTCACAGTTTATTGTGATCCACACAGTCAAAGGCTTTGGCATAGTCAATAAAGCAGAAATAGATGTTTTTCTGGAACTCGCTTGCTTTTTTGACGATCCAGAGGATGTTGGCAATTTGATCTCTGGTTCCTCTACCTCTTCTAAATCCATCTTGAACGTCTGGAAGTTCACGGTTCACATATTGCTGAAGCCTGGCTTGGAGAATTTTAAGCATTACTTTACTAGTGTGTGAGATGAGTGCAATTGTGCGGTAGTTTGAACATTCTTCGGCATTGCCTTTCTATGGGCTTGGAATGAAAACCGACCTTTTCCAGTCCTGTGGCCACTGCTGAGTTTTCCAAATTTGCTGGCATATTGAGTGCAGCACTCTCACAGCATCACCTTTCAGGATTTGAAATAGCTCCACTGGAATTCCATCACCTCCACTAGCTTTGTAGTAATGCTTTCCAAGGCCCACTTGACTTCACATTCCAGGATGTCTGGCTCTAGATGAGTGATCACACCATCATGATTATCTGGGTCATGAAGATCTTTTTTGTACAGTTCTGTGTATTCTTGCCACCTCTTCTCAATATCTTCTGCTTTTTTTTACGTCCATACCATTTCTGTCCTTTATCAAGTCCATCTTTCCATGAAATGGTCCCTTAGTA
The DNA here is from genome assembly GCA_935064755.1 of Tragelaphus eurycerus. Taxonomy (NCBI): domain Eukaryota; kingdom Metazoa; phylum Chordata; class Mammalia; order Artiodactyla; family Bovidae; genus Tragelaphus; species Tragelaphus eurycerus. Next base: position 691,546 of record CAKXYN010000202.1, on the reverse strand, counting down.
TCTCTAATTTTCTTGAAGAGATCTCTAGTCTTTCCCATTCTGTTGTTTTCCTCTATTTCTTTGCACTGATCGCTGAGAAAGGCTTTCTTATCTCTCCTTGTTATTCTTTGGAACTCTGCATTCTTTTGCTTGCTGCTGCTGCTGCTGCTGCTAAGTTGCTTCAGTCGTGTCCGACTCTGTGCGACCCCATAGACGGCAGCTCACCAGACTCTGCCATCCCTGGGATTCTCCAGGCAAGAACACTGGAGTGGGTTGCCAGTGCCTTCTCCATTGTGTGAAAGTGAAAAGTGAAAGTGAAGTCGCTCAGTCGCGTCCGACTCGTAGCAACCCCACGGACTGCAGCCTACCAGGCTCCTCCATCCATGGGATTTTCTAGGCAAGAGTACTGGAGTGGCTTGCCATTGCTTACTATGATTCAAATATGACATTTTGAAAACAAAATCATTCTGTTAATTCTTTTGTGAGAGAGATTTTTCTATGTTAATCTACAAGTTATGGCTGGTGGACTTCTAACATTTTATAAAACACTGATAGTTTTTGATTAAAAAAAAACAGCTTAGGAATTCTGCTTAAACATGATGATAGCAATTCAATCTGACTGTTCTACACTATCCTCCCCCTGATTACCAAATCTCATCTTGCTTTGTAAGGCCACCCCTCTCAACTGTGCAGAACAACTCTCTTATGCCCACATGCCGCCCACTCTTCAAGTGTCTGGGAAAGCATCCTAGCAGTAAATGCACCACTGACTCTCTCAAACTGGGGGATCTGTAGGCTCTCTCAAAGATGCAAACACAAACATAGGTTTAAGAGTGCGTTGTTGCTAGGCAACAACACTTAACTGACCTAGTAAAAGTCTCTCAGTGGTGTCCAACTCTGCAACTCCATGGACTGTAGCCTGCCAGGCTCCTCTGTCCATGCAAGAACAGCGGCTGTTCCCTTCTCCAGGGGATCTTCCCAATCCAGGAATCAAACTGGGGTCTCTTACACTGCAGGCGGATTCTTTACCAGCTGAGCTACCAGGGAAGACCTAACCTACTGAGAAAAGAATTGAATCTAGTATATCATTTCATTCATGCCCAGGGAAGGCTAGGTGACACCAAGGTGTACACAGAAGTAAATTGATAAAAGCACTAGGAAGTTGTTCACTTGGCACTCAGCAGTTCAGGCTGCAGAAAACTCAAAGAAATTCTTGGTAACGTACCATGAGCACTTGGTGAAGGAGCTTTCATTTTAGTGAAATACCACCTGCCAGACTAAAAATGAATGTCACCAATTTGCATTATATAGGTTTAAGCAATCAAGTTTTATTTATATAAGAATTACATACAATAAGAATTTTTCAGTAGTTCTATGCAAAGGTCCATCTAGTCAAGGCTATGGTTTTTCCAGAGGTCATGTATGGATGTGAGAGCTGGACTGTGAAGAAGGCTGAGCGCCGAAGAATTGATGCTTTTGAACTGTGGTGTTGGAGAAGACTCTTGAGAGTCCCTGGGACTACAAGGAGATCCAACCAGTCCATTCTGAAGGAGATCAGCCCTGGGATTTCTTTGGAAGGAATGATACTAAAGCTGAAACTCCAATACAATGGCCACCTCATGCGAAGAGTTGACTTACTGGAAAAGACTCTGATGCTGGGAGGGATTGGGGGCAAGAGGAGAAGGGGACAACAGAGGATGAGATGGCTGGATGGCATCACCGACTCGATGGACCACGCCAGGCAGGCGTGGTGTGCTGCGATTCATGGGGTTGCAAAGAGTCCGACACCAATGAGCAACTGAACTGAACTGATACCATTAAAAAGACAATTTTAAATCAATGACAATCTTTAAAAAGTTCTTACTTAAAAGGTTATGAAAAATGTGGGGAAGTGGAGTAAGAAAATGTACATCTTTTAGAATGTGTTTGAGCTTACATGACGATCAGTATAAAGCAAGTAGATACAGTTATGGGTTAAATACTGGAGAACCAGGGTAACCACACATCAAAAAAATACAATGGATTCACAAAAAACAAACAAACAAAAAGACTCAAGAATAATAATGAAAGAAAACCATTAACTACAAAAGGAAAAACAAAAATAAACAAATAAAAAATACAAAATTAACTGCAAAACAAGGTTTAAGATGGCAATAAATACATACTAATAAGTAATTACTTTAAATGCCAATGGACTAAATGTTCCGATCAAAAGACAGTGTCAGACTGGATAACACAACAAGAACCTACAGTATGCTACCTATAGGAGAGCACTTCAGGGCAAAAGACACATACAAACTAGAAATGAGACAGGAAAAGACATTTCATACTCAGGGAAATGACAACAAAGTGGAGTTGGCAATAGTCATATCAGACACAACAGACTTTAAAACAAAAACCACAAAGAATGACAAAGTAGGACACATATAAAAGCATCAACACAAGAGGCAGACATAGTATTTGTTAACATATATGCACCCAATACAGGAGCACTTGATACGTAAAACAAACACTACAGACATAAATGGAAAAAATGGATGGGAATATAGTACAGTAGATTTTAACATTCCACTGACATAAATGGACAGATCTTTCAGACAGAAAATAAGAAGGCAACAAAGATCTTGAGTGACAAAACAGAATAATTAGATTTAATTGATATTTCCAGGATGTTACATCCAAAAAAACCAGAACACACATTCTTTTTAAGAGTGCACGAACACTCTCTAGGGCACAAAAAAAGCCTCAACAAACCAAATAGAACAGAAATTATTTCAAGCATCTTTCCTGACCACAACAGCATAAAAGTAGAACATCAACCACAGAAAGAGAAGAGAGAAAAAAACAACTGCATAAGCTACTAGGAGACCACTGGGTCAACAATGAAATCAAAGATGAAATTTTAGAATTACTTCTAAACAAATGACAATGAAGATGCAACCATACTAAAACTGTGAGATGCAGCAAAAGCAGTTCTAAGAGGAAAGTTCACAGTGATACAAGACTTCCACAAAAAAAGAAGAAAAAAATCTCAAATAAACAACCTAATCTACCACCTAAAGAATTAGAAAAGGAACAATAAACAGAACCGAAAGCTGGAAGATAGTAAGACATAATAAAGATCAGAGAGGACACAGAAAATTAAGAAAAAGATCATAAAACCAAGAACTAGTTTTTTGAAAGGATAAACAAAAGTAACAAACCTCTGACCAGGCTGACCAAGAAGAAAAAAGAAATACAACTGAACAAAATAAGAAATTAAAGAGGAAAAGTAACAACCAATACCATGGAAATACAAAATACTGTTAAAGAAAATATTATGAACAGTTAGTTATATGTCAACAAAACAGACAACTTAAAAGAAATGGACAAATTTCTAGAAATACATAGCCCAATGAAACTAAGTGAAGAATTAGATAATTTGGACAGATCACTAGATGTGAAATACAATCTGCAATTTAAAAACAACAATAAACTCCATGCAAACAAGAGTCCAGGCCTGGATGACTTCTCTGGGGAACTCTACCTAACACACAACGAAGAGCTGACACCTATGCTTCTCAAACTCTTCCAAACAACTGAAAAGAAAAGGACATTCTCAGTCATCCTACAAAGCCACCATCACCTCTGTAGGACATAAAACTTTTCAGAAGGCCAAAAAATTATAGAAGGAAAAAAAGTATGAGAGTTGATTTTATTCTAAAGGGCAACTTGGTTACTTTTTAATTGAATTTTTTATTTTTGGTAACTCAGTTACCTAATCCATATAAACAATAATAGCTTTAAAATTCTTTTCTATATCATTAGGTGAAGTTATTAAGTGAAAGTCGCTCAGTCGTGTCTGACTCTTTGTGACCCCATGGACTAATATAACACAGTTCATGGAATTCTCCAGGCCAGAATACTGGAGTAGGTAGTCTTTACCTTCTCCAGGGGATCTTCCCAACCCAGGAATTGAACTGAGGTCTCCTGCACTGCAGGCAGATTCTTTGCCAGCTCAGTCACAGGGAATACAATTAAAAAAACCTATTTGTGGATTACAAATTTACATCTCAGGCCCTACCTCCCTAATTAGGACCAACTGGCACTAGTGACCCACTTCACTGCTCACTTAAATTTTTAACAGGTGGATTTTCTCTCCACAAAGCTTTACTCCTCCAGATTTTTTCATCTCCAAAATAGAACCATCATCCATTAAATTACTCAACTATCCCTGATCGATTTTTCCCTCACCCCAATCCCTACATCCAATCCATAAATTGGTGCCATTTATTGATTTCCAGGAAATCCAAAATCCATTCATTTCAAGTCTAAGCCACCATGATTTCTCACCTTACTTACCAGTTCTTTAACTTGGTTTCTTTGCTTCTATTCTTGGTGGCAAGAATACACAGAAGAACTATACAAAAACATCATGACCCAGATAACCACAATGGGGTGATCACCCACCTAGAGCCAGACATCCTGGAATGCAGAGTCAAGTGGGCCTTAGGAAGAATCACTATGAACAAAGCTAGTGGAGGTGATGGAATTCTAGTTGAGCTATTTCAAATCCTAAAAGATGATGCTGCTAATGTGCTGAACTCAATACGCCAGCAAATTTAGAAAACTCAGCAGTGGCCACAGGACTGGAAAAGGTCAGTTTTCATTCCAATCCCAAAGAAAGGCAATGCCAAATAATGTTCAAACTACAGCACAACTGCACTCATCTCACATACTAGGCAAAGTAATGCTCAAAATTCTCCAAGCCAGGCTTCAACACTATGTGAACCATGAATTTCCAGATGTTCAAGCTGGATTTAGAAGAGGCAGAGGAACTAGAGATCAAATTGCCAACATCCACTGGATCATACAAAAAGCAAGAGAATTCCAGAAAAAAATCTACATCTGCTTATTGACTACACCAAAGCCTTTGACTGTGTGGATCACAACAAACTGTGGAAGATTCTGAAAGAGACGGGAATACCAGACCACCTTACCTGCCTCCTGAGAAGTCTGTATGCAGGTCAAGAAGCAAGTTAGAACTGGACATGGAACAACAGGCTGGTTCCAAATAGGAGTATGTCAAAGCTCTATACTGTCACCCTGCTTATTTAACTTATATGCAATATGAGTACATCATGAGAAACGCTGGGCTGGATGATGCACAAGCTGAAATCACGATTGCTGGGAGAAATATCAATAACCTCAGATATGCAGATGACACCACCCTTATGGCAGAAAGTGAAGAGCTAAAAAGGCTCTTGATAAAAGTGAAAGAGGAGAGTGAAAAACCTGGCTTAAAGCTCAACATTCAGAAAACTAATCATGGCATCTGGTCCCATCACTTCATGGGAAATAGATGGGGAAACACGGGAAACAGTTTCAGACTTTATTTTTTTGGGTTCCATAATCACTGCAGATGGTGACTGCAGCCATGAAATTAAAAAACAGTTACTCCTTGGAAGGAAAGTTATGACCAATTTAGATAGCATATTAAAAAGCAGAGACATTACTTTGTGTCCGTCTAGTCAAGGCTATGATTTTTCCAGTGGTCATGTATGGATGTGAAAGTTGGACTATGAAGAAAGCTGAGTGCCAAAGAATTGATGCTTTTGAACTGTGGTGTTCGAGGAGACTCTTGAGAGTCCCTTGGACTGCAAGGAGATCCAACCAGTCCATCCTAAGGGAGATCAGTCCTGAATATTCATTGGAAGGACTGATGCTGAAGCTGAAACTCCAATACTTTGGCACCTGATGTGAAAAACTGAGTCACTGGAAAAGACCCTGATGCTGGGCAAGACTGAAGGCAGGAGAAGGGGACAACAGAGCATGAGATGGTTGGATGGCATCACTGACTCGATGGACAACAAAAAGAGTTTGAGCAAGCTCCGGGAGTTGGTGACAGACAGGGGAGCCTGGTGTGCTGCAGTCCACGAGATCACTAAGAGTCAGACACAACTGAGTGACTGAATTGAACTGATTCTTGGCTCACTACAATATATTCTATTAATACAATGAAGTCAAAGTAATCTTTTTATAAGTCATGTTATTCCCCACCTAAAATCCTCTATCTCTATCCCAAATTAATTTCAACCACTCAGAGACAATGCAAAACTGTTCCCAAATGCTGACAAGAGCTAGGTTTTGCTTCTGGTATTACTTTCTACTTGTTTCTCTTTCTAAAGGAAATAACACATGCCAAAGAGGATGTATCTCTTCTTGAGTCGGCTCTGAAGCTGCCGAGGCTGCCCAGGTTCAAATCCTGGACAGATGAGCAATCTTAGGGAAACTGCTAAAGCCTCTCTGCTCTCAGTTTCCTCCAGTTAAGATCACTTTTTACATTCACTGATTGGCTAGACTTGCAAACAGTTACAACTCAATAAGGGTATTATTTGGGGAAGGAGGTTAGCAGAGAGCTGTATAACAATTGGCAACACCATGGCCAAAATGCAAACCTGCTTGTGAATTATTCAGACATTTATTTGGGCGTTCCTAAGGCCATTCTCCTCCTACTTACACTGCATGCAACTCTAGGAGAAAGACTAAACCTTAAAAAAAAAGACTGGTTCCCAAATCAGACCGCTAAGCACAGACACTTTGCAGTTGCACAAGTGCAGACTATGAAGGGTCAGTACTCAGAGCCACCACACCAACTCAGCTGTCCACACACAGGTGTGCCATTATAATGCCAGTTAGAAAAACGTTCAAAGCAATGTCATTTATGATAGCAGGAAAAAAAGAAACACATTTAATGTAACAAAAAACTGAACAGCTAAAGAAATGATGGCAAATCAACATAAAATACCACAGGGCAAGTACAAGGGTATATACAGATGAAGTCTGCTATGGGGGGAAAGCATGAGGTAAAATATGTATAAACATACTGTTTAAAATTACATAAAAATGTATGTACTCTTTAACAAGACTTCCACTTCCTACAGAATGAAAATCTGTTATAAAGTTTTAAAGAACACACATGTTGTGAGCCCAGATGGTCTCTTAATGATGATCCCCTCTAGTTCTAGTATTTAGTGATCCTATGAAAACCTAAAGTGTGCAAATACTCTGAAAAACTGGTAAGCAGAATACACATACTTTACAATAACAGATGTCAGAGATGTGTTCTGTGACACCAAAGCTGGACCAAGAACCAGCCATGTAATACTCGATTGTAAGACATGAACTCTTTACAATGACAAAGAAATCATGTGCAGACAGCACTAGTTGCAAATCATTTCTCTACAGAAATGAATATTGAATGCTGGCTCAAGTGTTACACTTCTTTTCTAGGCAGGTCTTATAGCAATTGTTTTCCATAACGTAATTTAAAAAACAAGCGAACCCCAAACCAAAACCCACCCATAGAATCCAAATATCTAGTTGTATGCCCTAACATGGGTTTTAAAGACATGTGAATATTATATCAGACCATGAATCAACCAAGAGGATGTGGGAGATTTAATCTAAAACAGTTTTTTAAATCTGTCAGTGATTCCTGTATAATGTTAACTCTTATACTTGACTTTAAAATCAGTGTAAGATACAGTATGCAAAAAACCTACATACATAATAATGATAAAATACAGTAGTTTGGAGGACACCCTTCATTTTTTAAAATTCTGCCTTATTAAAAATATATCAACAATGCAATCCCTGCCTTTAACTTCTATATGAGCTGCTTATAAGTTGGGGTGTAGATGAGGCTGCTATAAATTTTTTAATATTACTTTTAAAAATTTACATTTACTTTAAAAGAGACTTAATTTTAAAATTCTGTAGGACTTATGAGATCACTTAGAAGACTGCCAATCTAAACGTGCCTGACTCCAAACGCATCTGATATGTGAAAACGCAGTGAAACCAATGTTCTCAGTAAAAACTTAATATGACTTCTGTGCTTTAAGGAATACAGGCTGTTGAAATGTAAAGTTAATCACATACAGACTAGATGATCAGTGAACCATTAATAACACTGTGATGAAGAGATGAATACACGTGGCACTCAGCTGTCTGTAGAGCTACACGCACACACCAGGAGAGAATACACAGTACTGACATATACTGTTCCCAAGTGGGTCCTCCCCCACTCTCTTTTTGGGGAACATTCACATTTTCTAATTTCTTTACAATTAATATTTACTATAATGCTTCCCTGGTGGCTCAGAGGTTAAGCGTCGCCCGCAATGGAGACCTGGGTCGATCCCTGGGTCGGAGATCCCCTGAGAGGAAATGGCAACCCACTCCAGTATTCTTGCCTGGAGTCCCGTGGACGGAGGAGCCTGGTGGGCTACGATCCACGGGGTTGCAGGTCGGACACGACGCGACTTCACTTTCACTTTCTTTCTTTCATTGTCTGTGAGCTTTAGCTATGATTAATCTCTGAACTGAATTACCTGACTCAAAGCTGGAATGGAACTTGTCTGAGAAGTTGTCTGAGATATGGGACCATTCATCTGTAAAATTGAAAACACCAGACACACCATCACTACCATGCAAAAAACACATTTTCAAACCATGGTAATTTAGCAAAACAAAACCCACTGAGAAAAGCACACTTATATGACAAAGAAATTTAATGAGATAGTCAAAATGATGTAAGAGTCTTGAAATTTAAAATACTTTTAAATTCTGACTGGTGTTATTCCTTGTCATTTCAACTGGAAAAATTAAGAAAACCTACTTTTCCCAACATCATTTAGAAACTTTAAATATCATTGCCTGACATGATAATAGCTTACAATAAACAAATGTACTCAAAATTTAAAATCTGTATTATAATTTCTAGTTAACTCTTTAAATAAATATCACTACAATGGCTATCGTGTTATTATAATATTTATAAATCACTGCCTTTATCTTAGTGATTTTAAGTTCAAAGCTTTAAGTCTTAAGAACTATAATGCCCGTGTTTTCTCTATCACTTAGAAATCTGAAATTTCCTCTAAGTAAGCCCTAAGTATACTCAGAATTTACCCCTATATTTAACCATAAGTGTTCTGGGTAGAGTGCAGAGCCTGTTATCACAATAGAAGAGGGTGCACGGGCCAGCGCTGGCCTGGACGCCCACTCACCAGATGCGCGTTGTCTTTCCCTTCTTGGACTCGTTGGCCCTGCGGTTCAGCCACGACCTTAGCGTCCTGATCAGAAGTCATGAGCTGTTTACTTTGTGGCTCCACTGGGAGAAGTTCAATGTTAGCCAGAGAATCCTGTAAAACGACAGACAGTAAATCGGTATCTTGAAGTACAGAGGGTAATTTAATTCTAAAATGAAACTATTAAGCAGTTTTAAAATCCTCAAGTTTTCTAGGTCATATGTTTATCCCTCTGCAATCTAAGTAGTTTAAAGAAATGTGCCAATAATGCCCACCTTTCATACCCAAGAAATTACATTAAAAAAAAAGTTTCTTCTTCATATTAATTTGCTAACTATAATATCGTAAGATTTATAAACCAAATGCTAACATATACAAACCCACTCATGTCCAGAAATTCATTTTTTAAAAAGAGAAAATTATCAAAGTACTAGAACTCCAATTTGGGACTGATGAATGCCAAATTTACGTATATATAGAACTCTGTAATACTCTCAGAGGAAAACACAGGCAGAACACTCTGACATAAATCACAGCAACATCTTCTTGATCCATCTCCCACAATAATGTAAATAAAAAGAAAGAAAGAGGGCCGACTTAAAAGCTTTTGCTCAGCAAAGGAAACAATAAAACGAAAAGACAACACACAGATCGAGAAAATATTTGCCAACAATGCAACCAATAAGGGATTAGTCTCCAAAATTTACAAACAGCTTAAGACACCTAACAGCATCAAAATAAACAATCCACTCAAAAAATGGGAAAAGACCTGAAAAGACATTTCTCCAAAGATAAACAGATAAGCAACAGGCACAAGAAAAGATGTCAACATGGCTAGTTATTAGATAAACGCAAATCAAAACTACAATGGGATATCACCCCACACCAGTCAGAATGGTTAAATACAAAAAAACCCGCAAACAACAAATGCTGCAGAGGGTGTAGAGAGCGAGGAACCCTCCTACACTGCTGGTGGGAATGCTAACTGGTACAGCCACTATAGAGAAGAGTATGGAAGTTACTTAAAAAACTAAGAATAGAGCTACCATATGACCCTGCAATCCCACTCTTGGGCATGTATCTGGAGAAAAACATGACTCGAAAGGTTATATGCATCCCAATGTTCTTTATAGCCCTGTTTACAGTGGCCAAGACATGGAAACAACCTGAATGTCCATCAACAGGGGAATGGATGAAGATGTGGTACATACATACAATGGCATGTGTGAGTGTCCATGCTAAGTAGCTTCAGTTAGGATGGACTCTTTGTGACCCTACGGATTGTAGCCCTCCAGGCTCCTCTATTTATGGGATTCTCCAGGCAAGTATACTGGAGTGCGTTGCCAGGCCCTGCTTCAGAGGATCTTCCCAACCCAGGGGTTGAACCAGGGATTTTACATCTCCTGCATTGGCAGGTCTGGTCTTAACCACTGGCGCTTAATTCACTCCATGTGACACTCTCTAGGTTCCTTTATGTTGCTGCAAATGGCATTATTTGATTCTTTTAATGACTGAGTAATATATGATGGAATATTACTCAGCAATTAACAATGGAAACAGTGACAGACTTTATCTTCTTAGGCTCCAAAATCACTGCAGATAGTGACTGCAGCCATGAAATTAAAAGACACTTGCTCCTTAGAAAAAAGCAATGACAAATCTAGACAGCATATTAAAAAGCAGAGACATTACTCTGCCTACAAAGGTCCATAGAGTCAAAGCTATGATTTTTCCAGTAGTCATACATGGATGAGAGAGATGGACAATAAAAAAGGTTGGGCATCAAAGAACTGATGTTTTCAAACCATGGGACTGGAGAAGACTTTGAGAATCCCTTGGACAGCAAGGAGATCAAACCAGTCAATCCTAAAGGAAATCAACCCTGAATATTCATTGAAAGGACTGATGATGAAGCTGAAACTCCAATACTTTGGCCACCTGATGCAAAGAGCCAACTTACTGGAAAATACCCTGATGCTGGGAAAGACTGAAGGCAGGAGGAGAAGGGGACAACAGAAGATGAGATGGTTGCAAGGCATCACCAACTCAATTGACATGAGTTTGAACAAACTCCAGAAGATGGTGAAAGACAGGGAAACCTGGCATGCATGGGGTCGCAAAGAGCTGGACACGACTGAGCAACTGAACAACAATTAAAAAGAATGAAATAATGCTATTTGCAGCAACAGGCAGGGACTGAGAGAGTATCACACTGAGGGAAGATAGAGAAGGAGAAATTATATACATCCCCTGTATGTGGAATCTAAAAAGAAATGATACAAAAGAACTTGCTTCAAAACACAAAGAGACTCACAGAAAACTAACTTATGGCTGCTAGGCGTGGAATGGCTAGTTAGGGACTTTAGGATGGACATGTATGCACTGCTTCATTTAAAATGGATAACCAACAAGCACCTAACATGTGTAACACCTGTGTAAAATGTGGAACTCTGCTCAATGTTATGTGCCAACTCGGATGGAAAGAAGGTTTGGGGGAAATGGATACATGTATATGTATGGCTGAGTCCCTTTGCTGTTCAGCTGCAACTACACAACAATGTTAATCAGCTATACCCCAATACAAAATAAAAAGTTTAAAGTTTTGGAAAAAATACAAGAAATTCATTTTTTAATAACAGAAAATGACCAAATTAATAGAACTCCAATTTGGGACTGATGAATCCCAAATTTATGCATATATAGTTTTTGACCAGCCCATTTCATTTTCTTCCAAGAAAGCAATAGCCTGGAGAAATAAACAAGTTAGTTTTAAAGGAATCTCTTCACAGTCTTGAAGCAAAGAAACCAAAAGCAATATGAACACAGGGCAAAAGCATGCCAAGCAGTCTGCATAAAGCTTTTGCCTGGCTCAACAGCTGGACACTGAACTTCATATAATTTTCCCAAACGGATCATGAAGTAACACTGGCTTACAAGGGACACCAGTTAATCATGATTTTGTATTACGCATGTCAGAACCACGGTTCTCAGACATCCAGGTGTGACTTGAGCGTTCCCTCTCTTCACTGTAAGCTACGACTCCTCACCAGATAAAGAAGTTGATTTAACCCAGATTTTTCAAGCTCTTCTAAAAACACACAGCATCCAAGTGGCAGATAAATTTAAAAGCTGTTTTTGTCACTAGGTAAACCATGTAGGTTTTTAAGTTTCTATGAGTTTTCCAAATTTGCTGGCATATTGAGTGCAGCACTTTCACAGCATCATCTTTCAGGATTTGGAATAGCTCCACTGGAATTCCATCACCTCCACTAGCTTTGTTCCTAGTGATGCTTTCTAAGGCCCACTTGACTTCACAGTCCAGGATGTCTGGCTCTAGGTCAGTGATCACACCATCATGATTATCTGGGTCGTGAAGCTCTTTTTTGTACAGTTCTTCTGTGTATTCTTGCCACCTCTTCTTAGTATCTTCTGCTTCCGTTAGTTCCATACCATTTCTGTCCTTTATTGAGCCCATTTTTGCATGAAATGTTCCTTTGGTATCTCTGATTTTCTTGAAGAGATCCTTAGTCTTTCCCATTCTGTTGTTTTCCTCTATTTCTTTGCATTGATCACTGAAGAAGGCTTTCTTATCTCTTCTTGCTATTCTTTGGAACTCTGCATTCAGATGTTTATATCTTTCCTTTTCTCCTTTACTTTTCGCTTCTCTTCTTTTCGCAGCTATTTGCAAGGCCTCCTCAGACAGCCATTTTGCTTTTTTGCATTTCTTTTCCATGGGGATGGTCTTGATCCCTGTCTCCTGTACAATGTCACGAACCTCATTCCATAGTTCATCAGGCACTCTATCAATCAAATCTAGGCCCTTAAATCTATTTCTCACTTCCAGTATATAATCATAAGGGATTTGATTTAGGTCATACCTGAATGGTCTAGTGGTTTTCCCTACTTTCTTCAATTTCAGTCTGAATTTGGCAATAAGGAGTTCATGGTCTGAGCCACAGTCAGCTCCTGGTCTTGTTTTTGCTGATTGTATAGAGCTTCTCCATCTTTGGCTGCAAAGAATATAATCGATCTGATTTTGGTGTTGACCATCTGGTGATGTCCATGTATAGAGTCTTCTCTGTGATCTGCCTCTTGAGAAATCTGTATGCAGGTCAGGAAGCAACAGTTAGAACTGGTCATGGAACAACAGACTGGTTCCAAATAGGAAAAGGAGTACATCAAGGCTGTATATTGTCACCATGTTTATTTAACCTATATGCAGAGTACATCATGAGAAATGCTGGACTGGAGGAAACACAAGCTGGAATCAAGATTGCTGGGAGAAATATCAATAACCTCAGATATGCAGATGACACCACCCTTACGGCAGAAAGTGAAGAGGGGCTAAAAAGCCTCTTGATGAAAGTGAAAGTGGAGAGTGAAAAGGTTGGCTTAAAGCTCAACATTCAGAAAACGAAGATCATGGCATCTGGTCCCATCACTACATGGGAAATAGATGGAGAAACAGTGGAAACAGTGTCAGACTTTATTTTTCTGGGCTCCAAAATCACTGCAGATGGTGACTGCAGCCATGAAATTAAAAGATGCTTACTCCTTGGAAGGAAAGTTATGACCAACCTAGACAGCATATTCAAAAGCAGAGACATCACTTTGCCAACAAATGTTCGCCTAGTCAAGGCTATGGTCTTTCCTGTGGTCATGTATGGATGTGAGAGCTGGACTGTGAAGAAGGCTGAGCGCCAAAGAATTGATGCTTTTGAACTGTGGTGTTGGAGAAGACTCTTGAGAGTCCCTTGGACTGCAAGGAGATTCAACCGGTCCATTCTGAAGGAGCTCAGCCCTGGGATTTCTTTGGAAGGAATGATGCTAAAGTTGAAACTCCAGTATTTTGGCCACCTCATGCGAAGAGTTGACTCATTGGAGAAGACTCTGATGCTGGGAAGGATTGAGGGCAGGAGGAGAAGGGGATGACAGAGGATGAGATGGCTGGATGGCATCACTGACTCGATGAATGTGAGTCTGAGTGACCTCGGAGAGCTGGTGATGGATAGGGAGGCCTGGCGTGCTGCGGTTCATGGGGTCACAGAGAGTCGGACACGACTGAGCGACTGCTCTGATCTGATCTGATCTGATGATGGCACTTTCTATTCTCAATAACCTGCTTATGATAAATTCTCAAAACCCTTTATAATGAAATAATCTGATGATCAAAGGTAAACTAGTCCTACTGTCAAATGTATCAGCAACCACAGCAGCACAGAATCACTGAAACGCTGTACGACAGACTTGGAAATGTAAACTACTAACAGAGGAGAGAGGCCTGAGACAAACCAGTTTCAGAGATCCATGTTTTCCACAATGCAGAATGAATGACAAATATGTTAAACTGTAATCACCTGCAATGTGTTAAATTGTAAAATCCAGAAAATATGATGGTACCTGCACTGACAGTCACAGCAGGGAGGTGCAGATGCTGTTTTACACTATTAACTTGAGTATTAATATTCTCAAAGGGGGGAAAAAATGTCTGGCTGAAAACAAAGATACAAAGAGAAAAAAATCAACTGCAAGAGTCCTTTATTAGATATACTACCTATATTTTTTGCAGTCAGTCACAAATTATACAAATTATACAAATTATGCCCCTTGTGACTGAAACAGCACACCACAGATAGGAAGTAGTCCTGCACAACAAACCCAGGATGTGATCTTACTGCAACCTTGCAGCAAACACAAGCAAACAGGAAGGCCTAGGGGTTCTGCAAAGCTGGACCAGGAGCCTGGCTTCAGCACAAACAAGGACAAGATACACACATTGTCCCAACTGTGGCTTTGTTTATATGGCTTTATCTGTTATGTTTAATAATGATAATAAATAAAATGAGACCCTAGCTTTTAGGGATGCATACTAAAACACTTCCAGGGGAGATAACATGATGTGGGGCAGAGACATGGGGGCTCACAGGTGCTCTTCCCAGGAGAGGAGAAGGAGGGGTCATGATATGATCCTGTCTACTTCTGTATTTCTGCAACAGTGTATAAGACAAGGATGAAAAGGCAGCCATGGCAGGAGCTTAGTACAACAGTGGTTCTGCTCTGACCTGGGCAACCCATATGAACAAGCAATCATACACCCTGTCTCTAAATTACCAACATGACACACGCATTTTTTTAAAAAACCCAACAACTGTTGAAGTTGCCAACTGGTGTTATACTGAGTAAACTAAAAAGCACTGAAATTAGAGTTTATTATCAAATATCTCAATCTAAAATAAGACTTAAAGAATACTGACAACAATTCCAATAAAACACAAAACAACTTTTTCATTACTTGTTTAAGAAACCAAAACTATTTTAAGACCTACAGCTATATAATCTATTGCTTCTTGGCATAAAGCAGGTCTCAAGGCTGTGAAGAGAAACAGGCAAAGAAGGAAGAGATTTACTGTCAAAGCAAACCGTTTCTTGGCCTAAGACCTGGTAACAGGACAACCTAAAGGTGTTCAGAGGCAACTTTCACAAAAACTTAATGAGCCAAACAAAAGGGGTCATCTTCCTGATTTGATTTCATTTTCTATTTACGTGAAAAAACAAAGAGACATGAAATCAGAGGCCCCTCCCCCACAACCAAGTGGTCTCTAGGCTAGCAGACTTTGTTAATTCCATCTGTCAAAGCTCCACCTCAGAAAGTTTTACTAAACTTATCAACTACTTGGGAGCGTATAGTTCTCCTAGTTCTGCTTCTGAACAATTCTTTTCACACAAAACCGAAATGTTTGTTTTATAAGTAAAAACTTATTTAGGTCTTCCTGGACACTCAAGACAATCCTTAAAAAAACAAATCAATCTCAAACCTGACTATTTATCAAGCTGGTGGCATAAATATCCAAAGGAGAGTTATTCTAAGTGACATTAAAAGACAGTATTCACACACAAAATCCTGAAAACTCACAAGAAAATCTTAAAATGCACTCAGGAGGCTTGTTCTTTGGGGCAAATATTGGTATTATTTTGAAGCTATTTTATGTATTATACACACACATACATAAACTGTAATACAATACGAAAAGTAAGAACTACATTAAGTACTAAGACTTTCAACATAAAAGGAAACACAAACATAAAATCAAACAAGCTAGGTAAAATCCACAGAATCATTTTATATTTACTGTAAATGTAACTTTTAAAATTACAGTTGGCCCTTGAACAAGGGGGTTTTTGAGGCACGTATGTGTCCACGCATATGCAGATTTTTTTCTTCAATGAAATGGACATGACCTGTGGTTGGCTGAATACAAAACGCAGAAACAGGGATACCCAGGTACAGAACCCTGGGCAGGGAGGGCTGCGTGTCAAATCACAAGTGGCTCTTCGACTGCTGGGGGTCAGCACCTCTAGCCCCTGTGGGGTTCAAGCTCAGCTGTATAGATTTTCTTCGGCTTTCGCTATTTGTTCTACTAACATTCTCGTCCTATGCCAGGTCCTACTCTCGGATCCCACACTGCACTGAGCTGTCACTTCTCTCCAGTCTCCTCTGACCTGTGACAGCTCCTCAGTCAGCCACATTTGTGCGGAACATTGCTCAATTTGAGATGAACCTGGGACACTGTATCGCGACAGCATGGAAGCTAAGACTCCTGTGGTCCCGTCACAGAAGCAACAGGAAAGGAAGAGAGGGGCTCCTGATGGCCAAAGACAGAGAATGCGAGAGGCACAAAGAATGAATGGAAACAAATGTACAAAAGTCCACGGTGGTTACAGGCCCCCACTACACAAGTGACCAGTGGAGGCTGTTAAGACACCAACTCCTTTTTCTGAAGATTGCTCCAGGGAAACAATCCATCAGCCTGCCCTTGCTGAATGAGTATTTAGCACAACTAAAGATCAGGGCATGCTGTTCACTACACAGGAGTCACAACTAAAAACAGGGTGGATGACAGAATCTGGAAATCACGTTGCGATAGCTAATGAAATGATCGCTGATATCTGCTAAAAAGGAGGGAAAGAGCTGACGGGGAGCTCAGTGAGACTGAAGCCACTTTTCAAGCTGATGACTAACATGCAACAAGTGGGTATTACACTCTTAACAGGATGAAGAGCATCAGGTCGATGAAATATTCTTGCCAAAACAGAACCTATGTTTAATCAAACTTCCAGATCCCACTCCCAATTTAAAGGAAACCCTGGGAACAGTATGTGTTAAACACCACCAATGAATGTCACAAGCTAAACCCAAAATGTGGGGCATACTACAGACAGATGCCCCATTTCTACAGCAAACCTGAGACATGGGAAAAAAGGGGAGATTTTTATTGCTACAAAATGGAAAAGCTTTAACCAAAATAACTTTATGTATGAGAAATGTATCTGGACCCAGAAGCAAATAAATTAAATTAAAACGTATTTTTGACAGGAAAAATTGAGTGTTGCATGGGTGATCAAAGGTACTACAGAATGATTAATAATTTTGTTGAGTGCAATGAAGGTGCTTTGGCTTTTATTTTTAAATGTCTCATCTTTAACAGATACAAACTAAAAGACTACAAGTGAAATTACACGTCTGGAATTTGGACGTAATTAGCTTTGGAATACGCTAATAACTTTTCTGTGAGTGTAAGGAAAGAGAAGAAACAAAAATACAAGAATGCAGCAAGCTGATGGAAGCTAAACTGACGTAATGGGTACCATACATGGAGGACTGCTGCAATATCCTCCTTCTTCTAAGGTTAAAGTCCATAATAAAAGCTAACAAGACTCATCTAACTAGGATACAGTATCAACACACACCCAAAACTCCTCATACTTACGTCTACTTAAAATATGTACTAATGAAACAATTCAACAACATGTAAACCATTTTATAATACTACTCATGGCAGCTTTAGTCAAAAAAGGGGAAATAAACACTGAACTATAAAAAAGCAAAAAATAAAGCAATATATTAAAAGTATTAAAAATATTCACCAAGATTATATAATGTAAAAAAGCAGGATATTAAAAAACTGTGGACAGTATAATTGCAACTATATTTTTAAAATTCATATAACTGTGAATATTTAAAAATGAAACAAACGAAACTAGAAGGAAGGACCCCAGATGTAATAATGCAGTTAAGATTAAAACTCAAGGATCATGTTCCACTTTGCTTCATTTCTGTAGGTTCAACTTCTTTTTAATAACTTACTTTTTATATAATCACACATACCTAATAAAACTCATTGGCTGGCTGATTTCATGTTTATCAAACAACTACCTAATCCTTCAGGGTAGAGGAGAGTCTACAGAAAGAGCAGATACTGACCCAGGTGCCCATTAGTACAGGTAATAAAACTGTCGTTCAGTTATCACAACATTTTCTCATGCAATGATATCTTCAGTCTTATTCTCTGAGACAGGGGGTCTCAAAGTGTGGTCTGGACCCCATGAGAGGTCCCAGAAGCCCTTTCTGGGGCCAAGAGGTTGAAAGGATCAATGCTGAATGCCCTTATTCTCTTCTCACAGAAGTACAGTGGATTTCTGGTATAGGACCAAAGTTCAAGGGTACATGAGAAGACTATTAACATACTCCTCCTTTTCCCAGCCACATATATGTGTGAAGCCAGATATCCCTCTTACATGTCCACCAAAGCAGCATGTCACTAACAGAGCAAATGCAGAAGGAGACGAGATTCCAGCCAGGATTCAATTAAATCACACATTAAAGAGATTCACAAAATACGTAACAAGGCCACTCTCATCATTAAATCACTTTTTGTTTTGGAAAAGAGTGCTATTTTTTCACAGGCAATGTTATTTATATTACATGTAATGAGTTTGTTATTATTCAAGAAAAATACATATTTAAAATTTCTAAGTCTTAATTTTTAACACAGAAAGAACCAAGTCATGTAAACAAAAGCTCTCAGGGACCTTCAATGTTTAAAAGTGTAATGAGGTCTTGAGCCCACAAGGTTTGAGAACCACTGACAAAAGACACAACTAGTTCTGACTGACAAGTGCCTGGTGTTCATGGCTGGGAAGACATGCCACTCTCACGATGGCCAACAGATCAACCCACAATCAATCGATCCACAGAGTCAATACAATCAATCCATTAAAATTCCACCAGCCTTTTTTGCAGAAACTGATGAACTGATCCTAAAATTCCTACGGAAATGCAAGAGACCCACAAAACAATCATGAAAAGAACAAAGCTGAAGACGGACCCTTCCTGATTTCAGAACTCACTCCAAAGTTAGAGGAATCAAACGTGTGGTGCTGGCCAAAAGACAGATCAATGGAACAGAACTGAAAATCCAGATATAAACCCTTATACCCCCCCCCCCCCCCCCCCCCCCCCCCCCCCCCCCCCGCCCCCCCCCCCCCCTCCCCTTCCCTCCCCTTCCCCCCCTTCCCCCATCCCTCCCCAAGTCTTCTCCAAAGCACCTTCGCATGAGATGGCCAACTTCAGGGTCAATTATTTTCAAAACTCCGGGCACACCAAGACCACTCAATGCAGAAAAATATTCTTTTCAACAAATGATGCTTGGACAACTGAATATCCACATGCAGGAGAATGGAGCTGGACCCCTAACTTACTCTCTATACAAAGATTAACTCAAAATAAAGCAAACACCCACATGTAAGAGCTAAAACTGTAAAACTCAGAAGATAATAGAGAAAGGGTTCAAGAAAATGTACTTGTGTCAATGGGTTCTTAGATTGGACACCAAAAGCACAAACAACAAAAGAATAAAATAAACTGGTCTTTATCAAAACTATTGTGCTTCCAAGAATACCATCCAGAGTGGGAGAAAATATTTGCAAATTATACATCTGATAAGGGACATATAACTATATCGAATAAGTAATTCCTAAAACTAAATAAGAGACAAGTTAAAAATGGGCCAAGAATCTGAATCAACATTTCTCCAAAGAAGATACAAAAATGGCCAATAAGCAGGTAAGAAGATGCTTAACATCATAAATCACTGCTGCTGCTGCTGCTACTACTAAGTCGCTTCAGTCGTGTCCGACTCTGTGCAACCCCAAGGATGGCAGCCAACCAGGCTCCCCCGTCCCTGGGATTCTCCAGGCAAGAAAACTGGAGTGGGTTGCCAATTCCTTCTCCAATGAATGAAAGTGAAGTCACTCAGTCGTGTCCAACTCTTCACAACCCCATGGACTGCAGCCCACCAGGCTCCTCCATCCATGGGATTTTCCAGGCAAGAGTACTGGAGTAGGGTGCCACTGCCTTCAACCGTAAGTCACTAGGGAAATGCAAATCAAAACATCACTCATGGCATGGCTATAATCAAAACGACAAATAGTAAATGTTGACAAAGGTGTGCAGAAATGAGTTCTTCATACATTGCTGGTGGAAATTTAATAGCACACAGGCACTTGGGTGAACAGCTTCAACATGTTTAATCCATTATGACTCAGTAACTGCACCTCTAGGTACATACCCAAGGGAACTGGCTTCCTTCTTCCTGGAGGCAGTCTTGAGTCCCCTTCTCAACCTGTCCTCATTACCCACAGCCTCTCTGCTCTTTACAGCAACAATTACTCTGAGCTTCTTAAAGGTATCCATGTGCTTCTTCTTCTCATGAACAAGATATAACAGGACAATAAATCCCACCAACGATATGCTACAATTTACCCCAAAGAGATTTGCTCTGTCACTAACACTCTAATACATATTTTACTATCCTGTTGTCTAAATACTTTTTCTGTATTTGCAGCTAAGTATGCTAAAGTCTCTTCTGATGCCTGGTAACTGTGTGTGATCAAGAGGAATGAGTCAAGGAACAGAGCATGAGCAGAGAAGACTGCTGAGACAAGATGCTATCACACAGACGTGGGTTCTGAGGGCTCCAGCATGATGACAGGGATCATTCTATTAAAAAAAAAAAAAAAAAGTAAATATTCAACTAGGTAAGTAAACAATTTTACTTAAACATGGAAAATGGATTGTTAATAACTTCAGAGATTGTCTTCATTAAATAGTGTGTGATCCCTTTTGAGAATCAATTAGACAAGTCAAAATCTGTTACTTTCCATGTCTAGTTTGCAGACCTTTGAAACTGATAAAACTCATTAGAAAAAACAAAAATGGTCCAAAAAGCTAAATCATATCATTAAAGCACAACCCTAGTATTTTGGGGCTGGAAGAACATGTGTTCGGGCTTCTCAGGTGGCGCAGTGATAAAAGAATCCGCCTGCCAAGCCAGGAACTGCAGAAGACCCGGGTTTGATCCCTGGTTTGGGAAGATCCCCTGGCAGGAGGGCCTGGCAACCCACTCCAGTATTCTTGCCTGGGAAATCCCATGGACAGAGGAGCCTGGTGGGCTACAGTCTATGGGGTCACAAAGAGTCAGATACGACTTGATTAAACAAAAACAAGAAAATAAAACACCACAATGGCAATTAGTTACTCATACATTTGCTTTGTGTTACTAGCTGGGCTATTCTGTTTACCTCACAGCTGTCTGCATCACCCTGCTGCTGTTGCTTCCGCTAAGTCGCTTCAGTCGTATCCGACTCTGTGCAACCCCATAGACGGCAGCCCATCAGGCTCCCCCATCCCTGGGATTCTCCAGGCAAAAACACTGGGGTGGATTGCCATTTCCTTCTCCAATGCGTGAAAGTGAAGTCACTCAGTTTCTCGACCCCGTGGACTGCAGCCTACCAGGGTCCTCTGTCTATGGGATTTTCCAGGCAAGAGTACTCTGCATCACATGTAGTATCTAAAATGCACATTTCTGTCTCACTCCAGAATAACCTGTAGATCAGCTATGTACCTTCCACAGCACATTACCAGATTATATACTTAACTGAATCTGTAGACCTGAATGGTGGGGATGTCTGCAGAGCAATGGATGCAACTTCCAGGAGGGCTATTACTCAAACTTCTTGTTTTTTAAGACTCATTGTCTCTATGATGGTCCATTTTGTCCACAGGGTTGTCTTAATGATAAATGAAAGAGCAACCCAATCTCACCGTAGTAGCTGTTTAATTACACTTTTAAATTGGCAGTCAGTACACAAATATATATATGTTTAAACAGATGCTGCCAATAAAGTATGATTTTTTAAAATTTCCTTTTATACATACCTACTTGTGCTTCTATCAAAAAAGGAAGAAGGAGGAAAAAGTAACTCTTATTCATAGTTTGACCTGGTTCTGCTCCTAGGGAAGGCATAAAATCAAACACAACATGCAAAAACTTATGTCTTAGCCAAATAAGAGTGGTAAAGCACCTATATGAGATGTAAACTTATGTCTTAGCCAAATAAGAGTGGTAAAGCACCTATATGAGATGTAATGTAATTTAAAAATTACATTAAAAACTTTTTACACAAAGTGCTTTCAATTGAGAACTTAACTAGGTAGTACTACACACAAAAAATTTTAAAGGTCCCTTCAAGCTTTAAGGATTAAAGTTGGTTTATGAAATCTTATCCCAGAGTAGTCAATTATTTGAAAAGATTATTTTACTAGGTTATAAGGAATTCTAAATAAACTATTTGAAACAACCAAAACAATACGGAGTGGACTTGGACTAAAATTCTCGGGACTCCCCTGGTGGTCCAGTGGCTAAGACTCCACACTCCCAATGCAAGGGTCCTGGGTTCAATCCCTGGTCAGGGCACTAGACCCCACATGCTGCAACGAAGAGACCAGGCACAGCCGAACAACCCCACGGACAGTAGCCTACCAGGCTCCTCTGTCCACGGGGTTTTAGTACTGGAGTGGACTGCCATTTCCTTCTCCAGGGGATCTTCCCAAACCAGGGACTGAACCCAGGCCTCCCACATTGTAGACTTTACCATCTAAGCCACCATGGAAGTCCTGAATAAATAAATAAATACTTTTAAAAATAAGAATTCTTTTCTTACTCTGCGTGTGGTTGTAATGGCTGTTCTGTAAAATTCTGGTAAACGTGAGCACAAAGGGGAAGGGGAACACATCCTTAGAGTTACAGCCTTCTGCCTCCCAAGTGTAACTTCTTGCTTTTATCATTGCTTCTTTCCCAAGAGAAGAGTATCTCCTAAAATAGTCACACACTTTTTCACCAGAGGGAGAAGAAAATGGAAAGTGCAAGCTTTGTTAAGTGACATCTTTCTGGACAGGACCAGAAGTCCTGAGGCCAAGCCTACACCCTGTGCAGGACACAAAGCAGCACGTCGACACCATCAGTCTAACGTGGAAGGGGTAAGCACACCCAGAATGATGTTCAGTTTCACAGCTGAAAGGTTAACAGTCCTGCATTCAACCTGTTGAGAATGAACTCTAACCACCATTTGTCTGCTGCTCAACTTGTTTTCCGGAAGCAGGCGATGGCACCCCACTCCAGTACTCTTGCCTGGAAAATTCCATGGACAGAGGGGCCTGGTGGGCTGCAGTCCATGGGGTTCCTAGGAGTCGGACACGACTGAGCAACTTCACTTTACTTTTTCACTTTCATGCACTGGAGAAGGAAATGGCAACCCACTCCTGTGTTCTTGCCTGGAGAATCCCAGGGACAGGGGAGCCTGGTGGGCTGCCGTCTATGGGGTCGCACAGAGTTGGACACGACTGAAGCGACTTATGCCAAAGAATGCTCAAATTACCGCACAATTGCACTCATCTCACATGCTAGTAAAGTAATGCTCAAAATTCTCCAAGCCAGGCTTCAGCAATATGTGAACCGTGAACTTCCTGATGTTCAAGCTGGTTTTAGAAAAGGCAGAGGAACCAGAAATCAAATTGCCAACATCCGCTGGATCATTGAAAAAGCAAGAGAGTTCCAGAAAAACATCTATTTCTGCTTTATTGACTATGCCAAAGCCTTTGACTGTGTAGATCACAATAAACTGTGGAAAATTCTGAAAGAGATGGGAATACCAGACCACCTGATCTGCCTCTTGAGAAATCTGTATGCAGGTCAGGAAACAACAGTTAGAACTGGACATGGAACAACAGACTGGTTCCAAATAGGAAAAGGAGTACGTCAAGGCTGTATATTGTCACCATGTTTATTTAACCTATATGCAGAGTACATCATGAGAAATGCTGGACTGGAGGAAACACAAGTTGGAATCAAGATTGCTGGGAGAAATATCAATAACCTCAGATATGCAGATGACAGCACCCTTATGGCAGAAAGTGAAGAGGAACTCAAAAGCCTCTTGATCAGAGTGAAAGTGGAGAGTGAAAAGGTTGGCTTAAAGCTCAACATTCAGAAAACGAAGATCATGGCATCTGGTCCCATCACTACATGGGAACTAGATGGGGAAACAGTGGAAACGGTGTCAGACTTATTTTTCTGGGCTCCAAAATCACTGCAGATGGTGACTGCAGCCATGAAATTAAAAGACGCTTACTCCTTGGAAGGAAAGTTATGACCAACCTAGATAGCATATTCAAAAGCAGAGACATTACTTTGCCAACAAAGGTTCGCCTAGTCAAGGCTATGGTCTTTCCTGCGGTCATGTATGGATGTGAGAGCTGGACTGTGAAGAAGGCTGAGCGCCGAAGAATTGCTGCTTTTAAACTGTGGTGTTGGAGAAGACTCTTCAGAGTCCCTTGGACTGCAAGGAGATCCAACCGGTCCATTCTGAAGGAGATCAGCCCTGGGATTTCTCTGGAAGGAATGATGCTAAAGCTGAAACTCCAGTATTTTGGCCACCTCATGCAAAGAGTTGACTCATTGGAGAAGACTCTGATGCTGGGAGGGATTGGGGGCAGGAGGAGAAGGGGATGACAGAGGATGAGATGTCTGGATGGCATCACTGACTCGATGGATGTGAGTCTGAGTGACCTCCGGGAGTTGGTGATAGACAGGGAGGCTTGGCGTGCTACAGTTCATGGGGTCGCAAAGAGTCGGACACGACTGAGCAACTGATCTGATCTGAAGCGACTTAGCAGCAGCAGCAACTTGTTTTCACCAAGAACTACCTCCCAGGTTGAAAGTGAAGTCCCCCACCCACCCCAGCCAGGGGCCAGATGTGTAGGGTCTGGCCAGCAGTCTGCCAGGCGGAGAGACCTCCTCATCCTTTCCTGCCTCAGGGCCCTCACTTCGACCCCAAGTCCTTCTCACATCAGTCTGCTCAGCTGCTGCGAAGACCCTTGCAGGTGAGCATCCGCACCTCTGTCTCAGCCACACACTCACTGTGCTGATGGAAAGCTCGATGTGGCTATACAGAGCAGGAAAAAACCACTACTGCTGACTTTCCATATGTAGAATCACCTTCTATATTTTATGTTTACCTTAAGGGACTGCGTATATGTAGTGTTGGTTTTCTAACTATAAAGCTTTAGTACTTTCAATCTGAATATGCGATCATTGAACATGAAATTATTGAAACTCTCCACAAAAGTCTTCACTTTCTCTCATTTACCTTGAAAAACAAAAAAATGCTGATGGCCAAATACAGCATTTGGTACTAGTATACACTTGTACCAAAAGTCAGAATCAATATCACAAGTCTTTCAAGAGACTCAGAAGTCCTCTTTAAAAATAAACTCTAGATTGTGCATTTCTTAACTCTTTTTCTAAGGGAAAAAGCCTTGATTCATCTCATCCTTCTAATGAATCCTGTATTTCTTCAAGGACTGTCTATCACATTCTATTGTGCTTTCTAATTTATAATCGCGTAACTGCAGTTTTTCAGTTGAAAAAACACAATATTCTTTCAATATAAGAGGAAGATTGGGGGAGGGTAAGCAGAGAAGGCAATGTCACCCCACTCCAGTACTCATGCCTGGAAAATCCCATGGACGGAGGAGCCTGGTAGGCTGCAGTCCATGGGGTCGCTAAGAGTCGGACGTGACTGAGCAGCTTCACTTTCACTTCTCACTTTTCTGCTTTGGAGAAGGAAATGGCAACCCACTCCAGTGTTCTTGCCTGGAGAATCCCAGGGACGGGAAAGCCTGGCGGGCTGCTGTCTATGAGGTCGCACAGAGTCGGACACGACTGAAGCGATTTAGCAGCAGCAGCAAGCAGCTCAGAACTCGGCACTCTGAAGAGCTGCACACACTTCAGAGCTCCTCCAACCCTGTGCTGCTCAAACTGGGACGTGCTGACAATCCCAGGGGGCACCGAAGAACCAGAACTAGAGGCGGTACGACTGTTCCAAGTTCTGGAATCATATATAAATTTAGTAATTTAAAAAAAAAAAGACCGTACACTTCAGTGAAAGGGAAATATTCCACAACAACTATAATCTTACACAACTCCTTCTCAAAAACTAGACCTCGAAAGTCAAGGCAAAGAACCCAAAAACATATAATCTGCATCTTAGTCAACTTTAAGAGACTTAATGAAAATGAGTTTTTCTCTGCAGTTTCTACAGTTAAATCATGCACTTGCACTAATGAGCACAACTGCTTTGCACAAACTAAGGGACAAAATGAACTGGCTTCTGTAAGCAAACAACCCAGCGGGGAGGAGGAAGACGACAGAGCTAAGGCAGGGAGCAGCGCACCAGCCCCACACTCTCCTACCCACAGGCAGCTGCTTTCACAGGAGAGTGTCACGTGGAGCCTCCACCTCGTTGAGCCTTCTGCCCTCAGCTTCTCCACATTTCAGTTAACACCATATGTTAAATTTCAGTGCATCTAAGCAAATATCTAGGGAACATTTTTTGACTTATGGATTCCTCATAAGTCAAAATCAACTGTTTAAAAATCCATCCTCATATAAAACAAATAAAAACTGACACTCCCCCAGTCTCAAGGAAATACACTACCTCGTCTACCCCACTGCTCTAACCAGAAACCTGCAAATAAATTTTTAATCTTTCTCTCATATAAGCTTATCCCTCCTCACCTCCACTGTCACTAAACTGTTCTAATAACTATCATCTCTGAATGGAACCACAACCCTAACCTCCTAGGTCTCCCTCCCCCAGTCGCACCAATCCTTCTGCAGAATGATGCTCCCGAAGGAGTTGATCTCTCACCTTCAGCGTGCACCTGCCACGCCATGCACTGTGATATCTGGAACCAACCAAGCAGGCCAGCTGGACCGTCATCTCCCATTCTCTGCACAAAGCCTGAGTTGCAAACCCTCTACAACATAGCAAGGCAGCCGCCTCTCCATTACAGGAGGCTGGGCAAGTGTCTTCCTTCTTGACTCCTGCTCTCCTGATACAATACCCAGCAGAGCAGAATCCAGGGAAATATGCTTAATCATTTTCATTTTCACCCACTAAACATGTGGGAGGAAGCTCCTTGTAGTTAAAACATAAAGTGCAAAAACTAAGATGATTCCAAGTGAAAGCTTCTGTTGCTGCATATTCCAGATGATGTGTTAATGTGGGAAAACACAACATTCTTAGACAATGGTAAAACTATTGTGAGTTCACTTTAATTGATACTCTCTAGGCTTTGTGAATGGGTGTGTGTGTTGTTGTTCAGTCGCTAAGTTGTGTCTAACTCTGCAATCCCATGGACTGCAGCAGGCCAGGCTTCCCTGTCCTTCACCATCTCCCACAGTTTGCTGAAATTCGTGTCCACTGAGTCAGGGATGCCATCCAATCATCTCATTCTCTGTCACCGCCTTCTCCTCTTGCCCTCAATCTTTCCAAGCATCAGGGTCTTTTCCAATCAGTCAGCTCTCTGCATCAGGTGGCCAAAGTACTGGAGCTTCAGTTTCAGTCCTTCCAACGAATATTCAGGACTGATTTCCTTTAGGATTGACGGGTTTCATCTTCTTGCAGTCCAAGGGACTTTCAAGAGCATTCTCCAGCACCACAATTCAAAAGCATCAATTCTTAGGCACTCACCCTTCTTTATGGTCCAACTATCACATCCATACATGACTACCAGAAAAACTATAGCTTTGACTATACAGACCTTTGTGGACAAAAGTGATGTCTTTGCTTTTTATTTCCTGCCTAGGTTTTCATACTTTTCCTTCCAAGAAGCAAGTGTCTTTTAATTTTATGGCTGCAGTCACTGTAGTGATTTTGGAGCCCAAGAAAAGAAAATTTGTCACTGCCTCCACTCTTTCCCCATTTATTTGCTGTGATGAAGTAATGAGAATGGATGCCATCACCTTCAGTTCAGTTCAGTTGCTCAGTTGTGTCCGACTCTGTGACCCCATGAATCGCAGCACGCCAGGCCTCCCTGTCCATCACCAACTCCCAGAGTTCACTCAAACTCATGTCCATTGAGTCAGTGATGCCATTCAGCCATCTCATACTCTGTCGTCCCCTTCTCCTCCTGCCCCCAATCCCTCCCAGCATCAGAGTCTTTTCCAAATGAGTCAACTCTACACATCAGGTGGCCAAAGTATTGGAGTTTCAGCTTCAACATCAGTCCTTCCAATGAAAACCCAGGGCTGATCTCCTTCAGATGGACTGGCTGGATCTCCTTGCAGTCCAAGGGACTCTCAAGAGTCTTCTCTAACACCACAGTTCAAAAGCATCAATTCTTCTGCGCTCAGCTTTCTTTATAGTCCAACTCTCACATCCATACATGACTACTGGAAAAACCATAGCTTTGACTAGATGGACCTTTGTTGACAAAGTAATGTCTCTGCTTTTTAATATGCTATCTAGGTTGGTCATAACTTTCCTTCCAAGGAGTAAGCATCTTTTAATTTCAAGGCTATAGTCACCATCTGCAGTGATTTTGGAGCCCCCAAAATAAAGTCATCACCTTAGTTTTTTGTATGTTGAATTTTAAGATGGCTTTTTCACTACTCTCACCTTCATCAAGAGGCTCTTTAGTTCCTCTGCACTTTCTGCCATTAGAGTGGTATCATCTGCGTATCTGAGGTTGATATTTCTCCCAGCAATCTTGATACCACCTTGTGATTCATCCAGCCTGGCATTTCACATGATGTTCTCTGTATTTAAGTTAAATGAACAGGGTGCTAATATTTAGCCTTGTCTTACTCCTTTCCCAATTCAGAACTAGTCCGTTGTTCCATGTCCATTTCTACTTGCTGCTTCTTGACCCACATACAGGCTTCTCAGGAGACAGGTACGGTGGTCTGGTATTCCCATCTTTTTAAGAATTTTCCACAGTTTGTTGTGATCTACATAGTCAAAGGCCTTACTGTAGTCAATGAAGCAAAAGGAGATGTTTTTTCTGGAATTCCCTTGCTTTCTCTATGATCCAACAGATGCTGGCAACTTGATCTCTGGTTCTCTGCCTTTTCTAAACCTGTCTGTACATCTGGAAGTTCTCTAAAGCCTAGCTTGAAGGATTTTGAGCATATGCATACTAGCATGTGAAATGAGTACAACTGTATGGTAGTCTGAATATTCTTTGCCATTCTCCTCCTTTGGGACTGGAAGGAAAACTGACCTTTTCTAGTCCTGTGGCCATGGCTGAGTTTTCCAAATTTGCTGCCATATTGAGTGCAACACTTTAACAGCATCATCTTTTAGGATTTTAAATAGCTCAGCTATTCCACCCCCACTAGCTCAAGCTGAGAAGTCCATCACCTCCACTAGCTTTGTTCATTTAGTAATGCTTCTTAAGGCCCACTGTGAACCTTCACATTCTAGGATGTCTGGTGTCTGGTTCTAGGTAAGTGACCACACCAGTGTGGTTATCCAGGTCATTGAGACCTTTCTTTGTATAGTTTTTCCCTGTATTCTTGCCACCTGTTCTTAATCTCTTCTGCCTCTCTTAGGTCCTTACAGTTTCTGTCATTTATTGTGCCCATCCTTGCATGAAACTGGTATCTCCAATTTTCTTGAAGAGATTTTTCATCTTTCTAATTCTGTTGTTACATTTCTGTGTGTATACTTGTGTGTTTGTGTATGCATACATGTAAGTATGCACTTGGGGTCTGAACATAGAGAAGAGTTAAATGCAAAGTGATAGTGATAGTAAAAAAGCCCATTTAATTCTCAAAATAACAACTCACAGAAGTTCCTAGGTGGCAAACACACAAGATCTACTATTAGTATTAAGAGCAGAAGTAAAAGATCCTTTTGAAAATACACTAAAAGTCATGAGTCCTTGCACTGAAGAAGTGGATGGAGACCAGAAACATTAAACACTGACCCAGGAGACTGAGGATTCTCCTCATGCAAGTCCACCTGCGCCACCCAGCAGAGCACGGAAGGACAAAACAGCGGGGACTCAAAACAGCGGGGACTCCACTCCACAGGAGTGATTTTACCTCCCGTGAGCATCTTTAGGGCACATCAGCACAGGGCATGCGCTCAAACGAGTGGCGGTGAGTCAGGCACTGGCCCCAGGGAGCCATGAAACACAGAAGTCTCCCACTCTGCCAAAGTTCACTTGTACAAAGGGCTTATATTAGTCCTGTTTTTGCTAACCAAGAGATGTGAAGAGAATTTCTGCCTTTGTGAAAATCAAAACCAGCTTTCTGAGTCTGTTTTACAGCAAAGCTATAGAAGGAGCGCTCACTTGAGCAGTGAGCAACCCCTCCAAGCTCCTTCCCCGAGACATTAGACTCAGCATCCAGCCAACACCTGGCTGTGAGCAGTGTCTCCACCTATTCTATGCTTCTCTGAACAAGATGCATCCTAAGGTAATTGCTACTTTATTTTGGTTTATGGAAGGTTCCACTTCCAGACAGGACATCAGGAGAACCTGTGCAACACTGTACTCAGAAAGTAGCAGTCACAGAGTCCAAGCACACTCTAACCACCAGCCTGAGAGATGAGGTGTGACAAATGAACACACTCTCATGTTCGCCAAAAGGACAGCAAATTGGGTAATATTAAAATATGTCAAATACCCCCTAACAGGCAGCTCTCCTTGAAAAAGTGATACCATGTTTGAAAAAAAAAAATTTACATTCCAGAGTTTTGAATTTAAAAAGATATACTACTTTGGATAATCTTTCAATCTGATATTTCAACAGGATCTCAAGTCCTAGCCCACTTAGGATAATACTCTAACAGATGACAAAGTAAGTAACATCACAATAAAAGTTCCAAGCAACTAGGAGAACCAGAATCACCTCCAATACTTCTGAATTACTGCTCAGCAAGGTAAATAACCTTCTCTCAGTCTTGTCTTGTGGGCTGCCACGATCTCAACAATCATCACTATATAACTACCATTAAAACTTTCTAGTTAAAGCCAGCATTTCTGATGCTTAGCTATGCTGTGTTTACAGCTCTCAAATCTACCAGGTTAGTAGATCTAAGACATCTTTATATGCAAGACACCAATGCTTTGAGCACTATTTGCATTGGATATGGAAGAAGAAGTCAGGCAAACCCCATTTTCTGCTCTTCTCCCATTGTGTGGTATAAGGCACCTGTCTCCAAGCCTCAGTTTCCCAAGCGGCAAGACAGGTGCTCCAAAGAACAAATGGGGGGAAGAGCCAGGGCTCTGGGTCCAAGTCACAGCCTGGTCCTCTGTGGAGGAGGGCCCAGCTGCCTGCACTCAGGCCTCCAGTCCAGAACACTGCAGGCTGCGAAGGCACATATTTTAGCAAAGACGGCTGTGGAGGAGCCAGGACTGAAGGCCTGAGCAGTGCTCAGAGCTCACGGCAGATCCCTGCTTGCACAGAAACAGACAGGCAGTGGGTGTGAACAGATGGGCACCGCTTCCAAAGCCTGAAGGCCAAGGCCTGCACCAGACACAGATGTTAAGGTCTAAACGCTCCAGGAAGGAGACCATGGAATTTAAATGAATTTCACTTAGGCTAGTTCTCAAAAACGAGTCTGAATATATAATACAAACTAGAAGACCTTTTAGCGCCTTACTAACAGGAAGGATTTTAAATGGATTAAAGCTAATAGGTTAAACTATCTAAAATGGCAAAGAAAACCCTTTATTTTCCTGGAATATATACATTAATTCAATGTTTTAAAAAGCACAGTTCAATGGCTGCTTTACAAATATGCTTTAAAAACAAAACAATAAAATACTGCCTGTGGCTTCCTTGGTGGTCCAGTGGCTAAGACTCTGCGCTCCCAATGCAGGGAGTCCAGGTTCAATCCCTGGTCAGGGAACTAGATCTCACAACTAAGAGTTCACAAGCCACAACTTAAAGATCCCACGTGCCACAGTTAACACTTGGCACAGCCAAACAAATGCATATTTTTTTTTAATGTTGACTCAAAATTCTATCGTGTACATAAAATTAACACTTTTACCAATTCAATTTTTCTTTTAAAATTCCTCTGTTCGAGTATAAACTGAAAAGTATCCCACTGAGTTCTATACTAGTGCCAAGGAGAACATAGCGAGTCACAGCCCTCACTCGGCCACCAGCCAATCATCTGTTCAGTTCAGTTCAGTCGCTCAGTCGTGTCTGACTCTTTGCGACCTCATGAATTGCAGCACGCCAGGCCTCCCTGTCCATCACCATCTCCCAGAGTTCACTCAAACACGTCCATCGAGTTGGTGATGCCATCCAGCCATCTCATCCTCTGTCGTCCTCTTCTCCTCCTGCCCCCAATCCCTCCCAGCATCAGAGTCTTTTCCAATGAGTCAACTTTTCACATGAGGTACCCAAAGTACTAGAGTTTCAGCTTTAGCATCATTCCTTCCAAAGAAATCCCAGGGCTGATCTCCTTCAGAATGGACTGTTTGGACCTCCTTGTAGTCAAGAGTCTTCTCCAACACCACAGTTCAAAAGCATCAATTCTTCGGCGCTTAGCTTTCTTCACAGTCCAACTCTCACATTCATACATGACCACTGGAAAAACCATAGCCTTGACTAGACGGACCTTTGTTGGCAAAGTAATGTCTCTGCTTTTCAATACGCTATCTAGGTTGGTCATAACTTTTCTTCCAAGGAGTAAGCGTCTTTTAATTTCATGGCTGCAGTCATCATCTGCAGTGATTTTGGAACCCAAAAAAATAAAGTCTGACACTGTTTCCCTGTTTCCCCATCTATTTCCCAGGAAGTGATGGGACCAGATGCCATGATCTTTGTTTTCCGAATGTTGAGTTTTAAGCCAACTTTTTCACTCTCCACTTTCATTTTCATCAAGAGGCTTTTTAGTTCCTCTTCACTTTCTGCCATAAGGGTGACGGCATCTACATATCTGAGGTTACTGATATTTCTCCCAGCAATCTTGATTCCAGCTTGTGCTTCTTCCAGCCCAGCGTTTCTCATGATGTACTCTGCACAGAAGTTAAATAAGCAAGGTGACAAATTACAGCCTTGACAAACTCCTTTTCCTATTTGGAACCAGTCTGTTGTTCCATGTCCAGTTCTAACTGTTGCTTCCTGACCTGCATATAGGTTTTTCAAGAGGCAGGTCAGGTGGTCTGGCATTCCCGTCTTTTTCAGAATTTTCCACAGTTTATTGTGATCTGCACTTCAAATTAATTTTACTTCTGTGGGCTTCCATCTCTGAATCTTTAGAGCTCTAACATCCTAAGAAAATAACCATAATACTACACTTTTTTTCTTTTGGAAGTTGTTTTCAGAAGCTATTATCAAATCTTAGTTAATAAAATAATGTAGACCAAAATGCAAAATCTCAGAAAATGACTTACTTCAAAGTGTTATTTCATCCACACCAAACATTACATGAATACTTAAAAAGGATTAAAGCTCCCCCTCAGTCTTGTAATTACAGGCAGGTAACAATGGCATGGCAACCCACTCCAGTATTCTTGCCTGGAGAATCCCAGGGACAGGGGAGCCTGGTGGGCTTCTGTCTGTGGGGTCGCACAGAGTCGGACACGACTGAAGCGACTTAGCAGCAGCAACAATGGCATTAATAAAAAACAAACTACTCCATGTAACTGAATTAAGGCTGCTTTATGTGTATTGGTAATTATTATTAAACACTTGGTACAGACAGACACTTACTCCTTGGAAGGAAAGCTATGACAAACCTAAACAGCATATTAAAAACCAGAGACATCACTTTGCCCACAAAGGTTCATAGAGTCAAAGATATGGTTTTTCCAGTAGTCCTGTACAGATACGAGAATTAGACCATAAAGAAGGCTGAGCGCCAAAGAACTGATGTTTTCAAATTGTGGTGCTGAAGAAGAAAGACTCTTCAGGGTCCCTGGGACTGCAAGGAAATCAAACCAATCAATCCTAAAGGGAAATCAACCCTGAATATTCACTGGAAGGACTGATGCTGAAGCTCCAATACTGTGACCACCTGATTTGAAGAGCCTAGAAAAAATCCTGATGCTGGGAAAGATTGAAGGCAAGAAAAGGGGGTGGCAGAGGACAAGACGCATCACCGACTCAATGGACATGAACTTGAACAAACTCTGGGGGGCAGTGGAGGACAGGGAAGCCTGGCATGCTGCAGTCCATGGGGTCACAAAGAGCCAGACACGACTTAGTGACTGAACAGCAACACTTATTCTTCACAAATTATCAATAAGCTTAACCACATCCACCCCAAACTGTAAACTGGCTAGCTAGCTCAGGAGTCTCTCCTGATCCATAGTTTGCGTTCCATGCTTTTGGTCACCCAGGATCAACTGTGGTCCAGAACCATCGAATGGAAAATCCCAGGAAAACAATGCATACGTTTTCAATGGTGCACGTCTGCAGAGCACGACCTGATCTTGCACGGTACCCGATCTTGCACTGACCTGCCCGGACGTGACTCATACCTGTGTGCAGCGTACCCCGCCTGTTAGTCACTCTTTTGCCAGCTGGTCATCAGATCAACTATCACAGTGTGACAGCGCTGGAGTTCAAGGGACTCTTATTTAATAACTGCCCCAAAGGGCAATGGCTGCATGGCATCATCGACTCAATGGACATGAGTTTGAACAGCTTGTGAGAAATGATGGACAGGGAAGCCTGGCATGCAATCCATGGGGTCACAAAGAGTCAGATATAACTAAGCAACTGAACCACCACCACCAAAGTGCAAGAGTCATGATGCTGGCAATTGAGATATGCCAAACAGAAGCTGTAAAGTGCTTTCTGTAAGTGAAAAGGTAAAAGTTTCTGACTTAGTAAAGGAAAAAAAATTGTATGCTGAGGTTAATATCTACAGTATGAACACTGAAACTGTGAAAGAAAAATAAATTTGTGCTAGTTTTTCTGTTGCACCTCAAAGTGCAAAAGTTATAGCCACAGTGCTTGAAAAATGACTAGCAAAGATGGAAAAGGCATTAAATTTGTATAAAGCATTTTGAGATCACACTCACATAATTTTTATTTTGGTATATGGTTATAATTGTCATATTTTTTATTAATTGTTGTTAATCTCTTACTGTGCATCATCTGTAAATTAAACTTTACCCCAGGTATGTACTTATAGGAAAAAATATATATATATATATGGGTTACAGCATTACTCACAGCTTTAGGTATCCACCAGGAGTCTTTGAAAGTGTTCCCCACAGACAAGGGGGCATCACTATAATGTGATTTGTGGCCATACAGGACACGACTGAGCGACTTTACTTTCACTTTTCACTTTCATGCACTGGAGAAGGAAACGGCAACCCATTCCATGTTCTTGCCTGGAGAATCCCAGGGACAGCGGAGCCTGGTGGGCTGCTGTCTATGGAGTAGCACAGAGTCAGACATGACTGAAGCAACTTAGCAGCAGCAGTGACTTTGGGAAAACACCTGACCTATAGCGTTTTTATCTTGACCTATAATCTTGTGATTTCACGAAACACTTTAGGTTAAAAGATTAAAAACTTCCACAATAAAAACAATACTCTTGACATTCTAAACGTCAAAGGAACAGTATGCCAAGAGTGTCCATGACAGAAAATACCAAATGTTACAGTCACTCAGGGTAAGGAAGTTCAAAAGGGAGGGGACATCTGTATCCATATGGCTGACTTATTCGACTATACAGTAGAAACTAGCACAACACTGCACAGGTGGACATTGGACAACCATACAACACTGCAGAGTCCACTGTCCATGGACTGTACAACACTGC
Organism: Tragelaphus eurycerus; assembly: GCA_935064755.1. Lineage (NCBI taxonomy): Eukaryota > Metazoa > Chordata > Mammalia > Artiodactyla > Bovidae > Tragelaphus > Tragelaphus eurycerus. Next base: position 655,724 of record CAKXYN010000202.1, on the reverse strand, counting down.
AGAGTCCATGGGATTCTCCAGGCCACAACACTGGAGTGGGTACCCTTTCCCTTCTCCAGGGGATCTTCCTAATCAGGGATCAAACCCAGGTCTCGCACATTGTAGGCAGATTCTTTACCAGCTGAGCCACAAAGGAAGCCCTGTAAAGCAACCATATTCCATTAAAAATTAATCTAAAAAAAAAAAAATAAGTTATGTCATTTAGTATCCCAACGCACTCTTTTGCAGGGAAACATTTCACTCTTAACTGGAAGTTTCTCCAGGTCACAGGCTTTCAAATTCTGTGCGCCTGAATGCTTCTGTAGTTTTATTTGACGATCCTATTTCTACTTCTGGTCCTTTCATGATTAGGTTAACTCTTCTGCACTGAGCCCTGAAAGATAATGATTCTAGCAAAATGTAGGAAAACTCATCAATGTTTACAAAGAAATGGGAAGAGCTATGAAAAACTAAGGGCCACACGCACAAGGATCAAGTATTAGGAGCTGCTTCACTCACTGCATCTTTCCGTCTTCACTGACTGCCCTTCCCCTCCCTAGATATTTAAGGTGTGAAGAAGCAAATACTGCTGATTCATAGTTACTCATTTGTGCAACGGTCGGTAGTCCAAGTGACCTACGAAGGGAAACTGGAAATAGCATTTTAGTCTGACAGGAAGTATCGCTAGAGATACAGATATGAACTCAAATGAAATAAGGACCTTACAATAGTACCAGGGAAAGTTTACCCCAAAGGGTTTCCACACAGCTTCTGCACTAAATGACAATCAGCTGCTTAAATCTTTTCACCTTCTAAAAAGTACAAGCAAAGACAAAATGCTTTTGCCTTGTCCAGATGTTTAAAAGGCAACTCTCTTCACAAGGACTTCAAGTCTGCTTTTACAGGTTGTTGGCATTCCTTGACCATGGGAGCTGTGAGAAGCTAGCCTGCAATGGATTACAGTACATGCTACCTGCACTGTTTATAACATACACACACATACACAAAGGTGACCCTTAACAACATGGGCTTGAACTATTCAGATCCACTTTTACATGGATTTTTTTTCAATAAATGTACACTACAGTACTGCATGACCCAAGGTTGGCTGAGTCCACAGGAGTAGAACCACAGATACAGAGAACCAACTGGAAAGTTCTACTCCAATTTTCAAAAGCACAGAGGACTGGCGCCCCAACCCATGTTGTTCAAGGGTCAACTGTACACCACAAGACATTATACAGATGGTAAAATCTCAACAACAAAATACAGAGACATATGTAATCAACAAATAAAAATGTTCAGAAAGTATAAAGTACTTAGAGAAGAGGTTTTACAGGACTTGATCATTTAAAAAATATTTGAAAAGGGAATGTTTATATACTAAAAGAAATAACCACTACTGAAGCAACTTGTAAATCTATATCCAATTGGTCACTATGCTTTTAATCATGGCATTTTCGAGCCTGACAATAAAACAAAGCTTTTTGAAATCTGAAAACAAAATGTCCTCATTTTTCAGAGATGTTTCTAACAAAGGAATTTGTTAATTAGTCTGTCTTAATAAAAGCTGAAATAACAAATATATTTTAAACAAGAAACGCTAGCAGACTTAAGGCATATTTTTAAAGTATCTTTTACACACATGCGATTATCTGCAATACAAGTGAAAGGGATTCTAAGCAACGTATCCTTCATTTAGACCAGGGCTTGGACTGCTCCACTGTGATAAACACAAGTGAAAGTAAGAGGGCTTGCCACCCTGGGGCCAAGTAATACCAGTCTATGTGCAGCCACTCCTCCCTGTGGACACAACTCTCAGTAAAGCAGGACCACTTAAAAGAGGCAATCCTGGTCACACAATTCTCCAGTTTAAAGCCCCCTGACTGCGCCCCACTGTTCTTAGGAGAGACAGCACAGTTCTCACCCTCACCAGGAGCTCCAGACACCCAGGACCCCCTGCTGCCTCACTTACCTCCCGGGGGAGGGGGGGCCCAGCCTCTCCAAGGGAGTTCTGAGCTCAGCCTCTGCACCCTTATGCTCTGCCTGGAAGGCCCCTCCCCCACTTCATTGTTCAAGGCTACATGATGACCTCCTGGCACAACATGACTATCTCTCTGCCTCACAGTGAGGACTGCTTATCCCTTTTTGTTCACCAGTACAACCGTGGTATTTACTTATCAATTATTTAGTGGACACCATGTTCTAAGGTCTGGGTTCACAGCAATGAACAGAAGAGACACAAATCTTCGACTACAGAGTTTACATTCAAGTACAAGAAGACAGAAGGTACATGGAATACAGAAATTACAAGGCATATTATAACGAGGTACTAAGTGATACAAACAAAAATAAAGCAGGAAAGGGGGATGAGGGGTGTCTGCCACCCTCCATGCAAGTGACATGACTGTCCTGATGGGGCTGCTCAAGGAAATGTGCGGTGCAGTCCTCAACAAGATTCATGTACAAAAGCTTCAAGAGTCCAAATGCAGGTCTATTTCACTTCAAGTAAAACAATTCACAGTATTACTTCCTTCTAGACCACAAGCCTTAGAGAAAAGCTCCAGTATCATTCATCTTTGTACTGCTAATGTCTGGTTGATCAAAGAAGGAATGAATGAGGAGTTTCCTCTCAGCAGTCCTGCTTTGCATCAGGTCCTGGAGCAATGATTCTCAATAGAGAATAAAAAACGGAAAAATCCACTCAGGTTTAAAAATACATTTTCATTATTGTAACTGCTTTGTTTTTGGCTGATATAATTTAATTTAAAGCAAAATAAAGAAAGAAATTTGTTCTCAAAAGGTGCACATTTTTAAAAACTGAGAAAGAATATTCTCGAGATCACCTAGTTAAAACATTCCACCTACAATACTGTATGCGTTGCATATAGCTATCAAGTCTGTTAACATTTTGTTAAGTGTGATGTTTTATGCATTTTCTATTGAATTCTTTTCGAGTAAAGATTTTCCTGTTTGTTCATGAAAGCATGCAAAAAATTCTAAAACTGAAGTAGGAAGTGTTTTATCCCTCCAGAAAAACAAAGTTTACAACATCTGTAGTGTATGTGGTCCTGGGCTGGGCAGAGGTTAGGGAAATAAAAGGATCTCGCCCACAAGGAGCTTATGTTAATTAATGAGTGCAATGCCTTGCAGTACTACCGAAACACAAAAGTGCTCAGCACAACCTTAAAAATTAAGGCAAGGATTCCTGAAATACCTTTATAAAGATGGGTTAAGGAGCGAAGTTAAAAAAAAAAAAAAGGCCTTCAATGTCAGGCTTTCTTTGCCTGCCTACAGACAGCAAGACAACACCAAGGTGTGGGGGAAAGGCTGTGGTCAGCACAGGCCAACAAAGGGTGGTCCAGCCAGCAAGGAGAAAGCAGAGGTGGCAAGGCCCCGGGTACATCTTAGGTGGGGGACAGTCACTGAGGAGTTTTCAAAAAGGCCTTTAAAGCTTCAGGATATGCCTTTAAACAATCTGGCTACAGCGTGACAAAAATGGTGTGTGCAAATAAAAACGAGCATTTTATTTTTATCCCACGAATAAATACCACCCTAATTTACCAGTTTTTGAGCCAAAATTTTTGCATGTCATATTTCATAAAGAACATTTTCAGTGAAGACTTGACTGAATTTAAGTTAAGTAGGAAGTGCTCTCCATGTTACAGAATGCAGTCTGTGGCCCAGGTCTCGCAACAGCAGGGAAGCAGGGCTGACACTGAAGAGGGAACCAGACCATGACAGAAGGCATAACAGGCACCACTCACCTGCAACCCTTCCTAAGTTCAAAGGTGCCATGATAGCCTCACTAGAAAATATGGCCAAAGAGTTTATAAAGGCACTGAAGTGACAAAAGGTACGGGCCTCTGTGGGTGAGGAGAGTGAGAAGGAAGGAGAAACAAGCTGAGTCAATCATTTTGCCTGATCATAAGGAAGACATTTACACATGGGAAAAATAAAAGTCTTAGAACATGAAGAAAAACTCATTTCCATGTTGGAATTATTCTCCCCCTTTTAGTAAGAGAACCTAATGGTTATCTACCTTACAAGTCCACATTCTAATAAAAAAAATTCATTTTGTAATCAAGATAACTTTAGGAGTAGAGCAGCTTCAAACATAGCACAAGTGCAACAATTAGGAGCAAAAAGTTCAAACTGAACTAAATTAAAATCTGGTCTGGTGAGTGTAACCCTCTCAGAAGGCTGTGCCTCCTTTACTGTGCTCTAAAATTAGCTCTTTCATAAAAAGGAGAACTCTTTACAGGAATAAAGTTTTACAAAAACAGCATAAGTGACCCAACCCTGTAGCAGTGTCTATTTAACAATGTACTTTTAATAAACACAACTTTACTGCTTATTTTCTTCTCTTCATTAGAAAATTTGAATCAAAGGTCTCATAGGAGGAATCACAATGTATGTAATTTTCTTGCATTTACCAATCTGAAAAAAAATCCTTAAATATGAGAGAACTCTGCAACAGAGTACAAGCATGAAACCCAATTTGAAACTTGTGCCTTACACATTAGGATGAAAGCAAATGAGATTTAAATATATACATAGTTTTGCAACCTCAAGGAACCATCATAAAGATAACTCAAATTACTTAAATTAGAAGACCTAGATTATAATCCTAGTTTTCACTATAGGAAGTATTAACTCCAGCAGGACACTCTGAAATAATACTGAAAGGAGTTTGTCAGCCACTTCTTGGTGGGTAACATCAACTGCAGCTCTATCACTGTAAAAACCTGTAAGATTGTTGAAATCTATGTAGAGTAGTGGGGCTACTTTAAGGCATTATCGTTATTACCACTAAAAACATGATGTTCCCATCTTGCACTTCAGTATGTATTGTAGAATAACTTTATGATATATGAAGGCTGCTTCATTAAAAACAAGTGTAAACACTTCTTTCCACAGATTTTAAACATGCATTTATGAAAATTTGTGCGTATCTGTGAAAACCGTATTAGTATGAATAAATTCTCCAAACCTCAATTTTTTAGAAGTACAATCCCTAGGAATATTAAATAAAATCAAAATTTTCCCTAAAGGTGCTGCCATTTAATTCCAGCTATTCTTCAACAACACACATAAAGATGAATGCCAAGAAATTTCTGTACTCAAATTATCATCCATTCTCCCTGGCTATTACTCAAATACAGTAAAACTCCTTTCTCCAAATAAACATCCTGTCCTCAGAACTTACTTTCTCTGCCCAAATGCATGCGATAAACTAAAAAACAAAAAATTCTGTTAATAAATTAAAATTAACAGCCACCAAAAGAATATTGACAATAGTAATAAGGTAAACACCATTTCCAAATTCTAAGAATTTAACAACAAAATATTAAAAACAACCAACATCAACATGTTACAAATAGCCCTATGAAGCTGTTATTAACTATATCCCTCTTTCAGATACGCCCATTTTTTCACCTTAAAAAGTAAACTCATATCAACTTTTCAAAATACAGGATCAAATTAATTTCTAAATGTAAGTTTCGAAGCTAAGTACACAAATCAAATGTATGGTTGATAAATAAACTTGCTAATCTGATGCCTTTGAGAAAGTATTTCACTGTAGCAACTCAAGTAAAGTTCTATCAAGCGGTTTCATATAGCCTGATTACAAAATTGCCTTGCAGAATATTAAATACAGAGAAAAATTGACAAGCCACAACCATTTCAATTTCTGTAAACTACCCCGACGGTAAATTAGAAGGAGCCAGGTAGGTGGGAAAGTATGCAAATTGCACACTGCACATACTGACCTCCACAGAAATGAACATCACTCTTTCCCACTGTGGTCTTTGCAAACTACAACTCAGAACCTATCTCAAAAGCATTTTATATACTTAACACAAAATAAGAGACCAGATAAATATCACAAGAAAAACTTTAAAAGGGAAAAATAACTTGAATGCTTATAACATTCGTCTTCACGTTGGTATTATCTATTTTAAAAACCCTGACAAAAACTCATTTCCCTGCACAGTTCAGGGAAATCTTCGCGTTCCTTCAGTCCTCCAAAACTTTAAGCTTCCACTTAACATTTAGGGCAAGTTACAGCGCAGCCAAGCAGAGGGTCTCGAACGCACAGGATAGCTACTCTACAGAAAATCTTCTCAAGTTTCAACTCAGCCTAAATTAAAGACCATTTTACGTAGAAATGAGGGGGGAAACAAGATGACCTGCACGGAAAGTTGCAATACAAAATTACAGTGAAGTCTGAACAAGTCTTAAGTTTTACGTTCTGACTGGACACGACTGAGAAGCAGGTGGTGAGAGACTCCCGATCTGCCCCTTCCTCGAGCACAGGGCATCTTTAGAATATTTTCCCATTTCTTCCAGAGTGTGCGTGTCCTCAAGCCTCTCAGAGGAGAGTGGGCGCGTCCCAAGCACACCCAAAGCAACAGGATTCCACTTCCTGGTCCGAGGGACCCGGGCCCTCCCCGCCCGGCCGGCCGCGATCCCGGGCCCGGGCGGAGGGCAGGGCGAGGCCGCCGCAGTGCGGGCTGGACGGCTGCGCTGCCCGGACCCTGCCCCGGCTCCCAAGACCTCAGCACGGCCCTGCCCGGACCCAGCCCTGCCCGCCGCCCCGACCCGGCCCCGGCGCGCACCCAGGCCCCCCGGCCCGCGCCCCGGCCCGGCTGCGCCAGCCCGGCCCTGCCCGGCCGCGTCCTCCGGGAAGATGGCGGCCCGTGACAGGCGGGCGCGGCGCGGGTCCGAGGCGGTGGCCGGGGGCGGCGCGGCGGGAGCGTGAGCGGGAAAGAGAGGCCCGCCCGCCGCCGCGCTCACCTGTCAGCGCCGCCGCCGCCGCCGCCGCCCGGCCGCCGACCGCCGCAGCCCCGGTGCCCGGCGACCGCGCCACACGCGGACGGGCTGTGAGGGAGGGGCGGTAGCAGGGGCGCGGCCGGCCCGGACGAGCGGCGGGGGTCGGACCGGCGCGGGCTGACGGCGGGACAGCAGCGGCTCCTTCCCGTTTCAGGCCGAAAAGGTCTCAACCTCGCGACTCCAGCGCCCCAACGCTCCTTCCCGTTCGCATGAGAACACACAGCTCCCGCTTCCGGGACCTGCCGGAAGTCCCCTCCCCTCGCGCTCGCGCGCCCGCTACTCCCCACTGGGTCCGCCTACAGGCGCTCGCGCCCTTACGTCATGCCGACACGGCGTCTCGATTGGCCTAGCGCGGCGCCGGGTCCGCCCCCTCCTTAGGCCTCTAGGCGCGCGTGCTCCCGGCCGGTGGCTCCTGTGATTGGTGGGGGCGCGCACGCAGGCCCGCCCCGCGCACGTAGCCCCCGCCCCAGCCCGCGCAAGCTGTCTGCTCCGCCCCCCGCCTCAAGCTGAAGGAGGCGCGACAGCTGGGGACCCTGACTCCGCCCCTTTCACTCACGGACCCTGACTGCCGATGCCAGTCACTCTAGGACCCTGAGCCCGTCCCCGCCCCGGTCAGCAGAGGGCCACGACCCAAGTCCCCCTCGGCCCCGGACCCCGGCTCCTCACCCTCTCACCGAGATCAGACTCCGCCCCGAGACTGTATGGCTGTCCGGTGGTTGGGTCAGGAAAGACCCCAAAGCGCGCTCGGGAGAAGGGGAAGGCGGCGCCCACTGCCCGTCAGCCGGCTACGTTCTCCGCGCTTTCAGAGAAAATGCCGAAGACTGGGGACGTCTTCCCAAACTCGAGCTGGTGCCACCTACCCGACCCATTCTGAGGGGACGGGAAACAAAGTGAAGTGTATTCACCGGTTTTAAGCCTGATTGCCGGCGTGCCTGCTGCGCCTGGCCGTGCTTTGTGTAGACATTCATGCGGCCTGAAGCCTGCTCAGGGTCCCCCGACCAGCCTCACCCGTGCACCAGCGCCTCTTAGCTTTGCCTTCTGAGGGCCCAGACACCCCCAAGGCGCGCCTCTGAGAAACTTGCCATTTCACTAGTGCTACTAGTGGCAATGTCCCTAAGATAATCATGTAAGACAGAGTTCCTCTGAGATTCAAAGCATGTGTCAATACATATTTCAGGAGGAGAAAGTCTCTTTCCAAGAGAACCTGTTGCCTACGTTGCCGAGCCCTTCTGAGGGACCTCTACATGGGACCTCGCACACTGGGGCCCAGGAAGTCATCCCTAGGCGCGGTGATGTGGTCCTCCTTTGAAAACCCGGGAACCCTCCGAAGTTGGCAAGTTAGGTCTTCATTTTGTCTGCCTGTGTCTGGGTCTGGCAGAAATTTTGTTGCACAGATAAATTCCCGTACAAAAGAGATTAAAGGATAGGAGAATGCTTTATATTAAAATGACGTCTCTTACTTTCCATTAATGTTGTGTAATCCTTCCCAAACAATCAAAACTGGCTTTTTTTTTTCTTGTGTGATTATCTTAACCTGTACTTCAAAAGAAGCACCCATTTTTCACCTTAGGGTGTGAGGTTAAATATACCACAGTCAAGTTTTATGGCATTTTTACTTAGAAAGATAAGATCAATTTTTTAAAAAACCACTTCTCATCTAAAACAGTTACAAGTTCTACCCATTCTATCCAAAAGCTGTTTCCTTTTCCCACTTTTGATGGTTTTGCCTGCTGTTACTTCTCTCCCAGCTAGTTTTAGTAGCCTCACAGCTGATCTCTGCTTACCCACCATTCACCATGCCAGCTTACTTATCCTTTAAAACCATCCCCCTCTGAGTTGAGACTTCTTGGTTGCCCCAGAGGGTGAAGTCCAACTTATCTTTCATGGGCTAGCAGACCTTTCACAAACTAGCTCGCAGTCCCCTTATTTTTTTTTTTTTTTTTCTTGCCCTAGGGTTAGATACCGTAACCTTCAAATCATATTCTCTTTAACAGGCATTTTTGAAGGCTTGGGGTAGTCTCTGGGTGTGAATGTGAATGACACATAGGCTTTACTCTCTATGACCCTACCATTTACTAAAAGACCAATCAACAGGCAGTCACCCGAGTGTGCTAAGTCCTGTTAGGGAACAGAACAAAGCGAGGAGCACTAGTTCCAGAGTGTTTGCTGTTCACAAAGTTTTGAGTGGAGTGTCTTCATTCCTGAGCACGTTGGTCTTTTGGTGTCCTTCTGCTTCCACTTCTGGTAAAGTCTGGCTTATTTTTCAAGTTACACAAGTGTCAACCATTTGTATATTTTCCATTCAGAAAATTGATTTCCCTCCTGGGCCCTGGTAGCCCTCACCACGTCCCTGCTCTACTCAAGGTCTGTGCCAAGTGCTGGGAAGATGCCCCAGGGCAGCACGGACCATAAGACAGATGAACAGATAGCAAGGGATAAAGAGGAGTAAGGATTACCATGGTCTGTGCACGGATTGCCCAGGTAGCAAGCACACAAGAGGGTCTGAAGCCAGCTTGGGAAGGAATCAAATAAAGAGATAAGTAGACGAAGGCCAAAGAGACCACAGTGGAGGGGCTGTCAACACACCTTTCAGTAGGGAGGGAGGACATAGTTGAACATGACAAAGCATGAAACCAATCTGGTAAGGTGGGTGGAAGGCATGGGAGTCTGGAGGGGTAAGCATGGTAAGAACCCCAAGGGTCTTCTAAACATTTAGGATGTTTGAATTTGGTAGTGAGTCAAGATTTTTATTAGGAGGCAAAAGAGGGCTTGTAAAAGGTTTTAAGTTCACAGAGAATCTCTGGCCCCAAAAAGTCACTGAAGTAGACATGCAATAAGGAACTAACTTAGTCAAATTAGATGGAACTATCAAACTGAATATGACAGTAACACATTAGAATGCATTGGGAAATAAAAGATTGCATGAGTTCTTACTAAATAGAAATAAATATGTAAGTTAAAAAAGTAATAGAGATGAGGAAGAAAAAGGGAAAGCTGTTCCTTACAGTAGAAGGCTGACTAATGAATGGAGAAGGAATTTTTTTTTTTAATTACCATGTTGCAACTATGGTAGCATTTATTCTTGGAAGAGTCATCAGTGAATGCTAAAAATCAGTGAGTAAAAGCTGTTGAGTGAAAAGTTGTGTATGCCATTTCGTGGCTTTTTAGTTGCTTATAAGTTATTGATTTCAAAGGGGGAAAAGGTATTTTTCCAGTTAAACATGATGGTGTTATCACTCACCTAGAGCCAGACATCCTGGAATGTGAAGTCAAGTAGGCCTTAGGAAGCATCACTAAGGAAAAAGCTAGTGGAGGTGATGGAATCCCAGTTGAGCTATTTCAAATCCTAAAAGATGATGCTTTGAAGGTGCTGCACTCAATGTGTCAGCAAATTTGGAAAACTCAGCAGTGGACACAGGACTGGAAAAGATCAGTTTTCATTCCAATCCCAAAGAAAGGGAATGCCAAAGAATGCGCAAACTACCGCACAGTTGTACTCTTCTTACATGCTAGTGAAGTAATGCTCAAAATTCTCCAAGCCAGGCTTCAGCAATATGTGAACTGTGAACTTCCAGATGTACAAGCTAGTTTTAGAAAAGGCAGAGGAACCAGAGATCAAACTGCCAACATCTGCTGGATCATGGAAAAAGCAAGAGAGTTCCAGAAAAGCATCTATTTCTGCTTTATTGACTATGCCAAAGCCTTTGACTGTGTGCATCACAATAAACTGTGGAAAATTCTGAAAGAGAAGGGAATACCAGACGACCTGACCTGCCTCTTGAAAAACCTGTATGCAGGTCAGGAAGCAACAGTTAGAACTGGACATGGAACAACAGTCTGGTTCCAAATAGAAAAAGCAGTATGTCAAAGCTGTATATTGTCACCCTGCTTATTTAACTTATATGCAGAGTACATCATGAGAAACACCGAGCTGGAAGAAGCACAAGCTGGAATCAAGATTGCTGGGAGAAATATCAATAATCTCAGATATGCAGATGACACTACCCTTATGGCAGAAAGTGAAGAGGAACTAAAGAGCCTCTTGATGAAAGTGAAAGTGGAGAGTGAAAAAGTTGGCTTAAAGCTCAACATTCAGAAAACTAAGATCATGGCATCTGGTCCCATCACTTCATGGCAAATAGATGGGAAAACAGTGGAAACAGTGAAATCACTGCAGATAGTGATTGCAGCCATGAAATTAAAAGATGCCTACTCTTTGGAAGGAAAGTTATGACCAACCTAGACAGCATATTAAAAAACAGAGACATTACTTTGCCAACAGAGGTCCATCTAGTCAAGACTATGGTTTTTCCAGTAGTCATGTATGGATGTGAGAGTTGGACTATAAAGAAAGCTGAGTGCCTAAGAATTGATGCTTTTGAACTGTGGTGTTGGAAAGGACTCTTGAGAGTCCCTTGGACTGCAAGGAGATCCAACCAATCCATCCTAAAGGAGATCAGTCTTGGGTGTTCATTGGAAGGACTGATGTTGAAGCTGAAACTCCAATACTTTGGTCATCTGATGCAAAGGGCTGACTCATCTGAAAAGACTCTGATGCTGGGAGGTATTGGGGGCAGGAGGAGATTGGGACGACAGAGGATGAGATGGCTGAATGGCATCACCGACTCAATGGACATGAGTTTGGGTAAACTCCAGGAGTTGGTGATCAACAGGGAGGCCTGGCGTGCTGCGGTTCATGGGGTCATATAGAGTCAGACACGACTGAGTGACTGAACTGAACTGAACAGTGGATAAATATGATGAACCCCATCTTAACTGAGGGGTGAAAGTTGGCGTCTCCTGTAATGGTGCTCTGCTGACATCACGTGATATCGGTAATGTCATGTTCCAGTCAAGCCACAAACTAACCATGATGGATAGTTATAAACTCAAACTGAGGACATTCTACAAAACTGTCAGTCTTCAAAAATATGAAGGCTGAGGACTTCCCTGGCAGTCCTTGGTTAGGATTCTGCACTTTTGCAGCAGACAGCTAGGGTTCAACCACTGATCCAGGAACTAAGATCCCATAAGCCTCATGGTGCAGCCATAAAAGGCAGTGAAAGGTTGAGGAACTTTCCAAAATTTAAGGAGACTAAGGAGATATGGCAACTAAATGTAATGTATGATCCAAGACTAGATCCTTGATCAGAATAAAATTTACTATAGAGATCATAATTAGAATCTCTATATGGAATCTTCTGATCTTACAATCAAGGTTCAATTTTCCAAATTGGATTTATTTGTAAATTGTTTTGTGGCTCAGTAAGAAGATATCTTTGATCTTAGAAGATATAAACTGATGTATTTAGAGGAGAGGGATCAAGACATCTGCAAGTTTCTCTCAAATAGTTCAGTGGAATACACACATACACACTTATACAGAAAGAGAGTACAACAGAACCTTAATTAGTGAACTAGATGTGGGATATGTAAGTGTTTGTAACTTGCCTGTAGATATAAGGCTCATCAAGCAGAGAGTTTTGCTTTAGAGATATATTTGTTGTTGTTTAGTGCTCAGTCATGTCTGACTCTTTGCAATCCCATGGACTGTAGCCCTCCAGGGTCTGTCCAGGGAATTCTCTAGGTAAGAATACTGGAGTGGGTAGCCATTCCCTTCTCCAGGGGATCTTCCTCACCCAAATCTGGGTCTCCTGCATTGCAGGCAGATTCTTTACCATCTGAGCCACCAGGGAAGCCCTTAGAGATATACACTGAAGTATTTATGAATGGTACTGTATTATGTATATCTAGCATTTGATTCCAAACCATCTAAAGGAAGGTGAAAAGTGAAGTGAAGTTGCTCAGTCATGTCCGACTCTTTGCGACCCCATGGACTGTAGCCTACCAGGCTCCTCTGTCCATTGGATTTTCCAGGCAATAGTACTGGAGTGGGTTGCCATTTCCTTCTCCAGGGGATCTGCCCAACCCAGAGATCAAACCCAGGTCTCCCGCATTGTAGACAGACGCTTTAACGTCTGACCCACCAGGGAAGTAAAGGAAGGTGGTCAGCAGGAATACATAAGAAATAATGGGACAAGCTAGTGTGTTGAAAATTGTTGAAAGCTGGTGATGGATACATGGGGGCTCATGAAACTCTTCTCCCTACTTTTGAATATGTTTTTAAATTCCTCATGATAATAACATGGCGATAAAATGGAGGGTTTCAATTCACTACAAATATTCCATGAGCACATGTGGCCCAAAAAGCAGTCAGAGAGGAGGACTGCATTTCCCAGGATGTTCCACAGCCCTCCATCAGGAGGAACAATAGGGCCAAACCTCTGGCTCTGGAAACTGAGAGGCCGGGAGGGTAGGGCAGAGCTGTGTCCACAGGTGCCAGCCCTCAGGGGGAGAAGGCCTGAGGGCCTCCAGGGGAAATGAATTTTGGCAACAGGAGCCATATCTAGAGCGAGTTTCTGAGGAACTTTTCTGTGTAGCGTACTTTGTAACACCCCGGAGCCAGATCCTAGTAGAGACCTAGTAGATGCTTCTGTAGTTGGATTGTGTTTTCCTTTGAAAGTAGCTCTGTTCTCAGCCAAGGGTGTTTCCTGTTATGGCGGCTTAAATTCCTACTATTTTTGGCAATATCTTCTGGGATACTTGACCTACATAGTTCCGTCTGCACTGAGGCGAATGTGTTACTCCAGGCCTCAGAAAAGGTGTTTTCACTATGATTGCTACCTGCCTGTCACTCTCACTGAAAGCAAGATAAGTGGATGAATCATGAGAGACATCCCTGTTTGGATGTTTCAGGCAAAGGACTAGACTTAAGAAGCATGTTAAATGCACATTCTCCTCAGCTCCACATCCATGTCCCTCAGAGGTGTTCCTCTAAGGGGAGGGAAGGTTGCTGTCTACACACCCCTGTCTCCAGAGTTCTAGACTGTGCATGGCTGCCACTGGATGCTGCCCTGTGTTCTTCCCTGCGGCTCTCCTGGCTTCCTTGGCCCGTCTCCCCCAGGCCGGAATTGGCCCCACACACTCTAGGATGGAGCACGCGTGCCAGGGGTGCTGTGCTGGCTTCTCAGGAGTCTCCTGAGAAGCGTGCCTCTCACCCCAGAAGCCCCAGCTTCTCTGAGGAGGACCCCTCAGTACTTTAAGAGCTGGGCAGCTCCTGTTGCTGCCTAGTGGTGATGAGCAGTCAAGGTCAAGGGAGGGAGCCTCTAAACACCACCTGGAGGGGCCTGAGGTTTCCCTCCCGGATCCTGAACTGACCAGTTTCCTAGGCACACCGAGCCACTCCACCTCTGTGTATTTCCCTTCTGAGACTCCCCTCTTCCTTCCGGCTGGTTGTCTTCCACAGTTTCCACAACTCAGCTCAGACCCTTTGACTCCTCCAAGAATCCTTCTCTGAATCCCTGCCCAGCTCCTCCCTGGGGCGTCAGGGCCATCCACGGCTCTGCAGCACAGTTCCTGCTGCATTGAGTAGGAGCACCAGTGTGTGTGGTCGTTTATCTCCTCCTTAGGAATTTCGCAAACGCAGGAACTTCATTCATCCTCATTGTTATTCATCATTCATAGATGTCTGCTGAACTGAACTCATTCCAGCTTTGCAAGCTCACCCACCAGCCTGCGGCAGGTTTTTGTCCTTTCTCAGTGAGCTGCTTCTGACACCATTCACCACAATGAGTCCAGCAGGCTTGGAATATTTATCATTTGCACTTTTTTCCCCCCTAGATTCCATGGTAATAGCAATTTTTGTTTCCTTGTTTATTTGTTTTGATATCATAGCCTTTGGAGAAGGAAATGGTAACCCATTCCAGTATTCTTGCCTGGAGAATTCCATGGACAGAGGAGCCTGGCAGTTTGCAGTCTGCAGGTTGCCAAGAGTCAGACAAGACTGAGTGACTTAACACAACAACCATCATAACCTTAAATAACATATACTACAGTTGTGTGACTATTTTCCACACATCAGCATTTTCCTCTGGATATATTTTAGTCACTTTGATCAGACTTTGGAGACTGTTTCCTTGACTCAATTAGCCCAACACTTAAGTCTCATCAGAAGCACAGCCATCACTGTCAGACACAGAACACCAGGCCTGCCGCTGCAGCCTGAGGGACGACTGAAGTTCCATTTGGAGGGATCTTTGAACTCATTGAGTAGACATCACGAGCAAAGCTCATCCTCCCAAGTTGAAGAATCTTATGGACAAAACATTATCACCGAAATTAAATGGTGGCAGATATGTCCAAGGAATGTTGCGGGGATTTGACCCTTTATGAAACGTGTGATAGATAACTGTGTGGAAGTGGCAACTGGTGGGCAACACAACACAGTCTTGGGATGGTGGCAGCACGAGGAAAGAGCGTCACCACGTTAGAAGCCAGGGAAGAAGCATGAACAACGGCTATGTCACCATAGAGATCAACAGCATGCATCCCCTCTCCACACTTCACTAGGAGAAAAATTGACTCGTGTACATTTTCTTACTGAACTTTTTTGTTAAATAAGCTTTCATAATAGTCATAAAAAAAAAAAAAAAAAAAACCACGGCAGGCACCACAGTTGGAGTTGCCACCAAGAAAGTAAGTCTAAACCAGTGTATGTCCATTCTCTTTACCTTCAGTTTCTAAGGGTAATGTCTTCTGACCTTGTACCCTGGGTGTATTACCCTCTTTGAATACACAGTCTCCACACATTTGTTAACGTGAACAAATATGCAACACCTACACACATAACGACAAATATGCATCACAAATTTTTCATTATGTCAGATGTTTCAATTTATCTTTTTCTTTGGAAGTATCTCCTCACATTTAGGATTAAAATATTTCTCTAACAACCAACTTTCATTGAAGTCCTAGTGAAATAGCCATTATCTGACATATGGGAAAAGTGTGCTAATGTAGAGCTTTCTCACTTTTAAAAAAAAAAAAAAAAAGCCAAGGCCCATAATAAGAAATACATTTTATAGTACAAGCCATTATGCACACACGTACGTGTGCGCATGCACATACACACATACATACATACACATGAAGCCAGTTTCATGAAATATTGTTAATGGTGGCACACCCTTGTGAATGTACTTAATGCCACAGATTGTACACTTAAAAATGATTAAAATGGTCAACTTTATGTTATATATGTTTTACCACAGTTTTTAAAAAGTTTTATGAGGTAATATTTACCCTTACTTTGTGCCATTTTCTTTGAACTCTTCTATTTTTGTTAATTCTAGTTATCATCCTTTAAGTTGATTTATGACTCACCATGATCACCACTGGCTGGTGAAATGCTGATCTGAGGACTTGGAAGGTGAACTTGTTCACTCTATTTTCATACAGTTTACTGGGCTCATGGCTTTTCCAAAGCATTTGAAATTGCTGCTCCAGCGTTGCTTCGTGGAGAACCCATGGATGGAGGAGCCTGGCGGGCTACAGTCCATGGGGTTGCAGAGAGTTGGACATGACTGAGAAACTTTAATTATTACTATTCAGTTCAGTTCAGTCACTCAGTCCTGTCCGGCTCTTTGTGACCCCATGAACCGCAGCACACCACGCCTCCCTGTCCATCACCAGCTCCCAGAGCCCACCCAAACTCATGTCCATTGAGTCGGTGATGCCATCCAACCATCATATCCTCTGTTGTCCCCTTCTCCTCCTGCCCTCAATCTTTCCCAGCATCAGGGTCTTTTCAAATGAGTCAGTTCTTTGCATCAGGTGGCCAAAGTATTGGAGTTTGAGCTTCAGCATCAGTCCTTCCAATGAATATTCAGGACTGATTTCCTTTAGGATGGACTGGTTGGATCTCTTTGCAGTTCAAGTGATCCTCAAGAGTCTTCTCCAACACCACAGTTCAAAAGCATCAATTCTTTTGCGCTCAGCTTTCTTTATAGTCCAACTCTCACATCCATACATGACTACTGGAAAAACCACAGCCTAGACTTGATGGACCTTTGTAATTATTACTATTACTATTAATAAAAAGGAGTGAGTAAAATCAAGCTAGCAATTCCTTGTATATGTGTGTATGAAACTGAACTGAAAACTGAAACATTCACTCAGTGGTGTCCAGCTTTTTGTGACCCTGTGAACTATAGCCCATCAGCCTCCTCTAGGATTTTCCAGGCAAGAATACTAAGTGCATTGCCATTTCCTTTTCCAGAGGGTCTTCCCACCCAGATCTCCTGCATTGCAGGCAGATTCTGTACAGTCTGAGCCACCAAGGAAGTCCATGTGTGTATAAGTCACTATTTTTGAAGGCCAAGTTTGGGGCCTTGTTTAGAAAGTATGACATAATTGTATAAATTATATCTTAACTTGCAAATCTTTCCTTCCTTAATTTGATGTCTGTAAGTATGTGATTCTGTTGATTACTATTTTTATCTTTAGCACTAGAGGTTATAAATGCTGAAGGCATCTTCAGGGATCAGAGAGCTAACAGAAACATGGGGACTGGCTGGGGTGACATCAGGGAGTTTGCCCAGCCTGGAGGCGCTCAAAGTCCAATAAAAACAAACACACAAACTGCTGCGTCCACAGGGGTCTTTATGTAACCCACAGCTTGTGTTTGAGATCTCACTTACACACAGTTGTTTCAAGAGGTTTGACCATAAAGCCAAGAAGGGGAAAGAAACAGTAGGTTCAGGGAGTGACCACGGAGTTATAGGAGAGACTTTTAAGAAGCAGAAAAATTGAGTACACAGAATGGGAGCATAGCAAACATCAATAGCAGTGTACTGAATTGTTGCAATCCTGGTTTTGGATCTGTAATATTAATACTGATGAGGGTGTTATTTGTAGTTCCTATCAGTAATGTAGAATTTTATCCAGTACTCAATAGTGCTTTTATATATTATTAGTAATTATGAGTGCCATGTCTTTACCATTTTGAATGTATAAGATGTTTTCCACTGTGTAGTCTCAGATCCCTAAAATGACAGTGGAATGTCAATTACCATCATTTCCACTGTATAGATAAGGAAAGGGAACCCAGAGATGTAAACTAATCTGCCAGCAAGTGGAAACCCAGACTTCCAGACTCTGTACATTTTCCACTGCCCCATACTATGTTCCTCGTCTCTGTCCACAGAATGCAGGTCCAATCATGCAAACCTCACATCTCACTAGGTGGAAATTTTTTCTGCTATACCTTACCTAATGTGGCAAAGTGGAAGACAAATAAATTTCTATATAAAGAAGCAATCAAACTTGCACTTGCTTCAGCAGCGCATATACTAAAATTGGAATGATATAGAGAAAGCTTTGCCCAAGGATGACATGCAAATTCGTGAAGCATTCCATATATTTAGGACCTACTGTATACCACAGGGAACTCTGCCCAATAATCTGAAATGACCTATATGGGAAAGGAATCTAGAAGGGAGTTGATATATGCGTATGTACAACCAATTCACTTTGTTGTACACCTGAAACTAACATTACGTTGAGATCAACTATACTCCAATAAAAATTTTTTAAAAACCGACTGAAAATTGCTTTAAGAAAAAAAGAAAAAGAATCAACCAGGCTTATTATAATACTCTCTGATAAAATTTAGTCAGACTGACATATATGCTCAGAGGAGAATAGCTTCATTTCTACTAGAAGAAAATGGGGTCCCCAGCCCTAAGCACACCTTTAGATGAATCGCAGCCCAAGCTCATTTGTTGACCCAGCCTCCTGAGATGCCCAGCTTGAGAACTACCTACCTATGCCTCTTTCATGAGCCTGACTCCTTTTTGAAATGGTGAACTGGAACTAACAGGACCTAACAGAAACAGAAGAGATTAAAAAGATGTGGCGAGAATACACAGAACCAAACAAAACTACAAAGGGGTAGTCACTAACCAGAGCCAGACATCCTGGAATGTGAAGTCAAACGGGCCTTAGGAAACATTACTATGAACAAATGGGCCTTAGGAAACATTACTATGTGACAGAATTCCAGTTGAGCTATTTAAAAAAAAAAAAAAAAAAAAAAAAAATCCTAAAAACAATGCTGTTAAAGTGCTGCACAAAATATGTCAGCAAATTTGGAAAACTCAGCAGTGGCCACAGGACTGGAAAGGGTCAGTTTTCATTCTAATCACAAAGAAGGACAATGCTAAAGAATGCTCAAACTACCCATACAACTGGACTCATTTCACATGCTAGTACAGTTATGCTCAAAATCCTTCAAGCTAGGCTTTAGCAGTACATGAACCAAAATGTCCAGATGTACAAGCTGGGTTTAGAAAAGTCAGAGGAATCAGAGATCAAATTGCCAACAATCATTGGATCATAGAGAAAGCAAGGGAATTCCAGAAAAACATCTACTTCTGCTTCATTGACTATGCTAAAGCCTTTGACTGTGTGGATCACAACAAACTGTGGAAAATTCTTAAAGAGATGGGAATACCAGACCACCTTACCTGTCTCCTGAGAAACCTGTATGCGGGTCAAGAAGCAACAGTTAGAGCCAGACATGGAGCAATGGACTGGTTCAGAATTGGGAAAGCAGTGACAGCTGGATACTGTCACCTTACTTATTTAACTTCTATGTAGAGTACATCATTCAAAACACCAGGCTGGATAACTCAAAAACTAGAATCAAGATTGCTGGGAGAAATATCAACAACCTCAGAGAAGCAGATGATACCATTCTAATGGCAGAAAGTGAAGAGGAACTAAAGAGCCCATCAATGAGGGAGAAAGAGGAGAGTGAAAAAACTGGCTTGAAACTCAACATTCAAAAAGCTAAAATCATGATATCCAGTCCCTTCACTTCATGGCAAATAGAAGGGGAAAAGTGGAAGCACTGACAGACTTTATTTTCTTGGGCTCCAAAATCACTGCTGACAGTGACTGCAGCCATGAAATTAAAAGATGCTTGCTCCTTGGAAGGAAAACTATGAGAAACTTAGACAGTGTGTTAAAGAGCAGAGACATCACTTTGCCAATGAAGGTCCATATAGTCAAAACTATGGTTTTTCCCGTAGTCATATACAGATGTGAGAGTTGGACCATAAAGAAGGGTGAGTGCCTAAGAATTGATGCTTTTGAATTGTGGTGCTAGAGAAGACTCTTAAGAGTCCCTTGGACAGCAAGGAGATGACACCAGTCAATCCTAAAGGAAATCAACCCTGAATATTCATTGGAAGGACTGATGCTGAGGCTTCAATACTTTGGCCACATGAATTGAAGAGCTGACTCACTGGCAAAGACCCTGATGTTAGGAAATATCAAAGTCAGGAGAAGGCGGCAGAGATGAGATGGTTTGATAGCATCACTGATTCTATGGATATGAATTTGATCAAACTCCAGAAGATAGTAAAGGGAAGGGGAGCCTGGCATACTGAATTCCATGAGGTTGCAAAAGTTAGATATGACTTAGCGACTGAATGACAGCAACAATCTGTTATGGTTTGAATATGTTCACCCAGAATTTATATGTATGGTTGTGTTTAGAAATGAGGTATCTAAGGAAATGATTAAGGTTCAAAGCAGCCATAAGGGTGGGGACTTGTGAAAAGAGACATGGAGAGCTCTGGGTGCCCTCTCCCCTCAGGGCAGACCGAGGAAGAGCCAAGCGAGAACAGGGCCAGAAGGTGGCCAGGAAGCAGCCTTTTCAGTGACCGAATTGGCTAGGATCTTGATCTTGCACTTCTGGCCTCCAGAACTGTGAGAAAATAAATTTCTACTTGAATCCACCCAGTCTACAGTACTTACAGCCAGGAAAATCACAGTGCTGAAAGAATTGACCCCTTGGGGAAAAGTCTCTATAAATAGTACTTGCTTCCTGGTACTTTTCTAAATGTATCTGTTCTCAAGTTAACACCACATTATAGAATACTGAAAATCAACGACTAAAAATAAAAGTAGACTTTTAATTTCCACATTCTGTATGAAAATTTCTGGAAAGGCCTTTACATTCCTTATCCTCCTCACAGATTGTGTGTTTTATATCAGCTCTTAATTACAAAGGCTGGTGTTTAAATGAATATATAAAGATTTATAAAGATTTTTAAGTAGCCAAATTTGAGAATAATTGTTATTCTTATAATAGGTATCAGTTCAGTTCAGTTCAGCCACTCAGTCGTGTCCGACTCTTTGTGACCCCATGAATTGCAGCACACCAGGCCTCCCTGTCCATCACCATCTCCCAGAGTTCACAAACTCATGTCCATCGAGTCGGTGATGCCATCCAGCCATCTCGTCCTCTGTCGTCCCCTTCTCCTCCTGCCTCCAATCCCTCCCAGCATCAGAGTCTTTTCCAGTGAGTCAACTCTTCACATGAGGTGGCCAAAGTATTGGAGTTTCAGCTTTAGCATCATTACTTCCAAAGAAATCCCAGGGCTGATCTCCTTCAGAATGGACTGGTTGGATCTCCTTGCAGTCCAAGGGACTCTCAAGAGTCTTCTCCAACACCACAGTTCAAAAGCATCAGTTCTTCGGCACTCACCTCTCTTCATAGTCCAACTCTCACATCCATACATGACTACTGGAAAAACCATAGCCTTGACTAGATGGACCTTTGTTGGCAAAGTAATGTCTCTGCTTTTCAATATGCTATCTAGGTTGGTCATAACTTTTCTTCCAAGGAGTAAGCGTCTTTTAATTTCATGACTGCAGTCACCATCTGCAGTGATTTTGGGGCCCCCAAAAATAAAGTCTGACACTGTTTCCACTGTTTCCCCATCTATTTCCCATGAAGTGATGGGACCAGATGCCATGATCTTAATTTTCTGAATGTTGAGCTTTAAGCCAACTTTTTCACTCTCCACTTTTACTTTCATCAAGAGGCTTTTTAGTTCCTCTTCATTTTCTGCCATAAGGGTGGTGTCATCTGCATATCTGAAGTTATTGATATTTCTCCCGGCAATCTTGATTCCAGCTTGTGCTTCTTCCAGCCCAGCATTTCTCATGATGTACTCTGCATATAAGTTAAATAAGCAGAGTGACAATATACAGCCTTCACGTACTCTTTTTCCTATTTGGAACCAGTCTGTTGTTCCATGTCCAGTTCTAACTGTTGCTTCCTGACCTGCATATAGGTTTCTCAAGAGGCAGGTCAGGTGGTCTGGTATTCCCATCTCTTTCAGAATTTTCCACAGTTTATTGGGATCCACACAGTCAAAGGCTTTGATATAGTCAATAAAGCAGAAATAGATGTTTTTCTGGAACTCTCTTGCTTTTTTGATGATCCAGTGGATGTTGGCAATTTGATCTCTGATCCCTCTGCCTTTTCTAAAATCAGCTTGAACATCAGGAAGTTCACGGTTCACATATTGCTGAAGCCTGGCTTGGAGAACTTTCAGCATTACTTTATTAGCGTGTGAGATGAGTGCGATTGTGCGGTAGTTTGAGCATTCTTTGGCATTGCCTTTCTTTGGGATTGGAATGAAAACTGACCTTTTCCAGTCCTGTGGCCCCTGCTGAGTTTTTTAAATTTGCTGGCATATTGAGTGCAGCACTTTCACAGCATCATCTTTCAGGATTTGGAATAGCTCAACTGGAGTTCCATCACCTCCACTAGTTTTGTTCATAGTGATGCTTCCTAAAGCCCACTTCACTTCACATTCCAGGATATCTGGCTCTAGGCGAGTGATCACACCATCATGATTATCCTGGTCATGAAGCTCTTTTTTGTACAGTTCTTATGTGTATTCTTGCCACCTTGTCTTAGTATCTTCTGCTTCTGTTGGGTCCATACCATTTCTGTCCTTTATGGAGCCCATCTTTGCATGAAATGTTCACTTGGTATCTCTAATTTTCTTGAAAAGATCTCTAGTCTTTCCCATTCTGTTGTTTTCCTCTATTTCTTTGCATTGATGGCTGAGGAAGGCTTTCTTAACTCTCCTTGCTATTCTTTGGAACTCTGCATTCAGATGCTTATATCTTTCCTTTTCTCCTTTGCTTTTTGCTTCTCTTCTTTTCATAGCTATTTGTAAGGCCTCCCCAGACAGCCATTTTGCTTTTTTGCATTTCTTTTCCATGGGGATGGTCTTGATCCCTGTCTCCTGTACAATGTCACGAACCTCTGTCCATAAATAGGTATACCTCCGTCCATAAATAGGTATACCTCCGTCCATAAATAGGTATACCTCCGTCCATAAATAGGTATACATTTGTCCAAATTGCTTTTCTGGTAACTTTTAGGGTAGTTCGTGTGGTGGTCTCTCCAGTTGTGAAAAGAATCCTAAAAGACCAGAGGAGCAAGCATTTCCTGTCAGGCGACTGTGTCTGCGTGAGGGATGGCCGCATGGGTGCAAAGAGCACTGGTCTGTGGGCCCTGGTTCTGAATAGCATCCAGCAAGTTATTTCAAGTTATTAATGTTCATTTCTCCCATTTGTTGAATCAAAAGATTGAACTATGCTATAACTAAACAGAGCAGCTACATTCGATTTTAGAAAAACACTTTAAAAAATACCCTTTTTAAAAAAAATAAATGTAGGGATAATGACTTTGGTCCAAGCTAACTGGAAAGGAAAACTGTCATAATTTTGACTCTGCAATACTTTTATCTGCTGAGTTCCTTCTTTAGGGTGAAAAGAAAGCAAGAGCCAGCATTTCATCATCAAAACCAGTATATCTTGCCAATTCTTGCCAACACGGAAACAAAAAAACATTTTGTTCTGCTTCTTTCAGGCATGGAAAAATATGACTCAGTTCTGTCCTCAGTACAAGTGGCAGAGGCACTGTGGTGACCCACATTTCCAACCAGAGGGCATGAGCCTTGGGCCATGGTCAGTGGTGGTACACACTGAGACACCAGGAACCAAGGAGGAAGTCCGTGACCCAGTAGAACCAAGAAGGAAGTAGGCTGTGGTCCTTGCAGGAAGGTTAAGAAGTCTCAGATTTTTTTTGATTGACTGATGAACAGAGGTTCCTTTAAATGTAGAAAGCTCCTAAATCATGAGGTTGATATAAAATTTTTAAAAATTAATGAATCGAAGTGTCTTAACTCTTGATATGGTCAGATGGCTGATGGTGTGATGGTGACTGGTGAAAGGCTTCTAGAGGCAGAGTCTGCGACAGTACATTCACTGTGTTGACAGGCAGGTCTCCACTCTGGACGAACAGGGGGAAAACGCCTCCCAAATGCAGAAGGCACACTGCCTTCCTATTTCTCTATTAAACTTTTCATTTGGAGGTAATTCTATTAATAGCTTCCCGTGCTGAGAGGTCAGAAGCCCCTCTCCCCAGGTCCCCCGTGGCGGCAGAATGCACAGTTGGAGGGCAGCATCCCCCCAGACACCGATGCTGATGGAGGCACAGGGCAGTCCGTCACCGGGGGTCCCACTCACTGAGTCGTTAGAGGTACACCACTTCCTCCTCAGTCCTGGCAGCCACTGATGTCTCCTCCATTTCCACAATTTTTTTCATTTCAAGAATGTCCTATAAGTGGAATTGTACAGTTAGTAACCTTTTGGCATTCGCTTCTTTCATTCAGCATAATTCTGTGAAGAATTGTTCTGACGGTTCTACGTCTGCATCAATAGTTCACTCCTTTTTGTCACTGAGTGCTAGTCCATGGAATGGATGGACCACAGTTTTACCATTCACTCAAGGAAGACATCTGGGTTGTTTCCATAGGGCTATTACAGACAAAGCTGCTGTGGACGCTGTGTACAGGTTTCTGTGTGAATGTAAGTCTTCATTTCTGTCGGATAAATGCCCAGGAATGTAATTACTGCGTTGCATGTTTAGTTTGTTAAGAAACAACCAAACTGTTTTCCAGAGTGTTTGCACCAGTTTGTATCTCCACCAGCAGGACATGGGTGATCAAGTTTCTCCCTTTCCTCACCAGCCCTGAGTGCTGCCATCATTTTTAATTTTTGTCATTCTGGTACATGTACAGTGATACCTTGTGCTTTTAACTTGTATTTCCATAATGGTTCTTTATGTTGAACATTTTTTCCGATGCTTACTTGCCATCAGTGTATCCCCTTCAGTGAAATATCTTTTCATAATTTTTACCCATTTTCTAATTGGATCATTTGTTTTTTACTGCTGAATTGAATTTTGAGAGTTCTTTATGTAATTGAGATACTAGTCCTTTGTTGGATATTTACTTTGTGAACATTTTCTCCCAGTCTATGGGTTTGTCTTTTCATCTTCTTAGCAAGGTCTTTTGCAAAAGATGGAGTGGGAGGGCCTTTCAGGAAGGGCTTTGGGTTGTGCACAAGCATAGCACAATGATTGCCTTTCTTGTCAGCAACACACAGGATTTTTGACAGGCAAGGAGACTGACAGATAATAATAATACCTCACATGTGGCTCTTTGTCCCAAATCTTATCCTTTGGTTCCTTTTAGGCAGAGGTGCCTCCTCTACTCACTTTGGCTTGGACGATGGGAAACTTCAACTTTTAATTTTTGCTGAGAGAAGCCAAACTTTTAAGTGAGAAATGTGGTATGTGGTAAATACTTTCACAAACATTTTCTAAAGGTAATCAAGAGAGAAATAAAAATGGAACATCTGTTGAGAAAGGTCGTAAAGTAAGACCATTGCTTATTTTGAAATTCCTCCTTGGAACTCAGACAGTTCCAGTAAGATGTGTTAGTTGGCCGATGCCACCATTCTTTCCACATTCAGGAAAGTTCAGGAATGTTTTCTGTTACAAAATCACTGGGAAACCTGATGGCAAGTATACGCCTCTATAATTGGCAGAGTTTTGTCGGGGGGGGGGGGGGGGCCCCCCTCTTGTGCACTCTGTGCGGGTGCCCAGAGAAGATCTCTCCCCTCTGCCTGCAAGGTTGCTGTCGACCTTCTGGGGAGGTGATAAGCATTCTTACTTCCTTTCACACCTTTCCTTAAAACAGTAAGACCCTTTCTATTTCTTGAAAGCATGTCTCTTCCTCTACTGTTGCCCATTGCCTGGAATAGTCTTCAGTTACACAGTTACAGGGTCTGAGCAGGCCTGCTGACATGCAAGGCCTGGTCTCCAGTGCCACAACCTCAGCAGCTGCAGGGTCTGGACGGTGTGACTGTTCCTGGCCCTCTACCCCAGCAGCCTGGGCTCAGGCTCCATCGCCTGCGGGGCTGCCACGTCAGGGGCCTTTGAGTTCCACCTGTGGGTCTCATGAGTGTGAGTCTGAAGAGCCCACTTTAACACAGATGGGCCCGCAGACTTCTGACTACATCGGCCACATGGGAGGTGAGGCAAGTGTGTCCCATGCTCTGGGTGTGCCCGCCTGAGGGGTCTCAGCACATGGACGAGGTCTCAGCCAACTCACAAACCTTGAGCAGAGTCCACAGACACTTTCCCTGAAAAATGACTTTCTGTCATTTAGCACAGACACACCTGAAGATCCTTCTGTGGAACCATGGCAAGAGCCCTCACTTAGAGCCAGACAGCGGCCTCTTATCCACAGCCCAAATGAACCCTTGACAAAGTCAAG
Source organism: Tragelaphus eurycerus (assembly GCA_935064755.1). Taxonomy (NCBI): domain Eukaryota; kingdom Metazoa; phylum Chordata; class Mammalia; order Artiodactyla; family Bovidae; genus Tragelaphus; species Tragelaphus eurycerus. Next base: position 629,571 of record CAKXYN010000202.1, on the reverse strand, counting down.
GCTGATACCCACTCAGCAACAGCAGAGTCAAATGAGGTGCTCTGTTCATCGTCCTTGGCCAGTTGGTGTTCAAAATTCCAGGATTTTTAATTGAAAATAACCAGAAAAACTCTCAAAATTCGAAATCTTCAAGATTCACAAAGACTGTTATTTACTGCACTACAATCTAATCTTTATTTTGATTTTAAAATATTATTTTTTAGAACTGCATTGTGATCCTCTTCATCCTGTTTCTAGTATTAGAAATGCCTACATCTATTTGTTAGCATAACCAGGGCACACCCACTCCAGTAGCCTGCAGGTTTCATGCCCTGGGTGGAGTGTGGACCAGGCCATGGTGGGCCAGCAGCAAGTGCAGTGTCAGCAGACCTGCTGACAGAAATCTGGTGCTCGGCAGAAATCTGGTGCATGGTGGGTTTACTGTTCATTTTGAATAGTTGTGTGCATAAACACTCCTTGTGAACACACAGCTTTATTTTGTTGGTCTGAAGATTCTGGTTCTGAATACCTCAGACTCTTATGTTTACCTAAAAAGTACAGGCTTTCCAGGGGGTAAAAGCACAACCTACATTATGGTGAAGAACCATCACAAACTGGAGCCAAGGACCCCCCTGCTCTGGAAGAGGGCAAAGTGGCCTTGCATGGGCAGTAGGAGCATCCACTTAGGGTTCCAGGAACACACACACTGCACCCTGGTTCAGAGATCTGGGGTCTTCGTTACAAACAGTCTCACTACACTTGCAGGAAATCAGCATCTCCTCTAGGCTGGTCCTGTCTGTGTGGATCAAAGACCCCACGGTTCCATTTCTGCTGTGATGATTAACAGTGAGCCCCCACAACTCACCTCCCCCTCAGGAGCCAGCGAGGGTGCAGGGCTTGGAGCTGCCGCTGTTGTGGAGGAATGTGGAATGTTAGGAGAGCGAGGGGTTTCAGGGAAAAATAGGCAAAATATCTTGAAGTGACTCTTCCACCCCCAGCCCAGCCCGGGGCCACTTCTCCTGGTGCACGGCCCACAGCTGTAGTGGTTAGGACACTGTTACCATGTGGCCATGTTTCCAGGAAGGAGCCTCAGAGCCTGGAGAGCAAGCAGCTCTGGAGGAGAGAATTGTTGAGAAGGGTCACGGAGCACTTTGGGGTGGGGACCAGCATGCAAGTGTGGAGGGGGCTGGCATGGTTTCTGCGAGAGGAATTGGGTCAGAACGCTGTGCCCAAGCCCAGCTCTGCACAAAGGAGCAGAGGTGCTCTTGCTGGCCCTATGACCCTGAGCTGCACAGCCCGGCCGGCCTGCAGGACCGGCCTTGGGCTGGGGCCCCAGGGAACCTTACGGACAGACGAGCAGTCAGGGCACTGCGCTGCCTTGGCTGCCCACTTTGACTGTGAATTTGCTGACTTGCTTACCCATTATAGACCTCCGTTTACCCATCTGTAAGATGGGGATCGTACCATCTCTCTCACAGCTGCTCAGAGTTGGGCAGCTGACTTGTGTAGTCACTCAGTAAACAGCAGCTCTGTTTTATTCACCCAAACTGAAACTGCGTGTGCGCATGCTAAGTTACTTCAGTCGTGTCTGACTCTTTGTGACCCCATGGGTGGTAGCCTGCCAGGCTCCTCTGTCCATGGGATTCTCCAGGCAAGAATAGTGGAGTGGGTTGCCATTTCCTTCTCCAGGGATCTTCCGGACACAGGGATCGAACCCTCATCTCTTATGTCTCCTGCATTGGCAGGTGGGTTCTTTACCACTAGTGCCTCTCAGGAAGCCCCAAACTGACACTGCTTGCTGCTGCTTGCTGCTTAGTCGCTTCAGTCGTGTCTGACTCTGTGTGATCCTATGGACTGCAGCATGCCAGGCTCCTCTGTCTGTGGGATTCTCTAGATGAGAGTACTAGAGTGTGTTGCTTTGCCCTCCTCCAGGGAATCTTTCCCACCCAGGGACTGAACCTGGGTCTCCTGCATTGCAGGTGGGTTCTTTACTGCTGAGCCACCAGGGAAGCCCCAAACCAACACTCCTACTACCTAATTCACCAACACCGTACATTAGATCTGCACACAGAGACACTTTGGTTTGCCTGCAGTGTGTTAGGCAAGTCAGCGGAGAGTCGAAATACCTTTGGTGACACTGTTCTGAATATCACGGGTGGATTAACTCTGGCTCACTTTTAACTCAAGGCCCCCGAGCAGTACGTCAGGAAGCACTGCCTTCATGGATGGAAAGCCTCGGGAGTCACTGGCTCCCTCCTGCCTGTTAAGAGTCTGCGCTCAGCACCGCTGCAGACACTCCTATGTGGAGAGGCCACGCATGGTCGTCTGCCTCTGGCTGTGTTTATTCCTGGGGAATAGTGACTCACCAGCTGCTGAAAATATTGTGACTTGGGGTTTTTTGTGACAGCCTCTCCACATTTCCTTCCTGCAGGGCCATTTCATTTAATTACAGCATAATAGTAAACTGCGGCGATTCTGTACATCCTCACTGAACAGATGCATCTCTGTTGTCAGTGGGAGCTGCTTGAAGAAAACATGTGGCATTCGCTTGTGGAGTTCTCGCCGCTGTAGGCACGCAGCACTGTCCTTTGCTCCTCGGGGGCTGTTGTCCGTCTTTCGTTCTCCAGGACTGCTCGCCCGTCCGCCAGGTCCAGAGGGGACCTTGGGTGTGTCCAGAGGGGACTGTGTGCTGCAGCAAGCCACTGGATGGGTGATGATGGAAAGGAAGTGCCTCCTCTTTCTTCATCTTTATGCCTGCTAGTTGTGAACTCCAGAATTTTCTAGAATTCCACCAAAAGACAGAGTTAGCCCAGTGAGAAAGGATACAGAACTGAAACATAAACACTGGCTCGTTCATGATCCAGAATCACTTACCGTGTTAATACACTGACCTCTTGTTTCATCTGGATTTTCTTATCTATATACAGTTTCATCTTTACCCATAGGTGCTTTGCAGGATAAAACGAAAAACGAAACAGAGGAAGCCACATTGGCTACAAATGCTCCTAAAGCTCTCTTCACTTATAAACCTGGGCAGACCCCCGCAGGGAACCCCGAGGCCCCTGAGATGTGTAAGGACACAAGGACCACAGGCAGAACTGGAATAAGGAGCCCCAGAGGCTGTGGTGCTGAAGCCAGAAAAAGGCAAGAACTTTAAAAATGTGAAACTAGTAGACCCTTCGGCGACTTTCAGGACAGTATTGTGTACTTGAAAGAAGAGCAGACGGCCAGGAGGAACACCACTACAAGAAAGAGTTGTAGGGAATTTTAAACATAATTTTTATTTAGTTAATTTTTTATTATAAATTTTGATTTTTTTAAGGTATCATGCGTTATTTTTGCAGTCTTCAAAATTAGGTGGTTGACTCTTGGTTTGAAAAGCAACAACAAAAATCCTCTATTGTATACTCCGTACTCAACATGGGGAGGTGGGAATAAAATATACTTTTTAAAAGAAATAAGTTACAAAACTCAAAGCGCCAACCTAATAACAGAATGGACTCAGGTATGTGAACTCCAGGTACAGAGTGTGTTTGAGGGAATCTAGACTATGCAGCCGGAGAAGGCAATGGCATCCCACTCCAGTACTCTTGCCTGGAAAATCCCATGGACAGAGGAGCCTGGTGGGCTGCAGTCCATGGGGTCGTAAAGAGTCGGACACGACTGAGCGACTTCACTTTCACTTTTCACTTTCATACATAGGAGAAGGAAATGGCAACCCACTCCAGTGTTCTTGCCTGGAGAATCCCATGGATGGGGGAGCCTGGTGGGCTGCCGTCTATGGGGTCGCACAGAGTCGGACACGACTGAAGAGACTTAGCTGCAGCGGCAGACTATGCAGCAAAAGCACAGGGTGAGGGGGTTTCTGCTTTCATCAATGGGGGAACAGTAAATCTTCTCAGCCTCCCTGAAAACACCTGGAGAGGCCACGAGTTAAAAATCTGGGAAACATAGAAGGACTAACCAAGATCCAGGGAAGATGGGGAAGGAGGGCTGAGCAGGTGGAGCTGGCCTTGACCCAGGAACAAGAGGCCAGGGCGGAGCTGCCTGTAGGCTGCCTCGGAGCTGACCCTCAAGGCTGGGAGCCAGTCACCCCATAGAGACCATCCTGGCTGTGTGGCCCCTGGGCGCCCAGACACTCTCCAGCCCTCACATGGCACCCCTGTCCTCCTGGGGGCCGTGAGACACAGCTCATTGCTCCTGCCTGGTCCCTGGTCGCTCTGTGCACACAAGAAGAGTAGAGAGGTGGCCCCTCACCAAGAAGGTGTGCCAGTCACTGGCCCAGCAGGCAGGCAACTTCATGCAGCCCAGGTGCAGACGGAGGAGGGAGGGCTGTCTATAGGGACCCATGAGGAAAGACGTGCCGTCGGCCATGGCAGATGGGGACTCATGCCTGGAAAGCACATGTGGCCGTGAGGGGTGCTGGCATGCACCTGGACTCAGAGGTCAGAGGGGCTCTCTGAGGAGTTGGGGGGAAGTGAGGCTGTTCTGGGGGAGATCCGGGCTCCAGGGGGCCTGCGGCAGGGGCTGAGCAGCTGGCACAGGGTGCTTCAGAGTTAAAGTCAGAGAGGTGGCAGGGGAGGGCAGCCACAGGAGCTGGGACTCAGGTGCCTGTCAGACACATGTCCTGTGGCAGGTCTTCCTCCAGTACCTCCTGCCCAAGCGCCAACCCCATGAGGTGATGTGGGGTCTGCATCCCCAACCCTGGGACCTGGGGAGGGTCCCAGTGGTGGTGGAGATGGTGCCGTGACCTTGCTGGGCTTCCCTGGTGGCTCAGACAGTAAAGAACCCGCCTGCAATGCAGGAGATCTAGGTTCAGTCTCTGGGTGGGAAAGATGCCCTGGAAGAGGGCATGGAAACCCACTCGAGTGTTCTGGCCTGGAGAATCCCATGGACAGAGGAGCCTGGTGGACTATAGTCCATGGGGTCACAAAGAGTTGGACAAGACTGAGTGACTAAGCACAGCACAGCTGGTGGCAGGAGGGGCAGGGCCACCCAGAGGCCCAGCTCTGGGAGCACCCATGTTGCTCTGCAGGGCCTGGGAGGGGGCTCGAGTTCTGACAGCCCAGGCCAAGCTCCTGGCTGGCCCCTGGGAGCCAGACCACATCAGGCATGTGCTGCCTGGAGCAGGGCCTGCCCAAAGTGCAGCGGCCTGGATGAAACACAGGAGGTGCAGTTGGCCTGCAGCTTGTTCCTCACCAGCAGGGACTGCAACTGTGCAGGCACATGGCCACTCAGCACAGTAGGTTGGGAGTGGGGCAAGGATGAGTGGTGACACAGCGAGGAAGCAGGGGGCCCCAGGGTCTCTGCGGGGGAGCTACATCCCCTCTATTGTCATGGCCGCCCAGCTGCTGCAATGTCCAGCTTGGTTGATGGAGCCTCTGTCTTGAAGGCCTGTAATGCCACAGCTGCCATGGTGTGCAGAGGCTGATGGTGGTGTTTTTGTCCACATTTCACAGGTCAATCTTGGACAGACAGAAATCACGACTTGCTTCTCACTGTGCAAACCCAGCAGCAAGGAGGGCCTCACAGCCGCTCTGGTAGGGGATCCGATCTGTGACGGTGGCAGACACTTTGTTGAGATGATTGTGTGTTTCTGTAAATTAATTATTTAATTGTGGCTGCACTGGGTCTTTGTCGCTGCTCAAGGGCTTTCTCTGGTTGCAGTGAGGGTGACTTTTCCTCGTGGGGCACGGGCTTCTTACTGGGTGGCTTCTTTTGCTATGGAGCATGGGCTCTAGGGCGTGCAAGCTTTCTCTAGTTGTGGTGTGTGGCCTTCTCGTCATGGTGGCTTCTCTTGTTGTGGGGCACGGGCTCTGAGGTGTGGGACCTCAGTAGCTGCTGCCCATGGGCTCTAGGGCACAGGCTCAGTAGTGGTGATGTGTGGGCTTTAGCGGCCCACAACATGTGGGGTCTTCCTGGACCTGGGATGGAACTTGTGTCCCCTGCATTGGCAGGTGGATTCATATCCACTGGAGCAGCAGGCAAGATAGTGATGACTGTGTTTTGAATTGACTGTTTCACCTGCTGTAAAAAGCAGGAGTTGGGGGGCTGACAGTGAGAGGTGAGTATGGGAGGGTTCCCACCGAAGCCCTCCTGAACTTTGTCTTTTCACTGTGGGGACTCACCGTGCAGGTGATTCTTCTTGGCCCTGGATGTGCTGGTCTGGGGAACGGGGTGACAGAGGGGAAACACCTTCCCTCTGTGGCCATCAGTTTTTGTGCTCCCCTGGGCTGTTGCAGTTTCTTAATTGAACAGTGGAAACAGTGACAGACTTTATTTTCCTGGGCTCCAAAATCACTGCAGATGGTGACTGCAGCCATGAAATTAAAAGACGCTTACTCCTTGGAAGAAAAGTTATGACCGACCTAGACAGCATATTAAAAAACAGAGACATTACTTTGCCAGCAAAGGTCTGTCTAGTCAAAGCTATGGTTTACCCAGTAGTCATGTATGGATATGAGAGCTGGACTACAAAGAAAGCTGATCGCTGAAGAATTCATGCTTTTGAACTGTGGTGTTGGAGAAGACTCTTGAGAGTCCCTTGGACAGCAAGGAGATCCAACCAGTCCATCCTAAAGGAAATCAGTCCTGAATATTCATTGGAAAGACTGATGCTGAAGCTCTAATACTTTGGCCATGTGTTGCAAAGAACTGACTCACTGGAAAAGACGCTGATGCTGCGAAAGATTGAAGGCAGGAGGAGAAGGGGATGACAGAGGATGAATGGTTGGATGGCATCACTGACTCAATGGATGTGAGTTTGAATAAACTCTGGGAGTTGGTGATAGACAGGGAGGCCTGGCATGCTGCAGTCCATGGGGTCACAAAGAGCTGGACATGACTGAGCAACTGAACTGAGTTGAACTGAACTGAATTGAACTCCAGAGCTCTTTCAAGGAAGTTATCACCTGGGGTAGTTGTTTTAGCTGTTGTTTCTGTGGAAGTACACAGGCTGAGATCGCCTCGTCCTCATCTTGCTGATGTCACCTGTATCTCTACTCTTTGTCAACCCGCTGGGTCTATAGCCAGTGGGGGAGCCCCACTCCACGGGTGCCAGGTGTGCTACATGGTGATTGAGGGTCAGGCTGGTAACCTAAATACAGTGCCAGATTTTTCTTTCTGGGCCCCAGCCCCTCGCAAGGTTAGAAATGTGTTTCTAGCACTTCTGTGTTTCCTGAGCCAACTCACCTCTCTGTGAGTTTGATGCTGACTAAACAATACCAATGGCTGATAAATCTCTCAACTTCTTTCTCATGAAATTACCACTCCTAAAACCATGTGGAACTCAGGTCACTGTGTTTTCAATAAAGTATTTTATTCCCCAGGCAAAGTATGTCTTTGCCTGTTGCCTGGAATGTATAGCTTACGTTCTCTTACTCCATGGATTTAAGAGAGCTTTTCCAGCCTTCAAGACACATTGGAAAATCCAAAGGGCTTAATACTCTTTCTGCTCTAAGTTTTAGCAGGAAATAAGCAAAGCAAACACTGTTCTCTTAGCTGGAATAACTTGAAACTGCATTGGTAACTTTTCATATACACATGTAATCTCTTGAAAACCCTGGCAAGAAGGAAATGTGTGAGAGTATTTAGAGCCTTGGGTCTTCATTTCTCCTTCTCATCCTGTCTGATGCAGAATGCTCCCTCCCCACTCTGGTCCCACAGTGTGTCCCTCCACCTTCACGCACAGGAAAGCAGGGCAAGGTGGTGGTGCACTACCCACAGGAGGAGAGCCTCCTGGCTGGGCTTCTGGTCTACCCAGCAAACTGGAGGCTTCTTTATGCAGCTCTCCTGGGGGCTGACTCAGACCAGCTTTCCACTTTCAAACTGCTGACCCCATGAACCCTGAGTGATTCCATCAAATTATACATGCACCAGCCCCTACGGCTAAATGTAATAGCAGCGTGGAGCTTGATTTGGACCACGACTATGTAGTCACCTTACCAGAGTACTTACAGGGATTCCATCTGCATGCCCAAGACTACCCTGGCATGTAAGAGGCACTCAGGTACATTGTCTATGACAGAAAACCTTTCAGTTATTATTTTGTTCAGCCTAAAATGACAAAGACTAAGCAGTTTCCAGGGGACTGCTTCCCTGTCAATAGTGGGCTGTGGGCTGCAGGTCACCATGGTGCTTCTAGGAGCTTCTCGTAGAGGCCCAGCCCCTTGTACCAACAGGAAGGTCTGAGCTGGGCATTCTGAGCAAATAGAAACTCTACAAATGGGACCAAGGACAGTGATGGGATGAATCTATTGTGTAGACAAATACTGAAAAAAGCTTAGTTTTCAAGATCCTGGTATTTACATTTCTGGCCTTGTCTGTAGCTTGAGCTGTAATCCATGTTTTGTTCCTTTAGAGTCTGTCATCCTGTGAAGGGAATAAACTCCAAATCAAAATACAGTTAAGCCTGAAGCCCCAAGCCTAACAACCCTCCAGACTGTTTATAAGCATCTTTGACAGTGGGAGAATAAAAGCCAGTCCTCTTGGTGGATCTGGAAGTGTCCCTTCTCCTCTCTCAGCCACAAACCAACCCTCTTGGTTTCCTGTATAAATCTGTACAGCAGCCCCTTGACTTTGGTATTTCCTCCCTTTCCTTGAATCACCTTTTATTGGACTCTTCTAATTACAAAAGCAGTGCATATTTATTGCCATTCATATGGAAAACACAGAAGATCCTAAAGAAGAAAACAATAACTTCCCACATTCCCCCATCAAGAAAGAAACACTCTTGGGAATTCCCTGGTGGTTTAGCAGCTAAGACTCCCCACTCCCAATGCAGGAGGCCTGAGTTAGGTTCCTGATCAGGAAACTAGAACCTGAATGTCACAGCTAAAAAATCCACAGGCTGTAACTAAGAACTGCCGCAGCCAAATAAATTCTTAAAATGATTTTAAAATTAAAAAAAGAAACTCTCTTTAGTTGTTGAGATAAGACCTTCTAATGATGTGTGCGTGTTTATAAAAGTGGCATCTGATGTTTGTGGTTTTTCTACTGTCTGTGATAACCATTGGTACACAGGTGGGTCAAGTTGTGTGGTAGTTTCTGGAAGTTTTTCTCAACAATTCACCTTGGGTCAGGAGGTGGAGGACACCCCACACAGGCAGAGGGACTTGGAGGGCTCCTGGTTCATAAGGAGCTCCTGGAGCAGTGGCACATCAGCCCTGGGCTGCCAGCCTGCCTGTTCTCTCTGTAGAGAGAAACTGCATCGTCTACACTGCTCTCCTTCTGCTTTCTCTTACTCCCTTCGTAAGTGAAAGTGAAAGTCACCAAACTGTGTCCAACTCTGGGAGCCAATGGACTATAGCTCATCAGGCTCCTCTTTCCATGGAATTCTCCAGGCCAGAATACTGGAGTGGGTAGCTGTTTCCTTCTCCAGGAGATCTTCCCAACCCAGGAACTGAACCCAGGTCTTCCACATTGCAGGTGGATTCTTTGCTGTCTGAGCCACCAGGGAAGCCTAAATGTTCTGCTATACATGCCTGTCAAATATACAGGACCACCAGCCTCTACCCCTTGGGTTTGTGTTAGCCTCTTTCACTGACTGCAGAGGTCTTCACTGAACAACCACTTCTATTCACTGCTGGTCCAGGCCCTAGGGACACTATGTTGAGGAAACAGGTCCTCACCCTCATGGATTCGCTTTCCAGAGTGGAAGACACTGTGTGTGCTAAGTTGATTCAGTCCTGTCCAACACTCTGTGACTCCATGGACTCTGTCCATGGGATTCTCCAGTCGAGAATACTGGAGTGGGGTGTTATACCCTCCTCCGGGGGATTTCCCTGACCCAGGGATCAAACCTGCATCTCTGATACCTCCTGCATTGGCAGGCAGGTTCTTTACCACTAGCACAACCTGGGAAGCTCAGAAGACACTACATCAGTGACTAAATAAGATTGTTTTGGATAGTGATAAGTGACCAAACTGGGGTGTGTATTATCTTCCTATTAGTGCTGTAACAAGTTATTACAGACAGTAGATTAAATAACATAGATTAATCTTCTTACAGTTCTGGAGGTCAGAAATCTGAAATGGATTTCAATGAGCTAAAATCAAGGTTCTGTGTTCCTTCCTGCGGGCTCATGGGGAGAAAGTGAAAGTGAAGTCGCTCAGTCGTGTCCGACTCTTAGCGACCCCATGGACTGCAGCCTACCAGGCTCCTCCATCAATGGGATTTTCCAGGCAAGAGTACTAGAGTGGGGTGCCATTGCCTTCTCCACTTGTCCCTTAATTTTCCAGCTGATAGAGGCTACCCACGTTTCTTGGCTCCTGGCCATTCCTCTGTCTTTCAAACCGGCAACAGCTGTGCTGAGAACAAGCCCTCCAACCCTGACTCTCCTGCCTCCCTCTCCATTTTAAGGACCCCTGTGATTACCCTGCGCCCTCTCAGGTAATCTGGAATTCCCTATTGTAAGGTCAGCTGGTTAGCTCTCTTAGTCCATCTGCTACTTAACTTACCCTTTGCAAGGTGCAGTGTTACGTTTGGGAGCTGTAGGGTTTCAGAGGGGGACATCTTTGGAGCAATGTAAAATAAATTGATTTTTTTAAAGAAAAAAAAAGAAGCCAGCTGAGATTCAGAAAGGGACTGCATTGCATCTGTAGATTAACTTGGAGATTATTCCCATCTGAGTAACATAACATCTTCCAATTCATGAACATAGGATATTTTTCCATTTATTCAGATTTTATTTAATTTTCATCAACAAGGTTTTATAATTTTCAAAGTATGAGTTCTAAACTTCTTATGTTGTTCCTAAGTGTTTTATTCTCTTTGATGCTATTGTAAATACAATTTTCTCAACTCCATTTTATTGTTCCATGCAAATATATAGAAGTATGGTTCATTTTTGTATTTTGATGTTATATCTTGCAACCTTGGATTCGTTATTATTTCTAGTACTTTTTAACAACTTCTTTAAGATTTTCTGTATATAATATCATGTAACCTGTGAACAGAGATAGTTTTACTTCTTCCTTTCCAATCCTTATGCTTTTTTTTTCTTTTCCTAATTGCCCTTGGGCTAGCACCTATAATTTTTTCTTTATTGTTCTTTAGATTTTATAATCTCTATGTTCTGTCTTCAAACTTACTAATTATTGCTAATGCCTGTTCTCATTTACAGCTCCTCTAGTGAATTTTTAATTTTTGTTATTGTACTTTTCAGCTTCAGAATTTGTTTGTTTCTTTAAATTTTTTTTTTATCATTTGTCTCTATTGGTGTTATATACTTAATGTGACATTGTCATCATCATGCCTTTTTTTACTTCTTTAATTATGGTTTTCTTTCCTTGGAAGGAAAGTTATGACCAACCTAGATAGCATATTCAAAAGCAGAGACATTACTTTGCCAACAAAGGTTCGTCTAGTCAAGGCTATGGTTTTTCCTGTGGTCACATATGGATGTGAGAGTTGGACTGTGAAGAAGGCTGAGAGCCAAAGAATTGATGCTTTTGAACTGTGTTGTTGGAGAAGACTCTTGAGAGTCCTTTGGACTCCAAGGACATCCAACCAGTCCATTTTGAAGGAGATCAGCCCTGGGTGTTCTTTGGAAGAAATGATGCTAAAACTGAAACTCCAGTACTTTGGCCACCTCATGCGAAGAGTTGACTCATTGGAAAAGAGTCTGATGCTGGGAGGGATTGGGGGCAGGAGGAGAAGGGGACGACAGAGGATGAGATGGCTGGATGGCATCACTGACTCGATGGACGTGGGTCTGGGTGAACTCCGGGAGTTGGTGATGGACAGGGAGGCCTGGCGTGCTGCAATTTATGGAGTCACAAAGAGTCAGACACGACTGAGCGACTGAACTGAACTTAGTTCTTTGAACATTATTTATAGTGGCTGTTTTGAAGTTTTAGATAAGATCTGGTCACTCTCACCAGCACTTTTTGTTGCTTGCTTTTTCCTTTTTTTCCTGGTGTCCGGGTCATCCTTTTCTTTGCATGTGTTGTAATTGCAATGTCTGTTTTTTATTCTTCTTTATTTTTTCATTTAGCAATGCAGCATTAATATTTTCCCATGTCAGTAAAAGATTATCCTGTGATATTATTTTATATGGCTATATATAGATTTTAATTGGCTCTTTAAGAATGAGTACCCCAGGGGGTAGATGTGAGGGAGATTCAAGAGGGTGGGGATATATAGATACATAGTTATGACTGATTCAAGATGTTGTATAGCAGAAACCAACACAACATTGTAAAGCAATTATCCTCCAGTTAAAAAGGAAAGAAGAATGAGTACCCCAATTACTCATATACTAACAAATAAAAAAACACTCTACTTTTGTTTTTGCTTTAATTATATTCACTTATTTTTTAACACTTATTTTCATTTTTAATCATTCAGAGTGCTTAAAGACCATGACTTCTACTCTGCACCGCAGGACCAGGGCTGAAGCTCAGAAGCTGGTTTCCCGTTTCCTTAATCAGTAAACAGGCTGTGAGACAGGCCTTCATTCTCCCATTCCATGTGTGTGGAGGTTGATGCTCAGGGACGAGTTCATTGCCCAGAGTCACACAGCTGGTGAGCTGTTGGTCTCTGTTTGATTTCTGGTCAATCCAGTTTCAAAGACCAGTTTCTGACTGCTGCTGCCTCTCTAATGAGAGGAGAGTTTTCAAACACGGTGTAGATTCACCAACAAAGCACCCAAAAGTCAAGTGAAAAGTGAAGATAAAGATAGAAGATATAAAGGAAGGACACCCAGGAATTGTTGCTAATGTTCAATTTCATACCCTGAGGGGTTGTTACATCGATGTTTCCAATTATTTCATTTTCAAATGTATGTTGTGCTTCAAAAATTTTAAAGATAGTAAAAAGGGTGTGTTTGTGTAGGATAGATTCTGTGAAGATCTGATTATAAGTTGAGAAGAGATAAAGGAATCAAAGGATCGAAAACATGGTAAGATCAAAGTGTTAAAAGAAAAATCCCGAGTTATAAGGGTTTAGAACTTTGATACTTGAGAGGATTAGGGAAACATTTGTTTCTCATCTGCAGTTAATTTCTTCATTTGTGGGGCATAAGTAACATTCTCCAGGAGCTGAATTACATTCTTTTCAGAACATATCTTTCTCCTTCTGGACTTCTGCCTGTGTTAGCCTGGCATTTCCATAGCTGTAATACTGCTTGTTTTCTCCCAGTTTGCTTCTTCCTTAGTTTTTTGTCAGTGCTCCATAAGGGGATGTGTTCTTGCTCCTTCTGAGAACAAATGCCCCTCCAGCTCCTGGAGGCTGAGCCGAGAGAGGTGGGCTGCCCTCTCCTCACCTTACTGTGTTTCCCCTCCCTCCCTGACACACAGGGAAGCTTCAGCTGGTGCACAGGTTTGCAACCCCCTCCAGTATTCCTGCCTGGAGAATCCCACAGACAGAGGAGCCTGGTGGGCTACAGTCCAGGGGGTCACACAGAGTTGGACACGACTGAAGCAACTTAGCATGCATGCATGTGTTGGGACTGTCTGCCCAGTAATCAGCTGTCTGAAAAGTGGTTGAACACGTTCTGAGATCCAGTACTGAGCAATCCCTGTGGCTCAGTGGTAAAGAATCCGCCTGCAGTGCAGGAGATGTGGGTTCAATCCCTGGATGAGCAAGATCCCCTGGAGGAGGAAATAGCAGCCCACTCCAGTATTCTCGCCTGGGAAATCCATGGACAGAGGAGGTTGGCGGGCTACAGTCCATGGGGTCACAGAGTTTTAGACATGACTGAGCGGCTGAACAAGAGCAAGTGAACGCTGTGGTGGCTGTGGGAAAAGAGGGGAGGACTGGAAAGCGAGGCATGCTTGGCCCTGCCGCCCCCCCCCCCCCCCCCGCCCCACCCGCCGTCCGTGTCCCCGTGCCCACGTGGTGGTTTCCCTGCAGGCACTGCCTTGCTGCTGCTGCCATCTCAGGTCGGTCTCAGGACCAGGTGGATCTGTTCAGTTTGTCTCCGGCAGTGCACAGGCTTTGTTCACCTCTTTCGTTTCCCACCTTAGCTGCCGTTCTCTTCTTGACTTCCTATGGTCTTGCACACGGCCTCCTATTTCTGAATGAAAATTCTTTATTTATGCAGACTCAGCATAGCCAGCAACAGTCATGGGATCCTCCTGATTGATTCTGATCAAAGATGCGGCTCTGAGAGAGCAGAATGCTGAGAACCACTGGTAGAGTCAGTGCTAGGACAGGACCGAGCCTTCTGTTCACCACAAATAAAAAGCACTTCATTGTCCATTTTCAGGCCGCCCCACATGGAAGCAAGTTGTGCCTCCCTAGACAGGTTTCTGGGCTGTTTGATGTATGTTCATCCAGAAACCTCGTCTTGTGTCTGTGAGGATAGTGCGGGGAAGGTGAAGATAAGGTGTATGGGGAAGCCAACCCCACCCAGGCAGTCACACGGAAACTTCCCCTTCTAGGGCAGAAAATCGATATTTTAAATACCTAATTCTCATCTTGTAGGATGATAACAGTTTTCTTATCAAGAAGTGAATGTCAGACTTCCCAGGTGGTCCAGTGGTTAAGGAGCCACCTGCCGATGCAGAGGATGTGGTTTCAACCCCTATTCCAGGAAAATCCCACAGGCCTCGGGGCAACTAAACCTGTGTGACACGACTGCTGACTCTGTGCTTTAGAGCCAGGGCTCGGCAACAAGAGAAGCCATCCCAGTGAGAAGCCCCCACACTCCACACCCAGAGAAAGCCCTCTCACAGCAACAGAGACCCAGAGCGGCCAAAAATAAATGAATAAATATTTTTTTTTTAAAAAAGGAGAAATGCATGCCCTTGCTCACATGCTAAGCTCACTGTCTCACATACATGCAGCTGTTATATGACAGCTCTTGCCAACAGCTTATCTGCGGTGAGACAGCAGGGCTCTGTGGCACTTTCGACCTGTCTCAGTCATGTGTCTTAAAATAAATAAGCATCCTTTTCTATGGAGGATGGCCCCTTTCCTACCAGCCACCAAGCCATCGTTGGGAAATAATTATACTCTTGACAGACTTAAAATTTTTGCCTTTATTTTTAAACTAGGAAAGAGTTTATGACTGTTAGGAATCCACTCAGAAGCCTAGAGTTGGTATGAAAACTAAACTTGCAGTTTTTATTCAACAAGTGCAGAAACAAGCTTTCTCAAAGCTCCCCTGACCTGACTAAAGGGGGCTCCTCTTCGGGGCGGCTTCTTCTCCTGGCACAACCCTGAGAGTCAACATCCCGTGAGCCACCTATCTGGGGATCCCAGTGACCGTGAAGAAGACAGTGAGACCACTGGCACCTGACAAACAGTATCTAAACTCTCTTATCTCTCGTGCGTTTTCCTAAAAACCCATTGTCTTTCCTAAAGGCAGCAGCTTATTCTTCCCACAGGAACCTCCTCACTCTTCTCCTTTCCATTTGAAGGTGGGCACAGAAGCCCCAGGTTCTAACCACCGCCTTCAGTGACTCACGCCTCCTTCCCTCTTCTCTCCCAGTAGACCATGTAACATGGTCTGTTATGTAGTCCTTGCTCAGGAAAAATTCTTGAGCAGGGCCTATAGCAATGAACAGGCATTAAGATTCAATAGCCACTGAGATTCTGTCTCTAAGACCCTGTACTCCTTACAGCATAAAAACTTCATTATGTTGGAAACTGGTAATTTGTAATAATCTCACTGGCTCAAGCTGTACTCTGCCTTCGAGTTTATAAAAGGCTGTTTAAAGCAAGTAAAGCTGCTTGAGAGAAAACTGAGGTCAAACATTATAGATGAACCACTCAGACTGTCTGTGTGCTAATTGAAGGGATTCTTAGAGAGTTTCCAAGAGTCTTTTCTACTTAGTAACCCTTTATTAGCATGTTTTTGGTTACTTAAATGTACTTGACTTTTCACTAATTCCATTGGCCTTGCCTTCGATTAGCCTAAATTGACAGTGTTGTGCTCCCTGTGAGCATCTTAACTACAGATGCAGATAGAGATGTTAATGAGGTCCCTCTGATCAAACGAGCTTTGTAAAGATGAGTTGATGAGTATGGAGATGAGGATGGAGACTTTGCCTTCCTAGTGAGCCATTGTAAACTTGGTTCTCCTGCAAGTCCAGCATCTGACAGTTTTCATCTGCTTTGCTGATGATCTTTCAGAAAGCAGAAATGCCTTAGAACCGCAAAGAAGAGCTTGGCAGGGTGGTGTGTTGCGGGAGAATGCTGTCATGTTGCAACGCCTGGAGCAAGGGGCTCCAGACTCTAGTTCTCTGCCTAGCGCAGACCATGTCCAGGCACCAGGTCTTGGCACCATATTGTAAGAAAGACTTGGGCAGGGGCTTCCCCTGGTGGCTCAGTGGTAAAGAATCCACCTGCCAATGCAGGAGACATGGGTTCTAACTCTGATCTGGGAAGATCCCACATGCTGATGAGCAACAAAGCCCAGGCACCACAGCTACTGAGTCCACACGCTGCAGCCACTGAGGCCCGAGCGGCTTAAAGCCCTTGGTCTACAAGAGTAGAGAAGCCTAAGCACTGCAGCTAGAGAGTAGCCCTTATCTCTGCCACTAGAGAAATGCTACTTTAGGGCTGTTGTTGGGCAGCCCTGGGCACACCCCCCACATCCCTGAGCTTTCCGATGAGGATGAGCATGAGGTGGTCGCGATAGGAATGTCCTGAATATGGGCCTCCACTGTCCCCTTGGGCCTTTTCACTGCTCAGGTTTACTGGGTGGGAGCAGCAACTCTCCTCACTGAGATTAGATCCTACCACCAACACCGCCAGAAGGAGGCACAGATGTGGATGTAAGCTGACTTAAAGAAAAAACTATAGTCGTCTGGCATGTTTGCATTTATGGATTAGATAACTATACATTTGTATAGCTCCATGGCAGGGCAACCAATGAGTAGCACATTCTGGAAAGAGGATTTTAGTTAATTCAAGAGGAAATTTATAACCATTGGTGCTAGCTGGCAATAGGATGGAGAGATTTGAGAAACTGCGAGCCTCTACTCGTAAGTGGAAACTTGAGTTGATGTCTCTCCTTCAGGGTATTTCAAAGGAAAATGGCGTGATGGGTGGTGTAGATGGCACCGAGGGCTCTCTGCCAGCCCCTGTACATCTGGACTCCATGTACGAATCACTGGAATCCCCACCCCAACGTGGGGGCAGGACTGTCGCTCCGAGTGGCTGGTGAATATTTACACGGCATCCTCTGAGAGCAGTGCTGGGGCTTCCTCATCATATCAACCAGCACTGACAGCAGCTGAAGTGTAATTTTACTCTGGCTTCTCGGACGAGCACCAGTTATAGCAGCTCTGATCCTCTCAAAGCTGGGCTGTATCTTCTTCCTGGAGGTCTAAGGAATTTGTTCTCCTTTCTTTCTTTTTTTTTTTTTTTATGGTAACTAGAATGCTACACCACCCCACTCCAGTACTCTTGCCTGGAAAACCCCATAGATGGAGGAGCCTGGTAGGCTGTAGTCCATGGGGTCGTTCAGAGTCGGACACGACTGAGCGACTTCCCTTTCACTTTTCACTTTCATGCATTGGAGAAGGAAATGGCAACCCACTCTAGTGTTCTTGCCTGGAGAATCCCGGGGACGGGGGAGCCTGGTGGGCTGCCGTCTATGGGGTTGCACAGAGTCGGACATGACTGAAGTGACTTAGCAGCAGCAGCAGCAGAATGCTACACTGAGCATCAAGAGAGAAGAAATTTGAAGTAAAACTTGGAAGCTTAACAGGCAGAATTAGAGGTAAAGGAAATGGAAGACAGAGATTGAGAAGAAAGAAAGGAAACATTCCAAGTGTCACTTCCAGGCCAGGCTGGAGTTTTATTACAGGATGTCTTAGTGCTCCAAGTGTTGGGCTTGGCTTGCCTGTCCTCCGGTGATGGGTGTGCTGTGTGTCAGGTGAAGTTGTCAACGTTTGCAAAACCAATTAAAGTGGCATTAGTGCGCCGGTATGTGTGTGGGCGCGTGCACAAGTGTGTGCACACACACACACACACACACACACACACGTGTGCTAAGCTGCCCATGTGGTGTTTATGCCCTATTTCTGGGCAGTTATTCAACCCAAACACTCATTTAGAAAAAGGTTATTTGAGCAAACTCTCAAAACAGAAATTTGTTAATTTTAATTATTTTTTATTTTATTGGAAATTTCAAGGCTTCAATCAGTTCAAATATTGGTTCAAAGTGTAGAAAAGTAACTTTTCCTTTCTATTTGCAACAGGCTTGTGAAAATTATTTTTGCTACTCTTGTGACCTATTATTAAGTTCTAGGTACTGCTACAGGTGTTAAACACAGGATAAGAGAAGATGTAAATCTTCCCTGATAGCTCAGTTGGTAAAGAATCTGCCTGCAATGCAGGAGACACCGGTTTGATTCCTGGGTTGGGAAGATCCCCTGGAGAAGAAATAGGCTACCTACTCCAGTATTCTGGCCTGGAGAATCCCATGGACTGTACAGTCTGTGGGGTTGCAAAGAGTCGGACACAACTTAGCGACTTTCACTTTATTGCTCTTTAAGTATAGAACATGTCCCCAAATTATATAATACAAACAATGGGAAATGGAGGTGACCAAAATTATTTTGTAACAAGAGTTGGGAAAAAAAATTTTTTTCCTCAATTTGTAACAATGTCTGATCTTGATTTCACATTATTCAGTGGCCTGAACACACTTGCACATCGGGGAAAATATTTTAGAAAGTCTATTTTACGCCATGGCAAAGTGGCTTTTGGGAGGACTCACTCTCCTGCTAATAATAATTATAAACTCTGAATTAAATATTAAAAAGAATAGTTTGAAGAAGTCAGAGCTGAAACAAAAGCAGACAGAATCTAGGAGGTCATGATCCTTGAAACAAGAGAAGCAAACCCATGCATGCAGTTCAGACACGTTCACCTCACTGGCTCCCCCAGGGCTCCTGCTGGCTTCCCCAAACACTCATCCCTAGAGCTCGTGATGACAGTTACCTGTTCTTTTCTGACTTTACCTTTGTCCTGGGTTTTTCCTATTTCATACATCCCCCACTGTAGAGTAGAGTATATTTTTGTTACTTTCCTTGTGTTCCTTTAGGATGGGGCAGGATATATGTCTAGACATCAGTATATGAGAAAATGAAGTAATGCTGATGGTGTGATGGGTGTTCCTCTGGAGCTACATTCTGGAGCTCTGGGACCACCTGCTTGCTGGGGGACCCCAGGCAAATCACTTTGTGCCTCAGGTCCCTGATTTTTGAAAGGGTGGACTCACGGGGCTAATGTGAAGATTAAAGGAGAGACTAGGGTTCAAGTGCAAGCACCCAGATGGTGGGTGGGAGGCGTCTTGGTCATTGGAAACGAGGGCTTGGGGCTGAGGGTGTGGGTTAAAACCCAGGCTCCTCCCTCCCTGGCTGGGGCTGTTTGAGCTGCTCAGCTTCTGTGAATCTTGGTTTCGTTTGTTAAATAGGAGTATAACGTGTTTCACAGGATTCTGTATGGGTCAAGTCAGAGAAGATCCCAAGCACATCCAGCCAAGAGTGGGGTGCACCAGGCGCTCAGTCCTGGATCTCCCTGTCCTTCCTGCCACTGCAGTGTTGTCAGGACTCATCTCGGACCCCAGGGCCACGCCACCGCGTCGTCTGGTCTCACCTTGGACCCCAGGGTCTCGGCCACAGTCTGGCTCTTACAGATGCCAGGGGACTCCAGGCTGTAGAACTGTGGTTAGGTCGCTGGTGTTAACTGGGTCCTGGGTGCTGAGATCTAGGGGCTGCCCTCCTGCAGTGAGAGGTGGGGAGGATGCAGAACAGCACAGGACGGGAGACTCCGGACAGTGGTGGGTTGATGGGGGTATTCCTCCCCTGGGAACCGGCCAGATCCCAGGCCCTGGGGGTGAAGTTGGACTGTGCCCGTGCGCACCACCAATGGCTCCTCTGGTCTTGAACAGCCTGCTGGGCCCCCAGTCCCCTGCTCTTGGGGCCTGTGTCCCCTTGAGCTCCGACTCCACCCCCACCGCAGCCAGGCTGGCCGCCGAGCGCTGGGCTGGGTGGTCCTGGAGACCTGGAGACAGGACAGTCACCGTGCAAACCCCCAGCTCTCCGCCTGGGCTGGGTCAGAGTCACTGATCACGTTTTCAGTGGAGGAAACTGAGGCTCAGAGAGTCACCACATGAGCTGGCCTGTCACGGGCCATGACGTGGCCCCGCCATGGGTTTGAGTCCAGGCCCACCTGGCCCCAAAGGCTGTCCTTGCACAGGAGCCTGAGGCTCTGAGCCTGGCCTTGGAGGCTGACATGGATGCAAGGGTCCCTCACCTGCTGGTTGGAGAGCAGCGAGAAGCTGATGTTGCAGACCCTGAGACCCAGCCCTCATGTGCCCGAGGCTGCCAAGAGCGTGTGGAGCTGAAGACGAGGGCTGCTGGAGGCTGAGGGCCGTGGGGATGCTGAGGATGGAACATCTACTTCTGGCCCCTGAGGAGTGGAGGATCAGCAGAGCCCAGACCCCGCAGGGCACCCCGTGCCAGCGTCCAACTCCAGGGGCTTCTAGGAGCTGGGGTGTCTTGGTCCCTTCTGGGTATGGAGGGAGTGAGGTAGGCTGGAACTGGGAGGGGCTGTCCCAGAGAAGGGGTGGGGCAGTCATCTCCTTCCCCTGGCCACGAGGGGGGCCAAGCTCATGTTGGAAAACCTCACATTGATCCTCTCTGCTTGGGCCTGGAGTGCACACCAAGCACGTGGGCACCTCCCCAGTTGCTGAGTTCAGGCCATCTCCTTAGCTGATCCCAGATCTTGGAATGGGAGCTTCTGCTGGTCCTGGGCTCCATGTTGGGGAACTGGTGGCTGGATGGAAGGACTGGCTTTGCCATTGTCAGATCTGACAGATGGATGCTCTTGAGTGCCCAAAGGCATAGGCACCAGGGACCCAAGCCTGGAAGGTGTGAGGGAAGCACCCAGAGGCAGAGTCTGGTAGTGGGTGGGTAGGGCCCTGTGACAGTGGATAGTGGCCCTTTGCAAACTTCAGCAACTCCTCTTGTTTCCAAATCACAGACAACACCTGAGGCTGTGGTCTGTGAGAGGCCAGGTCAGTCCGTCCATGGCAGCCACCAAAGCCTGGGGGCTGGCAAGGTTCAGGGTGAAACTAGTCTGGGAGGGACCTGGACTGCCAGTTTGGGGTGAAAAGTGCCTGGTAGCCTAGTCCACGGGGAAGGCAATGGCACCCCACCCCAGCACTTTTGCCTGGAAAATCCCATGGACGGAGGATCCTGGTGGGCTCCAGTCCATGGGGTCGCTAAGAGTCGGACACGACTGAGCGACTTCACTTTCACTTTTCACTTGCATGCATTGGAGAAGGAAATGGCAACCCACTCCAGTGTTCTTGCCTGGAGAATCCCGGGGACAGGGGAGCCTGCTGGGCTTCCGTCTATGGGGTCACACAGAGTCGGACACGACTGAGGCGACTTAGCAGCAGCAGCAGCAGCAGCAGATCTCAGGACTCCGGCCCAATGGGCTGCAGGTTTAGGCCAAATGCCAGTTCTGGGCAGGAACAGTGTAGCAGGCAGGGCTGGCCCTTCCTGAGCCCCGGCCAGGGGGTGGGCAGGCTCCAGCCCTGAGAGTGGGGTGCAGGAGGGCCTCCTCTGACCTGCCGTACCCACAGCCCTCCCCCACCTTCCTCGCTCCATCTGTGGTCAGGTCAGAGCTGTAGGGTTGTCTGTGTGTCCGTGGTTCCCACCCTTGTATCTCTGGCCCCGTCCTCGACGCCAAACAGCACAGACAGCTGCATTGAGCAGCCCCTTCGCCATGTCCTGGCCGAGCACCAACTGTGTTCTCAGGCTCTTCCTGGTCCTCTCAGTGGTGGGTGGCCCAGGCCCAGACCAGTGCCCCCTCCACTCCCCTTCTTAGACACCCCAGTCTAGACCCAGCAAGCTTCCCTCAGGCTCCCAGGAGGCCACAGTGCACTTCCTCCACCATCTTCACTGTGACTGGTTATGAGTCTAGAATTTTCCTAAATGACAGGGGAATTGGTCAGTGGTGACCTCATAGCATCCTCAGGAGACAAGTTTAAGTTTTGCTCATGATTCCAGAGACAGAGTCAAGGAGTCAAGTGATTCTCACAAAAGCAGCAGAACTGAGCTTGGCTTGTGTAACTACACTGCTTTGTCTGCTCGGGAGATTTTCAGGGCTGGTCTTCCCAAGTGCTGATTTTAACAAGCTGCAAATGGACACTGGGTCTGAGGGATGCCTCTGTCAGCAGGTGGCCCATGTATTTAAGCTGGGTGCCAGTGCCCCTGAGTCCTCCTCGCCCCTCACCCTGTAGTGTAGCTGTGCACGGGCGCCCAGCTGGTCATCCCAGGGCAGCTTGCCCGAGACCCAAGTCCACCCCACATCAAGGTTGTCTTCTGGTCTCTGGAACTTCCATCCAGTAAGCCTGAGAGTCAGCCGCAGGGGTGCTGGAACCTCGGGCTGCAGGCCCCCTGGGGCCTCAGTTTGGCCCCGGAAAGATCATTCATTCCCTGTTCACCATCCGCAGTGACCAAGGGCTGGACTTGGCGGTTGGGCAGTCAGGTTGGAACTCCGGTTCCAAGTCTGATGAGCTGAGTGACCACAGGGAGCTGACTCAGTGGCTCTGTGCCTCATTTCCCCTTATGTGAAACAGAGTCAGTGATGGTGCTTGTACAGAGAGCTGGTATGTGAGTCAAATTATTGACAATTTGTAAAGACACTGTAAAAGTGTCTGGCTCACAGACACTGCTGTCTGAACGTAGCTGAATACACTGATTCATTTGACCGGTGCTGATTAAGCCTGGCTTATGGGCAAGCAGTGTGCTAGATGCTGACGATGTAACAGTTCAGTGGCTTAGCCAGGTCAGCGGTCGCATGGACTGCCTGGTGCCACAGGGCCCAGGCTAATCCCCTTGCGACAAAGGCCCTCGAGGTGGCTCTGAGTGTGTGGGCAGGAGGGTGCCTCTGCTAGCAGAGTCCAGTTACAGCGTCTGAACTGGGAGTCTCCAGACTGAGCCCAGAGGGTGCAGGCCAGGACATCAGAGCTACCGGTTGCCTTCCTGCTAAGGTCTCAACACTTTCACTGTTTAAGGTGAAAACATTAGTTTCTATATTAATCTGTTTTCAGCAAAGCCACATGAATGATATTTAAAAGTTGCTTTATGTTTTTCTTTGCAGTAACAAGTTAGCTTGTTCAATTACCCCATTTACCACCTGGAAGGGTGACTTGGCAGCGAGCTTGCACACATGCCACACTCACTGGATGTGTGGATGGCTGAGGGACAGGGACCAGGCCTTTGGACTTCCAGGAGCGCTAGACTTCGCAGGGGGGCAGAGTGCTGCCTGAGGGAAGTCACCCAGAAGCCTGGCACTATGGCTGTGGGCTTGTTCGCCTGATCAAGTCGTTTGGTCAGTTGTCGGCTCCATTCTCAGATTTTACCTGAGGAGAGTAAGCAGCTTCCCCGGGGTTTAGGCAGTCGTTTCTGCTGTATCACAAAGTCTCAGCCGTGGAGTGTTCTCTGTGGCCCCCCTGCACCCTGCTTTGTCTCTGGGGAGAGTCACCTGTGGCCACAAGGAGCAGGCACCCAGTTTCACCAGGCAGCTGTCCTCCTATCTGCCCCTGCAGCCAAGCTTCCTCATTTGGGGTCAGGCACTGCCTGACTACTCCGTGGGACAGGTGTCTGGGTGCACCCCTCGAGGGGTCCCCCCACTGCTGTTAGCTGGAGGTCTGGAGCTGAGGGTGGAGCTGTGAAAGGGGGAACCCCAAGGAGCACAGAGAGTGTTACCCCAGCCGCATCAGCTTTCCGCTGGCTGACCTCCGCTGTCCTTCTCAGAGGCCCGGGGCAGTGTTGCCGGGGTGGGAAACATCAGGAGGGCATACAGTCTGCCCTCGAGGGGCCGTGGGAAGTAAGCTGGACCTGGGGGACACCCGAGTCACACTGAACAAGCCGCCAGAACACAGTTTCTGGGGACGCAGGGAGGGACTGCCAGGTGCGTGGGTCCTAACGTCTCATGTCAGATCTGCGTTACCTACGGCTACATGACTAATCCCCACACAAAGGCTCCTTTTAGGTATGAAGTTTGGTCACAGTTCCTGGCACAGACTCTGCTGCAGGATGTACTTTTCGTCAATCAGAACTATAGCAACAAGGCAGCAAAGTAGGGAGACCAATCCCAGCATAAAGAGGCCTGGGGACAAGCCCTTTGGCTGCAAAGTGCCCTGGTGGTCAGAAATCACCAGAAAGCATGCTGGGCACCCTGGGGAGTGTCCTTCACCAGGCTCATGGTTTGAGGAGCCCTGGTCACTGGACACCCTGGTGCATGGGTACCATGAGCTCGGGAACTGGCCATTGGCCCATCCACTCTCCTGAGAAAGGGCCTGGGAGCCCAGCTGCGTGTCCAGGGACGTGTGGTCTGGATGCATACCTGCCCCCGGGAAGCCATGCCCCAGCCGGGGGAGTGGAGGCTGAATGGATGCTTGGCGCCTTGCCTTGGAGCCTTGTCCTACCTCTGGGTCTCTTTTCCCCCAAGTCACAGTGCTTGTGTGTCCATCCAGATGGGCCTGGTGGCTGAGCAGAGGGTTTTGCCTGTGGCCTGGGCACACAGACACCAGGGGAGGGTTTCACGTGCTAGTTCTTGTCCCTCAAAGGCTGGCATATAGCTCAGGTTCTGAGTGACTGTGCTGATTCTGTCGCCACACGTTGAACTGAGACTCCCTGGTGAGAAGCTACGCATTCAACACGCTTCGTGGCAACGCTCAGGGCACGACCACGTCCTGCCCCAATGAGGTTTCCATACAGAGTTGATTTGTGGTGGTCTGTGTGTGAGTACCTCTTTCCAGGGCTTTGAGGACGGGTCACTAGACATGGCTCTCATAGCTGCAAGTGCAGGGCTTGTCAGCAGCTCAAGAGTTTAGCATTTTAGGTGAATATGATTTCAGATTCACGGCTGAATCGTAAAAATACCAAGGACCTGTCCACTTCTCATTAACAGGATGTATGAAGTCCTTTGAGGTTTTCCTCTGACAGGGATATTTTTAATGTGCTTTCTCTTTGTCAAGGTTACGTTTCTGGTTTCTCTAGTGGTTCTTCTTCTTTTCTGTTGAACAAGGAGACTTCAACTGTTCTTCATAAAACCAAGAAAATCATGTATCCAATATCTTATATTATCATCACTAAAAAAAAAAAATTCTGTCCCCTCCATATACTGTCTATATACATGACTAAATTATGGGACAGTTGAGAAGATGCTGGCCTTCAGCAGGGCCTGGGGTCCTGTCACTTGGAGCACCTTTGGGAGAAGCAAGCCTCTGGTCTTGGTTTAGTGGCACATCACAAGCTTGAGAATATTACTGATACTAAAAAGTAAAGCACTTTGTAAATGTTACAGTCCTACACAACTGGTAAGAAATTGTTTTATTATTGCTTAGAGCTAAGAGCTAAAGAAAGGATATTTGTTATTCAGAGCAAAAGACTGGTTAAATTTATCTAAATAGAATAGTTTTTGAGGAGGAGAAATGGACCATATAAGAGTGAGGGGGGAAGGCTGAGGGACACACAGGTACCTGAGGAAGAGAGGGGTGTGAGTACGGCTCTGTGCATCTCAGGAACAGTGGGCACAGCTATCTGGGGTTAAGCAAATGATCCTGATGAGTCTAATCACCTCTCAGGCTTCCTTCGAAAGTGCTACAGACTCAGGAGGCACGCTTATAACACCCACGAAACACAAAAAAGGGCAGTACAGCTAGTGACAGACGAGAGAACCCTGACTCTCTAGAATTACTTTCTGTGTTGGAATTTGGGGAGTGTAGGAGACGTTTTCACGTAAGAAAGAGAGGATTTGCTAAAAGGATCTGAGAAGTCAAGGGGCGTAGAGATGGTGCAGAGGCAGAGCAGCTGCTGGTGGACAGCCGGGACATGGGCTGCCACTCAGCTTCAAGCCCCACTGCTGCCCCTTATCTGTGACAGGCTAGTGGCAGCCTTGCTGGGCCTTGGTTCCCTGCCCACTCACAGCGTTGCTGTAGGGTTGAAATGAGTTCACACGCAGGCAGGTGCTTTGGACAGCACACCACACCTGGTCACACGCAGGTAGTTTCCCACAGGATGTGGTCCTGGGCTCTACAAGGGAGTGGCCACCCCTCAGCAGGTTACAGAGGCCAGTGTCTCAGTGCCCCAGCCTTCTTCTCTGTCCACTGCAGAGGGTGGCCATGAAGCTGACCGAAGCCCTCTGCCTTGGGTGGGCTTTTCCTGCCCTGCCCCTCATCTGTGGGGTTTTGCGGGTCTCGAGGGCCATCTCCTTCCTCCTGACCTTATCTCACCCGCGGCCTGTTTTGCACTCGCAGCAGTTCGCTCTGGGCTGCCCCTTCAACTGTCCCTCTTCACAGGGCCCTGAGGATGGACCCATCTGTAGTCTGATTCTCAGAAAGGCTGTGCTGCAAATCTGGAATTGTGCCCGCAGACAGTGCACAACTGACTGGAAGTGTCTGGTCCATACAGGCATTTCGGGCCACCCCTGGCAGGCAGAGCAAAGGTCGGGGGCAAAGTTCCAGGTGGAGTTTGGTGGGGCAAGGCAGTGGGCAGGTCAGTCAGCCACGGTCAGGGGAGCAGAGATGCTAAGACAAGAGCCAGAGTCACCGAGGCGGACGGATACATGAGGGGCTTCTGAGGAAGAAGAGGGACAAAAGGCCTGCGGCTGGCCTGGGTTGGGGGAAGGCTGGCAGCTCCGGTGGGGCCAAGATGGGGTGGGTGGTGGTGTAGGGTCGCCAGCGGGGCCTCGCGGGAGAGGCGAGGCGTCCCTTGTCGCACAAGGCTGGGCCTCCACAGCCTTAATTTAATAAGATTTTAGCAAGGGACTTCCCTGGCGGTCCGGTGGTTAAGACTGAGCTTTCATTGCAGGGGCGGATGTTCCATACCTGGTGGGGAAGCTAAGATCCCACCCGCCTCACCGACCAAAAAATTTAAAAAAAGGAGCGCGCGCTCACCGAGGGAGAAGCGACGTGAGCGCGCAAAGAGCAGACCCGCGCGCCCCCCACCTTCCTCTCACCCAGCCAGAGCCCGCGCCCGCTCCCCCAGACGCCACGATCAGGTGACCCCAGAGCCCCCGATCTCCGGAGACCCCAGACTCCCCGAGACCCCTGGAGCCCTCCGAGCCCCTCTGACACCCCCCCACCCTCATCCCCCAGGCTCCCAAAGGCCCCCCAGACCCCTGGCCCTGGTCAGCCAGGCCCTGGACCCGGCTGGGCAGCACAAATGCCCGGGGAGGCCTCTCAAGACCCTCTCCTTCCCGCGGTGGGGACTGGACCTCAGTGCCGCCTGCCCGGCGCAGTCCTCCCCCGCCGCGCGCGCCCTCCGCCCCGTCCCCGCGACCCCTCCTCCGGCCAAACGAGGGCGCTGTGTGACCCCGAGGCCGTGCGTGGGGAGCAGGGAGCGCCGGAACTGACGCACCGCCTACGCACCGCAGGCGGAAGTCTCGTCCTTCTCGGCGGAAGTTATTCCGCGGCTCCTCGGCGGAAGTCCTGGCGGCTGTCCCCTCGTGGCGAATCGCCGGCATGGTGCACTACAACTTCAAGAAAATCACGGTGGTTCCGTCCGCCAAGGTAGGAGGCCCCAAGGGCCCTTCTGCCCCCGCTTTTCTCGGCCAGGTCGCAGGACGCTGGGGCTCCGGTCTGTAACGGTGGGCTGGAAGAGGCCGCCTTCCCCGCCAGGCCCCTTCTTAGATCACGTTCTCTCGAGATTCGGACCCCCTGGTTTGGGGTCCTCTCAGAGAGTGGGGGTTTTTCTTCAGAGATTAGGGCCCTCAGGGTGTTGGGATCTGCCTGGAGGAGAGGCGGAGAGTCAGGAAGCTCTATGAAGTGGGTGGGTCTGCGTGGTCTCTGTCAGACGAACGACCGGCGGCAGCGTGCCTCCCAGAGCAGACAGCGTGGCATGCCGATCTTCTTGGACGGCTTGCTCTGGACTTCATGCCGGAGTCCTTCATGTTCAACTTACCTTGGGAAATTGAAAACAGCGGGTTTTAGTCTTACCGGTTATTTTGTGTGCTGTCAGAACTGAAGATACACAAACCGAAATAGTACAACTGTTTCTCCTTAAAACATTCTTTTTCCTGATTTGTGCTTGAGTTTTCTGGGTACTTACCTTTCAGATGGTTTTAGGTATATGGAAGTTACGATAATGTTAAGAGTGTGGGATAAAATTTATTTCAGCAGGCATTTGCTGAGTGTTTTCATAAAGGCAAGGAACCATAAAGATGAACAGAGCTTTACACTGAAGATTTAATTAGAATAAGTGTTGTAGTTTAAAATAGTGTTTGTAGTTTAAAATACATTGTTGAACATTAGTCTTTTAAGGTGATTTCAAATAAGTGGATGAAAGGAGACATTTTTGGTGTAACTGTCTTATTTTATTGCAGGACTTTATTGACCTAACATTATCGAAGACTCAACGAAAGACTCCGACAGTTATCCACAAACATTACCAAATCCATCGCATTAGACATTTTTATATGAGGAAAGTCAAATTTACTCAGCAGAATTACCATGACAGACTCTCACAAATTCTGACAGATTTCCCCAAATTGGATGTAAGTGACTCTTGCCGGACGAAAGTGATTATGTAAATATGAACCTTCAGGCAAGGTTAAACCAGGTGTGTCTACTTCCTTGACCTATGGTGAAGGAAAGAGGAAATAATTGACTTGTCAAAGTTTACTCCGAAAGTTAGTAACAAAACTGGGAGCAGATCGGAGGTTTTTTGATTCCTTAGTATCTTGTTTCCCCAGTGAAACTCCCGTCTCTGAAAGCCTCCAGCTTTCTTTGTAATCTCTAGGCTGTGGGGACAGTTGGGATTCTGAAAGCTGTGGACTGAATTCAGAAGCCCAAGGTTCTGGTGGCCTATGTGCGTCCTCCCCTCCTTCTTTCCAAGGCGCCCTTTCCTGTGGCTTCAGACGGGGCCAGTGGCCTGAGGCCCAGCAGTGTGTGTTATCTTGTTGCTGCGGCTGATGGTCAGTGTGCTTTTCTTAAGAGAGGCAGTCTCATGGGGCGCGGCCTTCTCCACTGAGCCCCCGAAGTTAGGCCCTGCTGCACCGAGCCATCTGCCTGTGTGCTTAGCTGCAGGATACAGGAGTGGACCCTGCCTGTGGAGCCCCTGAGTGGGACCACTTGGTTGCAAAGTTCCTGAGGTGATGATGGATGTGGGGTCTGCAATATAGCCTGAGAGCCTCAACTGCCCTGAGATAGTTCCTGAAGGTGGGTTAAGGCTGAGAGAAGAGATCGGTTCATGTGACAGAAACTGCTGGTGTAAAATTCTAGGACTTGATGCTAGTGCTTAGTGGCCACTGGCTGGATGAGAATATAGTTTCTGGGGAAAGTGCAGGTACTTCGGAAAGTACATAAGGATGAAAAACGCGATAAGGATGAGGTGACAGCACCAGGAAACACCTGTACAAATAGAAGAGGAGCAAAGAGACGGGGGTTTTAAAACTTTCTTGTTAAGTTTTGGGCAATAACAGCACATTTACAGGTTGATGGGACTGGCTGGCTGGATGGGAAAGTATTTCTGGAGCTCTCTTCTTGAGCCCAAGGGGTGGGCTCTGGTGCCCAGATGGAGTTAGACCTGGCCAGGCCTGCACAGGGCAGGTGGACTTTGCTTCCCTGCTGACTCTATTTTTTTCTCTGTGACTAAATAGTCACTGAGAGAGGCCTGGGGAGAAGATTGAGGGGGGAGGGTGGGCGATGAGGAAGAGCAGAAGATGTGATGTGTTTCCCTAGGAAGTTATGTTCAAGTGTTATCCACACATAGGAGGAGAAGCTGCCAGACCATTCTGACCATTCTGTTCTTGTTACAGGATATTCATCCATTTTATGCAGATTTGATGAACATTCTCTATGACAAGGATCATTACAAGTTGGCTCTAGGACAAATAAACATTGCCAAAAATTTAGTGGACAAGTAAGGGATTTTCTTACTGTAGTATTTTTTAAGTTTCTGTCAAAGGAGAGCAAAATCTTACATGTTTTTCTGTTTTCAGCGTTGCAAAAGATTATGTGCGGCTCATGAAATATGGTGATTCTCTGTACCGCTGCAAGCAACTGAAACGCGCTGCTCTCGGGCGGATGTGTACTATTATCAAAAGACAGAAGCAGAGTTTGGAATATTTGGAACAAGGTACTTGTTATGCATCAGCAACTAACTACTGTTAGTGCATTCTGTTAAAGTACTTGATTATTATCAAGAGTTATTTTTATAATGTTTATTTTTGTTTTGTTGTAGAGATCAAAGGAACAAATTATTTTTCCAAGTCTAGCCTGTAAGAAAGTCTAAGAGATTAGATGTGATTGAAAAAGCATCTAGAACTTAATTAATACTTACATGTTAGTAACACTATTAAAAACATTTATGTCTTTCAAATTTAATAAGCAAGGCATGTACATTATAAATGACGGGGAGGTACCAAAATGTATAAAAATAAAGTGACACGTAATTTAACCTATTACTGATACTTTAGTGTAAAACATGTTAGCATCAAACTGCTACTCCAGTTTTGTTACGTGATAGTTTTATTCAGTAGATGATTTCTGAATTAATGTAGAACAATTTTTACTGAAACAACTTTGTGCTGTTTTGTATGCGTATATATTTTTACATTTCAATTATTTTTAACTGATTAGATTTTGATCCCTTCCCCCAGCATTTTGCAGGTAATTTGCAACAAGATCATAACTCTGAGCTGCTTTCACAGTGCTTCCAGTCATCGGTTAGGTCCTTAGGTGGCCCGCCCAGTGGTGGTGCTGGAGCAGTCGAGGTCCCGAGGGTTGCTCGTTATGTTGAAAAGGAATCCTGTAGGCCAGGAAGTGCTAGAGTGCACGCTCGGTCGAATCACCCTTTCAGACTCTACTCTCTTGCTCAGTCCTCTAGGTTGTGTGGTCTCAATATGCTGGGTGGGAACCCCACGCTGTTTGGACCTGGGGGGAGGATTCTGGGTTCAGCCTGGATGCCCCTGCAGCTGGTCCCTCCTCCATTTATTCATGTTTTCTCATCACATGTGTGATCATTGTTGGAGTGAGGTAACATGGCCACAGGCCTGGAGTGTACAGCTAAGTTGAGCAGACTGTCAGCTTTGAGTTGTTTATGCTTTTTCATGAAGTTAAGCACATTTACTTTCGCTCTCTCACAGTGCGTCAGCATCTGTCCCGTCTGCCCACCATTGACCCGAACACAAGGACCTTGCTTCTGTGTGGGTACCCCAACGTTGGCAAGTCCAGCTTCATCAACAAGGTTGGTGCTGCCCCCACACTGACTGAGGACCCACTTGCGTAGGCTGAGGGGGGCCGCCCGGTTGGTGCTGGCTCCTGTCTTAGCAGTCTAGTCACGTGAGGTGTCGTGGGGTCTCTTCTGACCCCTGACAGTCTTGATGCTGTGCGGCTGAGGCTTGTTTGTTCTGGGAGGATGTGAAAGTCAGGACCTGTGGTTTGTTCCAGGTGACGAGAGCAGATGTGGATGTCCAGCCCTACGCCTTTACCACCAAGTCTCTGTTTGTGGGACACATGGATTACAAGTATCTGCGCTGGCAGGTGAGTGCTGGCCTGGGCGTGCGGCCTCATTCCTGGTGTCCAGCTCTGGGCTTCCCACCGATGAGGGTCTGCCCATGTCCAGGGAGCCTGGGGAGCAGGTCCCAGGTCACCAGGAGCACCCCCCACCCCCCATGGACAGGCTCCAGGGCTGCATGGGGGCCGCTGTCCGTCCTCGGGTGAACTTGGGACACAGCAGCTCCTGGTGTGGCGTCTGTGCTCTGCTTACGGCAGGACTTCTGATTGATGCATCCTCAGAAATCCAGAAAGGGTGGCACAGCCTGTGTCCACAGTTGAATGTTATATTATAAACAGTGGTGTTGTTCTGAGCACTCGGGGGTGTGCTGGTTAATCCAGGGCTCATAGAAAGAGCAGTCCTCTTTCTATCCAGCCCTCAGTGTTGCTGGTGAGCTCGTTCCTCAGTGAGGGGCCCTCCCCTGGTCTTTACTTGTCCTTTCCCACTGCCTTGTTCCTTCACCGGGGTCAGTGGGGAGCTCCATCAGGGCTGGTCTAGGTCTGTGGGCACCCTCGGCCTGTGTGCTGGGCTGACTTGTCTGCCCAAAGGTGGTGGACACCCCTGGGATCCTGGACCACCCTCTGGAGGACCGCAACACCATCGAGATGCAGGCCATCACGGCGCTGGCCCACCTGCGAGCTGCGGTGCTGTACGTGATGGACCTGTCAGAGCAGTGCGGCCATGGGCTCTCGGAGCAGCTGGAACTCTTCCGGAACCTCAGGCCACTCTTTGTCAACAAGGTGGGTTTGGGCTGGTGTGGTCTTTCGTGGGTAATGGCGAAGGTGATGATTTCATTAGTTTTCTTCCTCGCTGCAGCCTCTTATCATTGTAGCAAACAAATGTGATGTGAAGAAGATCTCTGAGCTTTCTGAGGACAATCAGGTAAATCACCTCGATGTTTTCAAAATTTCCTGCTGGTTCTGAACCTCGTCTCCCACAACCAGAGTTGAGAAGGAAGGTTAGTGACGCTAGTTCACCGTGTTTTGTTTTACGGTTGAGATTACGTCCTTAGTGACTGAGTCGCTGTAACCTCACGGATGCCCATCAGTGGCAGAGGGACCATGAGGTTTCCTGTGGCCTCTCTTAGAGACCGTGGGGCTGGCAGTGCCTGTGTTCAGAGCGGCAGCCCTGGGAGCTGCTTGTTGGGAAGGGCTGTCTCTCAGTTGGGCACCTGGGCAGGTGGCATGAGTGCAGGTAGCCACACTGGTCATGCTGTGATTGGTGTTTCCAGGGAGGAGGGGCCTAGGAGGGGAAGCGGAGCTCCATCCTGAGCAGCCTGAAGTCCTGAGCTGGGCACTTGTTTCTGGCCTGGGGTTGTGTGGTCAGGCCGGCAGCGAGGTGTCAGGTAGCCTTGGTGGAGGCACAGGTGGGGTCCCTCTTAGGGTCTTAGTGGTTTGTTTGTCGATGGGTCGTACCTGTTGCTGAGGTGTTTTCTCGGGAACTATCTTAGGCTGAGGAAGCCAGGTATTTATAAAGAACAACATTGAGAGCGTTGTCTGTGAAGATATATCTCGGTTTTGCCAAGGTTCTCTTCATAAGGGTAGGCCTCACAGAAAGTTCCTGAGTGCCTCAGGTTTGCTTGCTGCACTCTGGTTTGATTCTCCCCATAATGTGCATTGTCTTAATGACAGCAGGATTTAGGGACAAATAAATAACAGTTCTGGGGAAATGTTCTTCACAAGAATTAAAAATCACAGAGGTGTTTGTTGTGATGAGCATCTGTAGCACCTGTTTGAGGAGGAGAACGGTTTGTGGATGGGAACTGAGAATAAATGCCGCAGCTCATGTTTACTCATCCGTTGTGTTCCCAGAAAATATTTCTAGACCTGCAGGCGGAAGGCTTTCCTGTGGTGGAGACAAGCACACTGACAGAGGAGGGGGTTATCAAAGTGAAGACAGAGGTCAGTGCTCTCCCTAAGCAGGCCTGTCCCTTCACTGGTAGGAGCTTGGCCAGCCCTGAGCGCCAGCAGCCCCGCTGAGAGATGTGTCTGGGTTCCCTGCCCCCTCTGCGCCCCCTTCTCCTGCCCTGTGAGTGTTGGGAGTGGGGGTCACACTCCCACCTTGGGTCATCTGCACCGATCCTGTCCCCTCGGTTCCTGCATTGGCCTGGGCTTGCCCTGACCCAGGAAGGGAGACAGCACCCGCTCCCCACTCCAGGAGCACACGGTCTGCCCTGGGCAACTTCCTGAACTTGGGGGTCCTAGCACCCAGCCCGCAGAGGCTGTTCTGAGAGAGAGCCCAGCAGGTTCCAGCCTTGGGCCCATCTGGCGTGGGGCTCTGGCTCCGGGGCCCTTTCAGACGTGATGGGACACTGGATGCCCTGTGACTTAGCACTGTGTGTTCTCACCCTCCTAGGCTTGTGACAGGCTTTTGGCTCATCGTGTTGAAACCAAAATGAAGGGAAATAAAGTGAATGAGGTGCTGAACAGACTGCACTTGGCTGTTCCCAGCAGGAGAGATGACAAGGTGAGACCTCCTATGGAGGCCCTGGAGGCAGGGCTTGTGGGGCTGGTGGGGTTTCCTGGGGTGCGCTTAGATCAAGGTCCGCTTAGATCAACGTCACGCTTAGATCAAGGTCATGCTGTGTGTGTGTCAGAATTGAAAAGGTGAAAGGAAAGGAGGAGCCAGGTTAAACTGCTGCTCCCTCCACCAGAGGCTGCCTCCTGCAGCTCGTCTCGTTAATCTTTCCAGAAACATTGTGGCATATCAGCTTTTCTCAAATTTTAAATAGGGTGGGATGCATAGGTCTCTTTTTTTAATTGTAAGTTTATCTGTAGAGTGAAATTTAAGACATGGCATCAAAAATGTCACTGTTCTCAAAAGTGCACTGGAAGTTTATGCTCCTGACGGTTTGAGAATGCACACTTCCTGTTCTATCAGTATGACGGACCACAGATGGTTCTCTTGTTGTGGTGTGTTTTCTTTTTGTCTGCGTTGCACAGCTTTTGGGATCTCAGTCCCCTGACCAGGGATTGAACCTGGAACCCAGCAGTGAAGGCCGGAATCCTAACTACTAGGCTGACAGGGAATTTTCATGTTTTTTTTTGTTGTTGTTGTTAATTATTTTGATGTTTCTCATGTATTCTATTCATTCAGCACTAATTTTTGGTGACCAGTCTAGGAACTAACAATAGGTAAAGATCATTGCCAGTGACGTTTGTTACTGTAAAACTATTTGTTCACAGAAAGTTGTGCCAGTTTTCAATTTTTTTTTCAGTACCACACATTTTTTTCTCCAAAATAAAGTGAAAATTACAAGAAGTGATGTTTCTACATTGTGGTTTTAGGCAGTTGCACTCACTGATTATTCAACTTGATTGTTTCTAGTTACTGAACATTGTGTAGAACTGGGTATTTCATGGTGATTAACATACCGATTGACTTCTTCACTTCTGTAGGTTGATTATCTCATATTGATTTCTAATTTTTATATTAAGAAAGTCAGACTCTTGTGTGTTCTGTGTATGTGTGCTCAGTCACTTCAGTCATGTACGACTCTTTAGGAGCCCATGGACTGTAGCCTGCCAGGCTCCTCTGTCTGTGGGGTTCTCCAGGTAAGAATACATGTGTTGCCATGCCCTCCTCCAGGGAATCATCCCGACTTTCCTACCCGCGTCTCTTATATCTCCTGCATTGAAGGAGGTTTCTTTACTACCAGCGCTACCTGGGAAGCTCTGTACATTCTGTAGACATTTTTCTTTCTTTTTTGTGTTTTGATTCAGCAAGCATTTCACATGGGTATTTCCAATCACGTTTTTGCAGGAGAGGCCCCCGTTCATCCCTGAAGGCGTGGTGGCACGCAGGAAGAGGATGGAGCTCAGGGAGCCGAAGAGGAGGCGGGTGGGTGAGGGAGCCCAAGGCCTGTGCTGGAGTGGGGACAGGGGCACCTGGGAGCATAATCCCCAGGGCTGGGACCCTCTCTGGTGTGGGGGGCAGGGCTGCCAGGGGTGGAAGCAGGTTTCCTACTGGAAGTTGGTGCTGAGCTTCAGGTGGCAAAAGGTCGGAGAAGGGTAATGCCATGGGTCTGGGGGGCACCCAGCAGTTCTGGCCCTGGGGATCGGAAGCGCAGATGAAAACTGTTGCATTTTCATTGCAGGAACGGGACCTGGAACTGGAGATGGGAGATGATTATATTCTGGATCTTCAAAGTAAGGGCTCAAGTGTGGTAGTTTAAGATGCTAGGTGTGGGAAAAGTATGAGAGTACCTTAGTGGGTACAAGTTGTCCAGCATTTTGTTAGTTTAATTTCTTGAAGGTGAGAGGTTGCCAGGATGCTGAGATTTTTTCCTTCCGAAGTAGGTTTCTCTTGTTTTTGGTGAGGGATTATTTTTGTTCCTTTCCTAGCGTATAATGCTGGGCCAGGATGATACCATCGATAGTCTCTTGTCCATGCCTTAGGACTCTTGGTTTTGGGGTACTGACAGGCCCTGGCATGAGCGTGGAATAGTCCTCTGCTCAAGCACATTACCTTGTTTACTTGGCACTGAGCACAGATGCTCTACTGTCTCTGCAGATGTGGGACTTGGTTAAGTGGTGACTCTTCGGGCATCCGGTAGTTGAAGATTTTTTTTTTGTTTTTTGACCTTTAGAGTACTGGGATATAATGAATTCATCTGAGAAACACGACAAGATCCCTGAGATCTGGGAAGGCCATAACATAGCGGACTATATCGACCCTGACATCATGCAGGTTTGTGTCCCTGGTGACACTGTATAACTTTTACTCCTCTTCAACTTAACCCAGGAGATACAAGCACAACTTCCCACTCCACTTTTTCCTCGGCCCTTGTTCCTTCTCCGCCAGCCAAGAGCCTGGGCTTTGCCACCTGGGGCCCCGTGTTCAGCCCTATGTCCCTCCACCTGAGGCTGGTGCACGCTCTTTCCTCTACCAGACCTCCCTCCCTGTCTTCCTCTGCTGGGCTCAAGGTGCCTCCTTCATGAAGTACTCTCACGTGTGGATACCCTAGTCACTTGCCCCACCCTGCCTCACCCCACGAGTGGACCCTCTGCTTGGGCTGCCCACTCCCCAGCCTGACCCTCCTCTTCCCTAGTCCTGCTCTGGCACTCGCGGCTGGCCCCCTTCTCCCTTGCTATTTCTAACATATGAGTGTCCACAAGTTTCTTTCTTTTTTAAAAAAACAAAGCCTTCCTTAGACTCTGTGTTCTTCAGTTGCAGTCCTGAGTCACGTCTTTCTTAATGTGTGAAAGTGTGCTATCGAGTGGCATCTAGTACATAGGTGGTGGTGTGCAGTCACCACCTCCCTGTGGTCCCAAAGCCTTTTTATCATCCCTGAGTAACTCCCAGCTCTGACAGCACTTCTCCCTCCCTGGCCTCGGGCAGCCACATTGTCTTTTGTCTCTGTTAGCTTGCCTATAAAGTGGAGTCACACACTAAGTACTAAGTTGGCCTCCCACTGAGCATGGTATTTTCAAGGTTTGTCCACGTTGTAGCATGTGTTAGCTTTCTTTCTCCCTCTTTCTGAGTGATGTTCTATTTCAAATGTATGGCACATTCTATATAGTATTATAGTTCATGCTCTCATCCATGGATGGACATAAGACTGTTCCATGCCGCCACTTTACCTTCTTTAGAAAGAATCACTCCCAATTCCATCTTTGTTTCCATATTTTGGGTGTCATGGTTCATGTATTAGTATTGAGTGTTTTCAACATGTCTGAACAGATTCCTAGGAGAATTTCTGGATTATAAGGTAATTTTATGTCTTTAGTTTTGAGGAACTGCCAGTTTTCTGATGGTGTCCTTGATTTATATTTCATGTCTTCATCTCTTCAATTGTGCCTCCTGCTCTGTCTCTTACTGTGTAGCAGCCCGCTTCCACAGTCTGGGCTCTGATGGCCCTTGATTGGCTTCACCTTGCCTATCCCCTTCCAGTCTCCTTCCCTCCTTCTGCCTTATCACAGTAGTGATGGGGGCACCTTTGACTCAGGCTCTTGTTGAGGTTTATTATACATAATTTTAAAGATGTTATTAACCATACAGCTAATGAGCTTGTATTTGGAACGGCTTTGGGATGGATACACAAGCTGTCCTGGTCCAAGGCCAGTTTGGGTTGATATTTATGATTCTAAGAACAGAGCTTTTGTGTACCTGCTGGGAGAGAGGGGAACGTTTTACATGTTTTCACCTTGGAGTTGGGAGTGATTCTTTCTAAAGAAGTTGAAGAAGTGGCATGGAACAGTCTGCTCCTATTGGTGTAGTCTTCTTGCTCATCTCTGTGCCTGTTTGCAGGGAGGTGAGCCTTGCTGAGGCCACATGAACCTGAACCTGGGCATTTGTATCACCTCAAAAAGCTTAGGAGAAACCTGGTTTTTATAAAGGTTGTTATACTTATTTATGAGTTTTCCATTGTTGACTTTAATTATGATTTTTTAAAAAAGAAATTGGAAGAGTTAGAAAAAGAAGAAGAACTAAGAACAGCTGCTGGAGAATATGACAGTGAATCTGAAAGTGAAGATGAAGAAATGGCGGAGATTCGACAGCTGGCAAAACAGATTAGGGAAAAAAAGAAGCTGAAGATTCTACAGTCCAGAGAGAAGGACACACAGGGGCCCAGGATGCCTCGGACGGCCAAGAAGGCAAGTGTTGTGCTCAAGAGTCAGTGGTTTTTTGTGTGTGGGCGTCTGTATGGCCCTGCCCTTTGGTTGGTGTAAGTTGACTTTTGAGGTTGGCTGAGTGTTGATGTTCTATATTGAGTGTTCCAGCCTTTCTTGGTGACTTTCACTGTTGGATTCAACTACTTTGTAGCTGTACAAATGAAGATCTTGAGTTACGGGTAAATTTGTGGAGGTAAACTCATCAGTTAACACGTCCTTATTCTTCAGTTCTTGGTCAGGACTTACCTTTTATTTTCTTCAGAAACCTAACGCAGTCTAACTCAGAGCCAAAGTGGTTTATCTGAGCCCTGTGACTGGTTAGGATAAGGAGGTTCACGCTGAGGCACAAGTGGATTGGATGGAGCCAGGGTCCTCTGGTCCTCAGGTCTGTCTCCTTGGGCCCTGGCTCTTGTCTGGAGTTACTGCACCCAGGGAAGGAGGGTGGTGTGGGGGATGGTTGAGTGAGCTGGGCCAGGCTGTCTCTATGGAGCACACGTGTGTGTTTAACATGTGGTTTCTGTGTGGTGGCGGATGACGGGGACAGCTGTGGCATTGCTGTGTCCCCCTACCGTGGGAGAGGAGCTGCTGGCCTCTTGGGTTTGCATGTGGGAACCCCTGGGGAGCTGAGTGGAATCTGGGGGCCACGCGTACGTTGTCCTGTGTGTAATATGTAATCACCCAGAAAAATGTTAATTTTTGTGTTTGAGTTGTCCAAAAACATGCATGTGAGCCCAAGTAAAAGAGTTTCTAAAATAAGTGTATCTTGGATCATTGTTCTGTACATTTTTCCTTGAATTTTTTTTTTTTTTTTTTTAGGTTTCCTCAAACTAACTGTTTAAAACAATGTTGTTTCCCCTTTCAGGTTCAGCGGAAGGTCTTGGAGGATGAGATGCGCAGTCTTGGTGTTGACATGGACGACAAAGACAACGTGAGTGCAGACGGCTGGGGTCGGGGTGGGGCACTGTCCTGGGAACCAGGGCAGGAACAGGTTATGGAGGAGTTGGTGCTTCTGGGGTTTGTGTTGAGAATTACGTTGTTTTGCATAGTTCTTATTCTTGAGCTGTGATTTTGATTTTGGTGACCAGTGCCTTCACATCAAGCTTTAATTAGCTTCAGTTTAGACAAAATAAACGGGAGGTGGTGCTGAGTGCCTTGGTGCTGAGTGCCTTGGTGAGAGGCTCGCTAAGTCGCTTTAGTTGTGTCCGACTCTGTGCGACCCCATAGACGGCCCACTAGGCTCCTCTGTCCCTGGGATTCTCCAGGCAAGAACACTGGAGTGGGTTGTCATTTTCTTCTCCAATGCATGAAAATGAAAAGTAAAAGTGAAGTCTCTTAGTCGTCCGGGCCTGGACTGCAGCCTACCACCCTCCTCCTGGGATTTTCCAGGCAAGAGTACTGGAGTGAGGTGCTATTGCCTTCTCTTGAGAGGAACATAGTCTGGTAAATAGTTCAAAGCCATGCCTCAGACCCCAGAGGTTAGAAGGCATTTTGCATACCCTTTTTAGTGTCCAAGTTTTTCTTGATGAATTGAGCCAGAGTACACATCGTATAAAAGAGCTTCTTGATGTTCTGGATTATTTCTCAAAGCAGTTTC
Source organism: Tragelaphus eurycerus (assembly GCA_935064755.1). Lineage (NCBI taxonomy): Eukaryota > Metazoa > Chordata > Mammalia > Artiodactyla > Bovidae > Tragelaphus > Tragelaphus eurycerus. The sequence continues at coordinate 589,905 of CAKXYN010000202.1, read as the reverse complement.
TCAGAAGTGGAATTACCGAAATGAGGAAAACCATTGTGTTAGACTAATCGGATTTTGATGAGCCATGCGTGCTATTCACGTTATGTCTAGGAGACACAGTCAAGGACTAATGATTATCGGATGCTGGGCTCTTGGCCTGCCTTCCTCTCATATTGCTGTGCAGTCTTATTTCCAGACAGTAACCTGAGGGACACCTTGAGCAGGGGCCTGCAGAACTTGTCCTCAGCACCTGGGTCTTTGCTCAACTTCATGGCTGAGTTTTCTGTCGGCCAGAACTGCAGAAGTGGGGTGAGAAGAAGGGCCACTCTTGACATAAATTGTGATGCTTAGGAGGTTGAACAGGCAGCTCTGAGTAGCACACAGCAGTTGTGTGAGTGAAGATGAATGTTTGACCAGTAATTAATGAGGACTGTGTGTACTTTATTTTTTTACAGTGGTTTTTTTTTTTTTTTTAAAGATTTGTTTATTTATTTTGGCCACGCTGTGCTGCATTTGGAATCTTAGTTCCATGACCAGGGACTGAACCTGCATCCTCTATGGTAGAAGGGAGGACTTTTCCCCACTGGTCCACCAGGGCAGGCCCTATTTTTGTTTTAAATGTATTTAGCTTGTTCGACGACAGTTCTACGAGCCCTTCATGTGCCTTCTCCCCCCACTAGAGTAATTTCATGTTTGTCACTAAGGCCGGGTCCCCAAGGTGCCAGGACCTCAAGGCGCCAGGACTCCGAGGCACTGAAGCCTGCTCTGTTTCAGGCCCATTACGCAGTCCAGGCCAGAAGGTCTCGGAGCATCACCAGGAAGAGGAAGCGGGAAGACTCTGTGCTGCCCGCCTCTGTGACCCGCAGTCACAGCTGTTCTCGGCCTCCACGTGATGTCTCTGGTCTCCGGGATGTCAAGGTTAGTCCCTGTAACGAGTGGCTAATAAAACAGTAGCCTCTACGGTTGACCCCTCAGGGGGTCAGGGCAAACACTTGGAGCCACAGAGATTGTGGGGTGGGTGGTAGAGTGCACTTTTCTGAGTGCTGCACCCCGAGGGTTGGGCCTGGTCCCTGCACAGCCGGGTGTCCATGGGCCTTTTCTTCATGTGTGTGTGTTCTCAGGGTGGACAGAGTAGGGTATTGCAGTAGGCCTTGCAGCCTGAGCCTTGGTCCCAGCCACTCAGGGCTATGCTAGGAAACAGTCCTGCTCAGAGCCTGGACATGGGGCCCTCACCCACCACAGGAGAGAGCTGTTGGGGGCAGTCTTTCGAAGACACTTAGGATGTCTTTTTTGTGGCAACTACTACTTTTTCTTTTTAAATACAAAAGTGGTTAGTTTCAGCATTTTGAAAATTCTTATAGATGAGAAAGTCTGTATATAAACTGACAAGCAGTGTGCTTTCAGGGAGCCATTTTGTCCCGTAATCTGGACTTAATACTAGCATTGCCACTTGTCAGTCAGGTAGGAGTAGCTCCATGGCCGGATCTCCGTGCCCTCATCTGCTGAGAGGGAAGTAGAACAGAACAGAGTACCTCGTCTTGCAGGTCTGAGAGTGTCTGGTCCTCATAGATATGAGACTGGTCTGCTACAGTTTCCATCCTGCAGGTACTGTGGTGTGTCCACGGGAAAATGGTGTGAGTGATGCTCACCAGGGCTTCTCTTCACAGCACAGACCTGGACTGTTCACATCAGGTGTTAACAGGTAATGGAAATTCACTTGGAAATTTGGGTTTTCACAACTGATAGGTTTTTATTTACCTTTATAGATGGTGAAGAAGGCCAAGACCATGATGAAGAATGCTCAGAAGAAGATGAATCGCTTGGGGAAGAAAGGGGAGGCAGACAGACATGTGTTTGACATGAAACCAAAGCACTTGCTCTCAGGAAAGAGGAAAGCTGGTAAAAAGGACAGGAGATAGTGTCCTTCACCGCTGAAACTTTGACCCGACTTTTCCCTGGTTTGGTTTCACAGAGCTGGGAGTCGTGACCTGTAAACTGAACAGAACAGTGAAGTAACTCAAGGACTTGATGCTTTGCTGAAAGCTGTGGTTATGCCTTAAATGTACGGATGTGGGTAATTTTTGTCACTGTATTATATTATAGATATTTTGGGTGGGCAGTGGTTTCTCATTTCTGAAGTTTTGGTTGCTTCAGACTTAACAGGACAGGAAAGATTTATTGATGTGACTGTGTTGATTTTGATGGACAAATCTTACTCTTGTGCAAGAGAGAACATTGCTTCAATGCATATGAAGAGTCCCTTTTTTGCAAATGCACCTCAATATGAGGGTGTGGACAGAAGTCTGAACTGGTGAAAGGTTACAGGTATCAGTATGCCAGCAGTAAAAGGACTAAGTCAGCTCCTAATCCTTTTGTTCAGTGTACCATTTGATTTGTCTTCAACTATTTTTATCTAAAATAAACTTCCAAAAGAAAGAAATTTTGATTTATTTGGTTGGTTTTATTTTTGTTTCAATTACAAGCCACTGTCACTTTGGGCAGATGAAAAGGGAAATAAGCAAATGACAATTCTTGTTTTCAAAGCAAAAAATACCTTTCTGTGGAGTAGAATGTTGCCTAAGTTGCTGAAGCAACTAAATGTAGGCATCTCCTGATTCAGTGTCCACTGCTGAAAACTGATTTGAGTGGAAATCATTATGAGGTTCACGCCCCAGTAAAATGAAGGGAATTAGCATGTGAGAATATGAAGTGCTTAAGCCCTTTTCGACCACAAAACTGCCATGGCCACTGCTTTGTGTGCAGTTTCCAAGTCCGCTCTGCTCACTGTTGGTGTTTCTAAGTGCACCTTTGTCGGTCCTCCAGTGTTGAGAGGAGTAATTCAGGGCTCTTCTACACATAGGTATGTTTGAAAGTTGAATTTTAGGGATCCAAAGTAAAGTAAAAGTTTTGTTTGTGCTGGGAAAGGTTATGTTCAGAGAAACCTGTTGAATGATATCAGGCCGAATGACCAGGGACACCCAGAGTCCCTCTCTGGGATTATACTTTCAGTTCAGTTCAGTCCAGTTCTCAGTCGTGTCTGACTCTTTGCGACCCCATGAACTGCAGCACACCAGGCCTCCATCATCAGCTCCCGGAGTTCACCCAAACCCATGTCCATTGTGTCGGTGATGCCATCCAACCTTCTCATCCTTTGTTGCCCCTTATCCTCCTGCCCTCAGTCTTCCCAGCATCAGAGTCTTTTCAAATGAGTCAGTTCTTCTCATCAGGTGGCCAAAGTATTGGAGTTTCAGCTTCAACATCAGTCCTTCCAATGAATACCCAGGACTGATCTCCTTTAGGATGGACTGGTTGGATCTCCTTGCAGTCCAAGGGACTCTCAAGAGTCTTCTCCAACACCACAGTTCAAAAGCATCAATTCTTCGGCTCTCAGCTTTCTTTGTAGTCCAACACTCCTGTCCATACACGACCACTGGAAGAACCATAGCCTTGACTAGACAGGCCTTTGTTGACAAAGTAATGTCTCAGCTTTTTAATATGCTGTCTAGGTTGGTCATAACTTTCCTTCCAAGGAGTAAGTGTCTTTAATTTCATGGCTGCAATCACCATCTGCAGTGATTTTGAAGCCCAGAAAAATAAAGTTAGCCACTGTTTCCCCATCTATTTGCCATGAAGTGATGGGAACGGATGCCATGATCTTAAGTTTTCTGAATGTTGAGTTTTAAGTCAACTTTTTGACTTTCCTCTTTCAGCTTCATCAAGAGACTCTTTAGTTCTTCACTTTCTGTCACAAGGGTGGTGTCATCTGCATATCTGACGTTATTGATATTTCTCCCAGCAATCTTGAATCCAGCTTGTGCTTCTTCCAGCCGTGTTTCTCATGATGTACTATGCATATAAGTTAAATGAGCAGGGTGACAATATACAGCCATGACATATTCCTTTACGTATTTGGAACCAGTCTGTTGTTCCAACTGTTGCTTCCTGACCTATATACAGATTTCTCAAGAGGCAGGTCAGGCGGTCTGATATTCCCATCTCAGAATTTTCCTCTGGCAGAAACTCTGCTGACTCTTTGGGACTCATGGAGTTTAAAGGCTGGCCTTTTCCCATGGCGGGGAGGCCTTGGTGGTAAACCAGTTTGGTCAGTTTTAGCCCCTGTGGCTCAGCATCAGTCTGTCTTCCCACTCCCAATCCCAAGTTGGTTACTCTGCCAGCATTTCTGGAGCTGCCTGTTGGCATCAGATTGAGCCTTTAAAGGGCCTTGTCCTCCAAATACTGGGATTTCTGATGGGCAGTTGCTGCTTCTGATGGATACCTGTAAACAGATGGATACCTGCCAGGGGAATTTGAAGGGCCAGTGCTTATTTCTTTTTCCCCTGCATTTTTTCCTTTTTTACCCTTTTGAGAGCTGGAGATTTAAGAATTACGACCTCAAAAAGCACTGCACGCTCAGGAATTTAATAAAGTCAACATGTTGACAAAAAAGAAACACATTTGGAAAAAGAACTGAGACCTGAAGACCTCAGAAGGCACAGATACCCACAACTAAAAATTCTCGTGCAAAAATAGTGTGGAAAGTGTGGTCCATTAAAGGAAAAAAACTAGGAAACTATCCTTCAGGAAGACCAGATGGCAGACTTACTAGACAAAGACTATAAAACAGCTGCTTTAAAGCTGTTGAAGAAGATACAGGAAGACGGAGACAGTCAGAAAAAACAATGCATGAACAAAATAGGAATATCAATAAAGTTTAATAGATGGTACCTTTGCTCTGTACCTGTTGTCAGTGCTTTGTCCAGAATCTAAATGTAAGACACCACTGCCCACACAGCAAGCAGTAGCCATTGTAGTTACCAAGTTTTTTGTAAGCTAAAGAACTAGAAATAATATAAATGCATTTACCATGCTTAAGCTACCATAGGACTTTTCACCAATTACTGTATTGAAGTTATAACAAATTAACAGTATGAAAATGTGATAGTTTATTTTTATTGTTAGATAAAGTTAACATTTGCTACAGTTTTGCCTGAAATTAATAGCATTCAAGGATAATAAAGCAGTCTTAAGGTCTCAAATGTAAAAAATCTATGACAAGAGTTTAAAAAAATACTATTAGTCAACCGTACTATTAGTACGGTTCAAATAATAATACATACATATTCCATAATCCAAATCTATTTAACATGAATATTAACCTGTTTTTGTTAATTTTCCTACAACATGGCCTGACTGCAGACAAGTCCTCCAGAAGACATTTAGCATATGGTGTCACTGGGGCTGCCATGGGGGGAGGGGGTGCCAAAGGCATTTTTTGGGTAGAACCTAAGGATGCTGCTATACAAGGCAAGGCAAACGATGAACCTTCAAAAAGAATTATCCAGCCTAAACTGCAGTGCCAGTTAAAAGACCCTATTGTTGAGTATGACTCAACTGACCCAAGTTCCATTTTACAAATAGTCTGTGTTCCTAGTAATTCTGAAAACCAGACTTTACTAATTGGCATGGACTATTTAAATAACTTCACCTAGCCAATGTCCCTACCAAAATCAATGTTAGACTTTTAAGTATCAAAAATACTTCCAGAATGATTAAACCACAAAATTAACTTTCAATGACAAAAATCATGCCATTTAATTCCTTGAACTGCTCTACTATATTTTATCTCTTAACATGGAAAGTTATGCCCCAACCAGTAACGCTGAAGAAGCTGAAGTTGAACAGTTCTATGAAGACCTACAAGACCTTTTAGAACTAACACCCAAAAAAGATGTCCTTCTCATTATAGGGGACTGGAATGCAAAAGTAGGAAGTCAAGAAACACCTGGAGTAACAGGCAAATTTGGCCTTGGAATACGGAAGAAGCAGGGCAAAGACTAATAGAGTTTTGCCAAGAAAATGCACTGGTCATAACAAACATCCTCTACCAACAACACAAGAGAAGACTCTACACATGGACATCACCAGATAGTCAACACCGAAATCAGATGGATTATATTCTTTGCAGCCAAAGATGGAGAAGCTCTATACAATCAGCAAAAATAAGACCAGGAGCTGACTGTGGTTCAGACCATGAACTCCTTATTGCCAAATTCAGACTTAAATTGAAGAAAGTAGGGAAAACCACTAGACCATTCAGGTATGACCTAAATCAAAGCCCTTACAATTATACACTGGAAGTGAGAAATAGATTTAAGGGCCTAGATCTGATAGAGTGCCTGATGAGCTATGGAATGAGGTTCGTGACATTGTACAGGAGACAGGGATCAAGACCATCCCCATGGAAAAGAAATGCAAAAAAAGCAAAATGGCTGTCTGGGAAGGCCTTACAAAAAGCTGTGAAAAGAAGAGAAGTGAAAAGCAAAGGAGAAAAGGAAAGATACAAACATCTGAATGCAGGGTTCCAAAGAACAGCAAGAAGAGAAAAGAAAGCCTTCTTCAGCGATCAATGCAAAGAAATAGAGGAAAACAACAGAATGGGAAAGACTAGAGATCTCTTCAAGAAAATCAGAGATACCAAAGGAACATTTCATGCAAAGATGGGCTCAATAAAGGACAGAAATGTTATGAACCTAACAGAAGCAGAAGATATTAAGAAGAGATGGCAAGAATACACAGAAGAACTGTACAAAAAAGATCTTCACGATCCAGATAATCACGATGGTGTGATCACTCATCTAGAGCCAGACATCCTGGACTGTGAAGTCAAGTGGACCTTAGAAAGCATCACTACCAACAAAGCTAGTTGAGGTGATGGAATTCCAGTTGAGCTATTCCAAATCCTGAAAGATGATGCTGTGAAAGTGCTGCACTCAATAGGCCAGCAAATTGGGAAAACTCAGCAGTGGCCACAGGACTGGAAAAGGTCAGTTTTCATTCCAATCCCAAAGAAAGGAAATGCCAAAGAATGCTCAAACTACCGCACAATTGCACTCATCTCACACGCTAGTTAAGTAATGCTCAAAATTCTCCAAGCCAGGCTTCAGCAATACGTGAACTGTGAACTTCCTGATGTTCAAGCTGGTTTTAGAAAAGGCAGAGGAACCAGAGATCAAATTGCCAACATCCGCTGGATCATGGAAAAAGCAAGAGAGTTCCAGAAAAACATCTATTTCTGCTTTATTGACTATGCCAAAGCCTTTGACTGTGTGGATCACAATAGACTGTGGAAAATTCTGAAAGAGATGGGAATACCAGAGCACCCGATCTGCCTCTTGAAAAATTTGTATGCAGGTCAGGAAGCAACAGTTAGAACTGGACATGGAACAACAGATTGGTTCCAAATAGGAAAAGGAGTTCGTCAAGGCTGTATATTGTCAGCCTGTTTATTTAACTTCTATGTAGAGCACATCATGAGAAACGCTGGGCTGGAAGAAGCACAAGCTGGAATCAAGATTGCCGGGAGAAATCTCAATAACCTCAGATATGCAGATGACACCACCCTTATGGCAGAAAGTGAAGAGGAACTAAAAAGCCTCTTGATGACCGTAAAAGTGGAGAGTGAAAAAGTTGGCTTAAAGCTCAACATTCAGAAAATGAACATCATGGCATCCAGTCCCATCACTTCATGGGAAATAGATGGGGAAACAGTGGAAACAGTGTCAGACTTTATTTTTCTGGGCTCCAAAGTCACTACAGATGGTGATTGCAGCCATGAAATTAAAAGATGCTTACTCCTTGGAAGGAAAGTTATGACCAACCTAGACACCATATTCAAAAGCAGAGACATTACTTTGCCAACAAAGGTCCATCTAGTCAAGGCTATGGTTTTTCCTGTGGTCATGTATGGATGTGAGAGTTGGACTGTGAAGAAGGCTGAGAGCCAAAGAATTGATGCTTTTGAATTGTGGTGTTGGAGAAGACTCTTGAGAGTCCCTTGGACTGCAAGGAGATCCAACCAGTCCATTCTGAAGGAGATCAGTCCTGGGATTTCTTTGGAAGGAATGATGCTGAAGCTGAAACTTGGCCACCTCATGGGAAGAGTTGACTCATTGGAAGACTCTGATGCTGGGAGGGATTGGGGGCAAGAGGGAGAAGGGGACGACAGAGGATGAGATGGCTGGATGGCATCACTGACTCAATGGACATGAGTGTGAGTGAACGCTGGGGGTTGGGGGGCGGGGGGGGCCTGGGGGGGTGGTATTGGGGGGGTCGGAGAGGTGGACAAGACTGAGCGACTGATCTGATCTGATCTCTGAATGTTTTGAAGTAGATAAGCAAATAGTTTCCTTTTCTGGACCATGAAAAAAGTTTAAAGATATGTCAAGCACCTGGCAGATGGTAAGTGTGTACAAGTCTTCTGAAAATGTTTATCACAATATATAAAAAATGAACACCACTTGTTTGTTTAAATGTGTCATAAACATTTGTTTAGACAGGTTAAGTTTATTTTGCTCTTTGTATAATAATCTCTCAAATTTTTTTTTTACAAATTGCACATATATATGGGGTGTATGACATAAAATCAAGAATTCTTTTCTATACAAATTCTGGTTGTAAAGTATCAGTATTTCCAAGGAGAGTTCCAGTGGGGAACCAGATTTTTTTAAAGTTCATTTTAAGTTTACTAACTAGAGAAATTCTTCAGTACTTTAGTAACCATTCATCTCCACTTTTACAGCCTGTGTATTTTCTCATGGTCAACAAACAGATTCAAATGATATAAGTTATCCCACCACTTAAAGAGAAACGTATCTGCAATAATTTGAAACCATGGGGTTATCTTAACTTCACCACGGGCCGCCTTTCCTAGAAGTTCTTCTAATTCTTCCTTTGTTACGTAGCAATAACTTTTAATCTCATTGGGGTCTAGATTCAAGGTCACATTCTTCTTCACCAACAAAATGTAGTCAATTTCATGTTCTCCCCAGATACTATCAGACTGAGCCTTGTAGTGAATTCGTGTTAGATAATTAATTTCCTCTGGAGGAACCTAGGGTTAAAAAAAAAAAAAAGAAAAACCTCCAAAACATCAACAAAAAAATAATCTACATCAACCTACTACATTTCAGTAATACCTTGAACACAGAACTAGTTTTAGAATGATAATTTTTGAAACATCAATTTCCTATTAATACACAGAATACATAAAGTATATATACTGTGAAAATGAAAGGTGTCCAACTCTTTGCGACTCCATGGACTACTATACAATCCACTGAATTCTCCAGATCAGAATCCTGGAGTGGTTAGCTGTTCCCCTCTCCAAGGGATCTTCCCAACCCAGAGATTGAACCCATGTCTCCCTCATTGCAGGCAGATTCTTTAAGAGCGGAGCGACCAGGGAAGCCCAAGTATACTGGAGTGTGTAGCCTATCCCTTTTCCAGGGGATCTTCCCAACGAGGAAAACATGTATACTTGAAATAGTATTAAATAGTTTCAAGTCTGAAATTTTTCCCAAAGGACCAAAAATAGAAGATTTATTGAAAAATGTGTATTAAATAAAATAGGAGGTCACGCAACTGGAAGTGTGACATTCCCCCTCGCATCTTAATTCATAGCAGGAAAAAAATTCCCATTTTAACTAGATAAGAGAGATACTTTTATTTATTCAGGTCTTATTGAAAGGGGACAATTCGAGGAACAAGAGGATAATTTCAATTTACCCAATCAGGTCTGTAGTTCACAAGAAAATACTCATCTTTGGTCAATTACAAAACAGTCAACTTTATATACCGATTAATAGATCAATCCCATTGTGGTAGAGTTAAGTATCTAAAACTGTTATGAAGTCAAAATTTAACTTACTTTTTTAGGTCCTGAAAAAAACCAAGTGATACAAAGCAGAGAGCTACACTTGAATTTAAAGTTTTATTAAAAATTGTTTTAATGTATTCTAAATACATTTCAGCTGGTATGGTGGGTTACCTCTTCCATGGGAATTCCGAGTTCGGCCTTTAACCGCCTCTGTGCTGCTCTTCTTACTCCAATAGCATCATTTTCTTCCAGCTCACCTGGGTTGCTTAATGGGTGACTACAGCAAGTATTAGTAAAACACCCTGGAACATGTTAATGTTTATAAATATACAGAGATAAACTTTTCCTGAAAAATAGGTTAGGAAGATTAAGAAAACTAAGTTTAAAAAGTAACAAAAATAAAATGATTCTGGAGAATTTTATATCTGTTATAATGGGCTACCAGCGACCATTTTGTGAAAGACACAGGTAGATGTACATTTTTACCAATGCTTTCTTAACCCAAACCGTTAAATGGTCTTGTGTATAAGACACAAATGATTAGACACATCTATACATACCCAGCAGCTCTTATCCTTTACTGCTGTTTTATTAGGTTGCATCCACCATACAAGCTTCTCGTGTGAAGAAAATAAAACTCAGCAACTGACTAGAATTTTGTGATCTCGGCTACCAAAAATTGCACGTGACAAATCAAATCAAAGTACGTACGTACAGCTGCCAACACACAAGGGGTGAGCACTTGCCTGGGAAGGTAATCTTAGCGTCCGACCTCTGCTGCAGCAGCAGCTTGTTCTCGGTGTTGAACAAGAAGACACTGAAAGCTCGGTGCAACAGCCCTGACGGCGAGAGAGATGCGACGTCCTGAGTCTCTGTCTGGGGTTCGCAAGGGCTCGGGCGCCCGGAGGGGGCGACGTGGGATCCCCGCCCTCCCTGTGCCCGAGGACCCCGGCCCGCCGCCCGCCGCCCTCGCGGGCACCTCTCTCGATGTTCTCGTTCAGGTGGCAGTTCTTCTTGGTCTCCGCCCCGATTCTCCGGTCGTTCTCGTCGATAAGGATGCACATCTCCGCCATGAGCTGCACCTGCCGCTCGTCCAGGTCGTCCATGCTCACCTCCGGCATCGCCGCCCAGCCTCCGCGCCGCCCCAGGAACCTGGGGGCGTGGGTCCCAACGTCGGAGGACGCCCCCACTGCTTCCCCAGCGCCGGGCCCCGGGCCGCGCTTACAGCCCCCCCGCGCTATCCACTCGCCGGAGACCTCGGGCCTCCGGCTACTTCCCCACACGGTTGGGTTAGACTACGGGATGCCATCTGGAAGCGCTCGGTTCGCCCCTCAACGCGCAGAGCCCGGACCTCCGCCCGCCTCCCGGCACCTCACAGACTCTCCCTTCAGTACCTGAGACACGAGTTGTCCACTGAAGGCTGCGCCGCCGCGCGAGTCTTTTTCAGACTCCGCCCCAAGGCACGGGCCCCGCCTCCGGCCCGAGCCCCGCCCCCCAAGGCCGCGCGGCCAATTGCCCGCACCGGCGCCAGGGCGCGCCACATTCCCGCCGGCCAATGGTGCGCCGGCCCGCGACCCACGTCACGGTCGCACGGTGGTGCCACTCCAGATCCAGGCGTCTCCTCCCACGGCTCTGGGCTGCAGAACCTTCCCCAGGCCGCAGCGCGGGTGCTCTCGGTGCCTTCGGTACCCAGCTGAGGTGACGCTCCTCGATTGCGGAACGGCCTGACGTAGGGCACTCGCTGATTAGGGTCCGAGTGAGCGTCCGCTTACGTCTTGCCCTTGGCTCTGGCCGCTCGAGCCAATCGACGCGCCCGAGGCTTTGCGCTCCCGGCGCGTTGACGTCAGGCGTCTCAGCGCGCTCGCGGTCTCAGGCGCGGGGAGGCGCCTGTGTGAAGCGGTTGTGTGAGCTAAACAGACCATTTGGTGAGCGTGAGCTGTCTCCGCCGGGTAGTGTGGCGACTTCAAAGTAACTAGACAAGTTTGTCACTATTTGTGAAGGAAAAGAGTTAGAAAACGACCTCTGCCAGTCGGGAGTTGCTGCAAACCACCAGAAGGCGCGCGCGCGCGAGAGACATGGCACAGATTCCGTGTCACAGGTCTCAGCAGGAACCAGCACCGACTGGCACCTTGATCCTGGACCTCAAGCCTCCAGACCTGAGACAATAAGTTTCTGTTGTTTAAGCCTGATTTGTGGCATTTTGTTACAGCAGCCCTATCAAAGAAAGCACTGTGGAAAACGTGGGCATTGATGTGGACCTGGATTTTAATCCAATCTTTGCTCCATTGCATACTAGCTTTTGAGTTTTGACAGCTAATTATAACATCCTCACGCTTAATTGGACTTCCCAGGTGGCGCTAGTGGTAAAGAACTCACCTGCCAATGCAGGTGATGTGAGAAACGGGTTCAATCCCTGGGTTGAGAGGATCCCCTGGAGGAGGGCCTGGCAACCTTCTCCAGTATTTTTGCCTGGAAAATCCCGTGGACAGAGGAGCCTGGCGGGCTACAGTCCATGGGGTCGCACAGAGTTGAACACAACTGAAGCGACTTAGCATGCTCGCATGTTTTAAGTTCAATTCAGAATAATTTGTACTTCAGTCGATTTATGTAAGTTTCTGCTGTACAGCAAAATGATAGTTTACACATTATTCTTTAACAGTATAGGTTATTACAAGATGTTGAATAAAGTTAGTTCCCTGTGGTACACAGTAAATCCTTGGATTCTGTTTATATATCAGATCAGATCAGTCGCTTAGTCGTGTCCGACTCTTTGTGACCCCATGAATCGCAGCATGCCAGGCCTCCCTGTCCACCAACTCCCGGAGTTCACTCACACTCATGTCCATCGAGTCAGTGATGCCATCCAGCCATCTCATCCTCTCGTCCCCTTCTCCTCTTGCCCCCAATCCCTCCCAGCATCAGAGTCTTCTCCAATGAGTCAGCTCTTCACATGAGGTGGCCAAAGTACTGGAGTTTCAGCTTCAGCATCATTCCTTCCAAAGAAATCCCAGGGCTGATCTCCTTCAGAATGGACTGGTTGGATCTCCTTGCAGTCCAAGGGACTCTCAAGTCTTCTCCAACACCACAATTCAAAAGCATCAATTCCTCGGCGCTCAGCTTTCCTTTAGTCCAACTCTCACATCCATACATGACCACTGGAAAAACCATAGCCTTGACTAGACGAAACTTTGTTGGCAAAGTAATGTCTCTGCTTTTGAATATGCTATCTAGGTTGGTCATAACTTTCCTTCCAAGGAGTAAGCATCTTTTAATTTCATGGCTGCAGTCACCATCTGCAGTGACTTTGGAGCCAAGAAAAATAAAGTCTGACACTGTTTCCCCATCTATTTCCCATGAAGTGATGGGACTGGATGCCATGATCTTTGTTTTCTGAATGTTGAGCTTTAAGCCAACTTTTTCACTCTCCACTTTCACTTTCAAAGAGGTTTTTTAGTTCCTCTTCACTTTCTGCCATAAGGGTGGTGTCATCTGCATATCTGAGGTTATTGATATTTCTCCCAGCAATCTTGATTCCAGCTTGTGCTTCTTCCAGCCCAGGGTTTCTCATGATGTACTCTGCATAGAAGTTAAATAAACAGGCTGACAATATACAGCCTTGACGAACTCCTTTTCCTATTTGGAACCAATCTGTTGTTCCATGTCCAGTTCTAACTGTTGCTTCCTGACCTGCATACAAATTTCTCAAGAGGCAGATCAGGTGGTCTGGTATTCCCATCTCTTTCAGAATTTTCCACAGTCTATTGTGATCCACACAGTCAAAGGCTTTGGCATAGTCAATAAAGCAGAAATAGATGTTTTTCTGGAACTCTCTTGCTTTTTCCATGATCCAGCGGATGTTGGCAATTTGATCTCTGGTTCCTCTGCCTTTTCTAAAACCAGCTTGAACATCAGGAAGTTCACGGTTCACATACTGCTGAAGCCTGGCTTGAAGAATTTTGAGCATTACTTTACTAGCGTGTGAGATGAGTGCAATTGTGCGGTAGTTTGAGCATTCTTTGGCATTGCCTTTCTTTGGGATTGGAATGAAAACTGACCTTTTCCAGTCCTGTGGCCACTGCTGAGTTTTCCCAATTTGCTGGTATATTAAGTGCAGCACTTTCACAGCATCATCTTTCAGGATTTGGAATAGCTCAACTGGAATTCCATCACCTCCACTAGCTTTGTTGGTAGTGATGCTTTCTAAGGTCCACTTGACTTCACATTCCAGGATGTCTGGCTCTAGGTGAGTGATCACACCATCGTGATTATCTGGGTCGTGAAGATCTTTTTTGTACAGTTCTTCTGTGTATTCTTGCCATCTCTTCTTAATATCTTCTGCTTCCGTTATGTCCATACCATTTCTGTCCTTTATCGAGCCCATCTTTGCATGAAATGTTCCTTTGGTATCTCTGATTTTCTTGAAGAGATCTCTAGTCTTTCCCATTCTGTTGTTTTCCTCTATTTCTTTGCATTGATCGCTGAAGAAGGCTTTCTTATCTCTTCTTGCTATTCTTTGGAACCCTGCATTCAGATGTTTGCATCTTTCCTTTTCTCCTTTGCTTTTCACTTCTCTTCTTTTCACAGCTATTTGTAAGGCCTTCCCAGACAGCCATTTTGTTTTTTGCATTTCTTTTCCATGGGGATGGTCTTGATCCCTGTCTCCTGTACAATGTCACGAACCTCATTCCATAGCTCATCAGGCACTCCATCAGATCTAGGCCCTTAAATCTATTTCTCACTTCCAGTGTATAATTGTAAGGGCTTTGATTTAGGTCATACCTGAATGGTCTAGTGGTTTTCCCTACTTTCTTCAATTTGTTTATATGTAGTAGTGTATATGTTAATCCCAATATAATTTATCCATCCCACCTTTCCTCTTTTGTAGGCCTATGTTTGTTTTTTGTATGAGTCTATTTCTGTTCTGTAAATTAAAGTTCACTTGTATCATACTGTAGATAGTTGGATGGCATTGCTGACTCCATGGACATGAGGATGGACATGAGTTTGAGCAACCTCAGGGAGTTAGTGATGAACAGGGAAGCCTGGCATGCTGCAGTCCATAGAGTCGCAGAGTAGGACATGACTGGAGTGACTGAACTGAACTTAGATCCCACTTACAAATGTGTTTCGCTGACTTTCTTCACACTTGGACAATCTCTAGGTTCATTCATGTTGCAAAAAGTGTTAGTTGCTCAGTTGTGTCCGACTCTTTGCAACCCCATGGACTGCGGCCCACCAGGCTCCTCTGTCCATGAGATTTTCCAGGCAAGGATACTGGAATGGGTTGCCATTTCCTTCTCCAGGGGGTCTTCCCAACCCAGGGATCGAACCTGGGTCTCCTGCACTGCAGGCAAATTCTTTACCAACTGAGCTACAAGGGAAGCCCATTCATGTTGCAAAAGGTTTTTTTTTAATGAGTAGTATGCCATTGTGTGAACACACGTATGAGTGTGTGTATACACACATCTTTTTTTATCAATTGTGTGTGTGTGTGTGTGTGTGTATGTATACACACCACATCTCTTATCCATTCCATTTGTTGATGGACATTCAGATTGCTTAATGTCTTAGCTATTGTGAATACTGCTGCTGTGAACATTTGGGGATACGTGTATCTTTTGAAATTAAGAGTTTTGTCCAGCTATATGGTCAGTTGTGGGGTTGCTGGATCATATGGTAGTTTCTTTGGAAGGAGTGATGCTAAAGCTGAAACTCCAGTACTTTGGCCACCTCATGCGAAGAGTTGACTCACTGGAGAAGACTCTGATGCTGGGAGGGATTGAGGGCAAGAGGAGAAGGGGACGACAGAGGATGAGATGGCTGGATGGCATCACTGACTCGATGGATGTTAGTCTCAGTGACCTCAGGGAGTTGGTGGACAGGGAGGCCTGGGGTGCTGTGATTCATGGGGTCTCAAAGAGTCAGACATGACTGAGCGACTGATCTGATCTGATGGTAGTTGTATTTTTAGTTTTTTAAGGAACCTCCACACTGTTCTCCATAGTGGCTGTAGGTTCCCTCTTCTCCACACCCTCTCCAGCATTTACTATTAGTGGACTTTTTGATGATGGCCATTTGGACCAGTGCGAGGTGGTACCTCATTGCAATTTTGATCAGCACTTTATTAGGTTGGCTTGACGATCAGACAAGTTAACAAATATGTTATGTGCCTGGCACACAGCGAGCCCTCAAAGTGTTGATTCCTTTCCCCTCTTACTTTTGTGACACTTCTTTACAGTCATGGTTGACTTTTACAGAATTCTAAATATAGCAGAGAAAAGATTACCTCAATTATAACAACATCCTAAGTTTCACCCAAACTGTTGATGCTGTGCTACAGAATAAAGCCACATATTAGCACCTGAATGAATTGGGAGCTGATACTGTGGTTCACTCGGCATTCTACCTGCTCCCTCGCCCTGAAGAATGCTTTGTGCATATTAGGTCCCTAATAAAATTGCTAGTTGAATGGTAGCTACAACCACCAAACCTGAAATCCTAAGTTCATCTTATATAATTGATTCTAGCAATAAACTTTTATTATACTTAATATTGAAGTAATCTCGGGTTTTATTGCACAAACTCTGTGGCTATTAGAATCCCCAAATACGTCGAGTTTGTTTCTTGTGAAACAATCGTCCTAATGCTTCTCCAATTCGAATGATGAGCTTGAATCTGTATTTTAAAAAAAAAAAATGCTCCCACGCGTCTGATTTCGTCTTTGCTTTAGGACTTTAAACGCCCAGCTGGTTGTTCCTAGAGCAGAGGCTGCCTACGCACCCTGTAATTTTTCCAACCTGTACAAGGACAAGAAGGCCATCAGGTCCCACCTTTCGCGGCGAGACGCTGCCTTTGTTTCGTCTCCGCAGCCAATGGCGAACACACACTTCAGACCGGAGGCTGCAGGGGGTGAGTCACCCTCCGTAGATCCGCCGGGATCCGCGCGCAGCCGTCTCGCCCGCGCCGCCCTGGGAAGCGACGCCGGGGAAACGGTTCCCGGCACACGAGGCGGTTCCGACTGGGGCCGGCGGCTCCAGAGACCCGACCCGGGTCCAGATGGACGCCGACCTGCGCTCGCCCGGGACGCCCTTGGGCCCCCGCCACCATGAGTACCCGCAGGGCCTCAGCGCTCCCGCGCCACGGGCGCCCGCCGCCCTTCGGCCCTCTGCGAGGACTTCAAATGTGCGCCGACAGCGCAGGGCGAGGGCCGGGTGGTCCCGGGGCCGAGCTCTGTATCTGCCGCACCGCGACCCACTTGAGGGCCCCCGCGACCCATTTGAGGATCCCCGCCCCCGCGGGCAGCGGGTGGGACTTCCTGCGATGGACTGGACTTCCGGCGGTGCCAGCCGCGGGGCGGAGGCGGGACTTCCCCGTCGGGCCTGCGCGTGGAGACTGGCGGGAGGGATTTCCGGCGTGGGGCGGAGGCTGGGCGGGGATTTCCGGCGCCGGAAGTCTGGGGCGTTGGGCTGCCGGGTCTTGGGGCCGCGTTTAGGCGGGACTCGGGGTCCTGTGCGTCCGCGTCCGTCCCGTGACCCGCGTGGCTGGGAAGACACGGGCGGCAGCTCACTGCCCGGGTGGCACTGCGCAGCGGTGGGCTCGGAGGCGGCGTGACAGGTGAGTGCTGGCCCGCCATCTTCAGCCCGGGACCGCAGCGCAGGCTGTGCGGCGGCGGCGGCGGCTTCCGCTGGTCCGGGTTGTCCTGGGGGCCCCGCGCACCCGGTCCTGAGCCCTGATTCCGCGCCCCTCTCCGACCCCGGGCCCGGCCGGGTTGGACGGAGTTCGAAGGCACGCCCCTCGCCCAGAGCGGCTGGGGAGGCGGGTCCTTCGCTGCCTGCGGGAACCTCCCACCCGCGAGCGTGTCGGAGCCCGGGGTCCCCAGGCCCCATTGCGGGTGTGGAACCGCGCGAGGGGCGCCGCGACCTTGGGCTGGAGCGGCGGGCCGTGTCCAGCCTCGCGTCCTTCCGGGTGCTAGCACGGAGGCCCCGGCGCGTTTCCTTCCTCGCCAGGACCGGGCAGCCGCGCGCACCTGCTGTGCCTTGGTCGGGAGCTGACGCCCTCAGCCCCTTTCCCCGAGTAGTACCGACGGCGCTCTGAGTTCCCAAGTGCTGCTTCTTCTAAGACGACGACTCGACAGTTAAGAAGTTCATCCTTGATGCGAACTCATTCTTTTAATAATTGAGGTCTTTAAGTAGCGTTGGTGGTTTTCCGGTTAGAGATGCCGTCAGTTTAGCATCAGGTCCAGAATTGGTGGGCGTGCCTTCGACTGGGTGGACGACGGGACACCTTTAGCCGGTTTCCCGAGGCTGGACTGCGGGGCTGCCTTTGGTTGATGTCACTCAGCAGCTGAGTTTGTCGTTTGTCTTCCGGAATTGAGTAAGGGTACTTTGACAGTGAAGGGCTATGAAAAACTCTATCGGGTTTTCAGCTACGTTTTGTATTATTAAATGACACATGTAGAGTATAGCTTTTAACCTTTTTTTTTTTTTTTTTTTGGCATGTTATTAACGTTTATGACATTTACTATTTAGTCAGTATTTTTCTGTGGCCAAAACTGTTTAAAAACGTCACTGAGTTTGAAATTGTGAGTATTGTTTGTAGAGTATAGTAGGCATGTGGCATGCAAGGGCAAACCAGTTGCGCAGAAGGAGAGTTTATATTAAATTGATATACTTGACCAATAGGATAGGGAGGTTGGATTCTTGGAGGGAACTATTTATACTTTTTTGGATGTGTTTTAAAAAACCGTAGGACCTTTTATTCATTAAACCTTCTGTTTAATGCGGTCGTGTGCCCTGTTATGAAGCTTTTCTGGTGGCTCAGATGGTAAAGAACCTGCCTGCCAATGCAGGAGACACAGGTTTGATCCCTGGGTCAGGAAGATTCCCTGGAGAAGGAAATGGGAACCCACTCCAGTATTCTTGCCTGGGAAATCCCATGGACAGAGGAGCCTGGTGGACTACAATCCTTGGGGTCGCAGAGTCGGACACTGACTTAGTGACTAAACAAGAGCTAAAACCTCTTTGAAGGACCAAAGCCTCTTTCATATTTGTAATTATTTGAAGTGTGTGTGTTTGTGTAGAAATTGATGAGTGGGAAAAGATGACCAGTACATTGAGTATTTGGTGAGGTGACCAACAAAAGCAGGCAAAGCCCAGAGTAGAACCCCCAGAACCAGGTGGTTCATGGGGTTGAGGGAGGGGTTCAAGGCTCAGGGACAGGCCAGGGTGAGAATCTTGCAAGTTAGTAGTGAAGAAGACTGCTTATTTCTACTGAAGATACAGACGCTGGACAAGCTGGTTGCTGCTGCTGCTGCTGCTGTCGCTTCAGTCTGTCCGCTCTGTGCCCCCTGCGGAGCTCACCAGGCTCCCCCGTCCCTGGGTTCTCGCCGGTGGGCTCTCCTCTCCAAGCAGGCCAAGTGAAGTGAGTCGCTCGTCGTGTCCGACTCTTGCGACCCCTGGACTGGGCCTCCGATCCTCCGTCCTGGGATTTTCCGGCGTCTGGGGTGGGGTGCCTGCCTTCCCGGACAAGCTGGTTATGTGATCCTTAAGGGAGACTATCGTTGAGGTGGAAGGAAGGTTAATACTGCAATTTTCACACTTTGTTTAAGCAATTTGTAGAACCTTCGGAATGCATTAATTTCCCAGTTTACGTTTACCAGAGTATTTCTACTGGTGATATTCTTAAGGGAGGAAAGAGGATATTCTTAAGGGAGGAAAGAGAAGCTTTCTGCTATTTTACTTGCTTGATTGAAATATTTAGAGATAGTCTCGTTTTTTCTTGAGCTTTGTGAAACAGGGTTTTGATATGTTTGTTCCTTTAAAAAACATAATATAAACTGTGAGGTGGCTGGGATAAATTTCTGTGTTGAAAATCTTAATAACTGAGATGCTTTATGAAGTTAGTCATTTAACATGTGTGCTCCCTGAAAAGAGAATTATATATACCTTCCTATTTTTTTTAGCCTGGGAGTTGTTTTTTATTGAGTAAAAAAAACATACAGTAAATTCATACAGTGTGCTAGTTGTAAATGTGCAGCTCTGTGGATTTTTACATATATATACATCTTTGTATAAGCATAAACCAGATCAAGATAGGGAACATTCGCAGCACTCCAGAAGGCTCATTTTTGCCTCTTCTACCTTGGATCTTTAGTTTTTAAAGTGAAGAATATAATTTCTGGTTAAGATTCCTTTAAGTCACTTTGATTTCTTGGGCAACTTTTGTATATGGCAGTTAAATAGTTTCTAAATGCTTCTATTAAAAAGTTATTGAAGTACTCTTCAGTGGGATCATATGAGTTGCTTAAAGAATTTATGTTCAAATATTTTAAATTAAATATCAGTATCTTTTTTGTGTGTATGTAAAATTCTGCCAACCACAGATTCTGCCATTGTTCTTTTTTATACTTTTGTCTCAACTGTCTCTAATTTCTATAGCTCAAATTTTTCACATCTAAATTTCATGAAAAAGATTTGTTCCATCATTTTCCATCAAAAATAATTTTTTGTGAGAGAGAGTTTTATTCTGTCTTGCCTATATCTACCAGTAATACACTTTTCCCCCGTCGCGTGCAGAAGAGCAGTTAAAAATGGTAAGGTATTGGACTTAGAGGCATGATGGGGTCAAAGAACCCGTCTTTACTTCAGTGTAGACTTCTCCCAGTTTTATACATGTTCCGTAGTTCTCTTTTCATCTCTAAACCTGTACACCCCTGCCTCCTTGTATTTTGACATTCAAAGACATTGCAAAAACAATACATTCAGTATTAGGTCCTGATTTCTCCATATCTGCTGTCTCATCATGGTAATCTGACCTCTGTTTCACCTACCTGCTGCCTCAGAAAGGGGCTCTCCTTGTTACCTCTCTCTTCTTCCCCCCTCCCACCCCAATCCATTCATCCTCCTCTAATCTTAACTGTTATAATCTATTACCTCGACTGTTTCAGTAACTGCCTAATTGGCTTCTCCATTCATGGTCATCTTACTTTTTAGTGTATTTTTCACATAGCAGCCAGTCTACTGTTGCTTATTTGCTTAAAAAGTTTTAAGTGACTTTCCTTTTATTTTAGGATAAACTGTAAACAAAAGATTAGATTCTAAGCCTATCACTTCACTTACCTTGCACTGTTCTGTCCATTGTTTGCTGTATTACATATGTAGTATTTGTTTTTTAATATCTGGGCATTTTCACATGCTATTCCTGTCCTTGAAATATCTACTCCCTTTTCTGTTTTCCATGTGGTTAACTCTTAGGAATTCTTCAGTTTCAATTTGGATGCCGGCCTCTCAGAATGATCTTTCTAACTATTTAGCTAATAGCTGGTCTTACAATATTTGCACATGCCTTTTGTAGCACTTGTCACAATTTATAACTTCTGTAATAAGATATGAGATTGTGTGTATAATATCTGTCTTCCAACTCAACTCTTAAGCATTCTGAGAAGGTAGGAACCAAGCCTGTGTTGTTCACTGCCGCATTCCCAGTGCTCAGCCCATCCAAATGAGAGGAATACTGGTGAGTGACTTAATGAAGTAGTGCTATTATTATCCCTGCTTTAAAGGTACAGAGTTAAGCCTTCAGAAGGTGGTTAAATAACTTGACCAAGGTTACACAGTCTGTCATTGGTAGATGTAGTGTTCATCCACCCATTAGATATTTGAGGATGTGTTTATGTCAGGCCTAACAAATACAGTAGTGGCCCCAGTTTACTGTGTCCCAGTCCTCACTGTGTTGATTGTGTAGTGGGGGAAACGCTTATTTAGTGAGCAAATCATAAATAGGATGTAAATACAAGCATGGCGAGAGTCATGAAGTGCTGTGGCTAGTGGTCTTCAAGGGATGCTGTTCTGGGAAGTGACATTCAAGCTGAGGCTTCATGATGGAAGAGAGCCAGCCCTTTGAGGAGTTGGTGGGGACTTAGGTTTGTATGACTCTAAAACTCATGTGAGTGAAATAAGATGTGATGGATAACACAGATTCTTATTGTCCTGTCGGTAGGTGAAGCCTCTGCCCTCTGCTTGAATGGGGGTTGGCCTTGTGGCTGGCTTTGACAGAGTATACAAAAAAGCAAGGAAAATGGAAGATATATATATATATATTTAATGAGAATTTTAGAGATAAAAAGTTAATCTTATTAAGTGTCCTTTTTAAAAAACATGTGAAAGTTAAATTTTGTCTATATCAGTTCAGTTCAGTTCAGTCGCTCAGTCGTGTCTGACTCTTTGCGACCCCATGAATTGCAGCACGCCAGGCCTCCCTGTCCATCACCATCTCACACTCAAACTCACGTCCATCGAGTCGGTGATGCCATCCAGCCATCTCATCCTCTGTCGTCCCCTTCTCCCCCTGCCCCCAATCCCTCCCAGCATCAGAGTCTTTTCCAATGAGTCAGCTTTTTGCATGAGGTGGCCAAACTGCTGGAGTTTCAGCTTTAGCATCACTCCTTCCAAAGAACACCCAGGACTGATCTCCTCTGCAAAAAGTGATAATTTTAATAAATTAGTGAATTTCAGATTTTAAAACCTAAAAACAACTAATTGACCATCTTGAATGTACTTACTTTTGTTATCTTTTGTACAAGGCCTACACATGTTCAATGGGAGAGTCAAAAGATCTTTGGGTTTAGAGTAGATGTATACTTTTCCTGTTGCTCCCACTAAGTACAGCTAAAAACAGTGGACATTAAATGCAAAACAAATAAACAAAAAACACAAATATGAGACTGAAAAGTGGAGAGAAGAAAGAAAACTGTAGGTGTATGGAGACCTGTGAACTGACTCAGAGCTAAGTTCCCTGGGTTTTTCTCTTGTTCCATACATCCTAGTCTTGGGCCTTGAGCAGCAGCAACCCAGCAACACCAAAGGGCTCAGCAAGCCCCGAGAAAGCTGGCCTTTGACCAGAAGACCAGGAAAGGGACAGCCTGCCAGACAGGACATGCTTAGAAAACATTGCGGCCCCACCTCAGTCTGAGTGTCCCAGGTTGGGTAGGCAATCTAGTCTCTGACCCCTGACAAGCCTTGTGGGGACCACACTGTGCTGGGTGGGATCAGAGAGGCCTGGTGAGAAGCTGGGTTCTCATCTCTGTTGTGCGGTAACAAAGAACACCCTCTTCTTTCCCGTTGGAATGGCCTCAGAAGAAACCTAGCAAAAGTTCAGGAATTTTACCACCACCTGTGGTGATGAAGCTTGGAACCGCACAGTACCAAGGTGCCCTAGGTTCAGCTCAGCGGTGTGAATAGAGGCCAAGAGAGCTTCACCCGGCATTGGCAAGGGGTACTTCCTCCTGGGTCAGAGGAGGCGGAACCGGGCGCACTTGGTCCATCCCCACTTTCTGTATCCACCTGGCAGAAACAAGGCCATACCCTTGTTTGCTGGCTGGGCCAGTATCAGAAGAGGCCTGCTGGAAGACTTAGATCAGGTCTCATGTCTGATAACACCCAGGATCCTGAGGCTTCTCACACCGAGGGGGAAAATGTCAACTTGAATCAGAAAAGGTAGCGAACAGCCACACAGGACCAGTGCAGATATTAGAATTGTTTGACAAGATTTTAAAACAGTCGTGGTAAAATTTTCAGTGAGGAGATACTAACACTTGAAGCAAATGAAAAATAGAAAATCTCAGGAAGAAAATATGGCATGTAAAGAAGAAACAAATGGAAATTTTAGAACTCGGGAGTACAATAGTGAGCTTGTGGAATCCATGAACTTGATGATAAAACAATGAAAATTACCCAGTCTGAACATTAGAGGAAAATAGATTGGAAAAAAGTAAACTGAACCCACTGGGACCTGTGCCTTTAACAGGAGACCTGTCCTTATCAGGAAGAAAAGAGAGAGACAGTGGGGCTGAAAATATGTTTGAAGAAACACTGGCTAGGTATTTCCCAAGTTTGGCAAGCCATAAACCTATATATTCAAAACATATGGTGAAACCCAAGCAAGATAAATTCAAAGAAATCTGCTAAGCTGCCTCATAGTCAGACTTCTGAAAGTAAAGGTGAAAAAGCAGTGGGAGAGAGAAATGTCCCTTTGTCTATAGTTGATTTCTCATCACAAACTGCAGAGGCCAGAAGGAAGTAGTATGTTTTTCAAGTGCTGAAGGAAAAGAGCCATCAGATCAGAATTCTCTACCAAGTGAAAACATCATTCACATGATTTGTTACCAACACAGCTACCCTGAAATAATAAAGAAAGTTCAACAGAAAGGAAACGCTGTAGGAACACCAGGAAGGAAGAAGAAACAATGGAGAGAGTAAATGAATTGGTAAATTCAATAGACATTCCTTCTCTGACTTAGGTTTGAAAGTTGAAGCACAGCTGTCTGATGTGGTTCTCAGTGTGTTTGGAGGAAACACTTAAGACGATTATGTTGTCAGTGGGGAGGGCAGAGGGGTGGGGAGGGCAGAAGGACGTGGAGGAAGTAAGGCTTCAACACTCACCAGGAACTGGTAGAACGTTGGTGGTCAGCAGACTGATAAGCTGTGAAAAGATAATGAAAACTTAGCAGCCACTAAGAAAAGTTATACAAAAGAAACTCCAAAACAAGAGAAATCAGAACGAAATTCCAAAAAATGTTCAAATAACCTACAAGAAGGCAGAAAAACGAAACAAAATGAGAAACAATGAATTATGTACCATGCCCAAGAAGGATTTACTCCATGGATGCAAGTTTAGAGCAGTATTGAAAATCAACAGTGTAATTGACCTGTTAGGGGCTTAGAAGAAAGCCACGTGCTCATATTAAGTGAACTCACGAAAAAACATGACACAGTTGACACTCACTCGTGAAACTCTCAGAACGTGATCAGTTGAGGGGGACTTTCAACTTGATAAAACGATGTGTTCACTCAAAACCTATAGCTAGTATACTTAATGGTGAAAACTGAGTATTTTTACCTCAAAATCTGAATAAAGAAAGGATGTTTGCTGTTACTTCTAATTCGACATAGCAGTGGAATTTCTAGCCAAATCAGTAAGATAAGAAAAGGAAATAAAGGCATGCAGATCAGAAAGGAAGAAGTAAGCTGTCCTTTTTTACATGACACAGTAGTCCACATAGGAGATGCTAAATAATCTACAGAAAAATCTTGAACTAGTACATGAGTTCAAAAAGAGCATAGGATACAAGCTTATTACACACAAATCAGTTGTATTTTTGTATACCAGCAATTTAAAATTGCACAAAAATATAATCTTCAGGGTTATTTGTATATATAGAACTTTTATGCAAAAACTACAAGCTGAGGAAGGAAATCAAAGATGATCTGAAACAGATCCTCTGTGTCCATAGATTGGAAGTCTCTACATAATAGACAAGCCGTTCGCTCCAGATTAGTCAACAGATTAAACTCAGTTCTTATCAAAGTTCCATCAGGAGTTTTACAGATACGGATGAGATTATTCTAAATTTCTGTGGAAAAGCAAAGGAAGTAGGATGGCTAAAACATTGTGAAAAAGATGTAGAAATCACAAGATGTCTGATTTCAAGATAACACAGAACAGTGAAACAGAATAGAGAACTAAGAAATAATCCCATAGAAATATAGCCAATTGATTTTTGAGCAAGATGCCAAACTTGCTCAATTTGGTGTAGGATAGATTGTCTTTAGCATATGGTGCTAGAACAACAGGATACCGCCAGAAAAAAAAAACCCCAAAAACCTTGATCTAAACTTCACACTTTATTAAAAAAAACAGTCCCAGAATTGCTTGTAAATTTAAATGTAACTGATAAAGCTAAAATTTTAAGAAGAAAACAGAAAAATTTGGGAATTTAGGATTGGTGGAAAGTTCTTTGACATGACTCTAAAAGTATGAGTCATGACTCTAAAAGTATGAGTATGGACGAGTTAGGACTTGATCAAAATTTAGAAGTTTTGGCAGAGTGGATTGTGTGTGAATTATATCTCAAACATTTTAAAAAACTTGTTAGTTGTTTTTTTTTTTTTTCCCTGTAAACATACAGTAGTCAGAAGTAGAAACTTCAGTTCAGTTCAGTCACTCAGTTGTATATGACTTTTTGCGACCCCATGAACCGCAGCACGCCAGGCCTCCCTGTCCATCACCAACTCCTGTAGTTTACCCAAACTCATGTCCATTGAATTGGTGATGCTGTCCAACCATCTCATCCTCTGTCGTCCCCTTCTCCTCCTGCCCTCAATCTTTCCCAGCATCAGGGTCTTTTTTAAGTGAGTCAGCTCTGCGCATCAGGTGGCCAGAGTATTGGAGTTTCAGCAAAAACCTATGTTATTGTCATAGTAGCTTTATTTGTAAAATAGTAAGAAAGTGGAAAGGGCCAGAATTCTTTGCAGTAGGTGCATGGTTAAGACAGTTGTGCTGCGTCCATAGGGGAGCAGCACCAGCAGTCCACAGGAAGTGGCTCTGGTCTATTGGCGGGGGCAGGCTGACAGCCCTAAGCTCAGGATCCCCAGAGGACACGCACTCTGCTGTAGCAGAGTGGAGAGTGGAGGGCTGTGGGCTGGCTCCAGAGGAAGGTGGGACACTGAGAGCCATTTTACAGTGAGGACCTACGATACTGTCGGTTGTTGAAGAAGGAAGAAATATAAGTATATGCTTAAAATTACTTGCACTCACAAAGGTATGCTGGGAGAAGGAGGGACCAGTGAGAGCAGAAAATGAGGAAGTGATATCTAAAACATCAATCTGCAGTTGAAGAAGGAGTGTGTCCTGTGTAAATACACTGCTTAGAGTCATATTAACTAAGTAATGTGATTGTATTGAAAAGAGTTGTTGATGGTAGCAGGAAATGAATAATGTCCAAAATGGGGAAAGGAAAATCTGTTATGTGGATATTGGAATGCCATGCAGGATTTTGTGTGCTGTATGACAGTGGCGCTCACTGCAGGTTAGCCCCACAAACGTGGCTGGTTCCCAGTGAGCAGTGTTGTGAGTGAGAAGGAAACTGGAGCTTACAAATGCTGACAGACCTCATTTGGGTTTTTTACTTGACTCAGATGAGAGTATTTTAAACATGGGTTAAATAAAGCATTAAAATTTTATTTGTCCTTACCTTTTTAATGTGCTTGCTAGAAAACCTGCAGTCGCTTTTGGGGCTTGCATCAGATTTCTCTAGGAGGGCATAGCTTTGGAATCTGTAGCTAGAAAATGCGGTTAGAAATGGTTCCCCAGGGGAGTTGGGGAGTCTGCAGAGAGTGGGCTAAGGGAAACTTCTCTATTTTAAACCCTTCTCTGCTGTTGATTTTTTAAAAGGGTGTTCATGAAATTTGCTGCAAAAATTACCTCTTTAACGAAGGCTGTGGTCTCTACCTTAAAACATGTGAATGTATCACATTCTAATTTACATAGTAAATGTTAAATAAGGAAATCTGCAGTGAGCAGTTTCATTCCTATCCCCTGTTTTTACTTCATTTCAGTTTGCCATATCAGAAATACAGTACTTGTTTTTCCTGTTCCTGTTTAGCTTCTTGCAAGAGTGACCAGGACCTCATCTTCCAGAAGTAATGCCCACAGAAAGCGGGAGTTGTTCAGCTGCTCGCCAAGCAAAACAGAAGCGCAAATCTCACAGCCTTTCCATACGGAGAACTAACAGCTCAGAGCAGGAGAGGACGGGCCTGCCCAGAGACATGTTAGAGGGACAGGTGAGTGTCTGGTGAAGATGTGAATCGTGTTGGCAGTGTTCAAAAAATACTCCAGTGTATACAGATCTCCAGAGTGGAGGGAAAGTGTGGGTTACCAAAACAAGCAGGCCCCCCATAGACCAGTGAAAATGACAGTCAGGTGCAACAGCCTACAGAGGCAGAATTCAATTTCTAGGTTAGTGTGTTACATATTGTAATAAATGTGGGTGTGATAGTCGGCTAGTTTTTATTCTTTGCACAGGCAAATTGACAGTGTACTTTTAGGCTTCTGTCTCAGAGCCTCAAGAGGAGAGCAGAATCAGGTATACTGATCTTTGTTCTCTGAGGAATTCTTAGAATCTGATCTTTCAGTAACTTTTCTTGGCTTTATCCTTTGTCTGCTGTGTGAGTATATCTGCTGCTTATTACATTGTATGTCTTTCTGATAATTCGATGCCCCCTTTATTAAGTGATCTAATATTTTATTGACAAAGATAAGTTTGCTTCTTCTTTTTCTAGTTCTTCTATAATGAATAAAACGTTAGGTTTTTAAAAGAACATTGTTTCTTAAGTCTAAATAAAAGCATATGTTATAATAAAGTAAATTGTAGGTATATCTGCTATGTGTTTATATAGGCATAAGTATATGTGTGTGTGTGTGCGCTCAAGTCATGTCCTACTCTGCGACCCCATGGACTGTAGCCAGCCAGGCTCCTCTGTCCGTGGGATTTCCCAGGCAAGAATATTGGAGTGGGTTCCCATTTCCTTCTCCAGGGACTCTTCCTGACCCAGGGATTGAACCCATGTCTCTTGAGTTTCCTGTTTTGGCAGGTGTAATCTTTACCACGGTAGTAAAAGTATGAATACTGGGAATTCCCTGGTGGTCCAGTGGTTAGGACTCCAAGTTTCCACCACAGGGGGCATGGGTTCAATCCCTGGTCAGGGAACCAAGATGACCTGCCCCCCCCCCCCCCCCCCCCCCCCCCAATATCTATCTATCTGTCTGTCTGTCTATATAGATATATATATAATCATTCCTTTGCAGTTAGAACTGATTCATCCACCACAGTGTTACAGGGAAATATGGTGTAAATCTGAGAAATTGGCTCATTTGCTGTTGACCTAAGAGGCTTGGACATGGAGGATGTGCTGGCAGGATGCAGCTGTGTGTGCTCAGAAACTGGTGCTGTTGCTGGCGGGTGGGAAACGTTCACTTAGGGTTCTCTTATGCACTGACTAGGTGAATAATGAATTGGTTAATTTTAACTTAATTTGGAAATAAAATTGTAGATTGAAGGGGCCTCCAGAATGGCTTTGCCTGTTCTTGTGAGCTCGGATGGCCACAGTGAAGTGCCACAGATGGGAGATTAAATGGCAGACGCTTTTTTCTCTCCGTCCTGGAGGTGGGCGGCTGGAGGTCAGATGTGGACAGGGTGGTCCTCCTGAGGCTTCCTTCCTGGACATGGACCCAATCTGTGTCCTCACACGTTGCTCCTCACTGGTGTCTATGTCCTCATCTCTTCTGACAAGGAATGCTTGAACCAGAGCTGTGCAGTGAAACTTCTGTGGTGAAAGGTTCTAGATCTGTGCTACTTGTATGGGCGCCCAGAGCCATGTGTGACTGGTGGGACAGAGGAATTTAAAAATCGTGACTGACCTAGTTTTAAGGTTAGTCAGATGTGACCGTCAGCTCCCCCACTGGACAGTGCAGGTTGTTTAAGGGACTTTTAAACTGTTAGTCACCTCAGTTTCCAGCAGTGACCCTTTGTTGCCGCCCCTGATGGCATCTTTGGGGGTAACTGTGTGTGAGGGGCCCGTGTTCTCAGGGCTTCCGCGCCATCCCCATTGTGATGTAGAGCCAGCTGCCTCTTGGGTACCCCTTTATGAGGGTCATTCAGAACCCTGCAGGTGGGTCGGTGCCTGTGGGCGGACGGGCAGCTCCCCGGGCTGGTAGGGGCTCTTGGCCAAGTCCCGCAGCAGCAACGGCGGTTGTGGCATTGGATGTGGGCACCTGGCATGGTAGGTGTGGCGGACCTCAGGTTCAGGAGTCTGATGCCTGGGGCATCCGAGTGGAGCCACAGGCGATACTCTGGACGGGATTACAGGCTCAGCTGTTGGGCAGCCTTTATGGGAATTGGATTCTTGAATCAGAAGTAAGGAGGCAGTGGTGCCAGTTGTGGAGTGGGAAACCCATGTCTGCACTGGAAGCACTGACCCAGGCCAGGAGAGGGGCCTGCCTCTTCCATGCCAGCCGTGAAAATGCACACTCTTCTAGAAGCTTCATTGAGTCGTAGCTTTGTAGTGAAGCCCCTGCAGAGGCCTGGGACCTTTCACGCTGGTGTTTTCATTCAGCTGATTCACCTTTCGCGCTTATAGCTGAATTCACTTTTCTTCCTTGGAGCAATCTTTAAGTGCTGAGTAGAGTTACAGGAAGTGTCCAATTTACTCTGCTTGGAGCACAGTGGATGTGAGGACTGTGAGGTACCACTTACTAAGATTAACTTGTGATGCCACATGCTGGAGCATAAGGGTTGTTCATAGCTTCATCTCCCACAGACTTGGAGATTTTGAATAGGCTTGTTTCCTTCCTTGTAAAGGGAGTTACGTGTTTGAAGACCTGCTTGGCCTCAAAACCTGTGCCATCCTGGGGAACCATTTACACAATTTGGTTTTAGTTTCAGGTGTAGGAATTTGAAACTTGAAGTTCTTTTGAGTGTTTACATAGAAGAAATAAAATATGTAAAGGTACAAAATAAGAGCTTGAATGATAATTCCCTTTGGAAAAAGTGTACTAGTGCTCTGTGTCAGAGCTCCTTATTCACTTATTCGTTCACTTTCAGCACAACCTTCTTTCTCTGCAGGATTCTAAGCTGCCTTCCTCGGTTCGCAGTACTCTTCTGGAACTGTTTGGTCAAATAGAAAGAGAATTTGAAAACCTTTATATTGAAAACTTAGAATGTGAGTATTGTTTTTATTTGAAATACTTTTATAACCTGTCACTTCTCCGTATGGATATTTGAGAGTTTCATCTCTGGGTCATAGTCACCTTTGTACCCCTTTTCTTTTCTGCTTTGATGAGCTTGGGGGGGGCTTATGATGGCACTTGGTTACTATCTTCCAGCTCCGCACACTCAGGGCAGGGGGTGGGGGCGTCTGTCTCCCGCTGGAGTGGGTTGTGACCGCAGGTCCCTGCAGAGTGAGGACAGAGGCCCCATCTTGCGTTCCCACGCCCCGCGTCTGCTTCTCTTCCCCGTCCCCTGCCTTCCTCTTCCTTCTTCACGTCCACTGTGATTCAGTACTCTTCTCTGCACTTTTTTTCTGTTTCTGGTTGCACCGTGTGACTTGCATGATTAATTCACTGACCAGGGAATGAACCCAGGCCCTTGGCAATGAAAGCCCAGAGTCCTAACCACTGGACCGCCAGGGAACTCCTCAGTGTTAAATTTTTTCTTTTTTTCCCTTCAACTTTTAATCTGTGAGATGTGTAGTCCTCACTTGACGCTCTGGTGCCGGACAACAGTAACAATAGTCAGGTTTTGTTACTGTACGTTTCCCCTAATGATTTCAGGTGAGACTAAGTATTTTATTGAGTTTCAGACAGGACCAGAACAGTGTTTTTAAGTGCACAGAATAAAGTACAAAGGACATGAACTCTGTTGAAATCCAGGAGCCCTGTTTGGGGGTCACTAGCACAGTGTCTTTCTGGTGTGGCATGAGTGGTGGACTTTGTGTTTTGGGAATGTCTTTGAGTTTTTTGGAACTCTGTGGCCATCATCTTGTTTACTGGGATATCATTCGCGTGCTTGTTTAGACAATTCTAACATGCAGCATTTTTATGTATTCAGTTTTGGAATTGGTGAATATACCTGAAAAGCACATTTTACTTTTCAGTGCGTAGAGAAGTCGAGACTCTTAATGAGCGCTTAGCAGCTGAAGGACAAGCGATCGATGGAGCAGAACTGAGTAAGGGCCAACTCAAGACGAAAGGTGAGGCTGGCTTCCTGCGGGCGACTGCAGGGAGGAAGTCTGACTCCAGTGCAGACTCGCTTCCTCTGCATGGTCAGCAAGCTTGAGTAGCATCCCTTGGATCCAGGTGTGGAAGGATAAGGAGGCTTCAGGAAACCCGTGTTTCTGCTGGTGTGGACACACTCTGGGCTTGCACTGTCTTCTGTGTCCTCGAGCTGTCTCCCCGTCCCAGCTCTGACATCCTTGCTTGTGTGATTTTCTTGACGGTTGGTTCTGTGTCTCTGCAGCCAGTCACAGCACCAGCCAGCTTTCTCAGAAACTGAAGACCACCTACAAGGCCTCCACCAGCAAGGTATGTGTGGCTTTCGGGCCATCATGAGTGTGTGGGTTTGCACGTAGCACGATGGGAAGAGAGGAACCTAATATTTAAGACAAGTATTGTTGATGTTAAGTGGCTCCAGGGCAGAAGCACCTGGATGCTACCTATGCTGCTTACTGTGGCTGACACAGCATGTGTTAGTAGGTGTGGTCTTTTTTGTGGGAAAGTACATTTTTTATTGTTAATGTGGCTTGATAAGGAGATTCTGAATTCAGAGACGCTAATAGATGGGTATAAAGCAATGGAACTTACATTCTGAGTTGTAGTTACATTTTAGTTCATCTAAGGCAGAATAGAGACATTTGTCATATTTTGCTGTTTTATAAATCATCATTTAAAATGGCAAGGATTTAATTATTTGTGAATTTATCTTTGGGAGAATACTACTATGAAGTAATATTTTGAGGTGGTTTATGTGCATCTCTGCTTTGGGGTATTTGGAATAAACAAAATAAATTACCTGCCTACGAGTGTATAGTGCTTTTGCTTAATATTAGGAGGAAGTTGAAATTTGTGGTGAGTCTGCTATGAAGACATAAATAGTTTTTTGTTAGCTTTTTATTTTTCCCTTAAGTAACTTAAGCTTGTATCCACAGTCAGATGAATTGCAATTCAAGGAGCAGCCTCAGTCTTAGGCTATTTCTGCTTATTTGAAAGTCTTTGGTAATTTTTTGTTTTTTAAAAAATATGACTATTGCTGACATTTTCTTGTGTTTCTTTTGATAACTCTAGGATGTAAGTGGCTTACTAAAATTTTTTTATTCTGTTATATCTAGCTTACATTTAGTACTTTTGAATTTTTAAATAAATTAACATTAAAGTACTGTTTAAAAAATGTCAAATGACATTATGTTCTTATTTAACTTCTTATGTTGTTTTGAATTATATTGTTTATTCCAGTTTATATATACAGTGTATGGTCTTAGAATTCCAAAATTTTCTGATCATTTCTGAAGTAGAGGAAGAAAGGATTATATAGAGTCACCTCTTACCATGAGTAGTAAAACTTAAGATTTGAGCGAAGATAAGGAAAGAAAAAAAAAAAGAGGGGAAACGAAAAAGAAGCGACTTAGAGAAATGTGTACAGTAATTGTTTTTAAAAAATGTATTAGAAATACTAAAAGCCCCAGTCATTTTAGAGACTAAAAATTTATCTGAATTTATAAGAAACATACTATTAATGATCTTAGTAGCCTGTGCACACGCCTTAAAGAGTGAAGGTGAAATGGAGCTCAGGTCTGCTCTGCTGCAGCGAGTGTTCTTGGAGGAGTGAATGGGTTCAATGGCTCAATCTCCCACCCCAAGCAGACCCGCCTCTCCTGGGGCCTGTGGACTGGCTCTGAGGCCTGTGGGGGCAGCAACCACATGCTAACCAGCAAACTGTTTCCCAGGAACTTGTGAAATTGTTCTCATGGGTTTTTATAAACATAAGTTTCTTTTGTTGTGAAAAAGCCTCTCTTTGTTGTTGTTGTTGTTCAGTCTCGCTAAGTTGTGTCCAACTCTTTGCGCCCCCATGGACTGTAGCTCGCCAGGCTTCCCTGTCCTGCACTGTCTCCTGGAGTTTGCTCAGACTCACGTCTGTTTGAGTTGGTAATGCCATCTAACCATCTCATTCTCTGTTGTCCCCTTCTCCTCCTGCCCTCAATCTTTCTCAGCATCAGGATCTTCTCCAGTGAGTTGGCTCTCTGCATCAGGTGGCCAGAGTATTAGAACTTCAGCATCAGTCCTTCTAATGAATATTCAGGGTTGATTTCCTTTAGCATTGACTGGTTTGATCTCCTTGCAGACCAAGAAACTCTCAAGAGTCTTCTCCAACACCACAGTTCAGAATCATCAGTTCTTTGGTACTCAGCCTTTTTCATGGTTCAACTCTCACATCTGTACGTGACTATGGAAAGAACCATAGCTTTCACTATATGAACCGTTGTTGGCAAAGTGATGTCTCTGCTTTTTAATATGCTGTTTAGGTTTGTCATAGCTTTCTTTCCAAGGAGCAAGCATCTTCTAATTTAATGACAGCAGTCACGGTCCAAAGTGATTTTGGAAACCAAGAAAATAAAATCTGCCACGGATTCCCCTTTTGTTTCTCCTGTTTGCCATAAAGTGATGGAACTGGGTGCCATGATCTTAGTTTTCTGAATGTTGAGTTTTAAGCCAGTTTTTTTTTAACTCTCCCAAGTCTTTGAGACCCCATAGATTATATCCTGCCAGGCTTCTCTGTCCATGGGATTTCCAGGCAAGAATACGAAGTGGGTTGCCATTTCCTCTGATCTTCCAGAACCAAGGACCAAGCCCATCTCTTGCATCTCCTTCATCGGCATTGGCAGGTGGATTCTTTTCCACTAGCGCCACCTGGTGTTGGCGTGCTGCAGTCTGTGGGGTCAGACATGACTGAGCAACTGAATGCTGACAGGGAACTACAAGAAGTGCCACCTGGGAAGCGCTTTGTTTTTTAGAGTAGTTTAAATTTTATTTTAGTGCAAAGGATTAATTCGGAAGCATCCTTCTGCATTTGCATCACAAGTGTTTCCTGGAGGTAATTCAGTCTGTCTCATGGGCCTCTGTGCAGTTATTTCCAAATAAGTCCGTATTTGGAAAACAATGATTCAGTGATCAGAAAGTGGCATGCACCTGGAAGCAGTGCCTGAGATCATCTGCTTGACGTCATCAATTACAATCCCTCTCCTCCAACTTCACTGGAAATTTTGTTGGCACAAGCCTTGGCCATGGACCTGTGTTTCTGCGGGGCAAGTGGGGGCAGTTCATATCTCATAACAGTGGTATCTGAGAAGTTGCCCACCGCTTGTCATGAGCTTTGCCCCCGCCACTCCTGAAAGTGTCCGGATGGCTTGTGGGATGTCAGTTCCCCAACCAGTGATGGAACCTGTGCGCTTGGCAGTGAATGAGCAGAGTCCTGACTGTGGGACCACCTGGGAAGTGCTGTCCCTCCTTTTACATTTAGGCTGAGTCAGGAGTGTGTACTGAAGAGTGAGTCTTTCTGCTGGAAGTCTGTTTCAGCCTTTCACTGTGTCAGGAATCATTTGAAGGCTCATGCTGGTGGTGATGAAATAGTGGATTGTGTTTTAAGTGTTTATACTGAAATTAAACATAGATGCATTTTTAGGCCTTTGCTAAATCAGTGTTTAAAACAGCTATAGAATACCTCACACTTTTTTTTTTTAACTTGGTTTTACCATTTCAGTATTCTGATTAACTTTAAAGGCAGAAAAGCCATCTTTTATCCCAGAACAATTAAAAAACCAAAGCCTTTATGTTTTGTTAGTGTCTCCCTCAGGCCCTTCCATTATGAGAGAAAGGGGGGACTGCGTGCTATGTGGGTCATCTAGGACGCCGTCTCCTGACCGCCGTGCCTGAGTGTCTGTGCCAGACTGTGTGCCGCCCATTGGCCCCGCCCTGCCCCCTTCCCCTCCGGAGCAGGACTGGCTGAGACCGTGCTCAGTGACTTCACCTGTTATTTTTTTCATTCCTTCCCACCTTAGATTCTTTTTCTCCTGGTTTGGTGTGAGTTACTAAAAATAAGAAAATACAGGTCTCCCAATAGTAAGAATAATTAGTGTTAAGGGTTTGGTGTATACCTTTCTGACTTTTTATGTCCTGCTTTTTTTTTTTTTTTTTTTTTGAGAATTTGGAAATGTGTGATAGTTTCGGTTTGTGTATGAGGACATGTAAGGTACACAGACAGGCAAGCAGGAGGTGAGGGGTGGTTGTGGGGTTCTTCTGAGGCTTTTGTAAGGTCTTTGCCCTGCTTTGTGAGATCTAACTGCACTTACACTGTGTTGCTATAATGTTTTAAATTTTCTTTTCAATGGTTTATGCATTTTCCAAACACATTTTTTTTTAAACTGAAACATATTTGCTCAATAAATTCCATCACAATTTCAGATCGTCTCCAGCTTTAAGACCACCACATCCCGGGCAGTGTGCCAGCTCGTGAAGGAGTATATTGGCCACTGGGATGGCATCTGGGATGTCAGTGTGGCAAGGACACAGCCTGTGGTGCTGGGGACAGCGTCTGCTGGTGAGTCTGGAACCACCCCAGCCTGGGGCAGGGCCTTCCTGGAGGCAGTGTGGCCAAACGCTTGGCCATGTGCCTATTGGCATCCGAATGATTGGCTGCATTTGGAACCACTCGCTGTCCGGGACACTGTCCAGTGACACAGGGTGGATTGCCTCTCCATGGCATTGGGTAGTTGTGATTGGCTTTCTTGTCAGCCATAGTCCGCGTACATTTGCTTTGATGGTGTATTTCACTTTTCCCCACTTGAGAGGCCCCTCCAAGGATGTGCTGTGTGGTCTGACAGCGCCGTGCTGGCCTGGTGTAGGGGTTCCACTGCCAGGAGTCCTGGGGCGGCATCAGAGAGCCCCGTTCTCCTCCTTGGAGAGGAAGTGTCTTCTGAGAGCTAATAACCTAATAATCCTTCAGAAAAAAACTCCCGGAATTAAAAATGTGCTCTCTTGTGGAAAAGGAGTGCCAACTTGTGAGAAGTTATGTGCTACATCCAGCCTTTTTGAGTGGAAATAGGAAATGTAAAGTCATTAGAATGATGAAGAAAGTTTTCTGTTGTTTAAAACTATGTTCATACATGAGCACGCCAGATTATTTTGGAAATTTTAGCTTATAAAAAAGGATACAGATTCCTTTTTATAATTTCTGAAATCTCACATGGGTAATCAGCACTTTGTGTCAGGTTTCCTTAATGAGTGTCCTTTTTATCTTTGTTTTGGAGAGGTCCACAGAGCATGGGTTATCTCAGATAATTTGAAACTGGAGTTGGGTGCTATTTGCATTTGAATATAGCTTGATGTTCTTTCAACAAGGTGAGGAGCCCGTGACCTTGGACCCTGGTGTCTCAGGGTCCAGGCCTGGTGCTGGCAGCATGGCTATGCCCCGGGACTCAGGTTCCCAGGTTCCCCTGCCAGTTCCATGGCCCTGGGCGGGTCACTGGCCCCCTGTCCTTTTGCATCAGTTGGATTACAGAGGAGTGTGAGCAAAATCCCATGAGGTACTAGTGGTGATGAAACTTCTCAGTTTAGAATTTTTATCCTCCTCTTTAATTAAAAAGACTAATGTTGGCAGCGGCTCACTTGTGTTTGTTTGGATCTTGCAGATCACACGGCTCTGTTGTGGAGTATCGAGACGGGGCGGAGCCTCGCCAAGTACACGGGCCACGTGGGGTCAGGTGAGCCGTAGATCGCACGGTGTCCCCTTATGGGGGCTGGGCCTCAGCCTCTTGCCTTGCACGGTCTGGGACTGACGTGTGTCCACTGGCTTCGCACTGTCCAATTGCCGAGGCTCTGTGGTGCAGAGGTGCTGTATGGGCCCTGTGGGTGCTGGTAGCCGCTGGGCTCCTTGCTGCGGGCACCCACTCTCCCCTCTTCCTTCTGGCACCCCGGCTCTGGGCCTTTGTCTCGTTGCCCCTGGCCAGCTCACACTTCACCCTGCACACAGATTTGGAGGTTGTGTCCACTACCCGCCTCCAGGGTCTGCTGTGTCCCCCACAGACTTGGGTGAACACCTCCTCTCCCCCTCCTCCCTGGCACATCTCCCGTCCTGTCAGTGGCGGTGTACTGCTCTCGCATCGGGGCTGTGGGCCAGGTCCTGCTTGGCCCCCCACCCCTGCCTTGTCCACTGTCCCCTCCAGCTGGACCCTTCATCTCCCTCAGGACCATACCTGGGGGCTGTTGCTCCTGCAGTGGGTGTGACATACTGAGTACTCAGCCTGAGCGTTAAGAAAGCGTTAGCTTGTGTGACAAACCCACGGGGGCCTCGTGCTCGTCCTTCTCACTGCCATCTCCACGTCTCAAAGTCAGCCACTTGGAACAGTTTTAAATCTTCTGCTCTTTCCTTCCATTTAGAAAAATAGCCTGTCTTATTGTTTCTTACTTTTTTGGGTTTTAGATGAGAGGGGGCTCCTGTTAAGAAGGGAGGCGGGCTCTGGGTTCCTTGTCCTCATCGCCGCCCAGTGCGGCCCATGGCTCCCCAGGCACGTGCCCCGTCATCGCTGCCCAGTGTGGCCCATGGCTTCCCGGGCACGTGCCTCACTTGCAGTCCCCAGCTCTGCTGTCCTGAAGGGAGTAGTGGTCTCATTTCTGTGCACATTGTGAACTCATGGCTTCTCTGGAGGGTGGGCATGTGGGCAGTGAGCAGTGTCTCCCACCATAGTCTACCTTTGCCTTTTGTAATTAAGTTTTCTTTTTTCATCTTGGTTTACTTTTAGCTCTCAGTGACTTCTCAGTGTTTAAGAGATCAAATATTGTTTTCCTGTGTAGCCGATTCTTGAGTGGTTTGGTAGTTCATATTTAGTTATTTTGCGTTGTATCTTTGTTCTCTTTATTCATAGTTTAACAGAATGAGAAGAGTTAGTATTGAACTATCATAATTCTTTAGTTTTTAAATTTAACCTTACAACATATACTGTAGTTGTAATAGATATTGATGATATATTCTTACTGTGAACCTGTTTTTCAATATTTTTACTTTGCAGTAAATTCCATAAAATTTCATCCATCAGAACAGTTGGCCCTCACCGGTATGTTGATTTTTTTTTTCTTTATTGAGTAGTTATTTCTTATCTGAAAATAGTTGTCATTCCTTTTCTTATCAGTAGTGTCAGGATTAGCCATGCCATTCACAGAAGTTGGTCATTAGTAGACATTTCACAAGTTGCATGAAAAATGAATAAAGAAAACAATACCAAGGGTTATTTTTAACCAGCAGTGGCTTGCGAGTTAGTTCGGTTCTCCTGGAGGTCTTTTTACAGAGCCTATCCCTGCTGCCCACTCTCTGGCTCTCAGGCTCTCTCAGACCCTGTGGGCACAGAAAGGAGGTCAGCGGTCCTGGCTTGGCTACCTCCAGGGCTTATGTCTTCACTTCTTCCCAGGTGGTCCTCCCAGAAAGAGCTGTGGTCTCTTGGGTTTGTCTCCACCTCATCTAGTGGTCTCACAAACACTTTCATGGTCACAGTGAGGAGTTGGCCCATAAAACTGTGTGACCCTGTGGACCCCTGTGATGTTTTGGGGACACAGATGTAACCTGGAGGGTGAGTGTGTGTCTAGACCAGTGACCAGCAGGCTTTTCTGTGAAGGACCAGAGTACCTGTTTTCCTCTTCAGGCTGGTTTGAACAGGCCTGCACCTGTGGACAGGTGATAGCTAGTGAACGTCTGAGCTGACCTCTGGGGAGCAGTCAGCTGAGAGTGAAGTCTTGTTATGGGGGCTGTTTCTTGTGTGATTGGGGAACCGGAGGGAGACCAGGGACAACTGGGCTGGAGAGAGGGGGATGAGGTTGAGATGTGTCGGCAGGCTGCGGTGGGGACAGAA
Organism: Tragelaphus eurycerus; assembly: GCA_935064755.1. NCBI lineage: Eukaryota > Metazoa > Chordata > Mammalia > Artiodactyla > Bovidae > Tragelaphus > Tragelaphus eurycerus. The sequence continues at coordinate 550,989 of CAKXYN010000202.1, read as the reverse complement.
GCCGGCAGAGTGGTAGCCTGGGGAGAGGAGGCACATGGGGCTGGGACTGGATGCCAGCTCGAGAGGCCGGAAGGTCGGGCACTTTGATGCCATGAGGCCCATGCTGCCATCCACTACTTTGGGGAGCTTTGCAGCCTTTGCAGCTAGGGAAGGTGGAGTCCAGACAGTGCTCCTGTGTGGGGTGGAGGCGGCCCTTTGGCACATCTGCAGGCCATCTGTGCCTCTCAGCAGCCCTCTGTCTTTTCCTGGGTCTGAGCACCCCTCACGGCCTGGCTACTTACTGACAGTGAGGTCTCGGTGCCAGCTGCTCCCTGGCCGGGGCGGGGTGCCTCCTGGTTCAGTGGACGGGATCGTGCACTCGAGTTACTGTGGACTTGGGTGTCTGTTGTCTTAGATTAGCCAGGTGGAGAATGAAATCCACGCCTTGTAAGTTTTCTTTCAGCTTTCAGAGCTTTCCGCCTTGGGATGGAGGGAATTATTTTTATAGGTAATTATCTCTGGGCACCTTTGCTATTCCTGGGAACATCTCAGAAGAACCTGTTTAAGTCAAGTCAATCCCTTGTGATCCCTCAAGGAGTGGACTTGGTGGGGTCTCACCCATGTTCATCTGCGTGCCAGGTAACGCACTGCCCTGCCCCGCCTTCTCTCCTCAGCCTCTGGAGATCAGACTGCCCATGTGTGGAGGTATGCAGTCCAGCTGCCTGCTCCTCAGCCTGCGGCCGACTCTAGTGTAAGCAGCACGTTTACTTACCCTGAGAGCACGACCTGGGGTATGTCGGTGGGTTCTGGACATCTGTGAGTTTTAGGAGGAACTTAATGGTTTCTGTTGTGGACTGAATGTGTGCGTCCCCAAATTCATAGCTTAGAACCCTCACCCTGGGGGGCTGTCCATGGAGATGAGCCTCTGAAGAAGTCACTAAGGTCAAGTGAGGTTGCAGGGTGGGGCTCTGACCAGCAGGATTGGTGTCTGGAGGAGAAGAGGCACCCGAGGGCTCCCTGTACCTTCTCTCTATGTGCACCAAGGAGAGGCCAAGTGAGGCCACCGTCTGCCTGCCAGTACACCAGCCGGGTGCGAGCCCTCCCCACAGGTCGTCCAGCAGACGAGGGTGTGCGTCTGTCTACATCGCCTGTGTTTACGTTTACTTTATCTTTTCCACAAAAGTTATAACATATACATATGTTAGTCCTTTAATTTTAAGGTTAGGTTCAATTTTTAGTGTTTTATATATTTGATTGTAAACACCTTGTCTGTCTCTCATGTGAGATAAACCCTGTAGGTCAGTGGGGTGTGTGATGTCATTGTCACGTGGGTCAAGTTTTAATGTTGGTGACAAGTTAGGTTGCATGTTGAGAAGAACGGACCACAGGTTTAAACCACAGACTGCCCAGTTCCTGCCTGTCCTGTCGGGTGTAGTTGTGCCACGTCAGCCCTGTGCTTTCTTCAGGTCCTCACGTGGGCTCTCATCCTCCTCCTGGGTGACTTGATCTGATCTCGTTTCTGTGGGGTATGCACACAGGGGCCCTCCCTGCGCTGCTCCCGCAGGTGGGGGTCCTTGCAGGCCCAGGGCACTGGGTGAGTTCACGCTGTGAGGGTTTCTCTACTTGCGGCGAGCGGGGGCTACTCTCTAGTTGTGATGCACAGGCTTCTCGTTGCAGTGAGTTCTCTTGTTGCAGAACATAGACTCCAGGATGCACGGGCTTCAGTAGTCTCAGCTCCGAGGCTCAGGGGCGCAGAACTTGATAGTTGTGTCTCTCAGACTCAGTTGCTCTGAGGCATGTGGGGTCTTCCTGGACTAGGGATTGAACACATGTCTCCTGCATTGGCAGGTGGATTCTTTACCACTGAGCCACCAGGGAAGCCACTTAAGAATTCATTTTTAATTGTGTGTGTTATGTATATATTTTTTATTTTAACAGAGATTTTATTTTAACTCTGCTGAGTTTGTAGATGTGACACACATATCCTTGTGTACGTGTGTCCATGTGGTGTGTGCTCCCACATGGTGTGTGTGTGCATGTTTACTTAGTGCCAGACACCCGCTGGGACGGTCATAATGGTCGTTAAGTCCTAGAAGGATAGGTGGTAGCGGTCTTGACTGTGCGGCTGGTCTGCAAGGTCAGGATCCCCAGGGACCCGCCTCTGCTTCCCCAGCAGCAGCTCTGTGGTGAGGATGAAGTGGAGTGCTCTGACAAGGATGAGCCTGATGCAGATGCCGACGCGTCCAGCGACTGTCCCACCATCCGGGCGCCGCTGACATCTCTGAAGAGCCACCAGGGAGTGGTCATAGCTGCTGACTGGCTGGTTGGTGGGAAGCAGGCAGTGACAGCCTCCTGGGACAGAACGGCCAACCTGTACGATGTGGAGACGTCAGAGCTCGTCCACTCCCTGACAGGTGCGTCATGTGGGAGGGGCTTCTCGTCTGGATTGAGTGTTGGCACAGCTGTGATTTTCAGAGATCCTCCTGAGTAATGGAGCCATCAGTGGTTAAATTTATCTTTTCTTCAGGGGGTGTAATTGCATCTAGAGACGTGCAGTATGTAGATATTTGAATGTGGTTGGTGTGTTAGCTTTTTTTTTTTTTGGCTTTAATTTCCACACACTTAGTATCTTAAAATAACATGAATTTATAACACGGTGTCCCTTGGCCAGGAGTTTTGGGCACGTGCTTGCTGACGCTCTGATTCTCAGGGGGTCGTGGGCGGGATGAGAATGCTGGCGGAGTTGTGCCCTCACCTGAGACCTGCTGTCCTCTTATTGCCATTGCAAGGATCCCTTTCTGTGGCCGTTTTTCTGCCAGTTTTTGGCTGGGACCAGCTTTCAGTACCTGGGGGCGGCTGCAGGCCCCCTCCCCTGGCCCTGACAGAGGCTTCTCACCACATGCTGTTGGCTTTCCTCTGGGCCAGCAGGAGCGAGTCTCTCTCAAGGCTCACCTGACTATGGCAGGCCACCCAAGAAGTCTGTGGTTTATTTTTTTTGACTAACTAACTAAAAGCCATGCGATTTGGAGGCCTTAGTCATATCTGCAAAACCCATTTTGCGTTACAATGTACTGATCACCAGAACACCATCCTACACATCTGCAGGTTGTGCCCATATGCAGGACAGGAGTCCAGCAGGGCGTGTACAGCCCCCTGCCTGCCACCGGCCTTCGTAGCTGCTTGTCAGTGCATTTTGTCATTGAGTGACAGGGATGTGTCCCACCATGTGCTTCCCCCTTAGGTTATTAGAGGTTCTTCTCACATGAGAAACTCAGAACTGTACTTTCTCACACATTTGGCCGTTAGAGACCCTCCTGACCTTTCATCCGTTGGGGTCAGGAGTGTCCCTCCCACACTGCTCATTCAGCTCTTTCGAATGCATGAGGGGAAGGGACACGGGCCCCCTTTGACCCCACACACCGTCCCCGCAGCTGCTTTTCCCGGGAGCCGAGCGGGGGCCTCACCCTGACTGCGTCTTCCATCTCCCACAGGGCATGACCAGGAGCTGACGCACTGCTGCACGCACCCGACCCAGCGGCTGGTGGTGACCTCCTCCCGCGACACAACGTTCCGCCTGTGGGACTTCCGTGACCCTTCCATCCACTCCGTGAACGTGTTCCAGGGCCACACGGAGTGAGTCTTGGTCACGTAAATGTCTTTTTAACTCTGGTCTGGGCTGGGAGGTGACTGGGTTTTCTGGGGTAGTTTTCTTGATCCTCTTAACCTAGTGGTTTTCTGAGCATTGAAACAAACACTCAGGTGTGCTGTTCTCAGGAGTGTGGCTCTTCTTCCTTTGTGTCACCCTGGAAAGTCCCTGTGGAGTGTTCTCAGTGGATGGTTGCTTACACAGAGGCAGTGTTTCTTACTGTGCATGTTTCATGTTACGATGATGTGGAACACACTTTGGGAAAGCTCATCTTAGGGCATGTTTTCATTTATAGGGACTCAGCACAAGTTCTTTAGTGAAATGTGTTGGACTCTTAACATCTTCTGTGATGTGAGTACTTTAACTTGAAGTACAGATAATTCGAGTGTTCTGTGTGCTGGTTGTTCCTAAGGCAAGGTGTAGCGGTGTAGGCTTCTGCATCACTGACTCAGTTCTGTAGCCCAGCTTCTCTAGGAGCTGGGAGAGATACTGTTTTCTCCTTTTTTTTTCTGGTACTGTTACGTGGCTCCTGTGCCTTTTTCAGAAAGTAGGGTTTGAGATGTGACACTTTGCTGTAAGATAAATGAACATCTGTGGGTGACTAGTCCCCCTGAGATCTGGCTGTATTATTTTGGCTGGGTGGAGAGAGAGCTCCAGGTGGAGTGTCTGTTTAGGGTTTTCATTGTACATTTGTGAAAGAGACAAATGAGCCCCGCACTCCCTTTTTGATATGTTACTTTTATTTTCACTCTGTATTATGAAATTTCTTCATTATAATAGGAATCTTAACAGGATTTATGTAGTGAAGCTTGGAGTCTGTATTATTACAAGCTTTTGGTGGCCCAAGGTGTACCAATTTGACTGAAAAGCAATTTTAGAAACTTTTTGTAACCAGCTGTTTTCCTGATAAGTGGGGATTGTAGTGTGTCCTGTTCTTGGAAATGACAGATGTTTAGTTGGAAAAATTTGGAATGTCACAGGAGTTTCAACTATCGGCAGTTCATCTCTCATGTATTTCTGTCATCAGCTATATAGCTGAAACCCAGAAATTTTTGTCTGACAGGCTCAGTCCTTGTGCGTTCATGTGTTTTCCACCACCACCTGAGGATGGCCTGGGGGAACAATGCCCTGGCCCCTCTGTGACGTGCAGTCAGTGGAGCTGGACTCCGGCCATGTGGGTCGGATCCAGGGCCGTTCCTGTGAATGGCTCACTGTCGTGAAACTTACTCTGGCGCTGGAACCCCTGCTGCATTTGAGAGAAGCCCCCCAGCACCACTGCCTCCTGTGGAGTGCGGCAGAGTTGTCACCCTGTTTTTAGTTTCATTTTGTTTTGTTTTCATTGCGATAAAAAGGGGCCAGCAGTGGAGGCAGTCACTGGTCATTAAGCTTCCCCCGTGGGTGGCCGATGACTCCAGGCTGTGCCCAGCTGATGGTGTCTACACGTACCATAAACTCTGGCATTGAAGAAATCAGAAATTAGCTCAGCACGGAATATTTCATTCTTAGAAATATCTGAGAAAGCAGAGTTTTTTCTTTCTTTTTGCCTAAATTCATTTCATATACTTGCTTACTTTATTCCTAGAGTGTGAACTCAGGTGCTTTCTTGTCAAAAGAAAACAAGATACGATGTCTCACAGAAAAATTTCTGATAAGGTGTTGGCAGGATGCCTTGAGCGCCCTTGGGCAGGGAGCAGGGCGGGGCGGCGGTGCCTGTACGAGGTCGCAGCCACGCCTCTACACGTGTTACATCCCGTGCAGCCTGTGTCACTTCTGATGGGTGCTGCACGCGGCCCTGAGGCCTGTGTGCGCACGACCTTGTCAGGGCCCTCGGTTGGATAGTGTCAGTACCTTCTGTCGTGTATTTTCTCGCAGGACGCAGGGCCTGGCACGTGGTGGTGGAGGGAGCAGTTCTGGGGTTTAGCCTCGTTGTGAAGTGAGCAGGAATGTCTGCACTTAGCCTGGGGGCAGCTGGAGAGGGGCATCAAGTGAGGTCTGGCCCTGCTTGCTGGAGTGTCCCCTGCCCTCCTCCAGGGGAAACCAGACTTGAAATCCCAGAAAGAATCTGTGTGGTGCAAACCTGACTTCCTTTGAATGCTTGTTATCTCAGGGTCTGCTTCTTGGGGAGCTGGCCTTTCAGGACTCCTCAGAAGTTTGTGTTGTTGGGAGATGAGTTTCCATTTCTCACTCAGGTATCTGAGATCGTGAACTGTGGGAGCCGAGCATTCTCTAACTTGGGGGGCCCGTGCTTGTGGGCACGGCGCTCTGAGGGCCCAGCGTGTCCCCGAGGATGGGTCCCTCCTCGGGGACCTTAGCTTCTTCAGCACAGCTTGGAGGCCAGTGGGTGGAAGGTGGGGCGCTGCCCGAACCCTGTGAGCAGCATCGGTTAGGTCCTTGTGGGTTTGTGCGCAGCACCGTCAGGCAGGAGGGTGGCATGGGCCATGTGTCACGTCACACCTGGGTCTGCACTCCATGTGCCCCTTACGCTGCCTGCAAAGGTGGAAGAGTCGTGAGGGTCTGCCTGGGCCCTGTTTCTGGAATGTGTGCTCCCTGCCTGCTCACTCTGCCTCGTCGAAGGCCCCATCCCCTTCAGAGTGAGAAGGTGCCTGCGGCCGGTGTCAGAGGAGTTGCTGCCTCCTGTCTCCGGGCTTCATTTTCCACCTTGTGCACTTTCTTCCTTGGCCGGGAAGTTTCAGCAGATTGTTATGCAGAGCAGCCGCTTCCCTGTGTGATGCGGGGACAGCTGTGGGTCCTAATGAGGAGCCCAGTTTTCTGTCTCCACTGATGGAGGCCCGCAGAGGGAGCGGAACGAATGTTCTAGGCGTGCCGCGGCAGCGGAGCTGCTCTGTCAGCTGGAGGCACACGCTCAGCTGCTCTCGGCGACAAGATAAATGAGGCAGTGGGTGCTGGTGGGGCTGGGCCGTCCACTGCCCCAAGGGACCATGCGGGAGAGGCCTTGGGAGGATAATCCTTGGAAGGACTGCAGCCAGCCTCTTGCTTTGATGCCCCATGATACTTGTCAGGGTCCTGATGCATTGAAACCCCGCATCTTTTAGCATTTCATTAACAGGGTTTGACAAGCTTTGTGGGGACTTTCTCACTAATTTAGCAGAGTGTTAACTGAGGTTTAACTGGGCCAGACCTTCTGAGGCCTCACATCCACAGGGAGGTCGCCAGCAGTGGAGGTGTCTGCCCTAGGGCCTTGTCAGTGGCCGGGCGCTCAGATGGCCCTGTGACCTGAGGGGCAGCAGCACCTGGTTCCCACTCAAGCCCCCACTGTGTCCTTGTTGTCAGATGAGGAGTTTGGATGAGTCATTGGGTTGCTCTTGGGGTTACCCTTATCTCCGTCTTTCTCCCTGTGGTGAACTCGGCCTTTGACACGGTGCCCTCCAGGTCCATCCCTCTGTATGGACACATCCTCTTTACCTAGTCCTCTGTCAGTGGACTTTTTGGTTGCTTCTGTGTTGTGACTGTTGTAAACAGGGCTGCCATGCACTTTGGGACGTGTGTATCTTTTTGATTTTTTTTTTTTTTGTTCTTAAATACCCAGGAGTGAAATTGTTGGGTCACATGATAGTTCTCTCTTTGAGGAATTTCCACAATGTTTTTCACAGTGGCTGCACCAATTTACATTTGCAGTCAACATTGTAGGAGGGTTCCCTTTCTCCCCACTCTCTCCAACACTCATCGCTTGTCTCTTTGATGACGGCCGTTCTGACAGGTGTGGAGTACCAGCTCACTGGGGTCTGGTGTGCATTTCACTGGTGACTAGTGATGGTGAACAGGTTTTCATGGGCCTGTTGGCCATCTGTAAATCTCCCTTGGAGAAGTCTGTTCAGATCATTTTTTAAATGGTTTTTTGTTGTTGGAATGAATTTTTTTTCCAGTGCTCTGACTGAATTGTCTGAAAGTCTCAGTTGGGATGGATGTTTAATTGCCTGCTCTAGAGATTTCGGTGGGTCCTGTCTATCTGGCCCATCTTGTCTGGGAGCCCTTTCCTTGCTCCATTGCTGGGATGAGGTGAGGCTGCGTTGGAGAGGTTAGTGTGGCCCCTGTGTGCTGGCGGGGGTTAGCAGGAGGACCAGTGAGCGAGTTGATGACTCATGGTGTCCACATCTCTACCTCCCTGCCCACCTGATAGGCCCCAGGGTGGCAGGATTGGGTGTCTGCTGTGCAGTGTGGACAAGGACTTCCTAATGAGGTTCTGACCCCGTACCCTCTCTTGGCAGCACTGTGACCTCTGCCGTGTTCACCGTGGGAGATAACGTGGTCTCTGGCAGTGACGACCGCACTGTGAAGGTCTGGGACCTGAAGAACATGCGGTCCCCCATTGCCACCATCCGCACAGACTCTGCCATCAACAGGTGATGGGTGCTCCTCCATGGACCATTAGGGTGGCCTTAAGGGGGCTTGTGGCATGTGCTGGCTTCCTGTAAACTTGTGTTCACTTGGCAGGGCCTTGGGAACAGTGCTTTAGACTCCCAGGAAAGTATCTTTTATTGATCCTCTAATGTACATTCTGTATTCTATAAATACTGAAACCTGGGTATAAAATCAGTTGGTGTATTGAGCTTTTTAAGAATTAAGTATGAGTCATTTTTGGCCAGAGGTTACTGTGGAGCACATGTCAGTTGCAGGTGAGTAACTCAGCCCATTTTCTAGTGCCCTAGGCTGGTAACACCTCGGTTTGCTAATGTGTTTTGGCTTGAAGAGTGGAATGTGTGAAAGCCCCACTACATTATCGCCTGTAACATCAAAAACTCGTGTTGTCACTGTTGGTTACGTAACTTACTTTTCTCTCCTACACATTGTAGGATCAATGTGTGTGTTGGCCAAAAATCATCGCCCTCCCCCATGACAACCGCCAGGTGAGGCTGTTCGACATGTCGGGTGTGCGGCTGGCCAGGCTCCCACGCAGCAGTCGGCAGGTGTGTGCTGGGGCCGCCTGTGCGGTCGGCTGGGGGCGGGGCCCGCTCTCTGACACGGGGAGCTCCCAGCCAACCTGGCTGTGTTCAGTGCTCCAGGAGCCTCTCCTGAAAGATAGAAGTTAATTCTCACAGTGGGTTTTAATTACCCAAATACATTCAAAACAACAGTCTCACATGCGGTCAGCAGAAGAAAGTTCACAATTTTACACCCTGTTCTTACCAGGTCTCCACCAGAAGTACTTGGTCATTTGACTCAAGAGCGCTGGGGCCCAGTGAGCAGAGGGGTGTGAGTAGGAACATGGACCCGATGGGGGTGCTCTGGGCCCCCCACTCCCCAGCTCCCTAGCCCCTCCCCCCGCTGTGAGGTCACTGACACCAGTGTCCTGCTGTGGGCCTGGCAGTTGTGGTCTCTCATCTGGAGCCCTGACTTCAGTGCCTGTCTCAGGTGACCCGCTGCAGTTTTCTCAGTGGTCATGGAGGGGAGGCTTTGATCCTGCGGTGGACGTCCCTCCACTGGCGGCCCTGGGCCTCTGGCCCGGGAAGGCCTCCCCAGTGTGTGGATGACGCCCCACCATGGGGATGTCTTACAGAGGGAATTTTGGTGCTGTTCTGTTGAGAGTCTGTTTTACTTATGGGATTTCTGTCAGCTTTTCTGAATTCTGCTCTGTACCTGTTGTATATTATAGTAACAGGTCAATGTGTCCACTTTAAACTCCCCCAGATAGCCTGCAGTGTTTGTTCCAGCATTCTGAAGGTGGCAGGAATCTACTTGAAAGGCTACTTATTTTATCTTTGTTTTATTTGGCACCAAAGGTATATTTCTAGCTCCTTTATTCCTTGAAGCAATTATTTGTTCAAAGGTACTTAGGGTCTTTGAGTGAATTATACTTGTTTCTTCCCACATCATCCATCCTCATTTATTCATTAAAACATCCCAGAGGGGCCGTTTCTGTATTATTCCTGTTGACTGCTGTCTGACTCCTGTTCTTGGAGAAAGGGTCCTGAGGCGCTGGTTGGGCTGCACTGAGCTCAGCCGTGTTCCCACCCCTCTTTTCGCGGCAGCTCCCCCAGCAGCACAGGAGGTCTCCTGACTGGTCCAGTTCACGGCCCCCCTTTCTGACGGGTAGTGGGGATGTGGTCCTGCTCAGGCCCTGCTCAGGCCCTGCTCTGACTGTGCTGTGCCTGGTTGCAGGGCCACCGGCGGATGGTGTGCGGCTCAGCCTGGAGCGAGGACCACCCCGTGTGCAACCTGTTCACCTGTGGTTTTGACCGGCAGGCCATCGGCTGGAACATCAACATCCCGGCGCTGCTGCAGGAGAAGTGAGGGCCGTTGCAAGGCTCCCGCCGGCCGGGGACCGTGCCTGCCGGCTCGCTGGGCGCTGGGACGCCGCAGCTGTGGGCGGTGGGCCTGAGCAGGGCACTCTCTCCTCGCTGTACCCAGCTTGCATGAAGTGTCCAGAGGTGTGCCCTGTTGCTTCTTTCTGTTTTGTGTGTGTGGGCATTGCGGCCGTGAGGTGGAGCCCCTTCCATGGCCGCTGGTGTAGTGAGTCCCTGGTGTGTCGGGTGACAGGAGGGCAGGGCGTCTGGGCGAGTGGTCAGTGGTCTCTGGAGCGATGGTGTGTGTGTGCCTGTCCGGCGGGAGTGGGCAGAGACCTCACGTCTGTGTGGGGTTCTGGCGTGTGCTAACTCAGCTTCACCTCTGTGTTCTGTTACAGTTGTGAAATCTGCTTGGATTTTAGAAGTTAAAAAAAGCATAGAATGTTGAATTTGCAACATTTGGACAGTTTCTTTTGAAAAGAAAAAATTTCTGCTCTTTTTATGGAAAACCATTTCGATCTTCTGAGGTATCTCATGCTGGCAAATTCTGAAATAGAATGGTTCTAATCACTGATTCCAGATATTAAGTAAAATTTAAAGCACTTTAGTTTATAGCTGTGGTTATAAACAGTTTTTAGAAGTTTCAGATGACTTATCCATTGAATGTGACTTGACCTTTCTAGAAGGCCCTGCTACCTGAAGACAAACCTTATTTATTTTCTACACCTTGGGTTTGCATTTTTCCAAGTGGGTTCACTTCCTGGCGGCATCTGAGAGCCAGCAATGCAAATAAATGAGTTCTACCTCAGACATGAAGTATTTGGGAAACTTGGGGTGTCACTGTTACTGGCTCAGGCACTTGTGATTTAGAGCTGGAATGAGCTCATCCAGAAGGCAGGAGAGGTGGGCGCAGCGATGACCCTGCCCAGGAAGGGCTGCCAGTGGCCCCTTCTGGCTGGAGCCTGTCGCTCTTGCCTTCTCAGGATTTTCTGTCCAGTGTTCATGAGTCATGTTTCTTGTTGAGTTACAGTTTGATAGTGAGACATCTCAGTGCCCCCCAGCCTCCCCTGCCCCATTTGTAACCCTTGGAGGCTATCCTGGGACAGGCACGGAGAGGGACACTGGAAGCCATCGTGTTGGCCTTGTCCCATCACCGCTTCCGTTTTGTGGTGTCACAGGTCGGGCAGCCTGAATGCTGGTCCTTCGCCCGTGGGTCCTTCGGTCAGGCCCATGGTAGCTGACCTCAGGCCTCTTGGCCCTGGATGGTCAGGACTGGGTCTGGGGAACCCCTGGCTGGGTGGGAGGGAGATCTGAGGAGCGAGGGTGAGACGGCAGGAGTTTCAGGGCAGCTTTACAGCAGTGGCGGCTCAGGAGCTGTTGGAGTCTGACATTCCCTGACTGTGGTGTGAGGATGGCCCCCACCCTGGGTCTCACTCGGAGCTGCCCCCCTGACCCTGCACACACCGGCCTCTCTCCTGCTTTAGTCTCACAGCTGAGTGTCTTACTAGAGTCACTGCTAGGAACATTGGAAAATGTCTGCACGTCATTGTGCCAGACTCACCCAGATCTCTGCCTGCTGAAACAATGGGAAGCGAGTGATCTCAGCGTGTGTGCCAGCCATGTGGCCGTGTGGATGAGGCTCCACACGCAGCCCCATCTCCCTCCCCCTGCCCCCTCCCTCCCCAGGGCTTGGCTCTTCTCAGGAGCGGGACCCGCCACTGTGGTCACGGGGCGTCTTCAGGCGTCACAAAGGAGCTGGGGGTGCTGTATGTGCACACCTGTTTGTGCATGTGAGCGTGCACGGGATGTGTGTGCATGCGGCTGCAGTGAAATCATGTGGCCCACTGCCTTGATCTCATCTGAAGCAGTGTTTGGAAGTGGGAGTGGTTTTGTCCATGTGCTCACGAGTCCAGAATTTCCTGTCACAGGAGGAGGAAATGTGTGTTTACTGGAAACCGTGTGTCAAGAGAATTTCTTGAGAGGTGTGTTGTTGGACAAATGACACCCTTTCTCAGCCACTGCACATCAATTTCTGCAGAGTGAAAATTCTGTACCTATTCTGGAACTGAAGAATCCTATGTAAATCATCTGTTGCTTAAATCTGTGAAAAATAAGGTTTTTTTTTGGGAAAGTGTGCATTTAAAAGTGTTGTGTAGAAGAAGGTGTTTTTATTGTGTTGATGTAATTGTTCATAAATGTTCAGTGTCTTCGTTGCAGTATGAGATTCATTAAAAACCCATGTTCTGTAACTATTGTTGCGAAAGCGTTGTTATTAGGAGTTTTAAAAAAATTATTTGGCTTTTTTTTCATGTTTTTGCTTTGGTAAAGCATTGTTAATGGCTACTGAACATCACAGTCATGTAGAAAGTGAACAAGTCAATTATAGTATTGCCCATTTGAAAAACTTTACTTTTAGACTTCAAAGCTCAATTGTGTTTTATTTTCTGTTATACTATAATTAAATAAACCACATTACACTTCTCCAATCCATGCATCGCCACCCCAAAATTTCTGAAGGGAGTTAATAACTTGACAAACTACAGTCCTTTGTCAAAGTTCCTCAGTTTCATAAGACACTTGTCCTGTCCTTACTATAGTTAAGCTTGTTTGAAAGTTGAAAACAATTGCAGTTATAGAAAGTGACCTGTTACAGAGAGAGGGCCTGTTTTCTGTGTTGAATGCATGCTGGGATTGGCCGTGGCCCTGCTCACTGTCCTGTTCTCAGCCACGTGGATGGGGCTGCATCTGCCATGGGAGCCGTGACAGGTGGCTCCTGGGAACCCGGCAGGTGGCAGGGCCCTGCCCACCGTGTCCTCTAGCCCCGCCCCAGACCAGGAGGACTTGCCACCTCAGTCCTGTGCGCCGCAGGCACACATTCAATCCCCAGAGCGTAGAGCTTCTCCACAGTTTCTCCCTTATCCTACTCTTCGAAAATGTATTACCTAGATTTCATAATTATACCTTCAGTTGCATTTAAAGTTCGTGTTAGTACAAAGAATTGAAAAGGCAAGGCTTATATTGCTTTGATTTCATCAAAATGCCACCAAAACGTGTCTCCCTCACTGTGCACAGGTTTTCTGTTTTCACTGAATAAATGGGGAGTCAAGGAAATCATTCCCTATGTTGGGAGTGCCTCTGCTTTACATCAGCCCATGTTGTGCAGTCCCTCTTGTATGAAGAGGCTGAAAATGAAGTCACAAAAGTGCTCTGAGTTTAAAATCAGATTTCTAAGAACATTAAGCAGCTTATGGCCAACATGCAGGTAGACTGAGCACCCTTTGGTGCCTTGTGGGCTGTGTGCCTTTTGGGCTGGACAGGGTCTCCAGAGAGAGGACCTTTAAATTGGAGCCTCCCGTCAAGGCTGAAGAGAGTGTCAGGAAGTGAGAGGGACGAGAGCAAGGTTTCAGCCTCTCGAGAAGCATGACTGGCTGTGGAGGGCGTCCACAATGGAGGCGGCTTGGTCAGGCTTTGAGAAGGATGGCTTACTCCATGTGCGCCAGGCACTCCAGACGAGTGCGTGGGAGTCTGGTTCCATGGGATTCATGGTGAGTGTCAAGCTGGGGGCAATAGGCGGGGAGGGCAGGGCTTATCCCATGATCAGGGCAGTTGCCGGGTCCCGTGGTACCCAAAGGGTGCTACAGTGTGTGAGAAGGACCCCCTTCTCCCCGCTCCCAATGATAGGGATATGCTGGGAAATTTTAGCTATGATTTGGAGACTGTAGTTTGTTACCTGGGCCAAGTTCATCTACCCCCATGCTGCCGGGCCCCTTGTCACCACTGGCCCACAACCCCATCCTCCCACCTGCATGCTGGGTGAGCTGTTGCATGCCCCACCAGCCCAGACATGGCTATCATAGTGCTGCCTGGGAAATCTTGGAACTGGAACTGAGAAAGTCCATCTCTCTCCAGTAGTTCAACTACGTGAAAATATGCCAGGTGCTTCTGAGTGAAGAGAAAATAACTACTATTCTATGCTCAGGAAGACCGCCTTCAGGAATGAGTGTGAAGTGATGGCCTGTGGATAAACAGAAGCAGTTTTCACCAGCACCCCTGCCCTAAGGGACCTTTCACTTCAGTTCAGTCGCTCAGTTGTGTCCAACTCTTTGTGACCCCTTGAACCACAGCACACCAGGCCGCCCTGTCCATCACCAACTCCCAGAGTCCACCCAAACCTATGTCCATTGTGTCGGTGATGCCATCCAACCATCTCATCCTCTGTCATCCCCTTCTCCTCCGCCCTCAATCTTTCCCAGCATCAGGGTCTTTTCAAATGAGTCAGCTCTCCGCGTTAGGTGGCCAAAGTATTGGAGTTTCAGCTTCAACATCAGTCCCTCCAGTGAACACCCAGGACTGAAAATGTAAAGGGATCTTTACAAGGATGTTGTGTAAGAAGAAAAAGTCAAAAAGGCATGGTTTCAAATGGACCAGCATACTGGCACACATCTGCACCAAGTTACGTCTGATCGGAGCTTAGGTTTTAAATAACTGTTTTTGTTCTACTGGGGTTTGAAAGATTAAGTCTTTAAGTTATTAAATATTTATAGAGAAATTTCAACGCTAACCACAAAGAAAAACACCTTGGAAAGATAAAAATGATTAGACATGGTTACTGTGAGGGACTGGGAAATGTGGTAAATGAGAATGGGGTAGACGTGAGTTTTTATTGTATTTCTTTTTATAGTTTTTGAAATTTCAGAACCATTGAAATATATCACATTACTTGAGAAATTTTTGCTTTTTTGAATATGTGACAAAAAGAGGGTTAAAATAAATCATATTTTAAATATTTTAAAACTTTAACATAGATATTAGAAAAGACATAAAATGACAGACCATCAGGTTTATTAATAGGAAGAGTCAATATTATAAAAGTGTCAGTTCTCCCCATATTGGCAAGTAGATACAGTGCAGTTCCAATCCAAATCACCCAGGTTTTTTTTGAGGCATTGGACAATGTGGTTCCTAAGTTTTATTAGAAAGAGCAAAGGCCAGGGTTAACAAGATGCCCAAGAAGAGAAAAGAGGAGGCGAGAAAAGAGAAGAAAAAATTTACCTCAAGTCTGGCAGGGCTGTAGTTTGCAGAGTGAGGGGTTTGCACAGAGTGGGAAATTGACCAGTATAACAGAAAGATATCAAAGTCGATTCATGCATAAATGAAAACCTGAAACATTTCAGCTCATAGATCAGCGGGGGGAAATGAATGGTTCTAGTACTACTGGTTATTCATGTGGAGGAAGATAGTAAAACTGGATCCCTGTCTCACACACCAAGGGCTTCCCTGGTGGCTCAGACTCCTGCAATGCAGGAGATGCGGGTTTGATCCCTGGGTTGGGAGTGGATACCCACTCAGGTGTTCTTGCCTGGAGGATCCCATAGACAGAAGAGCCTGGGGGGCTACAGTCCATGGGGCTCACAAAGAGTCAGATGACTGAGTAACACACCCACATCTCACAACAGAAGGAGAATCAATTCCAGCATTATATGTGAAAGAAGAACATTAAAAGAAAAACTGAAAAATTCTTAAAGAGATGGGAATACCAGACCATTTTACCTGTCTCCTGCGAAACTTGTATTATAGGTCCAGAAGCAACAGTTAGAACTGGACATGGAACAACAGACTGGTTCAAAATTGGGAAAGAAGTATGACAAGGCTGTATATTTTCACTCTGCTTATTTAACTTCTATGCAGAGTACATGTGAAATGCCAGGCTGGATGAAACACCAGCTGGAATCAAGACTTCTGGGAGAAATAACAACCTCAGATACGCAGATGACACCACCCTAATGGTAGAAAGTGAAGAACTAAAGAGCCTCTTGATGGGGTGAAAGAGGAGAGTGAAAAAGCTGGCTTAGAACTCAGTGTTCAAAAAGCTAAGATCTTGGCATCCAGTCTCATCACTTCATGGCATATAGAAGGGGAAAAGTAAAAGTAATCACAAATTTTATTTTCTTGGGCTCCAAAATCACTGCAGATGGTAACTGCAACCATGAAATTAAAAGATGCTTGTTCCTTGGAAGGAAAACTGATAAACCTAGATAGAGTATTAAAAAGCAGAGCTATCACCTTGCTGACAAAGGTCTAAATACTCAAAGCTGTGGTTTTTCCAGTAGTCATGTATGGATGTGAGAGTTGGACCATAAAGAAGTCTGAGTGCCAAAGAATTGATGCTTTTGAACTGTGGTGCTGGAGAAGACTCTTGAGAGTCCCTTGGCCTGCAAGGAGGTGAAACCAGTCAATCCTAAAGGAAATCAACCCTGAATATTCATTGGAAGGACTGATGCTGAAGCTCCAATACTTTGGCCACTTGATGCAAAGAGCCAGCTCATTTGAATGATGCTGGGAAAGATTGGAGGCAAAAGGAGAAGGGGCGGCAGAGAATGAAATGGTTAGATAGCATCACTAACTCAATGGACTTGAATTTGAGCAAACTCCAGTCCATGGGCTTGCAAAGAGCACATGTTCAAGGTCATAGCACCAAACATGGAACAACCAGCACACACCACCAGGGACTGGAAAGCAAATCTTGGTACGTCTACACAGCGAAATGTGACATAACAGAAACTGGATGACTCACATGCAGCTGTGTGAAACTGTTGGACCATGTGAAACCTCCTGAGGCATGAGCCATCCAGCCTTGCATGTGATCATAGCCTCGCATTTCGTGGGATGAAACCCAACATTCCGAATGGTCCTCTGTGGGCCAGGAATAGGGCTGGGGTGAAGGAAATGATGAGATCAGGAAGAGCTGAGACTGTCACTGTGCCATTCCTCATCTGGATCCTGGGCACACAGGTGCTGGTCCTGATCTTGACACTGGGCGCATGGGTGCCGATCCTGATCTGGACAGTGGGCACACGGGTGCCGGCTCTGACCTGGATGGTGGGCACACGGGCACCGGCCCTGATCTGGAGGGTGGGCACACGGGTGTTGGCCCTGACCTGGAGGGTGGGCACACGAGGGGCCAGTCCTAATCTGGATGGTGGGCACACGGGGGCAGGTCCTGACCTGGACGGTGGGCACACAGGTGCCATCCTGATATGGACGCTGGGCACACGGGTGTGTGTTCCAGTTCTCACACTGTATAACCTGAGTGCTCCTACAGATGTTCCTTAAATGTGTCTAACATAATACAACCAAGATAATAGAAACAGTTCTAAAGAGAAAGTGTTGGATCAAGTGAATGCTGGTAAGATGAGGGAATTTGTAGTAATATTTTCCCCCACATCAGTTTCATGCTTATTGCAAACTCTGTTTTTTCACCTCAGATACTAGTTCTTCCTCTTACAAACGTGTAGTTTTATCCTAAATTGTCTGATTTTCCATCATTGTGTGTTCCATGGGAGGAAACGCAAAGCCAGTTTTGTTCCAAGATCATGTTCTTGAGAAATGCAGTCACTGAGAGCACGCCCCGTTGCCATCCTCACCATCCTTTGTGCAGTCGTCTCCGGAGCCCAGCCCTGTTTCAGTTCGCCGTGGATCCCTACCGCTCCTGCACCGAAGGTAGGTCCTGCATGTGTGCCGGCTCTTGCAAATGCAGAGATTGCAAGTGCACCTCCTGCAGGAAGAGCTGCTGCTCCTGTGGCCACATGGGCCATGCTGCGCTGTGCCAGGGCTGCAGCTGCAGAAGGGCCTCAGACACGTGCATCTCCCTGAAGGCGGGGAGAACCTGCTCTCCAGTGTAAATAGAACAATATGTACACGTGCAGTTTTTAAAAAATGCAACCTGACATGTTTGTTACATCCCTTTCTTTCTTTCCTTTTGTCCTATAAAATACAAGAATGATAATAACAGTGGTTGGCTTTAAAAAACATAGTCCTGAAGGCAGTTGTCAAAAGGCAGAGTTTATACTGTCAAAATTGGGTTGTTGGTCAGACACATTTTATAAATCCTGGCTTTAAAGTGGGAAATGTACTAAGGATTTCATTTACCAGGTGTGATCATAAAACAATAAAAGTAGTTTTCTTATGTTCCTCATAAGTGGGGACTGAAGGCAATTTCAAATCCAGGAGACAGTCCAAAAATTGTGTTGAGCGGGGGCCATGCGCCAGAATATGACTTTTTATTCTCACAGTCTTGTTTTGGGGAAAGCAGCATTTATTTGGCTAAGTGGGTAAGTTCTCATATATTTTGCTAAAATAAAATCATTTTCTGCAATGCATGTGTATTACTAATGTCTTCTAGCTCTGAATTGATTCTCAACAAATAATATAAAAATGTCCTGGTGGTGAACTTTTTCTGCTTTTTCAACGATACAATTATTTGTGTATGTTCTGTAACTAATTCTCTCTATTGTAAATAGGAACCTGATTTTCCTTTTTTTAGACACAGTTTTATTGGGGTCTAGTTGAATGTGTGAGATGCACTGATCATACATGAAGTGTAAAATAGGTATGGATGGGGCAGAGGTGCTGGAGGTTACGGAGCCAGGGTTTCAAAACTACTCCAGTTAACGTGCTAAGGGCTTCAGTGGAAATGGTGGACAGTGTGTGAGAGCCGATGGGAGTGATGTGAAAACCATAAGAAAGACCAAAACCCTGGGGCAGACATGAAGAATGCCTCTGAGGAGCCGTTCAGTAGACTGGACTGAGTGTCTAAACATGGGTCAATAGAATCGTCCCAAACAGGAATCCAAGGAGGAAAAAACAGAAGAATCAGAATAGAACATCCAGGGACAGTTACAGAAAGGTGTGATGTCCGCATTTGGGAACTGGAGAGGAGGATGGAGCAAGGAGATTTGAAATAGTAATAGCTGAAAATTTCCCAAAAGTAATGACATAAAGCAGACCACAAATCAGAGATGCTGGGGGGATGCCTGCCAAGTGTAGAAATGCCAGAAAATCAACACTTGGGCACATCACATTCAAACTGCAGAACAGCAAAAACAAAATCTGGAAAGCACCACGAATACCCGCTAGGAAAGAGGGGGAGCATGGGGCGTTTCATCAGAAACCACGCCGGCGAGAGAGAGAAGAGTCAGACAGTATGTGTGCATGTGTGTACAAAGCAGTCATCGTGCTCATGGATTCTGTGGTTGAGTTCAGAAAGGGTGTGTCAGAGGTGACTTTTCTTCTCCATGATGTCTGAGAGGATCCCACACTGGGAGCAGTGCAGTCACGGCTCTGGAGTCATCTGCAGGTGTCTTCATGTGCGTCTGGCCCATGAGCTGGCTCTATATGGAAGGCTGGCTCAGCTCAGAAGCTGCCTCTCGTGTGGACTAGGCTCACGGCATGAAGGCCTCAGGGAAATCTCATTCCTTGGTAGGGGCCCGGGTGTCAACAGTGAGCGTCCCGTCTGTGGGGCAGAAGTGGGGGCCCACGGCACCCCTGCCTGCCCGGGCACTGTCTTGGGTGCTTGTGTATTAGCTGCTCACTGAGCCTCACGGCCACAGTTTATGGGTAGGTGGTCCCAGTATCTCAGCATGGACCTGAGAGGGAAGGGGGGTTCTGGCTGAGACAGTCCAGCTCTGGGGTTGATGCTGACGCTGCTGACAAGCTGACCCTGGCATCGGGCTGACCCTGGCATCTCTGCCCATCTGGCCCCCGGGGCTCCCAGGCTGTGGCCGTGCTTCCAGCTGCCTTGTCCCCACACCTGCCCACCGGGCACCTGCTCTGTCCACGTCCACATGTGTCGCCCCCAGGGGACAGGATGGTGGGTGTCTTCTCTGAGCTATAGGGTGTCCAGGGGCAGAGGAGCCCCCCTCTTCCAGGAGGGGGGTCCAGCAACAGGGAAGAAGGGCAGTGAATGTGTCGGCTCTAGTCCCTCTGCAGTGACCTTGACTTATCTCTGAATCTCTGCACACTTCCCAGTGGCTACCTCCTAAGATAGTCCCTACGAGCATTTATAAATTAGGGCTTCTGATATCTCTCCTCGAAGCAGGGAAGCTTGCATTTCCCTTTTCTCACCTCTGGACTCTTCCTGCGGGTGACCCTGCCCAGGGTGGTCTTGGCCTCTGTCTTCACGCCCCTACCAGGTGCCCTTGCTTCCCTGTGATTATTCCAGCACCCCCAGCCCTGGCACCGGACTTGCCTGGTCACCTGGTTTGTGGCCTCCTTGTTTCATTGGAAAGCAGTGCTGTCCACTGCTAATTATGTCTGTCCTGTGTTGTGAACACCGTTTAATTTCTTTTTAAATTGCTTTGTGTTCATTGCCACCAACTAGTCTATGAGCTCTTTAGGACCAGAGATCTAGTACATGTGTCTTGTTATCTCTAAGGATGGAGGATGATGGGTTGTTCATAGCAAGTCTCAATAAATACTATTTGTTGAAGAACCTGGAGAGTGATCACTTTGACCCTTCCTGTTAGTGAATGGTTGGAGTTCTGTGATGATGGCAAGGAGGGTGGAAAACCTCCAGACTTGAGTAGTAACTCGTCATTATGACTATTTATTACTAAAAACAAACACATTCCCCTTCACATACTTAATGAATCCTCATCACAACCCTTTGCTGCAGGTATGATTCTGTTGTTAAAAGATGAGGGATTGTGGTTCAAAGGCAGGAGCTGCCTTGCTCAGAGCTGTGGGTGAATGCAGTCTTCCTGATGCCAAAGTGAAAGTCGCCCAGTTATGTCCGACTCTGCAACCTTATGGACCATACTGTCCATGGAATTCTCCAGGTCAGAATCCTGGCGTGGGTAGCCTTTCCCTTCTCCAGGGAATCTTCCCAACCCAGGGATCGAACCCAGTACTCCCACATTGCAGGCAGATTCTTTCCCAGCTGAGCCACAAGGGAAGCCCAAGAATACTGGAGTGGGTAGCCTATCCCATCTCCAGCACATCTTACCGACCCAGGGATCAAACTGGATTCCCCTGCATTGCAGGTGGATTTTTCACCAGCTGAGCCACCAGGGAAACCCCAAGTCACCGTGAAAACAGCCTCCACCCACTGAGGAAACCAACCAACCAGGTGCCGATAAGCTGAGGTCAGTGCAAAGAGATTGACGGGTCCTCAGGGCACCCCAGTTCGGGTGGCAGCTGAGTCCCTGCTGGAGGGGGTGGGTGGTCCACAGAGCACCCCTAGTCCCCGTGAGCTCTCGGTGTGGAGAACAGGTTTTTCTTTTTTTTTGTGTGTGTGTAAAAAAGTTTTATTTAAGTATAAAGCAGATAAAGAAAGCTTCTCACATAGGCATCAGAAGAGGGCAGAAAGAGTGCCCCCAGGTTTTTCTTGAAAACTTGAAGCAGCCCTTGCTGAGGGGCCTCAGTTCTCGGGTTTAGTGGAGAAGCTCAGCAGCCTCACTCACTCCTTGCACCGGGCACCTGAGGCGTGGCCTCACAGAGCAGAGCGGGCTCTCAGGTGGGATGTCCGCAGGAGGGAGGCAGAGACCAGCCATCACAGTCATAGCCACAGCTGAGGTGGGCAAGGCTGCTGCCTTCGGGGCTGAGCTGCAGTTCTGCATTCGCAGCCAGGCCTCTCCTCCTGTCTGGCCGCACGCTTCCACGAGAGCTGCTTCCTTGATGGTGCGAAGGCTGCCTGCCTGGATGACGGGCCCCTTGGCCCGGCCAGGCAGCAAGTGTCCCCTGTCCCGGGTTCTCTCGTCCATGTGCCTCAGCCCAGGGAAGGGAAGATGGATTTTAGTCCCCCTTCTTCCCCCAACGTGGGCTCCCCGGGCTGGGGGTGAGGGTCAGAAGTCACTCTGGACACTGACCCCTTGCGGAACAGAGCTCAGGGTGGAGAGGCCCCCACTGGCCTCTTGCAGACGCCCCAGGTGCAGTCCTGGCTGAGGTTGTCACTGCCTGTCACACTGCCCTGCCAGGTTGGGATGGAGAAGAAATCCCACATGCATGGAGGAAGGTTCCCTTCTCTCGTCATTAGACGTGGCCTGACTCACCCATGGGGAACCGCAAGTGTGGTGGACACTTATCCTTCTGGCTACCGGCTTTCTGAACCCGCTTCTCTATGCAGGGACCCCAACCCTGGCAGAAGCAGAGCCTGAGGCCTGGAGGCTGGGTTTGTGGGGAGAGTGGTCAAGGGGAGCTGACGTTCCTGACGGTGTGTCTGGCTCAGCCCCAGCCAAGGGCATTCAAGGCCGGAGGTCAGCCTTGGTCTGCCCCTGCATCCTCGGTCTCTGGGGGGGCGCTGCCCCAGCCTCACACAGGCCCCGCTCCCTGCAGGTGGGAGCCCGTGGGGACCGGAAGCAGCTGCTGCTTGGCGAGAGGGGTTCTCTGAGTGTGCAAGGGAATTGTGGACGCTCCTCCTCCCCTTGTGTCCAGGACCTGTCTCCCTGAGGGTTCACAGTGCTGCTGAGCGACCCGCCTAGGTGCCCCGCTCCCCAGTGGGGTGACTGGCTGGTCACGTGGTCACTGTCCTGTCCCTTGAACTTGGGTGAAGTCGGGTCTGAGGAGCCCCCACATGAAGTCCGAGTGGCCCCATGTCCAGACCACAGGCTAACTCACCGGGCCGCTTTCCTGGGAGGAAGGACCCTGAGCTGACCTGCTGGCTGCCAGGTGCTGTTCGTCTCCTGTCGGCGGGTGTGGTCCCCCCCAACTCTAGCTCCAGCTGGAGTGGCCCTGGGGGGAGGGCGACTCTCGGTGGATTTTGTCTGTGAGGCCTGGGGGACAGCCTGAGTCATCTGCCTGCGAGGACTCTCTTGTGGCCCCACCTGTGACAGCAGGGTGGTCACACGCTGCCTGCACTCAGCCCATTCACCTCACCTGAAGTCCCTGTCCCCCGAGTCCCTGTCCCTCCGGAGTCCCTGTCCCCCGAGTCCCCATCCCCAGAGTCCCCATCCCCGGAGTCCCTGTCCTCTTGGAGTCTCTGTCCCCCAAGTCCCTGTCCCCCCAGAGTCCCTGTCCGGCGGAGTCCCTATCCCTGGCCTCTGGCCACCAGGGGACATCTGTTGTCCTTTTCACCTTGGGCTCATTTCCCTCCAGACTGGGGGCTCAGACCCTCTGCCTGAGTCCTGATCTCAGATCCTGTAAGATGAAAGTTTGGAACCTGACCCTGCTGTTTCTTCGTAGGGGCAGAACTGTGGACTCTGAGCCCCTGGAACTCTGCTTGATGAATAAGGCCCAACACCCAAGGAAAGCACGCTTGTACTTAATGTTTTTATTCACTTAACAGAAACATTCACTTATCAGATTTCACTGAAGTGCAATTTACAGAACTCAGAGGCATATTAACATATGTAAATTCATATTTTAAGGTTTGGATTTTTTTTTACAAATATTACAAATGTACATCGATCGTTACAGTATTGCCATTCAGTCATGCTTTTCATGTACATACTTGTATTTAAGAATTACTATTTATTAAGTTCATTTTGCTTAAAAAATGCTGAAAATTAACTGGGCACTGCTGGGAAAGTGTTTTTCCTTTTTTACTGATGCGTGTGCTGCGGGGTGGTAGAAACCTAGTGCCTGTGTGACACAGGGCCCTCGAGTCCAGGTTGTCTGTCTTTGGAGGGTATTTCTCCCCCGGCTTCCTTTCGCACATGAGTTGGGAACCAGGTGTTTCTTTCTCCAGGGCCGGTGCTGCCTGCACATCCCTGCAGCAGTGATACAATTTGGTCTACATGTTCAGAGCTGTGGTGTCAGTGTCCCTTTTGGTGAACAGGCTCCAGGGGTCTGAAGAGACTGAACACAAAATCACGGGAACATGCCAGGGGCCGCCTAGTCCTGAGCAAAGACCTGAAACAGTCAACGAAGTGGGGCTCAGGGCAGACATGCCCCCGAGACCTGATACTCAGTGGTACCAGGATGGGGGGTCAGGCAAGAGAAAGGGGGGAGGTCGAGGAGGGAGCGAGCATGAGAAAGAAGAGGCAGCCAGAGGCAGTGGTTGCCTCTGCCTCTTATTTCTGCCTACCCCCACACGCCACCTGCACCCTTCATTTGATCTGATTCAGTTTGTGGGGGGATCTTAGCAGGAGCTGGAGCATCCCACATTCCCAGAACCCACCGTGCAGCAGCTGGGGGTGAGTTGGGACCAGGCAGGGGGTGGGCAGGGGCCCTCAGGGGCCCTCCAGAGTCAGAGCTTCCTCCCCACAGCCCACCCCCTGCAGGGACTTTGGGGCCAGGGAGTATGTGGGACGATGGGGAGGAGCTCAGGCTCACCTGGCCGCTGAGGGGTGGTCCATAAACAGACTTTCCTGACTTCCCTTTGGTCTCATCAGAAAGTGCTATTTGTTGTATTTTGGGGCCAGTTAGATGATTTCATTGGAATGGCTTCTTAAAAAATGGGTATAGAAGTTTCTCTAAATTAAAAATGTCTAAGTTTCAAATGTCTTTTTAATTTCTTTAAACAAGATACTATAGACACATCTCGAAATTTTTAATCTAAAAATAGGATTTCATCAAAATACTCTATTCTATTCTGGGCATTGATATACCTTGTATTTACTATTTATGGCTCTCCAGACATGATAAAACATTATACTGAAACAAAAAAAGGAAAGATAAAACGCATTTAACTTTACCGGTAAGAACAGAATACTGTGAAAAAGGAATCATGTGGGAAAATATGAGCTGCGCCTGCTTGAAAAGCTCGTCGATAGTTCTGAGGAACAGTGGATGTTAAGACACCGTAGCCTCCAGCCATGAACAGACTCAGAGAGGAGCAAAAGGCAACAGCAGTCATAGACCTGCATATCCTTTGCTTGGTAAAAACAAAACACAAATCTTGAATCGAGCAACTCGCTGTCACATGTGCGACCTGCTGCCCCCTCCCAATTCTGTAGGTGGGTCCCGCCAAGATGCTCTGCACACGGAGCCCCAGGCCTTCCCCCATGGAGCCGTGTGCGCTCGGGAGGGAGGTGGACGCCATGGGGCGGGTGGATGTGACCCAGCAGCGCCAGTGTGAGTGCAGAGGCATAGATGGTGCTCTGGCAGGTTCTGCGGGCGGCGGACGGTGGGCCCTTTCAATGGCTTTGTCCTGCTTTCAGGGGAACTTAAGTTTTCTTCTCACAGAGACCACAGGTGGGGTCCAGGAGGTGTCAGGCTCTGCTTGACTCAAATTCCCCAGGTTTTTTTTCCTGCCTAAGCAGGGCCAGGCTCCTGGGGCTGGAGAGGAGGGAGAGGCACCTCTGGGCTCCAGGATGACCTGAGCTGGGCCCTCCCATCACCCCAGACCCCCTCCTTGAGCTTTCAGTCGTCCCAGCTCCTGCCCCTGCTTGCCCTCCTGTGCCAGGAGCCCCGGGGCCCTTCTCTGTTTCCTGCTTACTCACGGCAAAGTGCCAGGCCCTGAGCCCTGGCTTTCTGCTGCCCTTGGACCCTTGTCTTGCTGCAGACGGGCCCTGCAGACTCCTTGTCCACCTCCCCTGCCTAGAGGCACCCTCCTGACACGACAGACTGGCCCCAGGCTGGTGCTCACGGGCACTGGTGTCAGGTGCGAGTCTCCTCCAGGAGAAGCTGTTTACATATCAGTTGGGGTAGTTTGTGGAAACCCAGTGCCTCAGACAAATGTGAACATGCAGCCCTGACCCAGGCCCTGGGGGAGGCTCATGATGGGTGGGTGGGCGCCTTCTGAGCCCCTAAGCAGGTACTTTGGGCAGTGCCCTCACCTCATTTGTGGGTTGACACCCCCCCACCCCCCGCATCATCCCTGTCATTTGCTCCCTGTGCCTGGAGCTCCTTCGTATGAAGCGTGGCCGGTGTCCCCAAGGATCAGCTCAGGGCGCTGTGAGCTGGGGTTCTGCTCAGAGCTAGGACCAGGCTGTGCCTCCAGCCTCGAGAGCAGGGCTCCAACTCAGGCTCCAGAGTCAGAGTCACAACCGGCCCAAGGCCTCTGGCTGAGCTTTGTTCGGTGAGATGTCGGAGGATCAGAGACTTATATCAACTGGCCTTGAACGTTTGCATCTCTTTTGAAACTTTATCTTGGAAGAGTTGTCCACTGCTGTGCCAGTCTTCTCTTCTCAAAGAACTAGAGTGCTGAGTTTGACTTTATATTAAATCCTAGGAGAAGCAAGTCTCCTTCCAGACTTGGGACAAATACCGGCAGCTCGCTTTGTCTCGCTTTTGCCCCGTTGTTGGTGGGATCTGTGAGTGCAACGCTGTGCTTGCATTTCTCAGGTTAAGTGAGGAGCTCGGGCTGCTATGGAGCTTTGCTGTTTCTATTTTGCACCACGAATGCCAGATCTTTTAACTGGAGTAACTAGGGGCTGGTTGACCAGCATGATGGAGCCAGACGTGAGTCCTCAGTGGTGAGAGGTGTACGATGGGCTGAGGGTGTCCTGGGTGTCTCCCCACTGCGTGGAGCGGGCTCAGGTTCCTGCCCCCTCAATCCCGGGTGCCCCAGGTGCACGGGGCGGGGGAACCAGAAGTGGCAGAACCCTGCCTGCTGCACTGCTGCAGCTGCTTGAGTGAAGGTTTTGTCGTTCAGGACGGAGATCGGAGAGCCAAGATCGGGGACCAAGATCTGGCAGGTTCCGTGTGCTCTGGGCTTGCTTTCTAATAAAGCTCAGTCACAAGGGCAGGACTCAGTCTGGGACAAGACGACCCAGAGTGGCTCAGACCTCATCTGCGCTGTTGAGTAGTCATCTGCCAGGGACGCAGCCATGGGAGTGATGGTGTGGGGCCCTTGTCACTGGATGTCCGCAGGTGGGTTCCTCAGGCCCTTGATCGTGGCCCTGGTGCTTTGGGAACTGACCCTTTGCTCTGTGAGAATGGTTCACTCTCTGGTCCTGTTTTGGGGCTCCTTAATATCATGCATCTCGAGTCCTTTTGAAAGGAAGTGGAATAAAAACGGAAACCGATGAACGTGACAGCTCGTGCTTTCTGGCTTCTTTGGGGAGGAGCCCATGGCTTTTCTCTTCACTTGTGGCTTACCCTGAAGTCCCACAAGCGTGCTGTGGGAGCCCCTTGCTCGGGAGGTGTGCGGCGGGGTTGGGGCGCTGGGTGGGCCTGGCTGCTTCTCACCAGCTGCACCTCGGCACTTTTCAAGGCAGCACTTGGCACCTCTGGCCTGAATGGAAGCTCCCTTGGACACATGGGGAAGGGAGACAGGGCGATCTGTGCTGGAAGCGGGGTGTGGTGGGCGACCTCGGTCCTGGCCTCCTGGGAGCGGCCGTCAGAGAAGCACCACGCCCCTAACTCAAGGCAAGTTGCTCACCCAAGCTTGGACACGCGTGTTTCTGGAAACCAGAGGAAAGAGAACGCTTGGTGCAGGTCAGCACCGTGGGGGTGCCTGCCGCACGCAGCGTGCCCCGCCGGCCTCACAGTGCTAGCAGAAATTGGTCTTGCTCAGGTGGCTTCCTCACCCACGTGCCCAGGCCGGCCTTCTGGAATGCTCTGCACAGCTGCTGTTTGACGGCCTGGTAGGTGCGCGCCCCCAGCTTGGCCTCACAGTACATGGATGGCATGTCCCCATGCCGTGGGATCCGCGTGCTCAGCTGTGGAACAGAGCGAGAGGG
This sequence comes from Tragelaphus eurycerus, assembly GCA_935064755.1. Lineage (NCBI taxonomy): Eukaryota > Metazoa > Chordata > Mammalia > Artiodactyla > Bovidae > Tragelaphus > Tragelaphus eurycerus. The sequence goes on along the minus strand of CAKXYN010000202.1, from coordinate 523,780 downwards.
GCCATAAGCCCGCCGGGAGTGGCCTGGCCAGCGGGGGCCGTAGTGGGGGCTCCAGCTGCTCGCTGGCTGGTCCGCAGCCCTGATACTCACTGCCATGTAACTGAGGGGACCTAACCTTGGCGCATCTGTCTCTTTCTGTCTAAACCAGAACCACACTGACTCTGAAGTCCCCGTAGACTTTTCACAGGCTGGGCGGCCACAGCCGTTCACCACTGAGCCCCTTTCCATCTGTTTCTGGGGCCACAGGAGAGCCTGCTGCGGGTGGGGGACCTGCTTGGAGGGGCCACATCCAGGGTCCCTGGAGGAACAGTTGGCGTGTTTGCGGTCACCTGGCCCCACCTGTGCCCCCCGCCACCCCCTGCCCTCAGACCCTGGGAGGGAGCAGCCCTCACCTTGCCATAGAGCCGTGCCCAGCGCGCCGAGAGCCTGTGCTTGCAGAGCCGAGAGGAGTGGCCACAGCTCCGCCTCCCGGTGGTGGCGTCGATGACCTCCACATCTGCTGTGCCCACCACCCAGTTCACGCTGAAGTGGGGCGCCTTCCCGGGCTGTCGTGCTTCTGCCTGACTCACTCCTGCCAAGAGAGGCCAGGTACTGGGTGTGAGCGCTGCCCGCCCAGCGGTGACCAGGGCTGAGGGAGGGGCGGGCGGCCACTGTCACTGGGCTCGGGCGCACTCAGGGCGTTGGAGGCAAGGCTGTCCAATGAGGACACAGCCCATGTGTCCCCTCTCTGGATGTTTGTCCTGTGGACAGGGGAATGGATGGAGTCATGGGAAGGCTGCCTGAGAACATGTGTTCATGGGTCGCCTGCTGCGTGCCAGCTTCCCATGGGGTGGATGCCAGGGTCACGGACACAAGATGGAGTAAAAAGAAGCGAGGCCTGAGGGTGCAGGGCCAATGGCATGGCGAGGTGACCAGAGGGCCCAGTGTGTACTGGAAACTGGCCTCTGTTTGCATTTTAGGACGGCAGAGCATTAAACCGGTTCCTTCTAAGCCCAGGGGCTGCTGCAGATTCTAAATCACAGAGGACGGTGGCCTCGAGGAAGGGCACTGACCCTGGTCCCTCGGCCACGTGCTCTCCACGCCCTTCCACTCTGTGTGCAGCCAACATGGCCAGTCCCTGGGTCCTGCTGAGGTCACACAGGAGTGGGCAGAGGACACGCTTGGCCTCGTATTCGTGGTCCTGACGCTGCAGGGTGTTCAGTCCAGCTCCTCCCCACCCCCACCCCCTTGGCCCTCCCGACACCTGGATCCAGCCATGGGGCACCCCTCCTGTCCACACGCTGCCCCTCTGCAGCCTGCTGCTCCCGAGCGGATGGCTGGATGGCTGGACAGTGGACGGGACCACTTTAGTTCCCAGAGCAGCAGCGCCCAGTGCTGGAAGTCACTGCACTGCAGACCCAGCCCCTGTGTGTGCCAACCCCCCAGGAGAGCCACCCTCAGGCTGTTGGTGGCCATCACCTGCCTGGGCTCCGGCCTGGGGACCCCTGGGCACAGCTTTGGGTCAGACTTTCAGGCACCATTCATGGTGGGGAGGCGTGTGAGGGGACCCCGTCCACCACAGGGCAGCCCAAGGTCACAGCGAGGAAAGCTGGGCCATGGTCCTAGATGGCCCCTGCGACCTCTGTCCCATGGCCTCCCTGCACTTTGCCGAGGCCCCTCTCTGGCCCTGGTATCTGAGGGGGCTCCCTAATTCTGGCAGAGGGTTGCAGGTCTTAGGAACAGGGTCTCGTGCGTAAGAAGCCTAGGTCTCTGAGCACCAGGCAGTCCCAGCCCCTATGCTCTCCTGCCCTGTCTGAGCTCTGGGGTCCGAGATGCTGTCCTTGGCCAGGGACCACTGTGGGGGCGGGGGGACCAGGGGTGGGAGGTGCCTCCTCTGGGGAGCTGGCCTGGCCTGTGGGTGTCCTCACAGCTTAGCGCTTTCTGTTTTCACCACCACCCTGCAGGTACCACCAGTGCCCCTCAGCTCCTAAGTGAAAAATTTCAGAGTCCCAGGCGCTCCTAGGCTGACTCTCACCACAGCCCTCCACTGTCTCTGTCTCCTCTTTCTGAGGATCTCGTCCAAGCCCAAGCCCTGGACCAGCTGGTCCCTGTGGGTCTACATGCGTCTGCCTGGCCCCACTGCAGGGGAGGAGCACGGGGAGCACAGAAACGCCCCTCTTCTACCTTCCCGGGGCCACCGGTCAGGACAGGCTCTTCGGGTCACCCCCACGGACGTCAGAGCTAGGCGGCTGCCAGGGCACAGCCATGTGACTCCTGGTCCTCAGGACCCTGGGCTGTGCCCCCTCCCAGGGTGGGGGTGCTGGGGGGACACTTGGGAACTCGCTCCTGGGTCAGGTCGGGGTGGCTGGTGGCCCTGGGTCCCCTCCGCCGTTGGACACGCGTGCTCACTGCCTGTGCTTGTGTGGCCCCGCAGACATGGCCCTGACAGTAACACCGCGCATGCGGGGAGTCCACCCTGACTGTCACCGGTGCCTTCATCTGCCCATCTGAAGTACCGGGTACCGGGCGCTGGGTCTTAAGCAGCTGTGGGCCCGACCTGGAAAGCCTGCCCTGGGGCCCAGGGCTTGATACAAGGGTGTGTGTCTGAGGATGGCCTCCTTACCGCTGAGCAGGGGCCGGTTGTGCCGGTAGGAGGCAGGCAGCTGGCCTACGTCCTGGGTCCGGTGGCTCATGACGCGGGAGAGGTGGCCGGTGTGGCGCAGGCTGCCCACCACGATGCTGTGCAGGTACACGGGCTCGATGAAGTGGCAGAGCAGTGCACCCTGCAGGCCCAGCACATTCCACCTGGGGGGAGATGGGGGTCAGGCCCTGGGTGCCTGGCCCTGGGGGATCTGGCAGTGGGTGGGGCCTGCTCCAGTGACCCAATGAGTTTGCTGGGCTCTGGGCTGCTTTGACTTCAGGGGCCCTGAGCAGAGCATGGGGCTCCGAAATGAAAGCTGCTCTGGGTGCGTGTTGGCTTCTGTCAGACAGGGCCCTTGTCAGACTTTCCCCTAAATTTAGGTGGAACAAGATTCCACATATGTGTTATTTAAGGCAGGATGCTGTGATTTCCATTCTAAATAATGTGCTTAAAATCCAGCCTCCATCCGCTACACAAGCATCACGCAGCTAATTTCTTACATCATTGTTCTTTTCATTAATTAACATTTCTCTACGGTTAGGGTGATTACTGTGGGGCCTTCACGCCACACATTTCCTTTCATGATTAATAAGGAGTCATTATATTTGCCTTTCCCGAAGCAGTCAATTAACATGGAATTCTTTCCATTAATTACCGAACGCTCAAACCAGCAGGCCTACCTGGAGAGCAGTCTGCTCTGGGAACCTGTGACACCAATTGCCTTAAAAAGTTCTCTTTAAATTTTATTCCAAAAACACAAGCAATTTAGCTGGCGATATTAATTTGCCTCAGAAGCATCGAGGTGAATGAGAAACATCTTTTAATCTCATGCAAGAAAAGGCAGCCATCTGGCTGGCGTGGATGGAGGCGCATCCCCCCTCCATAAGTGCGGGTCATTAAAGTAATGTGCTCACCCACATAAAACTCAAGTGGAATATAAAAGGTAATATTTACACACAAACAGTTTAGTCTCCACAATTTAAACAGTCATTGGTTTTATGAAACGTTTACTTTAGCCTATCAGATTTGCATAACTTCACTTAAAAAAATGATTGTGGTCATTTCTCTGAGTCACATCCTGTCTCCTTGAAAGGAGTGGAGGGCTGTCCTTGGGGTTTGGTGGGCGATTTTCCCAGAGAGGTGGCGTCTGAAAGGTATGAAGAAGAGGACATTGCTGGAGGCATGAGATGCTGCAGGGTGGACATCCCCCTGGATAACAATGCCCTTTCTCAAATGCTCAAGGTCAGCATTCCAGAGGCTGTCCGTGGACTGGCTTGGAACAAAACTGTATCTGAATGGTTCTGGCTGTGGGACTGTCTAAAGACAAACAAGTTCTGTATCTGGCTTCCTCCTAATCACCTTCGCAGTAGAGATGATCAGCTTCCTCCTGGCCTGGCTGTAGGAGTTTAATTGTCCAGCCAATGCTGTCGATAAAGCCAAAGTCACCCTGAATACAAACTGGAGAGTTTTCAGTTTTCTGCAGGGAATGGGAGAATGCCTTTCCTCTAGTTCAAGCAGTGATACCACCACGGTATTGACAGAGAAGAAAGTTCTAGATCTGGTTTCAGTGTAGATAATCCTAAAGAAATACATTTGTGTCTGTCTGTCAGTCACTGAAACGCCAACGATACCTGAGGGGGTGATTCTGGGAAGCTGGCCTCTTTAATGAGGGATACACTCTCTGTGCCTGGAGGACCCGTGGGACTGCCCAGGCGGCCCCAGCCCAGACTGCCCTGCCTGCACTCAGAGGGAGGGACCCCCATGGCCTGAGATCTCAACACAGAAGTCCCTGGACAGCAGCTGTAACTACTTGCAGTTCATTTTTATGGAGAAAGTTTTAATCTGTTCATTTAAAGACATATTGCAATCGATAATCAAGTTTAGGTGCTTAAAATTAGAAACCATATCTAAAGGAACATTAGTTCCAGAAGATTTAGACTTTTATAAGCCTCTGGACTCTGAGAGACAAGAGCTAAAGACCCCCAAAACCCGTTCCCCATCCTTTCAAGAGGTGGCGTTTCGGCATTCGTCTGTGATGGAGGATCGCTTCTCATAGCCAGGCCAGAAAGACAAGCCATGTCTGTGAGAACTGTTGATGCCCCACACCATGCTGGCCTCATAGCGAGTTTCACTCTCTGTCCCCTGATGTTTGAGGTCCTAGAGACGGTGAATCTTCAATTCTGCATCATCTGTCTACTTCACTTTCTAGGGGTCAGTCAGAGGCCCAGTGCTCTTGGGGTAGCAGGAGGACTCCCTCATGCTGGAAACAGCTGCTTTTCCCTCTTGATGAGGGGTGAGAACATCACAAAGGAGGGCGCATTTTCTTCTGACAGAGGAGCCAGCTGATTCTACGGGCACTTCTCTTTGCTGCAGAAATCAGTGCTTTGGTTTATGCAGTTGGGCCAGGGTGGTCGGTCGCTCCAGGGCAGTAAGCAGCCCTGTTTCTCCTGCAGCCTGTTGGTCATTTGCCTGAAGATTCTAGATCCCTGTTTACAGGGGCTCAGGTTTTATCTGTTGTGTAGCCCAGGAAGCCACAGGGGCACTGAGTGTACCTGGGCCACCTCTGTGTGCAGGGTCAGGGTCCAGGGCCTGAGGTCTCCGCTGCCCGGCTCCCCAAGTCCCTGAGTGTCTGCCTCTCTGAGCCTCAGCTGCCCCTCTGACAGCTCTGCCTCACTCTCCAGGGAGGTGGGGGATGTGGGCAGAGTCCGGGACTGCAGGGTGCACCTCAGTACCAGACTAGGCCCCCTTCGGGACCACAGTCCTCGTCCCCCTCCCCACACCAGGGCAGCTCTTGCATGAGGAGAGGGGCTGTTACCTGGCAATCTTGTCTGTGCAGGACATGGTGACCAGCTGCTCGCCCAGCAGGACGCCATCCCAGGTCTGCACTGTGCCCGGGCCACGCACAGGCACCGTCCCCTCCCCAGACTCGATCTTTGTGCGCAGGTGCCCCTGGAACTTCTTGGCCAGGTGCTTGCTGCTGCTCACTAGGAGATGAGAGCCGTGTAAGATTGGAGGGGTGGGTGGGAAGGGGGCCTCACTAGGAGACAAGAGCCACATAAGACAGGGGTGGGGGGCCGCGTAAGATGGGTTGGGGGTACTGGGTAGCACCTCTGGGCGGGACGGGCTCATATAGACGTGGAGGAGCTGGGACATGACTCCGCCCTGGTCCAGCTCGGCCGGCGTCACACCACAATTTGGACACTGACCATCAGAGGCTCTGCAGCCGTCTGGTCTCTGAACACTGAGCACAGGCGGGCTAGAGGAGGAGCCGCATGTACAGCATCCACATCTGGGCTCCTTCTCACCTCTTGAGAAGTTCTTTTCACATTTGTGGCCATTCAGAAACCACACTTAGTTTCCAGGCAGCGGGCTGCAAACCCAGTCTAAATCTGAGTCCTGGCTCTATGGTCTCCCAGCTGTGTAGCCTTGGAAAAGCTACTTAAGACCACTGTGATAGTTACTTCATCCAAAAATAGGGACAGTGGGGTTATCTCTGTCCTAGGTTGAGGGACTGAGATGGGATCTGGGAGCCCAGAGCTGCTCCCAAGGGTCCAGTGGGGGGATGTCTCTACACCAGAAGTGACACCAGCAGGTGGGGTACTGCCTTGTCACTGTTCCCCATCTTTCCTCTCCAGAGCCCCCACATCCACACACACCACAGTTACATGAAGCACTGGCTTGAACAAGACATATTAACTTTACTACTTTGTCTTTTTAAAAAATTTATGTATACTTAGTCTGTATTATATTGTATTATAGAAATGCTTAACTGCTTTGCATGCAAATTATATGTAAATATCATAGTGATATCAGCACTGATACACACATGATGACATGGATGGCTTCTTTACAAGGTTTCTATATAAGTTTGGAATTCATGAAAATGCATTACTCTTTTGCATATCTCACTGAAGGTACCAAACAATAGATGACATTTGAGTTTACATGGGCACCTTCTCTTACAGATCTCAGATAATTCTTGGCATATGTTCTCATGGTTTCTAAGAACTGAAGTTCCTTTCCAATGTATTAGTAGCACCCAGGGGCCATCTCTGGGGAAGAAAGTCATTGCACTACTCAAAGAGGTTTCAGGTTGTGACTGACTGTGCTACCAACCAGGTCCTTGGCAATGTGAGGTCCAGTTTGGACTGGCCTCTGAGTCTTCTCTGGAAGGGAGAAACAAGCTGAGAGGCTGAGCCTGGGGATGCCTGGCTCTCCCCTGGCTAGAGCCTGAATCTCTTCTTTGCCGTTTTACATGGCACTAGGACTCACGCCCAAGGTCAGGGCGGCGGCTGAGAGGAGCTACCCCACGCCCTGAGGTCAGGAGCGGCCGAGATGAGCTACTGTACGCCTGAGGTCTGGTGTGGCTGAGAGGAGAAACCCCATGCCCTGAGGTCAGAGGAGGCAGCCGAGAGGAGCAACCCCACGCCCAAGGAGCTGTGGCTGCATGGGAGCAGGAGGGCCGAGAGGAGCTACTCCACGTTCAAGGTCAGGAGGGGCGGCCATGAGGAGATAACCCTCGTCCAAGGTAAGGAGCAGCGGCTGCGCTTTGCTGGAGCAGCCATGAAGAGATAACCCATGTCCAAAGTAAGAGAAACCCAAGTAAGAAGGTAGGTGTTGCACGAGGGCATCAGAGGGCAGACACACTGAAACTATAATCACAGAAAATTAGTCAATCTGATCACACGGACCACAGCCTTGTCTAACTCAGTGAAACTAAGCCATGCCATGTGGGGCCACCCAGGATGGGTAGGTCATGGTGGAGAGGTCTGACAGAATGTGGTCCACTGGAGAAGGGAATGGCAAACCACTTCAGTATTCTTGCCTTGAGAACCCCATGAACAGTATGAAAAGGCAAAATGATAGGATACTGAAAGGGGAACTCCCTGGGTCGGTGTTACTGGAGATGTTACTCCAATATGTTACTGGAGATCAGTGAAGAAATAACTCCAGAAAGAATGAAGAGATGGAGCCAAAGCAAAAACAATACCCAGTTGTGGATGTGACTGGTGATAGAAGCAAGGTCCGATGCTGTAAAGAGCAATATTGCATAGGAACCTGGAATATGAGGTCTATGAATCAAGGCAAATTGGAAGTGGTCAAACAGGAGATGGCAAGAGTGAACATCGACATTCTAGGAATCAGCGAACTAAAATGGACTGGAATGGGTGAATTTAACTCAGATGACCATTATATCTACTACTGTGGGCAGGAATCCCTTAGAAGAAATGGAGTAGCCATCATGGTCAACAAAAGAGTCCAAAATGCAGTACTCGGATGCAATCTCAAAAATGACAGAATGATCTCTGTTAGTTTTCAAGGCAAACCATTCAATATCACAGTAACCCAAGTCTATGCCCCAACCAGCAACACTGAAGAAGCTGAATGGTTCTATGAAGACCTACAAGACCTTGTAGAACTAACACCCTAAAAAGATGTCCTTTTCATTAAAGGGGACTGGAATGCAAAAGTAGGAAGTCAAGAAACACTTGGAGTAACAGGCAAATTTGGCCTTGGAGTACAGAATGAAGCAGGGCAAAGGCTAATAGAGTTTTGCCAAGAGAATGCACTGGTCATAGCAAACACCCTCTTCCAACAACACAAGAGAAGGCTCTACACATGGACATCACCAGATGTCCAACACCGTAATCAGATTGATTATATTCTTTGCAGCCAAAGATGAAGAAGCTCTATACAGTCAGCAAAAACAAGACTGGGAGCTAACTGTGGCTCATATCATGAACTCCTTATTGCCAAATTCAGACTTAAATTGAAGAAAGTAGGGAAAACCACTAGACCATTCAGGTATGACCTAAATCAAATTCCTTATGATTATACAGTGGAAGTGAGAAATAGATTTAAGGGACTAGATCTGATAGACAGAGTGCCTGATGAACTATGGAATGAGGTTCGTGACATTGTACAGGAGACAGGGATCAAGACCATCCCCATGGAAAAGAAATGCAAAAAAGCAAAATGGCTGTCTGAGGAGGCCTTACAAATAGCTGTGAAAAGAAGAGAAGTGAAAAGCTAAAGAGAAAAGGAAAGATATAAGCATCTGAATGCAGAGTTCCAAAGAATAGCAAGGAGAGATAAGAAAGCCTTCCTCAGCGATCAATGCAAAGAAATAGAGGAAAACAACAGAATGGGAAAGACTAGAGATCTCTTCAAGAAAATTAGAGATACCAAGGGAACATTTCATGCAAAGATGGGCTCGATAAAGGACAGAAATGGTATGGACATAACAAGAGCAGAAGATATTAAGAAGAGGTGGCAAGAATATACAGGAGAACTGTACAAAAAAGATCTTCACGACCCAGATAATCACGATGGTGTGATCACTCACCTAGAGCCAGACATCCTGGAAAATGAAATCAAGTGGGCCTTAGAAAGCATCACTACCAACAAAGCTAGTGAAGGTGATGGAATTCCAGTTGAGCTATTTCAAATCCTGAAAGATGATGCTGTGAAAGTGCTGCACTCAATATACCAGCAAACTTGGAAAACTCAGCAGTGGCCACAGGGCTGGAAAAGGTCAGTTTTCATTCCAATCACAAAGAGGGACAATGCAAAAGAATGCTCAAACTACTGCACAATTGCACTCATCTCACACACTAATAAAGTAATGCTCAAAATTCTCCAAGCCAGGCTTCAGCAATATGTGAACCGTGAACTTCCTGATGTTCAAGCTGGTTTTAGAAAAGGCAGAGGAACCAGAGATCAAATTGCCAACATCTTCTGGATCATGGAAAAAGCAAGAGAGTTCCAGAAAAACATCTATTTCTGCCTTATTGACTACGCCAAAGCCTTTGACTGTGTGGATCACAATAAACTGTGGAAAATTCTGAAAGAGATAGGAATACCAGACCACCTGACCTGCCTCCTCAGAAATCTGTACCCAGGTCAGGAAGCAAGAATTAGAACTGGACATGGAACAACAGACTGGTTCCAAATAGGAAAAGGAGTACATCAAGGCTGTATATTGTTACCCTGCTTATTTAACTGATACACAGAGTACATCATGAGAAATGCTGGGCTAGAGGAAGCACAAGCTGGAGTCAAGATTGCCGGGAGAAATATCAATAACCTCAGATATGCAGATAACACCACCCTTATGGCAGAAAGTGAAGAGGAACTAAAAAGCCTCTTGAAAGTGAAAGAGGAGAGTGAAAAAGTTGACTTAAAGCTCAACATTCAGAAAACGTTGACCATGGCATCTGGTCCCATCACTTCATGGGAAATAGATGGGGAAACAGTGTCAGACCTTATTTTTGGGGCTCCAAAATCACTGCAGATGATGATTGCAGCCAAGAAATTAAAAGACGCTTACTCCTTGGAAGCAAAGTTATGGCCAACCTAGACACCATATTCAAAAGCAGAGACATTTGCCAACAAAGGTCCATCTAGTCAAGGCTATGGTTTTTACACTGGTTAAGTGTGGATGTGAGAGTTGGACTGTGAAGAAAGCTGAGTGCGGAAGAACTGATGCTTTTGAACTGTGGTGTTGGAGAAGACTCTTTAGAGTCTCCTGGACTGCAAGGAGATCCAACCAGTCCATCCTAAAGGAGACCAATCCTGGGTGTTCATTGGAAGGATTGATGCTGAAGTTGAAACTCCAATACTTTGGCCACCTCGTGGGAAGAGATGACGCATTGGAAAAGACTCTGATGCTGGGAGGGAATGAGGGCAGAAGGAGAAGGGGACGACAGAGGATGCGATAGCTGGATGGCATCACTGACTCGATGGACATGAGTCTGAGAGAACTCTGGGAGTTGGTGATGGACAGGGAGGCCTGGCGCGATTCATGGGGTTGCAGAGTCGGACACGACTGAGCGACTGAACTGAACTGAGGGCTCAAGTGACAGTGATGACGCTGGTGATGCTGGTGATGGAGCCCGCTTACTCACGCTCGGCCGCCCGCTCGTGGGGTGAGTGCAGGCGCGCGTCTCCGCAGGGCGAGGCACTCAGGTACAGGTGAAACAGGACTCCATCCCGCAGCCGGAAGCCGCCCTCCTTCAGCCTCTCGAAGATGGAACGCTCACTGTCCTCGCGCCGCTTGCTGTAGACGGGCGGGTGCTCAGCCATGGCCCTGGGCTGGGTCCCCAGGCTCGGCTCATAGCCGCCCCCGCACCTTGCGCGTGTCTTCCCCCGCGTGGAGCCCCCTGGGTCTGGCCCCCACGGTCCTCCCCACCCTGCGTCCTCGGGCCGTGATCCTGATTGCGTGTCTGTGCTAGGGGTCACGGGGCCCCGCGTTCCCTAGGGGACGGTCTACACTGTACCAGGTTCTGTGTCAGATAGGGAATGGGGACAGAGAGGCGCGGCCCCCCAGGAACTCTGTACGTGGACCCCTCCGGCCACCCGCACAGGGGAGCCCCCTTCACAGAAGAGCCTACCCTCCGCACCGAGGAGCCTCCCCGGAACGGAGGAGCTCCCCACCCCCGCACGGAGGAGCCCGGCTGCGGCCCTCCAGCCCCCCCCCCCGCCCCCCCCCCCCCCCCCCCCCCTCACCGCCCCCTTCCTCCGGATCCAGCTGTTTCACAGGTCTTGTCCCGTTGCTGATTCCTCACACAGGCGGAGCCTAGGAACCCCTGGTGTCCCAACAGCCTCTCTGCCTCCTGACTCTACAACTCTACGCCAGGCCCCCAGCCACAGTTCCCCAGAACCTTGGGGCAAACACGCATCCTGGCTTTCTGCAGCCATTGCTGGTCCCCTCCCCACGACTCCCCAGAGCAGGGGCCCGGGTGTCCATTCCCCCTGTTCCCAGCCTGCAGCTGGGAGCCAGCGCACAGCCAGGCCCGGGCAATGGTGACACACCCAGAGTCAGGGGTGTTTGGAAACATTTCTGACCTGGACACTCAGGGCAGAAACCCCTCCCCACGTTAGGTGAGATTTCCAGCTCTCTTCCCCACATTGAGCCCAGCCCGACCCACCGCGGGCCTGAAACTGAGGAGAAGCTGCAGATCAGGGGCTCAGATAAAACTTCCCAGAATGTATGAAGGCCTTGCTCCCTGTGCGTCTGCTCAGTACCCCTGGGCCTGTCCCTGCTCTGTGCGGCTGCTGGGACCCTGTGTTAGAGGGTGTGGGGGACACCAGACCTGGCCGAGATGCCCACTGTGCTCGGGGCCACCGAGAGTCTGCCCCTGCCTAGGGGGTCCTCAAGCGAGATGCCCCTGGGACAGCCCAGTGAAGAGCCACATGCTTTTGGGGCATGGCCGCTGGCAGGTGCAGGGCTGGCCAGGACCAAGGGGACACCAGGACAGGGGATGCCAGGACAGAGGGACACAGGTGCAGGCCTCGTGCTCACCTCAGGTGCAGCTCCAGCTGTGCGTATAGGAAGTGGACCAGCGCCCGCCTGGCCAGGATCTCCGCATGGCAGTCGTTGACCACCAGCCCCTGGTCGTTGATGTGTTCGCCGCTGATGCACTTCGTCCCCGAGGACAGGACGACCACCTGGGCTTGCCTGGCATCCAGGCCTGGGGAACAGAGGAGGCATCAGAGCCCACGGCCACTGCCCTCCCTGCCGGCACTGAGTTTGCTCTCCCCATCTGTCCCCACCCGTCCCCCCAACCTGAGTCTCAAGTTTGTCTATAAATAGACAGCCAGCTGGCCAGCGGAAGGTGCTGGGGAACCTGGGAACCCTGCCGCCACCTGGCCCTTGGCCAAGGATCACCCCCTAACTGGAAGACTCCCTGAGGGTGGGCCTGATGCCCGTGTGTCCCCTCTGCTTCTGTCCAGGGCTATGCAAGCTGCTTCCTAGCCAAGCTTTCGGGTCTATGGGGAGCTCTGAGGGATATTGTTATGTAAGTAAGGAAAGCAGCTCCTGCTGCTGGGGCTCCAGAGCCCTAAACCCTGGGGCATGGGGGTGGGGTCACAAAGCACTGCGGAACAGGAGACAGGACTGTGAGACCACCTTGAGCCAACCCGACCTGTGGTGAAACCGAGACCCTGATTTCCAGGTTAAATCCTGAGTCCTGGCTTTCCTGAGAGCCATGCCTCCACTCAGAGGGTACCAAGAGCTCCTCCTGGAGTGACCCTCCTCCCCCAGTACACGTATCTGAAGATCAAAAGCTCTTCAAAAGTACAGCTTTACCCAACTTGGCGCCTTAATTAGTCCCGACCCCTCAGAACATGCTTGGACCTGCAGCTGCCTTGGTGGGTGTGGGGGGCAATCGGAGCTGATGAACTCCGTGGCTTTCCTGACACATCTTCCTTTCTTCTATCCTTTTCTTTCTCTCCTCCCTCCCTCCAGCCACCGCTTTTACAAGCAGCTGTGCCCAGCGTGGACAACTGATGGTCATAATTAGGGAGAAAGTGGAATATTTTGTTGACTAAGATAAGATGGTTTAAACATCCTAAAGCTACCCCTGGCACATAGACAAACACTAGATGTTAGTGTTTTTTTCTGTTATTTGTTCACTAACAAACTTAGTGTTATGTTTCCATTAAATTTATAGACTGGAAAAAAGATGGGGATAGTTTATTGCCACCAGAGAAAATAAGGAGTTGGTTTTTCCCCCATGAAATCTTTGGGGCAGTTACATGCTGGGCTGTGGTTTGATGACCATCTACATGTGGCATCTGAATGGCTTTGATGGTAGCATCTGATTTCAGAAGAACACGGCCCAGGTTCAGTCATCTTCCCTTCTTCGTGTACTCCTGACACGTGCCGCCTTCCTGATGCAGGTGGACACAGACATTTCTGAGATGTATGCAGCCCACAGTCAGGGCTGCTGCCCATCACCTGGTTGAGCTCTGACTCGGTGGGACCTGGTGAATTCTTCTAAACTCCTGTTCGTCTGTGTGTGAGCCGGGAGTGGGCTGGGTGGTCCTCGTGTTCTTTCTTGCTCCATTTTAAGGGGAGACATTTACCATAAATAAGTCAGCACGCATGCTATGTGGGGTCAGTGGTAAATCTGTCCTGCATTTTGTGGTTTAAACTAACAGTTTAAACCCCAGATTTAAAATCAATTGTCCATCACACTCCTTGTTTCGAGGTGTCTGCCCCTTGGAATGTCAATGTGCCCTGTGTCTCCATGGAGATGTTTTGTCAACTAAACTATTATTATGACCGACTCCTTGGAATCCAGTTCATCATTTATCATCTTTCACTGCAGCACGGGGCTTCTGTCCAGTTCATTTGCTCCTACTCATCTCCCCTGCATGCTCCTGGGCATAAATAAAATACCCCACTTTTAATTTTACTATCGAAGCAACTGCCAGTCATTCAGGAAAAGAGGAAAGGAAAGCATTTGGTAATATGGGGACAAAGTCCTTGAATCCTGCCTCTGTGAGGCTTCTGTGAAGGTGGACATTCCTTTGTGCTCCTGGCGACAGAAAGAAGTCTGAACTGTATTTGATCTGTCAGGATCTATCGAGTGCCAATGGGAAAACAATGTTTAAGTGCCAGTTCTTCTCGAGCCAGAGTCCAGCCCAACTCTCCACCTCCTTGCTCACCTGAGCAAAATGCATGCAACAAAGCACCTCTTACATCTCTTAACATCTCATGACTCTGAAAGGTTGGCCGATGTTCCAATGCTGAGCTCATCAGCATTTCCAGTTTTCCCAGAGAAGACAGGCCTGGCCGCTGCCCAGAGGGCCTGGCATTCTGGACAGGGCTATCCTGGTCTGTGCTCTCTGCTGCCCAGCTTCAAGGAGGTGTGTTTTTTCAGGGTGGATATAAATTCCAGGCATTCATGTATGTTTAAAGCTGCATGTTAACTTAAATGGGAAAGAGTTAACTTAAACGGAAAAGAGTGAAACCAAAGCTTCTAACTTTTGCAGGCTAGGCTGGATAAAGACAGGTTTAAATATAAACTTCTAAAAATATACACTAGGGAACCCCTTTTTTGGCTCTTTCATAACCTTAGACCTAAGCAGTTGCATGGACAGATCTTCAGCACTGTGCCTTGAGTTGTGTCTGGGGCCACGTGGATGAAGGACTGGAGCCTGTGGCTGCCTCTTAGCTCTGTACACCTCCTCCCCCATCAGATGTGAAGGTCACTTGGTGACCTTGGCCTCTTGGTCTTGGTGTCTGTACTTCTTCAAATGGATAATAAAGATTCCCTCCTTTCCCACTTCTCAGGGCTGGTGCAAGTAACTGATAGGCGTATGTGCAATGCTATCAAAATTACAATTTTCATATCAACTGAGACTCATGACAAACAGCTGCTCAGAAATTGCTTCTTCGTGGGAGCATGGGCACTGTCAGAACAGAGCTTGACCCAGGGGCTCCACCAGAACACAGTCCAGATTTGGGTCCAGAGGCTCTGATCCTCCTCCATTTCCAGCCCCATGGGAAGGAGGGTTTCTAAGGGGAGTGTGGTTGGGGGCGGGGCTTGACTGCCAGGACCTGTGAGTGGAGGGCGTGGGAATGGACCTGCTTTCTAGCGCTGACCACAGAGAAAGCATGATGCTGAGTTGGGCTGAGGGCAGGCGGAGCCTGCATCCTATTTTAATTCAGGGGCTGCCCCCCTGGAGCGGATGCGTGGGGTTGAGGGACACCTGGCAGGAGGTTCATCTCCTCGCTTCGGCCTCGGGTGGTCCCTTATGGATGACTAACTCCTGCCCACTCCGCTCAAGGAGGAGCCTGCAGGGGGAAACAGGGTGGGTGGGGTGGGCACATTTCTGTTCGGGTGGGAAGTCTGTGTGCAGTGCCTACGATGACTGGACCAATATTTTACTCACAAATGTGGATGTTTAGGCAGAAATCATAACCAGGATAAAAGGGAAAACTGAAACTAAACAAAGACGCCACCGATCACAGAGGAATCACTGTGATTAGGGACCAGAGACAGGCTCAGTAATGTGCTGGTGAGTCAGAGAAACCTGAAGAGACTGGCTGGCAGTGAAACAAGAAGAGCATCCTCCGAAGAAATAGGAACCAGAGGACAAGACAGGAGTTGTGGACAATAGCTTGCAAAAATTAGAACACGGGGCAGCTGAAGAGCCGTCACATACACAGGGACTTTCCAGGAACATAGAGTAAAAGGGGGATTAACAGCAAGTCTTCCCTGGTGGCTCAGATGGTTAAGAATCTGCCTGTAATACAGGAAACCTGGGTTCGATCCCTGGGTCAGGAAGATCCCCTGGAGAAGGAAAGGGCAACCCAGTCCAGTATTCTTGCCTGGAAAATTCCAGGAACACAGAGTAAAAGGTAGATTAACAGGAAGGTGAAAGACGGGGAATTAGCTGAGAATGTTGAAAATTTGACAAAAATGTGAATGAAAGAAGGAATTTATCAAATAAATAATACAGGAAAAATTGCAAAATGAATGACTTAAATATGTCAGGGAAGGTGACTGGCTCACACCTACACAGTCTTATGAAATTACGTAGCATTCAAGTGAAAAAGACCCTGCCCTCAGGTGGCAGGGCTGGGGTAACCACTGCAAACAGATGTCAGTTAGGACATTCCTAGTCAGAGATACTGGATGAGAGAGCAGAGGAAAGCCCTGGAAAATACTCAGGGCAAGCAAGCGTGAGCTCAGACACCCCAGCTCACCCTCCCAGGAACAAGAGACCTGGGTTAAGAAGCTCCTGGAGACGTGGAGATTCAGTTTCCATCCTACGCATTTTAAAGATGTTTCTAGAGACAGAAGGAGGATGGCATGGATGCTGAGACAGTGGTCCAGGCGGGTGGTATGGGACCCCCGGTCCAGCGGGCAGAGACTCCAGCACTGGTGCACCCCCCAGGTGCGAGGGCTTGGAGGTCACGTAACCACCCCCTGACTCCAAAGTGGTTTAAGAAAGTCTAGCTGGTCGGACCAGCCTTCAATGTCACATGGTCTGAGAGGTGGGGGTCTTGAGGATGGATGTGACCCAACAGGGGAACAGGCTCTTTCCTCAGAGATGCACCCTCGCCTGCACTGAGAACCGTGAGATTCCTGCAAGTCACCTGACTTTGCCACGCGACTTACAGCATCCTGAGTGTAGATGCTGCTTAGCGGTTTCAGTCTTAAACTCATGGCAGAGGCGAGATAGAGGAGACAGACAAGGCACAGAACACAGAAGAGAGTATGAACGCCATCCCTGATGACATAAAAATCCATCCACATGCAGAGACGTCATGGGGGGAAGACAGGGTTGACACCACCAGCCCCAATTTATAAAATGGAAAGTGAAGACGCCCTATCCAATCTAACAGGGTGAAAAGCAAAGGGTTAAGTGTATATTAGAGATACAGAAATGGAAAATAAAATAGTATCCATTTTTAATAGTGTGAATCAATTGATAAGATTTAGAATAGAAAATCTTGAAACATAGAACCAGCACAGTATTTAGAGTCACAAGAGCAAAATTAAAAATGATTAAAATGTCTGCCTCCGAGTTTGCTTGGGGCCAAGGATGGAAACTTCCATTTGTAAGTTCTCTTCTCTTTGTGCTTTTCCCAGTGAATGCAGTGTTTTCATAAAGGTAAAAGCGGTGCTATTCATAAGTATATATTTCTGCCACTGTATTTTTCAGAGTGGTTACAAAACGGCATCAGTCTCACTCGTGAGATAATTGATGTGGGTGAACTGGCTTCCTGCCTAAAAATGGAGGGGATGACATGTCAGGTTTTATTTCAAAATAAACTTAATTTATAACATTATAATGTATGTTATAAAAGCTAGAAAAAGACACATCACCCCCTTTTAGAGTTTCTTAGGCATTTGCTCGGATAACTGAATTAGAATTATGATTACATTGCCCATCACCTTTCAGTAAGTGAATATTTGAAAATATTTCTATTAGTTATTTTGCAAAATATTTCCTAATCTCTTTTAAATCAATATGTTTATTAAACCTTCTCTTTATAACAGGAAAGTAAATGTCAGTAATTTATTCTTCCATGGTCATAAGTTACTAATCAGTGTAGGTTCACCATGTAAAGTCTCACATTCATGTAGTATTGCACGCATATGTGCTCAGTCATCTCATTCCTGTCCAACTCTTTGCAACCCTATGTAGCTCGCCAGACTCCTCTGTCCATGGGATTCTCCAGGCAAGAACACTGGAGTGGGTTGCCACACCCTCCTCCAGGGGAATCTTCCCAACCCAGGGATTGACCCTGTGGCTCCTGTGTTTATGCATTGGCAGATGGATTCTTTACCACTAAGCCACTGGGGAAGCCCGTTATAGTGGGTTGGCCAAAAAATTCGTTTGAGGTTTTCCATAACATTTTATGGAAAGCCCCAAATGAACATTTTGGTCAACCAATGCATTTAGTTTCTTTACCTGGATTGCCTGCTCTGGGCACGTGGATGGAGGGCTGCCTCCAGCGGCAAGGGTCTGGACTGAGGAGGGGGGCTCTTAGCCCTTAGTTTGGGACATTTTTTATTCTATCAAGGCAGAGTGACAGGGTTATCGAACACTGGTGGCTCCCATGGGGCACCTGCTCCAAATTCCACTGTGTCACTGACGGAAGAGACTTGCCTTTGACTTAGAGCATTACCCTTTAAAGTGATTCTTTCATTCCAGAGCTCTTCATATCCTGTGTCCTAGTCACCAGCTTACCCTGGGAGGAGGCATTTTCATTTCGGTTTTCCCAGCGTGGAAAGACTGAGTGTCCTTGTGCTTCTGCCCTGACCCCAGTGGCCTTGCACTCGGTGACCCTGGAGGAGCCTCTGGTGTCTAGAGTGAGAGGGAAGCAGGCCAGTTGTCTGGCTTCTAACATCCATGCCTTTGGACAGTAATCATTCCCCGGTAGGTCATTACCAGCTCGCCCCAAACTTTGCAGCTAGAAACAGTTGAATTCAAATAACCAGATGGCTAGTTACTATTAGTAGGTTATTTAATAGTGAGATGTTTTCACCCAAATTGATGGTTTAAAACTAAGCATCACTTTCTTGAATCTGGCTGGTAAGAGCAGCCTTGATGGGCTGTTTGTCACTATTCTGTCATGGTCCTTGAGTGGTTAGGGGTGGGGGCTGGAGAAGGCCTACCTTCTGTCTCCTGCAATGGGCTTGTTCAGGGTGGTGTGCACCCTGAGAGGGGGATTGGTAAGGGGTTCCTGTGGGGCCTGACCCTGGCTGAGCTCCTGTAGACAGGAGGCTGTGGTCCCCCCACCATGGGGTGTGGGGACATGCCTGACGAAAAGGGACTGCTGTGCCCTCTGGTCGCCCTTCTTCGGGGTTCTGGGGGGCGGACTGTCTGCTCTGTTCCGTGTCTTCATGGGGAAGGGGTCCTGTTTCCAGGATCGCCCCCTCTTCCCGGCGGGGAGGCGTTACCTCGGGTCATGACAATCCCAGCCAGTGCCTTGTGGCGGGCGTGCGCTGAGGCCAGGCCCGCGGCCAGCTCTCGGAACTTCTGTGTGACCAGCTGGGACACGGCATCTGCGAACTCCTGGAAAACATAAGCAGCAACCTTGTGACCGTGCCTCCTCCCTCCTCCACTCTGCCCGCAGCCCACCGCCTGCTCTGTGACCCCCTGGCCTCAAGATGGCAAGCTGGCCACAGCGATTTTGGCCCAGCATGGACCCGGGGCACAAGCCCCCACGCAGGACCCTGGGGGACGGTCCCCGCCTCCCCCTGCCTTGCAGAGGCTTTCTCCAGTTGCGGGGGAGCTGGTGTGCACACCGCTGACAACCGGTTCTCACTTCCTTCCCTGTGTCACAGAACCAATCACCCCAACACCAGGGAATCACCCCAACATCTGGGAACCGCCCTTTCTCTTCAGTGACTTTCTAGGTGCTTCTTGGATGGCGGGGTCCAGAGCTCCCCACCCCCACTTCTGAGTGCCCCCTCCCACCTTGTCCCTGTTCGGCCTCTGAACCACCCGTCCTCCATCAAGACCTTCTTTTAAACATCTCCCCTACAAGCCTTTTTTCTTTATCCTTTTAAGGGGTCCTTGACATTTATGTTAAACATATTTCTCAATTAACATTTTACAAAGGTGAATGTAGAAAGAAAAAAGCAAAGATTTCTTTAACTTTTCTTACTCTGGGTGGAGGACAGTCTAATTAAGATGAACAGAGGTATTTAGCTGGTTAAAATTTATCTTTCTGGTATTTAACCAGTATCACTTCCTAGGGCGGCTTTGAGACGTCTCGCTTCTTTGGTATTTAACCAGCATTACTTTCTAGGGTGGCTTTGAAAAGTCTCACTTGTAGTTTTGCCAGGGGGAGTTTTATGGAATGTTTATATATTGAACTATGACCCTTTGTTTTTATGGGTTTAAAAGTCAGAAGAAGAGAATCGTGAATAACCATCTGCATTGGAAAAGTGCATGTCCTCTGTTAAGGCACTGAGGTGTCTCCTCAGACCTTCTGGGAAATGAACAGACTGGGGCTTCGTAAGGAACTCAGCCTGGAGCTTTCTGTGCTCAGGCCTCCTTCCCTCGCAAACCCTCTCCACCCCCCACCCCCCAGTCCCCCATCTCCCCAGCCTCCCATCCCCTCATCCCCAGCACTGCGACTATTTTCAGTGATTGGCGTTAATTAGATCACACACATGCTTGCAGCTGCATGTAGTTCTTCATAGTTGGATTTGTATGTGTAAATGCTGTTGATTACGTGGTGTGTTAGAAGCCAGGCAGAAACTTAGAATTCACGTTGGGAGACGCAGACTTACCATCTAATTTAACACTAGGAATTTTTAATGTTTTAATCACTTGAAATTTAATACATACAGTCAACTCTGGTTACTGCAAACCCAACTGATCAGACTCTGAGATAATTTTATTTTTCTCCATTTGGTTTATGGTAGAAGCAGCTAAATGCTCAAAAGCAAGCTTGTGTCTTGAATTACTTTTGTAAGTTCAGATTCCAGGGTGCCTCCATGGGGTGCGTGGGGCTCCTTCAGTCTCCTAGGGTGTGGGTGAGCACCCCAACCAACAGCAAACTTTGAGGGGATCTTTCCAGCCCACTTTCCAGGTCAGGAAGCAACAGCTAGAACTGGACATGGAACAATAGACTGGTTCCAAATAGGAAAAAGAGTACGTCAAGGCTGTATATTGTCACCCTGCTTATTCAACTTATATGCAGAGTACATCATGAGAAATGCTGGGCTGGAGGAAGCACAAGTTGGAATCAAGATTGCTGGGAGAAATATCAATAACCTCAGATATGCAGATGACACCACCCTTATGGTAGAAAGTGAAGAGGAACTAAAAAGCCTCTTGATGAAAGTGAAAGAGGACAGTGAAAAAGTTGATTTAAAGCTCAACATTCAGAAAACGAAGATCATGGCATCTGGTCCCAACACTTCATGGGAAATAGATGGGGAAACAGTGGAAACAGTGTCAGACTTTCTTTTTCTGGGCTCCAAAATCACTGCAGGTGGTGATTGCAGCCAAGAAATTAAAAGACGCTTACTCCTTGGAAGGAAAGTTATGACCAACCTAGACACCATATTCAAAAGCAGAGACATTACTTTGCTAACAAAGGTCCATCTAGTCAAGGCTATAGTCTTTCCTGTGGTCATGTATGGATGTGAGAGTTGTTCTGTGAAGAAAGCTGAGTGCAGAAAAATTGATGCTTTTGAACTGTGGTGTTGGAGAAGACTCTTGAGAGTCCCTTGGACTGCAAGGAGATCCAACCAGTCCATTCTGAAGGAGATGAGTCCTGGGATTTCTTTGGAAGGAATGATGCTAAAGCTGAAACTCCAGTACTTTGGCCACCTCATGTGAAGAGTTGACTCATTGGAGAAGACTCTGATGCTGGGAGGGATTGGGGGCAAAAGGAGAAGGGGACGACAGAGGATGAGATGGCTGGATGGCATCACCGATTCGATGGACATGAGTTTGAGTGAACTCTGGAA
The DNA here is from genome assembly GCA_935064755.1 of Tragelaphus eurycerus. Lineage (NCBI taxonomy): Eukaryota > Metazoa > Chordata > Mammalia > Artiodactyla > Bovidae > Tragelaphus > Tragelaphus eurycerus. The sequence goes on along the minus strand of CAKXYN010000202.1, from coordinate 502,423 downwards.
GTTGATGATAGACAGGGAGGCCTGGCGTGCTGCGATTCATAGGGTCGCCAAGAATCGGACATGACTGAGCGACTGTACTGAACTGAACTGAACTTCCAGCCCACAGGCTGCACATTGCAGCATCAGTGCTTTCTGGTCTAGTCCGTCCCTGATGGGGAGGAGAGAGGTCCTATAGAGACCCCCGAGTCTGGTCTAGTCTGTCCTGGGGGCAGGGGAGGGGTCCTACAGAGCCCCGTCTGGTCTAGTCCTCCTGGGGGGGGGGGGGGGGCCTACAGAGATCCCCAAGTCTGGTCTGGTTCAGCCCTTGGGCACAAGCCTAGCGAGAGTTGTGATGAAGCTCCTCCTGGCACCCTCAGGGTAGGTGGTCTGCCCATCAGGACAGTGGACAGGCAGAGTCTGGTGGGGTCTGGGTGGGGCAGTAGAGGCTGGATGTGGGACTGGGTGAGAAGCTAGCTTTACAATGTCGAAAGCCCTGTGCAGAGAAGCTGTAAAGACACACTGCAAAAATCCTGAATAATGAGCTGAAGTGTCATTTGCAACACAAATTCCTTGTTAAATATGAAAAAGAGGATGTCCAGCGGCTGGTGATTTAGCTTCTGAAGGTCCCTGGTAGCAGGAGAGGGTTGCTCTGTCTTCCCCAAGTGGGTCACGGCCTCTCTTGGGGTTTACAGTGGGAGGAAACGTGATGCCCAGGGGCCTGCTGCCTCCCCTATGCCCCCTTCTCTTCTGCAGGAGCAGACGGGATGACTGGGGTGGGGGCTGCAGAGTCTGCAGAGCTGCCCAGCCCCTTCAGCGCCTGACGAGCTCCGTCTGGGGTCCGCTGATGCTTTTCGTGCAGAACTTGGCACAGGTTGGACACTTGGAACAGAAGCAATCAGAGGAGAGTGGACTGGCTTCTGGTTAAATGATGGTGATCGTCAGGTGGCTCTGCTTCCAGAGGTTAAGTGGGGAAGTTGGCTCGGCATTTAATGGGCTACTCATTCCCCAAGAAAATAGGAATGCGATGCTACTTGTGTGTATGTGGGCCGCATGCTGCCTGCCGGCCCCAATTACAGAGGCAAATTACCAGCATTATTCAAATAAGAAAAATAAACTTTAAATAGGCACACCAAAAGACTCAAACTCCACTTACTTCCAACACTAATATTTTGAAAGGCCTAAGTAAATAAAATGAGTTGCAGAAGCAGTCCTCGGGGTAAAATTGACATTCAGCCAAAGTGGGGAAGATATTAAAATCGATAGATTATGAGGGAGAGAGCTGTGGGTAAATATTTTCATGCTGAAATCCCGCCTTCGGGTTTATGCTGCTGGAATATCAGAAAGGTTAGATTTGCATATGGGCAGGGCAGGATGGGGCACCCTCGCCCTCCTGTCCACCTTGTCCACAGCACATGAGGTGAGTGGGCATCTGGAGAAAGAGGCAGGCTGCCAGTGGTCTAGGCAGTGGGGCTGATGTGTCTGCTCTTGGCCGTCCACACGGCCGGAACTGGGAAGGCCGGAGAAAAGCTGCGGGGATGGTCATCAGGCTGCCAGAGGGCGGGCATGGCTCAGAGGGGACCCCATGAACATGAACAGGAGATCTTCCCCAGCCTCCCTCTCAACACTCCTCTGGGTCCGAGGAAAAGCTGTGCTCCGGGCCTCGGTCATGGCTCCTGTTTACTGACAATGGCAATAACGCAGAAGTCGCTCAGTCGTGTCCGACTCTTGCGACCCCATGGATTGTAGCCCACCAGGCTCCTCGGTCCATGGGATTTTCCAGGCATGAATACTGGAGTGGGTTGCCATTTCCTGCTCCAGGGGATCTTCCTGACCCAGGGATGGAACCCGGGTCTCCCTCATGGCAGGCAGAAGCTTTACCGTCTGAGCCACCAGGGAAGCCCATCAAAAACACAGAAGAGTAGTAGAAGTTTCAAAAGGACGTCAGCTGGGATCTCTTATGGATGGAATCCACTTCCTAGAAGGCAACTTGCCTATTATATGCACAGCTGGAGACAAGAGGCTGCAAAAAAGGTCCAACTGGAAAGTATCTCGGGTACCCAATTAGATCCAGTTATTCTGCGTCTGTGGATTTAAAATGATCATCATCCACGGTGGAGTAGATGTGTCCCTCGTTGCTTAGAAAATCCACAGCTAGCTTGATTGAGGCTACGGACATGTGCTGGAGTTGGTTCTTGAGACCCTGAAAGTTCAATCCTTCAGGTCTTGGGCAAGCCTTGATCAAATTCAACACCTGGTTCTGGGCCACAGTGAGGCCATTTGCTGGTATGAAGTTATTCCCAGCGAAGTTCCCAGCTTCACCCATTCCTGGATTGCTGATAGGCGCTCTCCCTGCTGAAGGCTGGCTGTTCGACTTGCTCAGCATCATGTGTGCATTGACTACTTCCAGAATGTGGAAGTGTGGGTGTGTGTGGGTTGGTGGGTGTGTGTGGGGTGTATATGTGTGTGGGGCAATAAAGCCTCATTCATTTCAAAGTCAAGGACTGGTGAACACGTGTGCAATGATTCAATTATTCTGTATCTTGAATTACTGAATGCCTATAACGAATCTGAAAGAAGGTATGAAAGATGGAAGGCCTTTGTCACCCTTTCCCGGCACCATGGAAAAGCTCTGAACTTGGCACAGAGCTCGGACAGTGATGATAGAGATGGCCATTCCAGTAACAGCTTCTCTGGTGCCCATGACTTCCCTGGGCTGTCCCTCCCTGCTCCCTGGATGACCCTGACCCCGAGGTGTGCCACCTGCTGGGCACGCTTTCAAAGAACCTGGAGGACGAGTGAACATCGAGGGGCCCGGAAAGCTGTGTATTGACTTGACCTACACCCCTGGGCACGGATATGTGAACGCATCAGTTGTAAGGAGCAATCACACACACATCAAAGCTTCACGCAGCCGAGTTTAGTGAAAATTTGGCAATTTGAGGTGAGGAGAAGCTCACCAGTTAGGCCATTTGCTGATCACCTGGAGTCAGGCTGACCGCACTGCTGGCGGCCTGGCTGGTCTACACGCGTCTTTCTGACCCGTCCGTCCTGCTGTCAGCCTCGGGCCAGGTGTTCTAGGGTCACTGATGAGCATCGCGTTCATCAGCCTGGTGCCCGGGCGGCACCTTCCTGATCATCTTGGCAACAGCAGTGTCCACACCCCCGCCACACACATACCCCCACACACACACACCCACACATACACACCCAACACATATACACCCCAACACTAACCCCCACATCCCCCCCCCCACACATACACACCCCACACACACCCCCACACCACCCCCCCCACCCCTACACACCCCAACCCACACACCCCACACTCCACACACATACCCCCACACACACACACCCCCCCCACACACCCCCCCACACACACCCACCAACCCACACACACCCACACTCCACACACATACACACCCCACACACACCCACCAACCCACACACACCCACACACCACCCTCCCCCCCACACCCACCACCCACACACCCCACACCCACACATACACACCCCACACACCCCACCAACCCACACACACCCACACTCCACACACATACCCACACACACACTACACACCCTCAACACACACACACCCACACACACACCCCACACACACACACACACACACACCCCACCCACCCCATCCCCCACACACCCATCCCTCACACACCCCCACTCACACACACCCCCCACACCCCACACACACTCCCCACCCCCACACACCCCCACCCCCACCCCTAACACCCCCACCCTCCACACACACCCCCACCCCTAACACACCCACCCCACACACACCCCCACCTCTAACACCCCCACCCTCCACACACACACCCACCCCACACACAGATACACACACACACACACCCCACCCTCCACGCATACCCACCCCCACACACCTCACCCCCCAAACACCCCCACACTGCACACACCCCTACCCATACCCCCACTCCACACACACCCACCCTCCACATATACACCCACCCTCCACATCCACATCCACCCACACTCACACACCCCCACACCCACACATACACCCCCCACACCCCCACACATACACATCCCCACCCATACACACACACCCGCCCCACACACATACACAGCCCCCCAACACACCCACCCTCAACACATACACAACCCACACACACACCCCCACACCCCCCACTCCCACCCCTCACACCCCCCCTCACCCACCCCACACACACCCACCCCCCACACACAAACCCCCCCCCCCCCCACCACAACACACCCCCCCCACACCCACCTCCACACACACACCCCCCCCCACCCCCCCAAATCCCCACCCCTACACCCCACCCACATACACCCATACACACCCTCACCCCAACACACACCCACCCTACACACACACCCACACACCCCACCCCACACACCCCACCCCACACACACCCACCACACACACCCCACACCACACACACCCCCACCCCACACACACACCCACCCCCCACACACACACCCACCCCACACACACCCCACCCCACACACACCCACCCCACACAACACCCACCCCCCACCCCACCACACACACCCCACCCCACACACACTCCACCCACCACACACACCCCACCCCACACGCCCTCACACTGCACCATCTCCATACCACAACACACCCATCCTCAACACACATCCACCCTCCAGACATACACCTACTTCACACACACCCACACCACACATACCCCCACACCACACACACACCACCCCCACCCAACACCCCCAACACCCCCACACCACCCCCCACCCCAAGACCCCCATCCCACACACACACCACTCCCCCACCCCACAAACCCCAGTCAAAGTGCTTGTTGCCTTTGGGGCCTCTGGAGTGTCCCCAAACCCCCACACTAGGGCAGGGAAATTAATCAAAATTTATTGAGCAAGACACTAGTGGGTTTCAAGTCTGATTTCAAACTTCTGAAAATCCAGAGATGAGTCAGATGGGGTCCTCTGTCTGAAGGAGCCCCTGACTGAATATCCCCCCAGGGCTGGGGGCCTGCCTGGAGCTGAGTGCCCAGGCAGCCCATCCCCTTCACCCACACATAGTCCCAGAGGGGCCGCTGTGGTCACGTGTCCACAGACCAGCAAGCTGAGGGGAAGTAAGGAGACCCCACATTTGTTATCTTGAATAACTGAGAGTTGAGGTTGTGTGCACAAATGCCAGCGTATCTACGTATCGATTAGGTAAATTGTAGTTACTCACAATTATCTGAATGGTTAGATATAGACACATTCGTTTAAACATGTTAACAGCAGTTACTGCTTTAACAATTAACTTCAATACAATAAACATGTAGAAGAAAACTAAAACCACATTGGAAAATTTGATATTTCTGCTTTTGTTGCACTGGTGCTTTCTCAGGGAGATATTTTGCATCTGGGTCTAATTAGAATCTTTAAATTCTCATTAGTGTGAAAACATGAGGACGTGCACAGATGAGGGCCTCTGTTTGGGGCTGATTCATGGCTGTTTGAGCTCATCTGGATCGAAGACGACGTAAACAAGAAGAATCACTGCTGCGCATCGGGAGGGGAAGGGCTCTCTGTGGGGAGCACAGTCCCTCAGAGGAAGCGGCGTTTACTTTCTTAGATTTTGTTAAATTTGGGAGCGGTTGTTTAGCTATTGCCTGAATAGCTAAACAGGAGCCTCACACCTGTTCTGCCAGGACATCAACGGCGTTCTCTGAATGCTGAGCTCTCAGACCCTTCATCTCGTGACTTGGACCCTAATCTCATCTCTTTACCCTGAGAATCAGTTCCCAAAGGAGAAATAAAGTTGGTTAAAATTGCTGACTAGCTTTGAACAGCACACCTGTAGCACTGACTGAAGCTGGGACTGGGCAATTCTTCAAGTTCATGGAGGCCCGAGACCAGGGATCCACAACCACGTGCTTCCTGTGTGAGACATGTGGGAGAGGCAGCTGGACATCCGTGGTGGGGAAGATTGTTGTCTCCGCGCCCTGGATGCAGCCCCGGGGACACACACCTGGGCCCTTGACCTGGTGCTTCCCACTCCGGGAACCAGCACCACCCCTTGGGCCACCACGCATGCCACCAGCTGGTGCCCGGCACCACAGCAAGTGAAGGACTTTCCCATTGAAGCCAGTCCTTAAAGTCTGGAAAGGGCGACCGTCCTTCAACTCACAGACACCAAGGCAAGATGTGACTACCAGGAGCAAAAAGGACACGGAGCCATGACACCAAAACATGTTTCCAGTAAACGGCACTGGGAAAACCAGAGATTTACAAGTTTCCTGAGAAAGGATTCAAAACAACTGTTTTAACAGAAGCTCACTGAGCTACGAGAGAATGCAGATAGACAGCTCAACAAAACCAGGAAAGCAATTCAGCCACAAAACGAGGAGCTTAATGGAGACAGAAATCATTAAACAGAGCCAAACAGAAATTCGGGAGCTGGAGAATACAATGACTGTGATGAAAAAACACAGCAGGGAGCTTCACCAGCAGACCTGGTCAAGAAGGAATTCCTCTTTCTAGAGAAATCTGTGAACTCAAAGACAAGTCACTTGGAGCTATCCAGGGGAGAAGAAAGGAAAAAGGATGGACAGAAGAGTGATGTATGGGACACTGTTAAAAGACCGATGGACACATTATGGGAGCCCAGAAGAGCAGAGGCAGAACAAGAGGCGGAAAGCTTAAAGAAACAGCTATAAAAAAGCTTCCTGAACCTGGAGAAGGAAACAGACACAGACTCAGGGAGCAAAGGATCTGAAGTGGTTTGAGCAGGATGAGGTCTATGCCAGGACATTCTGAGATTCCATGGCGGAAGTCGAAGACAGACAGAGGCTTCTGAAGGCAGCAAGAGGCAAGGGACTCATCCTGCGTAAGGGATGCCCATGAGGTCCCCACTGGGTTTTTCAGCAGAAACCTCGAAGGCCACAGAGGTACATTCAAAGCACCAAGGAAAGAAAAAGGCCACTCTTTGAAAATGAAGGTGAGAGGGTGTCTCCCAGGCAGACAAAGCTGAGGGATCACATACTCAAAACCAGCCTCGCGATGCGTGTGCACACACACCATGGAGTAGTGTTCACCTTTATGAAAAAGGGGATCCTGAGTCTGTGGCAACGTGGATGGGCCTGGAGGAACCCGATGCACACACAGAAACCCGATGTACTCGTGGAATCTACAGGAGTGCTGGGTGATGCTGCAAATTCTCTGAAAACAAATGGGCCGTGGAGACGATGCCCCCAGGTATGTCGGAAGCACGGCAGGTCCTTTGGGGTGACAGCGGGTTCTTACTAGAGTCACGTCTGGCTGTGCTCGGCTAGAGGCACCTGCACTCTGAAAGGATTTGGCATCGCCCCACTGAGCGCCTTTATCTCAGTGAAAGGGACTGTGTCTTCACGTCCTGCCCCCGCAGATGGATGAAGGGCCCCCAGAGGCGGCGGAGGGACAAAGAGCCCTTGTTGCGGGCATGGTCCGCGTCCCCAGCTGTCCTCTGGGCAGAGCGGACACTTGGGAGCTGCCCCGGGGGCCAGAAGCCCAGGGTCACCAAAGCCTGGCGGCCGTCTCAGGAGTGGGGACGAGCCTTCAGGGCCTCGGGGGTAGGGTTGGGGGAGACTGCATGGCGGTCAGTGTCTGCCCCAGCCTGGCCTGGCCACCGAGCTGCTTGGCCCCCAAGCTGGTGTCCAGGCTCCACAGGGCGTCCAGCTCCGCCTGGGACTGGCGGCCTTCCTGACTCCACGTGTGGACACTGAGCCTGGCCTTTGCCTCACTCCTCAGGCACAGACTGGACCCTGGCACCCCAGGGTCGGGAGCTGCTCCATGTGGGGCCTCGGGCCTCACCCATCCACACCTTCCACTGAAGACATGGGGTCTGGGGTGGATCCTCGTCTGGGAAGGTCAGCTGACACGTGGAGGCCTGAGGGTTGCTCCCGTCACCAGTGCCCCCACCACACTCAGCAAGAATCAGGACCCACAGCAGGAAGTCAGTCCTATGTGGCTCCAGGTGGGTCCCTGAATGCCCCACCCCCTTAGCCTCGCATGGACGCAGCATCCCTGGGTCCTGCCCTCGATCTCCTTGTCAAGGTCACTGTCCCCAGGACACTCTGCTGGGCTGGGTGTTGAGCCCAGAGCACGGGGTCCACGCTTACCCTGACCCTTAACCACGCTCTGCTTCCCCATCCACACCACACCACACCCACCCGTCTGTCCTTCTGTCCTGAGATTCCCAGCCTGTCCCAGAGGGTATCTCAACTAAACTAAGAGAACCTAGAGCACCAGGGCTTGCACTTGTGGAAACAGAGCAGACAAAACAAACATGTGTCGAGAGAGAAATAGAAAACAATTTGTAAGTTACATTTCCAACAAGCATCACTTTACTGCGAAGCCTACTTATTCCCTGGTTAGACAGAGTGCCGGGCTCTGAGGCTGGGCTGGGTCCTTCCTTCTCTGTGAGGACGTCTGGGATCATGACACACAGACTGAGCTGGCAGTTTTCTCTTTTTCCTGATACGGTGAGGCGGGTGTTTGCAGGAGCCTTGTTGCACCCAGGGCCGGGGAGGGGCCTGTGTCCCCTCGTGGGGTGGTGGCTGCACTGCAGCGTGAAACTCCGTCCCTCCCCTGGACATTGTGCATCTGGCGGAGGTGACCCCGGTCCTCCATCTGAGGTCTTGGCCCACTCCTGGCAAGTCTGCGACCCGGGGGCCCACGTCAAGGACTGAGAGGCAGAGGTGTGTGTGTACCATGGCTGCAGCCTGTTCTCCATGTGAGGGTCCTTGTTAGGGATGATGCTGGCATGAGAACCATCCAGGACTTTCCTCAATAACTTGGGGGGAGAAAAAACCCACAGCCTTCCGGAGCAGGTATGTTGCTAAGAAACGAATATTTTTTTGACTGAAAAGTTGAACCTTTTTAGAAGAGTCTTTGTCTCATTCACAGAGAGAGAGAGAGAAGGAGAGATTTCTAAGTGGCCTGACTTTTCCTGGGATCGGTTTTCCTTCCTTCCTCTCTGTCTTTCTTCTTGTGCACATTTAAAGACCTGCTGATAGGTTTTGGAGAGCAATCTGCCTTTGTTGTGAGCGTCTCAGATTTTCCCTTTGCGTTCTAAGGGCACTCCCCGGGAAGGCTTGGAGATGCCGCAGAGACTATTAATGCCAGTGGAGGTCTGTCCAGTTTCTGATAAAACCAGAACTAATTTATTTTTTGTTTATCCTCCGCTGCCTTTGACAAAGCTTCCTCTGGAGATGTGTGTCTTCATTCTCAGCTCCTTGGGTTTGTCATCTTTTCGCGCTTTGTTTTGCAACTGACAAGGGGAAAAAAAATCTGACACCAACCTTGAAAGACGGTAATGCATTCAAGACTTTGTTTTCCTCATGGATCTGATAAAAAATCTTGCCTAAAACCATGTCCAACCTTTTCAGCAGGAAGTCCAGATGGCCTTGCAGCCTGGATAAACAGACTGCAGTCGCCGACACTTCTCAGATTGTCGGATTGTCTTTCTCGAAACATAAATGCAAAACGGAAGACAGCATCTGGGGTCCAGGCAGGGCTGGTTGGAGGGGCTGGCGGTCATCGGGGAAGGGAGAGCAAGCAAAGGAGAGGTGTGAGATCCCATGGAAGACGGGCTTCTGCGAAGAAGGCTCCGTCAGGTGGGACAGGTGGGGGAGGTGGCTGAAGTCGGCTGCACAAAGGCTGGGTGAATGACACGAGGGAGAACCGAACTTCCTTTCCGCTGCAGGTGAGCTGATAAGATTGGCCGGTGTGTCAGCACTGTGTGCTGCGGGAGGGATCATTTCTGAGGCCACTGGAGGCTGCCGTGTGGACATGTATCCTCCGCTGAGTGTGGGGCTGAAGGCCTAGGGAGAATGGAGTTGCCCCAGCAGGTGGGAGGGCAGTCTCCCCATTTCCCTTTCCTTCTTAGGACGAGTTACAATCCCCCTGAACTTGGTGGCTGAAGCTGGCAGATCCTGGGTGGACGAGGTGTTTATGATCCCACTGACAAGGCCTTTGGCTCTGGAAATGTGTGTGTGGGCCTGACTTCCAATTGGCAGCTGCAGAAATGGACCCAGAGCAGGCGGCAGACTCCTCGGTGACCCCCTCGACGCTGCCAGGCCCAGGGAAGCTTTCCTATAACCATCGCCCATTTACACTGACGTTGCACCACCCCGTCTGTTGGTGACACCATGGGATCAAGCCTCCCGGCCTTCTCTTTCTCTTCCAACTTCAGAGCTGTGTGGACCCTCTGATGCATCCAGCCAGCCTGCCTCCTCCCTCTGTGGGGCATCTCCTCCACCACATGCCACAGTAACTAGCTCCACCCCACCCACTGCTGTGTGTGCGCCCCAGTGTGAAGTGGTGGGTCACCACCTCACCTGCCTGCTAGCTTCTCCTGGGAGATTTAACAGCACCAGGGCAAGGATGCCCAGGGTGAGGACAGATTTAACAGCACCCAGGGCAGGTCCCAGGGCAGGTCCCAGCTGCACCAGCAGGATGCCTGGGGTGAGGACAGGAGACAGGGGTGTGAGCTCACGTTCTCCTCCAGTGGGAACATCGCCAGTGTCTTTGTTGTGTGTGTCCATCTCCTCTCAGCTGTTCACAGAGAACGGTCCACTTCCAGTGTCCTGGGAAGGCCCAGCACAAGGCCCTTCTGTCTGGGGTCACGCTGAACATCTAGGACGGAGCCTGGCACTGCTCCTGGTGGATGACTAGGGGCCGAGGGCCCGGATGTGACCCAGGAAGGAGAAAAGTCAGAAGAGTGAAAAACTGAGATGTTACACAGTCTTGGAAAGCCCACGAGGGAGTCTGGAGCAGGAAGCTTGGCGGGGATGGCATGCCATTTGGACACCAGTCAAAGGCATCAAAATGAATTGGTTTGTCCTTTTTGGCCTCTTAAAGCAACTTAGGAAAAGCTAAGGCCGTATACTTTCATGAGCAAAAATGGGGACAATGTGAGAGGTCACAGTGTGGATAGAGAGGAAGAGGACCCTGAGTAGAGTGGACACAGTGGTCACAGTGGACACAGTCATCAAAATGCCACGTACCTTTGCTTCTACTCCTGCTAATGATGGGACTGCCTCTGTGCCTAGAATTCTGGTTTATTCAGAGACCACAAAAGACATGAAGGGGCTCATTAAGAATTTTTGATCTTTAGAGTTACCTAACTAAACTGTGGAACAGTGATAAATGGTTTTCTTTTGTTATTTCAAAATATTCTTCAGAGAAATAATCTCTACTGTCATGTAATAAACTACATGTGAGAACTACAGCATCTTTAAAATTTGAGTATTTACATGTGGAAGCAACTCCAGTGTCCATTGACAGAGGAATGGATGAAGAAGCTGTTGTACGTATACATGATGGAATATTAATTCTCAGCCATAAAAAGAATGGAATAATGCCATTTGTAGAAACATGGATGGATTTGGAGGGCACTATGCTCAGTGAAATAAGTCAGAGAAAGACGAACACTGTATAATATCACTTACATGTGGAATAATCCAAAAAATATAGCAAACTAGTGAATAAAGCAAAAGGCAGACTCAGAGACACAGAGAAAACACTCGTGGTTACCATGGGGAGAGGGAAGCGGGGAAAGTGCTTATTATGGGATTATATGAAATCCAATATGTGAAACTTCTATAGAATTGTAAAGCATTACAGAATTAAGAAAAGCCCCTGGTTCTGGTGTCCAAAGTGCACAAGTCACCGCCCGGGGGGCGGGCCCATGGCCTGTGGAGACAATGTGAGCACTCTGGGCCTTCCCCGCGGGCGGGGCCTCGCCGGTGCCGACCACAGACCCTGGTCGCACCCCCCCGTGCTCCCCGGGCTAGCCCTCTGCAGCGGAGGGTGAGCCCATGGCCTGTGGAGACGGTGTGAGCGCTCTCGGGCACTTCCCCGGCAGGACGGGGCCTCCCCAGGTGCACAGACCACAGACCCCGAGTCGCGTCACAGACACAAGGCCAAGGTGCAGAGCTCTTTATCTAATTGTGTTAAACTCAAACCCAAGGGCTATTCAACCTCTGAATGTTGCAGACACGGATGACACTAAGCGGCCAAGTGACGCCGTCAGCTCCGGCCACTGACAGAGCAGGACAGCTCTCCACACAGGCGAGTCACAGGTCAGCAGACCCGTTACGGAGGAAGCTTACATGTGTCACTAAGGCAGCAACTCTAGACAGTAGGACGCCTGTGTCTAACGTGCGCTCATCAGGACAAACGCCTGACGTGGGTGTGGGCGGGCCCAGCTTTCCTCCCGCTCTCTCTCTGTCTCTCTGTCTTCTCAGGGTTCATTAGTTTGGCTGATTAAAGAGTAGGGTGACTAATTAGAATCTACAGTGAATATCAGGCAGTGCTAAGAAATCATTATAAAATTCCTTGTAGTTTATTTCCTGTCGTTGAATTTTGTGTTGATGGCTCTGGTCTAATCCTGTCAGGTAATTCATTTTTTAAAAAAAAAAACAGACCTTAATTTTCAGAGCAGTTTTGGATTCGTAGCAAAATTGAGGGGAAGGTACAAAGATTTCTTGTGTACTTGCCACCCCCTCCATGCACAGCCTCCCCCGCCGACAACATCCCCCAAAGACTGTGCACTTGTCATTTTCTCTTTTTGACTGACCTGTGCGGCTTGTGGAATCTCAGCTCCTCAAGCAGGGGTTGAGCTCTCACTCCCTGCAGTGGAAGCTCGGAGCCTCAATGATTGGACCCCCGGGGAAGTCCCACAAAACCTGCCTTTAAGCCCTGCAAAGACCAGGGAAAGCAAGGACATGACCCCCCCACCACAAGTCATGCAGTTGGGCCTCCCACACTGGTGAACACTGCAGGGGTCCCCATATCAGGGTGTGACGGGCACCCTTACCTTTGGGGTCATGGCATCTCCCCTGGTAGGTTATCACGTTTGTTTGTGATGACTCGTGGACCCACACAGACACGTCATTGTCACCAGAGTACACAGTTTACATCAGACTTCCCTCCTGGTCTGTACTTTCTCTGTGTTTGGACAAATGTGTAGCGACAAGGGTCCTTCATTTCTGTGTTGTGCAGAGTAGTTTCACTGCCCTAAAATCCTGTGTGCTCCCTGACCTCACCCATCACCCCCTTCCTGGTAACCATGGAAACCACTCATTTTCTACTGTCTCCATAGTTCTGCCTCTTCCAGGTGTCATAGAGCTGGAGTCATATAGTCTGCAGCCTCTCCCGTTCCGCTCATCTCACTTAGTGACATGCATTTAAGTTTTCTTCCTGCCTTCGCATGGCTGATGGCTCGTTTCTCTTTGCTCAGGGTGATGTTCCGTTGTCCAGATGTAGCAGTTTATTCATCTACCACCTACTGAAGGGTGTCTTGTTTGCTCCCCAGTTTCAACAGTTGTGAATAAACTGCTATAAACAGGTTTTTTTTTTTGGTGGGTATAAGTTTTCAACTCCTTTATATAAATACCAAAGGAGTTGGGTCATATGGTAACAGTGTGTTTAGTTCGTAAGAAACCGCCAAGCTGTCGTCCATGGTGACTGCTCCATCTTGCATCCCACCAGCAAGTCCACATCCTTGCCTGCATTGGTATTGTCAGCGTCCTGGTTTTGGCCTTGCTAATAGGTGTGCAGTGCTATCTCACTGTCTTAATTTGCATTTCTAGGTAACTAATTTTTGAGCATACCATTTATTCTTGTGGGTGATCAGCAAGTTGGGGAACGCTTTAAGCTTGGGTCATGTCTTTTAACTTTCTCTTTGGGAAAACAGGATGGAGAGAGAGCATGGGAGGTCTAGTGCTCTCCTAATTTAGTTTTCTCAGTTGCAAAAGCTCTGAAAATGGTTTACAGATAGATGTGGTTTATTACAAGTTGGGTTTTGCCAAGGATCAAACACTATCAGGCCCATGACTGAGATGTCTTCTGGGAAAAGCAACACAGGCAGTAATTCTTTTATACAATTAGGCTATCTCTCATATTTAGACTACTCCCCCCTTCCCCCAGCAGTAAACTCCACAGGGATTATGTGATTGTAGGGGTCTGACTGAGGGAGATGTTTGGGGAAGTCTCGCAGGTTGCCTCTAGGAAGTCCTGGGTGATAATAAACATGGTCTGTTTGCAGATGTTGAGTAATGAACTTAGAAAACAAAACAAAAAACAGAGACTCTGCCAAGCGCCATGGGGTTGATTTCAACTGGGCCCCTGACTGTTCAGTCTTATTTTTGCTCATAGAGCACCGGTCTTTGTCCCAGTCGCTTTCAGCTGGGTGGGTGTGGTGGTCCCTGAGCCCCTGGGCTCGTGTAGTGAACCTGGGTCTGCTCCTGGTTCAGGGGATCTGCAGACTGTGGCTGGTTGTGCTGGGGTTCAGAAGCACTTGTTGTTCAGTTGCTAAGTTGTGTCCAACTCTCTGCAACCCCATGGACTGTAGCACGCCAGGCCTCCCTGTCCTCCACCATCTCCCAGAGTTTGCTTAGATTCGTGTTCACTGAATCAGGGATGCTATCCAACCATCTCATCCTCTGTCATCACCTTCTCCTCTTGCCTTCAATCTTTCCCAGCATCAGGGTCTTTTGCAATGAGTTGGCTCTTTGTATCAGGTGGTCAAAGTATTGGAGCTTCAGCTTCAGCATCAGTCCTTCTCATGAATATTCAGGACTAATTTTCTTTAGGATTGACTGGTTTGATCTCCTTGCTGTCCAAGGGACTCTCAAGAGTCTTCTCCAACACCACAGTTCAAAATCATCAATTATTTGGTTGCTCAGCCTTCTGTATGGTCCAACTCTCACATCCTACATGACTACTGGAAAAACCATAGCTTTGACTATGTGGACCTTTGTCGGCAAAGTGAACTCTCTGCTTTTTAATACACTGTTCAAGTTTGTCATAGCTTTCCTTCCAAGGAACAAGTGTCTTTTAATTTCATGGATTCAGTCACCATCCACAGTGATTGTGGAGCCCAAGAAAATAAAATCTGTCACTGTTTCCACTTTCTTCCCATTTATTTGCCATGACCTGATGGGACTGGAAGCCAAGATCTTAGTTTTTTTAATGTTGAGTTTTAAGGCAGCTCTTTCACTCTCCTCTTTCACCCTCATCAGTGGCACAATCAGCTGCAATTAGCAGTGATTCTTTTTTATTTTTTGGTTTGTTTCTGGCTTAGATTTAAAATTTGAGAAGTTTTTTGAAATGTCCCAGGACCGATGACTGTCGTCCCAGCAACAGAGACTTTGGTAAAATGACTCATGACGGTTTTTGCCCTGCGCACATGGGTTCCAGTTTAGGGTGTGGGAGGCGGGCTGAGCCGTGGGCTGTGCTTCCAGGTCCAGACCCCCTTCTGAGGTCAGCCAAGGTTATGGCTGCACAGTCAGGGATGCTCTGTCTGAGACGAATCTGCCTCCGTCTCTGCCTCCCGCCCTCCGCGTTTCTTATGTCTATTTTCAGATCTGTTTCCTTGTTTGATCCTGGCAGTGCACCTCCAGGTCCTGCCTTCTGCTGGTCTGACTCAGGACGTATCATGTGTTAGGCCAGCTCGTCCTGCCTGCCCTCCACGTCCTGGCTTCACTGCGGTTCTGTCTGCTTGCATCTGAGCGCAGCGTGTCTCTTCATTCACCTCCCTGGTTCCCCTAGGCTTGAGTTCAGGACCCCCTGCCACCCTCCCCTGTGATTTCCTGCGGCTCCATCATGCTCTCATTTGCTCAGCAGGTGTTAATGGGCCTGTTGTGGACCAAGCGCTGGGCCATATACTGGGAACAAGCAAAGAGGGTGCGGTCGGTGGTCAGGCTGGGTGAGAGTCTGATGATGATCTCCATGGCACCCCGTAATGGAAATGCTTCAGGGGGCTGTGTTTACAATTCTTGAGCTGAGCCTTAGGTGGGGCGTCGTCTGCATTGGAAGATAAGGTATATGGTCCCGTGAACAAATGTCCCTGGGAGAGTGGATGTCACATCCAAGGGTGTCAGTACTGCCCAGGGTGGGCCCTCTTCAGCCAGGGGCCAGCTGAAGCTCCCTCCGCCTCCTATGTGAGGAGAGGGAGGGGAACTTGGAGGCCATCCTGCCCTTTGCAGTCACAACAGGGACTTGTCAGCATCCCCCATTGCTCCCCCACCAGCCTGCCCTGCTCCCTGAGGCCCCTAAGACTTGTCCTGCATCCTCCACCCCTGGGACCTTGTCCCCAGACCTGGGCCCTGCTCCCCAGACGGTGGAAGGTGGTTAAATGAAGATCTTCTGGAACCGGTGGGCCGGATCTTAAGCCTTCCTGAGAAGTGAAGTGTAATTTAAGAAAGTGGAAGAAACGATTGCTCTTGGTCCTAATCCCAGAGTCTGTACTCACTCCAGCAAGCAGCTAATCCCCGCGACTCTGCGACCCTGCGGGTCCTTAATTACCAGCGTCTCCAGCTCCTCTGTAGGCGCTGCCTGAGCAGCGTCTGTCGCTCAAATAGACTCATGTGAAAATAAAGCACCGAGATCAATAATTCAACTTGGAGGTGAAATGGAACAGAAAAACAACTTTCCCCTTTGCCTGCTCCCAGACTCCCAGGCGCTGCTTTTTCAATGGATGTGCTGACCTCCACTCTCCACCCAGAGCTCTCAGGCCTGGGTGGCAAGTGGGTGGCTTCCAGGTGACCCGAACGCAAGGGAGAGGGTGCCCCTCTCCAGATGTGGGCTCCATGCTGTGGCTTCTGCATTTTGTGGAAACAAAGGTGATGCAGTACATCTTCCAGGAGCCGAGGGCCAGCCCCTAGGGGTGCACTGACCATCTCAGCTCCAGTCAGGGGCCACAGTAGGAGGGGCTATGGTAGGAGGGGCCGTGACTGTGTCCACGGCAGAGTCATGACAGAAGGAAGCCATGGCAGGTGTGGGCTACGCTGTTGCCTTTATCTTAACTGCTTCACACCTTTTTTCTACCCTGATCAGATGTCTAAGATTGGCTGACCCTTGATACGTTGCACTGAAGGGTCCAGTGAAGGCCATGCGCTCCCCACAGCCTTTGTCACTGCTTTCTGGGAAGACAGAAGAAAGACAGATGACAAACAGGCACCCGCCTGGGTGCAAGGTCTCCTTCTGGCCCCAGTCCAGGGAGGAGTGGGCACAGAGGCCTCGGCCTGGGGGCCTCAGAGCAGAGACCACAGGGAGGTTCCACCAGGCCTTTGGCCACACTCCTATTCATGCAAAGCTTTCAAAAAATGTGCTTCCGCCTACTCGCTCTTGGAGTTGGAAGGTTTCCAAGCTGCCACGACCATCCACACCTCTGCAGATGGCTGGCAGCACTGAGGACCCTTATGTGACCTTGGCTGGTGACCTTTGAGATGGAGGTCTGGGAACCAGCTGTCTGGAAAGTTCTGTGGGGCAGCTTCCAGCATCAGCTCACAATGAAGGAAGGATGGATGGTGAGTGTGGGGAGCCCAGGGGAGCTCAGATGAGGAGGGCTGCCGACTCAGGGCCACTGTAGAGGGTCCAGGTCCCTGCTACAGACCCTACAGAGTCGCACAAGTGTCCACAGACAGGGGAAGCATGTCCACAGACAGGGGATGACTGTCCAAAGAGGGGGACGTGCATCCACAGACAGGGGGACGAGTGTCCACAGAAGGTGGATGAGCTTCCACAGATGGGGAACGAGCATCCACAGACGAGGGATGTGTGTCCACAGATGGGGGGACGTGTGTCCACAGACGGGGGACGAGCTTCCACAGATGGGGGACAAGCGTCCACAGACGGGGGATGAGTGTCCACAGATGGGTGGATGAGCATCCAAAGACAGGGGACACACGTCCACAGACGGGGGACGAGCATCCACAGACAGGGGGATGAGCGTCCAAAGATGGGGGATGTGCGTCCACAGATGGGGGATGAGCGTCCCCAGACAGGGTCGAGTGTCCACAGACGAGGTGCAGTCTGTCAGCAACACCAAGAAGCAGTGCTTCCTCTGACACCTGTCCCGTTTCTGCAGCAAGGGCTCCTCTAGGCACCCAGTGCCCACTCTGTCTGCAGCCTGCTCATTCCCACATGTGGAGGCCACAGCTGCCCCCCAGGAGGCTGGGAGGAAGTCTTAAAAACTGGGAACAGCAGCTGAACAGAGGCGTCCACCCCAGTGCCATCCCTCCCATCCTGGCCCCCTTCCTCCTGGGACAAACTCCCCCAGGCTCTGTTCGGCTGCCCCTCACCCACCCTGAGTGGCGAGGCCCTGGGAGGGGCTGCAGACCACAGGGGCAGACGTGCTGGGTGCAGGCCGCTCCTCACCTGACCTGAGCTTCCCTGGACCTGTGGATGACCCGCCTCACAAAGATGAGAGAGGCCCGGCCACAAACAAGTCAGACAGTGGCCACAGAAGTTCCCTCAGATCCCTGGAAGGTGCAGAAGTTCTCCAGGGAAGCAAACGGATCCAGTGGGTGCCATGCCTGGGCAGCCCCCCCGAGGGCCTCTCTGCTCTCTCGGCTTTTGCTGTTAGTGTAGAACTTTCTAGAACACTCTTCTTTTGCCTCGTGATGAGAGGAAGATGGTGGTGGGGAGGCTGCAGGACATCAGCTCTTTAGATGGCCTCCCTCTCCTCCCCGACTGGACAAGTGCAGGCCAGCTGCCCCACCGCATGGACATGCTTCAGAGCCCTCCACCTCCGTCGCCCGCTCCTTGGAGGGTCCCCTCTGTAGTCCTGCGGGTCATCCCCCCACAGGATCTCCGCACATATCTGCTGCCATCAGGATGGCCCGAGCCCAGGGTCCCCTGGTTTCCCCCAGCTCGCTGACTGCTGCCCCAGGCACAGCGCCCTGGATGCCAGTGCTGGTCTGGCCTGTGTTCCCTTGGTGCCCAGCAAGCCGGATGTCATGAGATATTGATATGGTTCTACCAGACTTCCTCCTGACATTTGATTTATGGCTCTAGGTGTTCTTTTTCACCTCTCAGCAGTCGATAAGGGATCAGAGGAAATGTCACATTCTCAATGCTGAGCCCAGAGGGGCCCATCTTAGCCAGCAGGGGCACCCGGGTGGCTCCCCACCTTTGGTGGGGTTCCCAGTGGCCTGGGGTCAGGCCTCAGCCCCTCCCTGGTGCCCCCAACGTTTCAAATATTTATCACAGTAAATATCAACCTCCAGAATATTGCCTTCATTTAAGCTTTTCACGTCCCAATGATTTTTTATTATTTCCATCGACCAAAATAAATGAAGAAAATGTTTTAGACTACACTTGAAAGCATGTAAAAATCAATAACTGGATTTTAAAAGATTTAAAATGTCTTGAATACATTCATTTTTCAAACATTTCCTTCTGATCTTTAAATAGCTTTTCTTGGAGCATAACAATTTTTTGAAAAGTCAAATATGGAGCATTAAAGGTATAACTACCATTTTAATTATAACTCAATCATCCTATCTGCTCTGCATAGAAATTAAAGCTTTTATGGCAGAATTTTAGGCACTCACAAATGTTCAGGAGCAATCAATGTTACAAGTTTAATTTTTCTTTAAGCTGAGTATGAACTCTGCAGTTCTTAATTTCATCCTTGCTCAGACTGAGAAGTGTAGACGCTCCCAGTTGTTATTTTAATTCCTAAGTGAATCCATTTGCACTTACGAGTCTGTTCCTGTGTCCCTCCCAGCTGCAGGACCGCGATGGCTAAGGGGCCCTGGAGCCTGGCCTCCCCTGGGGCCATGGGGCTGCAGCTCTTCTGACTCCAGGCCTGCCATGTGGAGCATCATCGGACAGTCCACCCTGCACTGTTCAAAGTTGGTGGTGCCGTTAGGTTCTTTGTACTTGGGAAGCAAAGAACAGGACAAAGCTGAGGAACCTCACGGAGAGGGGTCCCCCGAGAGCCTGGCCTGGACTTACAGTGACCGGAGGGAAGCTTCTGAAGTCTCTATTTCTGCATTAATGAAAACATCGTTTGGCTAAAACTCAGCTAGATTTTCATTGCATTTAGCCCCAGAAATGAAATGCTGAAGTGGCAGCTTTCAGGTGGTTTTGCTGTGAATGCGTGCATTGCTGGCTCCGTGTCTGAAGCCCAGGCTGAAGGGCTGGGCATGTGTGTGGCGTGTGCACTGCTGTGCAGAGTGCAACCTCACCATTTTTCTCCTGGTTAAAGCCCCTTCTAAGATCCGGTCCATTTCCTCGCAGGCTGCCGAGCTCAGGCTAGAACGAAAATCATTTTTATGGGCATTGCTTCACTAAATAAAATAATTCCTTTTTTAGCTAGTCTGTGATGGGTGCCTCCCACTAGCATCTTGTGCTGGGTCTCTGCTTTGCTTGTCCCTGGAGCCAGTTTCTGTGGTCTGCATTTTTCTCTCTTGTGCTTGCATCTTACTTTTCTGCTTTTATTAAGAAAAATGGTATTGGAGACAGGCAGACAAAATTTTAAAATGGTCACCATACCAGTCCTCTGCACCTGAGGTGAAACCTCATCCCTGACCATGCCTACCCACCCTCTTGCACGGTCCTGACAGCCACACTGACACCAGCAGCCCAGAGCCAGAGGCATGGAGGAGCGTCTAGGGGGCACAAGATCTCCAGACGGGATTCACGATATTATTGTTTCCAGGGAAGGAAGAACCCTAAAACTCTGAGTGAACATGACTTAGATCTATGGGCTCTGGGAGACACTTTGTGTCAATCAGCCCACTCTCCAGGAGATGCCCCTTTCTTGGGTGCCCTTTTCAGATCTGGCTTCTCTAGGAGTCCTCAGTGCCCTCTGGGTGGGTAACCTGAGTATCCAAGCATTGGGGGGGGCTCCCATGGACCTCCCATGTGGCTTGGGGGCCCTGACAGTGGGGGTGGGCAGAGCTGGGGTCCGGGGGGGTGGAGCTGGCCAGTTCCTCCTGGCTCTGGCCCCCATGGGTGGGCAGCACCCCTCACTGCAGCCCCCTCATACTCCCATCCCTCATGGGATGTGGGTTCCTCAGCCTGGGCCACACCGTGGTCTGCGGGTGGGGTGGGGTGATCACTCTGAAACCCTCCATGGCTCCAGAACCATGAGGGTTTCCTGCTGACCCCCATCCATGGACACGTGAGTACCAGGAGGGGGCTGCACTCTGTCTGAACTGGTTTGAAATGTTTGCTGCTCACATGTCTAGGTTCTGCCCATCTGAGAGGTGCATTTGGTGAAGAATATACCATGACTCTGTTAGACAAAGGAACATGCATGTCGCCTTCCAGTATTCATTGCTGTGGGAGTTTCCTGGGAGCAGGAAGACCCGACACAAACCGGCCCCCAGAGAAGGTGGAGCTGCCACTGCCAGGACACGAAGCTGGAGGACGAGGCAGGACCAGGGGCCCATCTGGGCTCATCCTCACAGCTTGGAGGATGAGGCGGACAGAACCCAGGACCTGTCACTGTCCCTGTCACCACTGTGAGGCTCTGCTGGGCTGGGACCTCCAGGGCTGTGGGTGGGACAACTCATCACCCTCTGCCCCGTCATGGACTGAGGGCTCAGCAAAAGCCTGCTCAGGTCTTCAGGGTATTGGCACCTGGGGGTGCAGGGGGGCCTCTCCCGGCACCGGTTCCCCCATCAACAGGGCAGGAGGATCCCTCACTCTGCATAGGTTGGTCCCTTTGTGGGAGATGTCAGTGAATTCTGAAGTGTTGCCACGTGTCAGAACAAGTGACCAAGCACAGGGGTCCTCTTGTCACCGAGAGCAGAGGAGGACCAATGGGTCCCGCCCCAACCATGGAGGTGTCTCCCCATCACACTTGCCGACCCCAGCAGGCCCACAGACACTGCTGAGATGGAAAGTCGTCCAGAGGGGATGGGGCCAGCTCCAGCAGCTGCGAAACGTGGCCTTGATTTCTGATGTTGGCCAGATGGTGCCTTCCCAAGGCCTGGCCGAAGAACAGGAGGAAAATCCTAGAAACTGCCAGCAGAGGGTCAGAGGTTGCCGTGCCCCAGACAGTAACAACAGCGAGTACACCTTGGGAAACCAGCTCAAGAGCAAGCCCGGACCTATACGCCTGGGACAGACTTCATCACGTGTACAAATGCGCGGGAAGGAAGAATGTCAGAGGCAGGGAGAAAAGTCCTCACGAAGGTTTCCAGGATGATGGTAAGCAAGCAGTATCTTGCCTTTGGCTAACACCTCAAAATATGTGGCTGGGATAAAGCATAAAAATAGCTGAGGTAAACCACAGTGTATTTACCAGGCTCCCCAGGGTGGGTGGAAAAGATCTTTCCAAGCAGAGAAGAAGAGAATAAATCATATATCCAATAGATTGACGTCATCAGTTCAGTTCAGTCGTTCAGTCATGTCTGACTCTTTGCGACCCCATGGACTGCAGTATGCCCGACTTCCCTGTTCATCACCAACTCCCAGAGTTACTCAAACTCATGTCCATCAAATTGGTGATGCCATCCAACCATCTTATTCTCTGTTGTCCCCTTCTCCTCCCACCTTCAATATTTCTTTCCCAGCATCAGGGTTTTTTCCAGTGAGTTAGTTCTTTGTATCTGGGGCCAAAGTATTGGAGTTTCAGCTTCAACATCAGTCCTTCCAATGAATATTCAGGACTCATTTTCGTTTAGGGTGGACTCGTTGGATCTCCTTGCAGTCCAAGGGACTCTCAAGAGTCTTGTCCAACACTGCAGTTCAAAAGCATCGATTGTTTGGTGCTCAGCTTTCTTTTTAGTCCAACTCTCACGTCAATACATGACTACTGGAAAAACCATAGCTTTGACTAGATGGAACTTTGTTGGCAAAGTAATGTCTCTGCTTTTTAATATGTTGTCTAGGTTGGTCATAACTTTCTTTCCAAGGAGCAAGTGTCTTTTAATTTCATGGCTACAGTCACAATCTGCAGTGATTTTGGAGCCCCCAAAATAAAGTCTCTCACTTTTTCCAATGTTTCCCCAAATATTTACCAGGAAGTGATGGGACCAGATACCATGACCTTAGTTTTCTGAATGTTGAGTTTTAAGTCAACTTTTTCACTCTCCTCTTTCACCTTCATCAAGAGGCTCTTTAGTTCTTCTTCACTTTCTGCCATAAGTGTGGTGTCATTCTGCATATCTGAGGTTACTGATATCTCTTCCAGCAGTCTTGATTCCAGCTTGTGCTTCATTCAGCCCAGCATTTCTCATGATGTACTCTGCATATAAGTTAAATAAGTAGGGTGACAATATACAGCCTTGACATACTCCTTTCCCAATTTGGAATCAGTCTGTTGTTCCATGGACCAGTTCTAACTCTATAGAAATTAAAATTTTCTCTGCTTCAAAAACTCTTCATCATAATTAAAAAAAAAAAAAAGGGACCAAGATGTACGCAGCCAATGATGATGGATTAGCACAATCTCCAACGAAATGATCATGAACCTAGTAGCTCCATTGATAAGAACTCACTGCAAAGGTGCCTCATGCGTCTGATGGGCTGACAGCTGGTGTTTTTCCTTCTTTGGGGGCTGGTGATTGTGCATGCCTGCTTCCCCTCTGTCCTGAGCCTGAGTGTCCTCAACTTGTGTCATTGGTTCCTGTCACATCCTGCCCCTTGGGGACTAGAGGATAAATACCACCAGTTGGTATGGTTCAATTCCTGGCTGGTAGACAGAACCATCTTGTCTTATCCTTCACCAATGCAAATTATTTCCTTTGGATGTATGAATCCCCACATGGATGTGCGTGAATGTCTCTGAGATTACTGACCATGGGCACCTCATCTTTGGTGGGCACCAGGCCCGTGTAGGCTCCCCTGTCCACCCTCACTCCACAGAAAACAGAGCAGGTCTCTGTTAATAAGTAAATGTCAAAATGGGGCTCCCTGGAGAGCTGAATTTAAGAGAAAGAAGGTGTGATTTCTCTGAGTAAATAAATCTGCCAGATGGAGGGGCCAATGCCTGCGTGTCCCCATGACATTACACAGGTGCCACTTTGGTGTGAGCTGGCCTTTCCATGAGGCCAGTCTTGGAATCCTGGCCTGGGCTGACCTTAGTGAAGGCAGAATGCCCTCCCTCAGGTGGAGAAGAATGACCGGTCCAGGTTCAACTGGTAGTTCTAAGTTAAGAGCTGTACCAACTCAGACACCGTCAGGATTCTAGGTGCAGGATAATGTGTCTTGGGGGCAGGTGGTGTGGATGTAACCAAGTCTGAAAACTGTGGGGACCTGCACTCAGAGTCCTAGGAACTGTGAAAAGTGGACACCACTTGTGCGGATGTGTAGATAAGCCCGTGGGGGTGTAAGTTTGCTTCCACGGGGTGGGGTCGGGAACCCTGGGTGTCTGTGCGGGTCACAGTGGATGCCAGCAACCCCAATGAGAAAGGACTCATCAGCCTCAAAGGATGGCTCCAGGCTGTGGTCCATTAGGGAATCCGTGGACCCCTGGCCCCTCTGTGCCCTTTCAGTAGCTGGGGCATCACGAGAGCAAGGCCTGCACTCCACACGCTCATGGAACAAACCACGCAGGGCTCGGCCCCTCACCCCCACACCAGCCAGTACTCTTCCTGTTTTGTTGTTGAACAGTTCAAACCATGTCACGAGTTTCAGCATTGCTGTTATCATGCTTTTTTGTAGATCTTCCCAGAGCAGGGCCCAGCCCCTCAATGGTCTGTAACACGGGGAGAGATCTTGCCACCTCCCAGCGGTGTGTGTGTCAACCACCCCCAGGAGCTCCACACTGAAACTCTGCCTTCACTTTGTTCATCAAGAGACAGCCCCAGGGCAGGGGCTGCAGAGGGCTGTCTTTGCTAATTGGTGACAGATAGGGCTCGGCCGGTTCTCGGATTCAGCACAAAGTTCACACTCGCAGGCGTGCAGCCTCTGGCAGCTTTGTAGAGAAAGGGTTTAGCAAAACGCCACAATATTGCATTTCAGCATGACAGAGAGCCCTTGGCAGCCGCCTCGTGTTCTGAGCCTGCTGCCAGTTGAGATGTAAAAGCTGTCAGACTATTTCTAAATGGAAATCCAGGCGTTCACAACAATGAAAGTGGGAATAAAATAATAAGAAAAACTTCTTCTATTAAATCTGTTTCAGTGATCCTTAAAAGTTTGAATAATTAAATCTATTAAAATGTATCATGTGTTCAAAATATTACAGACTGGAAACTGAACGCACTGACATTTCCAGTGTTGGAGCCACTGTCTACCTAGTGAGGGGGCTGGCTCCAGGCAGCAGGACTGTGTGCAAAGGCCCACACGCTGACTGCACTGCTCTCTGTCCATGTCTCAGCCACAGTCCTTCCAGCCACGGCTCCTGCCTGACTCCCTGCTCTGCACACTCGTGGGGATGCACAGTTCTCGTGCATGGCACCCTGACACTGCAGTAAGCGCTGCCTCTTGGCCCCTTTGAGACCCACATGTGGTGGCTTGAGGCAGAGAGCCTCCCAGCCACATGCTGACCCCGATGCTGGGTGTCCCGGGCTGGCCAAGCATGGCGAGTGGGGCACGACTGGGTTCAGAAGATCCAGGATGGCGACCTGTGACTGGGGCCTTAGGACTCATCCTAGGGAGTGCTTTCCAGGACTGAAGGAGCAGGGTCAGTGTCCAGTGTCCCCCTGGAAGGGCACTTCCTTATGTGGTATTTTGGGACAAGTAGGGGCTGACTGGATGGTCACTGAGCCTCATCCTGGTTTTCTTGTGTCTGCAGCCAGGAGAGACACAGGCGGGTCCACTCAGCCACATGCTTACCCAGTTTCTGGTCAGCCATGCGTTCTCCTGGTTTCTGGTCAGGTGTGGACAGAAGTTGACAGACTGGAGCACGTGTGTGGGGATGGCCTCCCCAGGGCAGGTGGTCCACCAGCATGGCCTTGCAGATGCTGTGTTGGAACCCAGGGATGTCCAGACTTTCTGATTATAATGAGGACGCCTGAAGTTGTTTTGGACATTCACTCCCTATATGCATTTTAATTCATTTCCAGATGACATAAACCATTCTGTTCATGCTACTGCTGCTACTGCTGCTAAGTCGCTTCAGTCGTGTCCGACTCTGTGTGACCCCACAGACAGCAGCCCATCAGGCTCCTCCGTCCCTGGGATTCTCCAGGCAAGAACACTGGAGTGGGTTGCCATTTCCTTCTCCAATGCATGAAAGTGAAAAGTGAAAGTGAAGTTGCTCAGTCGTGTCTGACTCTTCGTGACCCCATGGACTGCAGCCTACCAGGCTCCTCCATCCATGGGATTTTCCAGGCAAGAGTACTGGAGTGGGGTGCCATTGCCTTCTCCATCTATTCATGCTACTTGTACACAAATACACAAATTATAAAGCAGTGAGATACGTTCCATAGACTGGCGACAGACGGGAACTTCCTCAGCCTGATAAGGAGCCTCTACCAAAACCCACAGCTCATGTCAGACCCACTTGCTTTCAGAGGCGCATCTTATAACTCGGCAAGAAAGACCCAAGGGAAACAGGTCAAGGGTCTGGATAGGTATTTCTCCAGAGAAGATGCACCGGCACGCAACACATTGAAAGGCACTTAGTATCCTTAGTCATCAGAGCAACACAAGTCCACGCTCCTGTGAGACATGATTTCTACCTACCGGGGTGGCTGAAACAAAGATGATGAGCTTGTGGAGACATTAGAGTCTCATATGCTGCTACTGGGATTGCAAAACAATGCGGTCAGTTTGAAAAGAGTTTGGAAGCCTCTCAAAATGTTAAATACATTTTGAAACAGCAGTTCCACAGTGAGGTATCTACACAAAAGGAATGAAAAATATGTCCACACAGACGTGTGCACCAGAATGTGCACGGTAGCATTATTCATAGTAGCCAAAGTGGAACAACCCAAATGCTGAATGGACTAACACATGTATAAATGTGACGTGAAAGTTGCTCAGTCATGTCCAACTCTTTGCAACTCCATGGACTATGCAGTTTGTGGAATACTCCCGGCCAGCATACCAGAGTGGGTAGCTGTTCCCTTCTCCAGGGGATTTCCCAACCCAGGGATCAAACCCAGGTCTCCCGCATTGTAGGTGGATTCTTTACCAGCTGAGCCACAAGGGAAGCCCAAGAATACTGGAGTGGGTAGCCTATCCCTTCTCCAGTGAATATTCCTGACCCAGGAATTGAACCGGGGTCTCTGGCATTGTAGGTGGGTTCTTTACCAACTGAGCTATCAGGGAAGCCCACGTAGATAAGTATTATCTTACATAGAGAAATAAAACTAGGTAAATCTATAAAAATGGAGTATCATTTGGCATAAAAATAAATGAAATACATTGTACAACGTGATGGACCTGAAAAACATTATGCTCCATGAAAGAAGCCAGACAATGTCACGTATTATATGAGTCCATTTACATGAGACATCCGGAATAGGTGAATTCTAAATGAGAGAAAGTGGGTGACTGGTGGCCGGGCCTGGGGGAGGGGAAGGTACTAGTGGGCTTTAAGGATGAAATGTCTTAAGATTAGACACAATGGTGGCTGCAGAACTCTGGGAAAATGCCACAAACCACTTTAAAAGGAAGAATTTTATGCTACCTGATTTATATCTCAATAAAATTGTTATAAACGTCTGAGATTAAAATACAAAGTTTTGAAATGTCTAGGTTCTCAACCGTCTACACCTTCCACACTTTGGGACTTTAGCACACTGTGCTAATCAGTATGGATCCACAGACTCATCCACTCAGAATTCCTTAGAAAGCTTCTAGGGCTTTTTCTGGAATCTCCTTTCCAGGAGACATGTTGGTTGCCATTTGGGCTGTTTGCTTCCAGAAAAGCTGATCTCGTCAACATCAGGACTCTATAAAATGTGGATCCACGAGACTCAGAATGTCATTTACCGATTTCTCCACTTAAAACACGTGTAAACATGAAGATCAGTGACCCTGCCTGGAAAATCCCATGGATGGAGGAGCCTGGTAGGCTGCAGTCCATGGGGTCGCTAATAGTCAGACACGACTGAGCGACTTCCCTTTCACTTTTCACTCTCATGCATTGGAGAAGGAAATGGCAACCCACTCTAGTGTTCTTGCCTGGAGAATCCGGGATGGGAGAGCCTGGTGGGCTTCCATCTATGGGGTCGCACAGAGTCGGACACGACTGACGCAACTTAGCAGCAGCAGCAGCAGCAGTGACCCTGAGAGTTAAAATCCCAAATCTGCAGAGGGAAGCCTGGAAATGCTTTTAACCATTGGTGTTATTTTGGTGTCTGCTGATGCTGCTGCTAAACTGCTTCAGTCGTGTCCAACTCTGTGCGACCCCATAGATGGCAGCCCACCAGGCTCCTCCGTCCCTGGGATTCTCCAGGCAAGAACACTGGAGTGGGTTGCCATTTCCTTCTCCAATATTTCGGTGTCTAATAGATGTCAAATATTCCAACCGAGAATTGTGTATTTTTGATGGTTTGACATAGAATTCAAAGGACCCTAGGACAGTGCAGGTGCTTGCCTGTTGAAGGCGGGGGATTTGTGCCATCAAAGACCACAGCTTTCCACCCACCCCACCCCCTCTTTTATACGTCTTTGTGATTTTGGTTCTGTGATGTTATGTGTTCAATACAGAAATAACTAACTGGTTACTGTAGTGAATTTGGACAGGATAAATCAATTTATTTGAAAAAGAATCCCACATTTTCAAACAGTTTGTTTCGCTAACTTATGGACTAAAAGTCATTGATCTGATTCATAGTTACTGTTTCCCTCTCCTATATTCTAGGTTTTTCATGCCGTTCCCTGTCTCCTGCCTGTCCTTAGAAGAAGGTAAGAAACTGCCCGTGTAGTCAACCCTCAGACACTTCTGTTGCTGGCAGTATGGGCCCCTCATTCTGGCCGCAAACGAGCATCTTGGAGCTCAGCCCCAAGCTCTGAGGGAAGTTCTGGCCCGTCTCTCACCCATCACCACCTCACCCGACGTGCCTGGCCCAGCCGAGCACACTCAGTTTCTGCTCTTGCTCCGTGGTTTTGGTGACTTTGGTGCTGTAATTGTTCCTTTTTACATGACACTCCACCAACCAGACTTTGCCTTGTGTTACCAGAGGGACTGTGCCTCCATGTGCACCAGATGTCTGGATTTGCCCCCACCGAGCCCCGTGTCTTGGGACCCTGGCCTTCCTAGCCTCCAGGGGCAGCGGGAGTGGGCATGGGGCCCCCAGGTGTGCAGATGGCATCGTGGGTGAACGAGAGTCAGGCCTGGACACTGGGTTCTGGGTCCACATCCTGGTCACCATGTTGACTCCACAGCTGTGCGCAGTGGTCTAGCTCAGACTTATGAGAATGATTGTGGTCTCAGGAGGTGACTGTCTTCACATCTCTGTGCTTTTTCTCATCCTGCCAACACTTAACACTTGTAAACAGGCACAGCATTTGTGTTGAACAGAGAAAACTTTGCAGAAAAACAAAGACAAAACACAGAGGAAAGAGGCTGGGGTGGGAGAATGGTGGCACATGGGTCACTGTGTGTAGGCGGGGAAGACCCCCTGGAGACAAGGGGCGGGCTGCGCTGTCTGTACTGGATGGTGGAGACAAGACAGCGGTCAGAGGCCAGCTGGCCCACTGTCTGTCCCTCTGTGTGTCCACTGCCTGTCCCCCTGTCTGTCCCCCTGCCTGTCCCCCTGCCTGTCCCCCTGTCTGTCTCCCTCTCTGTCCCCCTGTCTGTCTTCTCTCTGTCCCCCTGTCTCCCTCTCTGTCCCTTGTCTGTCTCCCCTGTCTCCCCCATCTGTCCCCTGTCTGTCCCCCTGTCTCTTCCCTCTCTGTCTCCCCTGTCTGTCCCCTGCCTGTCCCTCTATCTGTCCCCTTTCTCTGCACTGCTGCTCTATCATGCTTGAGTGCAATTACTTCCCATTTGAAGGGGCATAAATGCAGCCGAACTGAACCACGAATCTGCCCCCTCCTGCCTCTGCTGCCTGCCTGGTGAAACAGGAAACTGGACCCAAGCAGCCCAGTGGTCCTTCTGTAAGTGCAGATAACCCTCGTAACAGATGTGCTTATCACTCAGGTTCTGGAACAAGAGGTAACAAGTAGCCAGAGTGTAGCAGGAGTTACCTCTGCACTGGCTTCGTCTCTGAATGTTTTATATCTTGTTCTCATTTACACCCTTCCCCAATGTTCATTATGAAGTTTTAGCAGGACTAAGAATCATTTGGAGTACTTGTTAAAAATGCAGCTCAAGATATTCTGATTTGGTGATTTCAGAATAAGGGCCAGGTTCTGCTCTTAAACATGGCACCCAGGCAAACCTTACACAGGAGACATTGGGCCACAACTTGGAAAACACTCAAGGGCCAGAGCTTCCTCTTATACACTTCTGTGTGTTCCCAGCACCTGGCACATTGCCTGGGGCAGAGTGCTGCCCCTTAAATATGTGTAGGTTGATGGGTGGATGGATGGATGGATGGATACATGGAAACCAATGTCTTTGCCAGTGGGCCTGCTATTGGCAAGCCATCGGTGGGACTATGAACAAACCTTGACAGTCATTTATGCATTTTCTAAACCTTAGGAAATATTTCGATATGTCTTATAAGAATAAATCAGTTCCTGCCTAAACAGGAAGAACTCTGTCACTTTTCCTTGATTTCAAAAGTCATCAAGGCAAAATTTGCAGCCCCCAGTTTTCTCACTGTTTCTGCAACTAGCTCTTTGCCCAGCTTCATCCTATTTAGCACAAGCAACTCAGACGTGTTTGCATCACAATAAACTGCCTGCCACGTGGGTCTTAACATTTGGCTGCTGTGGTTAACATGACCATTCATAGCATGTTTCCACATATTTTCATTACAACTGAAAACATAATTAACTCTTATTCAAAAAGAATTTGGTTGTGAAATCCAGTGATTTCTAGATGTGTCCCCCATTTTCAGAAACTCCAACACGCCGTCATCCAAATTCATGGAATGCATAAATGCAGCACCAGTTCATTTCAGAACTACTCTCTGCACTCCTGTAAGATCCCCAAGGAGACTCCCAGACAGTGGGACTCTGTGACACATTTAAAATGTCACTCCCTTTAGTAATCAGACACACCCCAACGGAATGCTGTAGCATCTCCATTAAGGCGATTACCTTGTTATCGTGATGATTTTCCTGTCGGTCTCTCATGCTCACTGTGACTTAATGCATTTTATCATGTTTATCTTTGTTTGTTCAGGTTTTCCGTACTTGGTGCCTATTTAATGCCCTGAGCAGTTGAAGAACATTAAGGACATTAAGCAGTTGAAGAATATTAAGCAGTGCCTTTCACTGGACCCCTTCAGATTTCTCAAACATCTTGTGAACCCCCAAGTGTTCATAAAGTCAGAGTCTTTGCTTTGGAAAGGCAGATAATTCTGTATTATGATGCATGGGCACCGCATGGGTGTGGGAGGAAAATGAAGGGCTTGAGGGTTCTTGGAATATTTTTTCTTGTTATAAAGTAAGAACGACCTTTGCAACTCTGTTTAGGCTCAGCTGCTCATGAATTACGAGATGTTCCTCTCAGAGAGACACTTCCTGCAGCCCACTTGCCCTCAGAAGACCACAGAAGTTCTCTGCAGGAAAAATTACCCTTCTTAGTCCTCCGAGGGTAGCCCATGTCAGGCAGAGTTTTATTATTGTCCTTAGTCCGGGGAAGAATTACTTTCGGGAAGTTTCGCCTCATTACTTCTGGTCTTCATCAGCTGTTCTCAGGGGCTGTGGCCTTTACTGCACACGGCAGCCCCTCCTCACTCTGCTGGGCTCCCCCTGACCACGGAGACAGAGCAGGTGGCCTGACAGCAGAGCCAGACTCAGGAGACCCCGGAGCTGGGCCGTTTCAGAATGAATTCCAAGAGATTTATCTCTTTTTATTTAAAGACCTGTTTTGTGAGTTTTATGTGTAACCAAAAGTTATATGTAACTTTTTTGAATCAGGCCCAACTGCCCAATTGAATCAGGCCCAACTGGCCATCAGAAGTGTTGTCTAGAATGATCTGGAATTTTTTCATTGTGTGAATTTCCCATTTTGGGTGGTTCCCCCCAGCCACAGCTCCTGCGATGAGAGCTGGTGATAGTCCAGGCCTCTGGGAGGCTCCTTCATGTTTCTCAGAGTGGATGGAGCGGTGGGGCCAACGGTTTTTAGGCTCGAATGAGACAACTTTCCTTGCTCTCTTGTCCCAGCCATTTGACCCGGGGAGTGGCGGGCAGATGCTGTCTGTAGGGCTTGGAGGCTGGAATCTGCCAGCTGCCCACCGTCAGTCTAGATTCATCTCCAGTCACCAGCAGATTCTGTGGTTCCATAGTCTGAATTCAAAGCATTGGTCCCTCCTGAGACTTTTCAATTCTTGGTTAGATGGCTCATGGCTTTGTTGTCTGTTGGAGTCTCTTTCCTGGCTGATGACTCCCCACCCTGCCCCCCTGCCCCCCCCCCACCCCCCCCCAATAGCCTGTCTGCAGGGTCACATGCAGCCCACAGCAGCTTTTCCCTGAAGCCAACTCTCTGCCTGGAGAAAAGTGGATGAAATCCGGTCTGCAGCAGGGTCGATGCTGGCACAGCCTCACCTCTGAGGAGCTGACTCAGGGAAGCAGGCGGGGGCCTAGTTGTTGGGCCCCCTTCCTCCGGGAGCCATCAGAGCCTCTGTCCATCCCTGTCCTTGTTTGTGTAATCGCCCACATGGCCCCTGGGCTGTATTCCTGCTTGCCTCCCGACTGCTTTGATTATGAAAGACAAACACCACCAAACATGGCCCAAAT
Organism: Tragelaphus eurycerus; assembly: GCA_935064755.1. Classification (NCBI taxonomy): domain Eukaryota; kingdom Metazoa; phylum Chordata; class Mammalia; order Artiodactyla; family Bovidae; genus Tragelaphus; species Tragelaphus eurycerus. Next base: position 469,939 of record CAKXYN010000202.1, on the reverse strand, counting down.
ACCAACCAGGCCTGGGTAGAGGGGGTTTGTGCCAAACTTTGACAATTGTCCAGTCAACACGTCCATTTAGAAGGAGGGCTTTCTATGGGCACAGGTGTCCTGGTCACTCAGAAAAGGGATGGAGTGTCCATTGACGACACGCCCGTGATCTCCTGAGTGCACACGTGGTGTTGAGGAAGGCTTCCTAATTCTGAGCACAGGGGTAGGGTGCCATTGGCTTCTGATAAGAATGGTGTTAATTTGCTTTTTGCTCGAGGACAGTCTCCTGAGACAACAGGGTGTTCACGGCCAAGTAGAAAGGGAGCGGGACCTCTGTGGAGCAGGGCTGCCCCACGGTCCATCCCTGGTGGCAGGGCAGAGGCAAATGGCCACTGGGCACCCGCCCTCCATCGTGTGCAGGCCCCCAGCTCCATGGGTGGAGGTGCTGTCCCCCCAGGGATGCTCCCCTTTGCCTCCTCTGGCTCTTTGCATGTGGGCTTCCTCCCAGTTGCCATGTTTTTTTCTGCTGTCGGTCCTCTTCACTGTGACAACGTGTCCCCAAGGAAGAGGGGCCCGGCCCTCCCCACAAAGTCCGCTGTCTACACAGCCAAGGGCAGGCTCTGTGCTGACAAAGGTGATCTTCTCATGAGGGAGTCGGCTTGCTCCCCTGCTCTGTCGTTTTGGGGGCCCTCACCTGGGAGCCCCCTTTCTGCCGCTGGCCCTCCTGCTCTGGCCCACTCTGTGTCCCCTGTGTCACTCCCACTATGACAGGCCATGCGCTGCCCATTGTTCAGGTGGATCCGTTTCCTCAACAAACCTGTAAAAGTGTTGGGAACTCAGGGAGGGCAGCCTGGAGCCTGACGGAGGGTCTCTGCCCTCCACCTTCCTGTGATCCTCCTCCCAGCTTCACCTGCCAGACTTTGGCCCAAGAATTTCATTTTCCTGCCCCCCCACGGCCTGTGTCTGCACAATGGGAACATGAGTGGGGCCCCCTCCATGGTTCTGTGAGGCTCAGATGTGCTAATATGTGTAAAGTGTGTACAGCAACATGTGACACAGTCAGTGTCTGATACATATCAGCTCCTCACATCACTCTGGGTCATCCGGCATTGCCAGTGTCAGTTGTGGCTGTGGAATCGTGAGCAAGTGGGGAAGCTTGGTTTACAGCCTCTGCTTTATTGATCAACACTCATGTTAACTGTATTTGAAGACACCAAACACTGAATGGGGAACATACAGGTTTAAAGACACATTTATCTCTTCTAACTTTAATTGTGTCAAACTTTAGTAGAAATTCAGATGCTGGGGCTATTATATAAATGTAGATGGTACACTGCATCCATCATGCTTAAGTGTATAAGTGTACATTGTATTGTACGATTATATTGTATACACACTGTGTATACATTATATAGGTTGTGTTGTACAAATTATATTTTGTAGATACTGTATGTACATTGTACAGATTGTATCATATAAATTAAATTGTGTATACATTGAGTATACAGTTGTACAAATTATATCACATAAATTATATTGTGTATACATTGTATCAAAGTTCTATTGTGTGTACATTGTACAAATTGTATCATATAAATTATATTGGATATACTTTGTACAGATTGTATCATGTAAGTTATATTGTGTACACATTGAGTGTACATTGTACAAAAATATATAAATTATATTTTGTATACATTGTACAGATTGTATCATATAAGCTATATTGTATATACATTGTACCTTGTACAAATTGTATCATATAAATTATACTGTATAGACAATCTGTATACATTGTATAGATTGTATAAGTTTATTGTATAGACACCGTGTGTACAGCTTGTATCAATAAGTTACATTGTGTACACATTGTGTGTACACTGTATCAATGCACAAGTGTATTGTTTGCACAAGTGTATTGTTAGCATCTACAGAGCCCCACTCCAGTAGTATTGCCTGGAAAATCCCACGGACGGAGGAGTCTGGTAGGCTGCAGTCCATGGGATCGCTAAGCATCAGACATGACTGAGCGCCTTCCCTATCTCTTTTCACTTTCATGCATTGGAGAAGGAAATGGCAACCCACTCCAGTGTTCTTGCCTGGAGAATCCCAGGGACGGGGAGGCCTGGTGGGCTGCCGTCTATGGGGTCACACAGAGTCGGACACGACTGAAGTGACTTAGCATAGCATAGCATAGCACAGAGCCTTCAGCAGTCTCTCTGCAGGGGTTTTTGGAGACAGGGGCCAGGGTACGTGTGTGACAGCAGCCAGGGGACCCATCACTCCTGTCTGGCATTCAGTGCTTCTACTGAGGGGAGGAGGATGTGGGGAAGGCCAGTGCTGGCTGGACAGGCAGGAGGGTAGAATGCTGCTCTTTCCTCCACAAGGACCACAAGAGGGTGTCTTGGGCCATAGATCACAGATGGAGCCAAGGAGTTGAATGCAAGGAGGCTTCCTGGACAATCATGGCCTCGCCTCAGGGAGAATGGCCATGGCTAAGCATGAAACACTGAAAAGGAGGTGGATGGGCTGCTGGGATCATGGGCCCCTGTGGATCCGGTGGTGGACACGTGGCCAGGGCAGAGCTGGCTGGAGCATCTGGGGGAGTGAGGCCACTGGGGCTCAGGAGGGGGCCTCACGGGGTCCCACTGTTTTTCTGGGGTGTCCTCAGGGGAAAACACCTTGGATGCTGTTGAGCCATCTCAAAGCTGAGCGGGTGTGATTTCCACTCTCTGTAATTCAGGCCCATTTGAAATCTGAGGACCCACTCCTGCTGATCTGTCGAGGTGACACTAGTGAATATTCTGCGGTTAGGGTGGAGGTCAGCAGGGGTGTGAAACCAGAAACCTGTGAGGTGGCCAGGCAGCAGGGGAAGGGCTCTGCTGTGCCCCCAAGTGCAGCTGTTGAGGTTGAGATGCAGTCAGCCCCGGGTCTACTCCATAGTCTAGGTGTGTGTGGGAGCTCAGATCCAAGTTTGCGGTAAAGGGCTGACCTCTGGAGGCATTTTTATTTCCATGATACATGACCCTCCCATGTCCCATGTATGGCTCCCCCTCCCAGCAGAGACCTGTGCCACCAGGGAGCAGAGAAGGTGCTCTGGGCACCTGACCAATGGCCAGGCCTGGCTGCGGCCATCCGCTCCCTGGGAGGACCTGCAAAGGGCTTGGTCAGCATGTAGCCTTGGTAGCTGGTTTCAAAGGCACACCCTCCCACCCTCGGGGAGAAAGTGTGCTGCTTGATTTGACTGTATCTTTCAGACACTGTTAGTACCACTTCAGCCTGACATGGAAATTTAAAAAAAGAAACAAAAACAAACAAAGAAAGGGCATCACTGAGGGTGAAAGACTTCGGAGCAAGACAAGCCCGTGGTTTTCACACGAGGGGCCGTGTGTCACCATCTCCCCTCCCCTTCCCGCCAGATCCCCGTAACTTTCAGTCACTTTCTTCGCCATCACGTGACTGATGCTCTTCCGTTTCCGCAGAGCAGAAGCCCTGAGAGACAAGGCTTTCTGGAGGAATTTAATGCTGTTGTGAATCCCAGTCTTCTCATGCCAGGGGTAAGGAATAAGACCACAGAGACACAGGTCTTATGATTTTTACCTTGTTCTCTTTTAACAATGATGTTCCAGCTAATGAGCATTTATATTCTGTCATGGTCTTGCTATTGCATCCACACTTCTTATGAACCTAGAGGAAATCTGAGCTTCAGGCCTGCTCCCCACCTCCCCCTGGTCTCTGCAGGCACCTCATCAGTGGTGTTTGCACAGTGTCCACTCACCAAGGCCTGCGCTGGGCAGTAGAGAATTTAATAAAGTTGTATTCTCTTCATTCTGGCAAAGAGACCTGAAGTCAGATCTTGTGAAATTGAAGGGAGGGACCAGCCTGGTTCTTAGACATCCCTCATGTTGAGGAGGTGGTGGAAATCCAACGTGTCCATGATTTTAATGTTTATTGAGAATGTTATTCTTCAGAACTGCTTCAGACTCAAGGCCAAAACCAGCCTAAATGACTCTTTCCCGCTGGACAGGGGTGCTCAGCCTGGAGGGACAGATGCCTCACTTGTCCAAGAAGGGTGGTATCTGGGTGCCGAGGGCAGGGGTCCCTGGGGGCGGATCCCTGGGGTCTGAGCTGAGGGGTTCCTGGGAGGCTGAGTTGCTCAGAGTTGTCTTCTGGATGGGCAGAGCCTCTGACCCACTGAGCCAACCTCGTTGCGATCTGCTCTGGGCTGAGACTGAACAACCCAGGGCAGGTCCTGACCCACCTGCGTGGCATCAGCACTGCAGACGCCTGGTCCTGGGCTTCCTGCAGCCGGAAGTCCCACACCGCCGACTGATTGTATTGGCGGGCCTGGCAAGCGAACCATCGAACAAGACCCCGGGTGTCCTGTGCACTGAGCCTGCCCCCAGGGCAGAGAGCACCAAATCCTGAGCTGGATACCCCAGGGCCAGAGGCCAGGTCTCTCCAGGGTGAACACTGTCCCCCCCCCCCACCTGCCCCGGACTCAGGCTAGGGCCTTACAGAGCTTTCTGGGGGTGTGCACAGCAGGGCCAGGGGCATGGCTCCTGACATAGGTGCTGGCAGCGCAGTTACACAGGTGACAGGTCATGACCCTGGTGACCAGGACTGGCGTGAGTGGAAAGGATGCATTGCAGACAGCATAGATGCCTAGGCAGAGAAGGCAGTGGAGCTGTGTATATAGGGACCCTGGAGTCTCTGAATCTAGACCACGTCCAAGGTGGGCTCTGGACTTAATAAGGCTCCGGAGGTTGCCTGGTGCTGAAAGTGGAGCAGGCGACGTGCTCCAGGACAGCCCAGGGTGATGGATGGGCCGCAGCCTCCTGCTGCTCCATACCCTCCATACCCTCCATACCCGTCATCCGGGCGGGTGTGAGCCGACTGTCAGGGAAGAATTATTTAGCGGTGGCAGCTTTCACTGATGTGCTGCATTCTGGGGTCAAACGACTGTTACAAAGCAGCAGTGCCACCCGATTCCTGCATCTCGAGAGTGCAGGGTTGACAACGTGAAAGGAAAGGCGTCACTGGCATTCTTCAGCCCTCATGCAGGTGTGAGTGTGTGTGGGCGTGTGTGCACAGCAGAACTGGAGGAAGGGCTCTGCTCATTAAATAGTGTTGGGCAGAGGAGGGAGGCCTTCATGGGCAGCCCAGGTCACTCGGCCTGAGAGGGGCTGAGGGGCTTCCTTGGAAGATGTTAGGGGGTCAGAGCTACAGGCGAGGTAGAGACACCGGGCTGAGGAGAGGGGGAGAGACAGGTGGGGGCATCAGGAAGGGACAGCAGGGCCACCATGCTCCAGGCCAGGACTTGTGTCAACACCAAACACTTGCCTCTGTCCGCACTGTGTGTTATCTGAGGCTGTGTGGGAGATGAGACATGGGGAGATAACGGGCCAGCCCCTCCAATTTGCTAGAATGTGCAGTAAACATTTGAAAATTAATGAAGGAATGGGGGGCAGAGGTAGCAAGAGAAACAGCTGCCCCCGGGGTTCCCCATTCAGCAGTTTCTGTCCCTCATGTGGCTGAATTATGGGGACCAGACTGATACCCGCTGGGCCCGTCCATGCTCTATGCTTGCCAGAGTCAGAGAACTGCTCATTGGATGGATGAGAGCATGGACAGATGGACAAATGGGTAGAGGGATGGATGGATGGACGGACGCTGGCTCCTGGCTGTGATCTGACATGAGGGCTCCGTCCAGCACCCCTAGTCCACCCCTAGTGGACACATGACCTCCTCAGGCAAACAGTGGATTCTACATGAGGTGCTGTGACATGAGGATGCCCTGGTCTGAGCAGAGATTTATAAGTGCCGAGCTCTGACTAGGGACCCCATGCAGACTGAGGGCCTTTAACTGCAAAACCTTCTCCCCCACTGATGAGGAAGTGGATGAGGGGGACTTCTTGTGTCAGCTCAGAGGGGACAATGCTCATAAATGAGCAGAAGGAGGAGGAGGCAGGAGAATAGATCCCAATACCAGGACGGTGTGCAGGACGCCTCCCCTGTGCAGGGCTGAGCTCTGTGAGGTGCTCGTGTGTTGTGGGTGACAAGCCCCCAAGGCAGTGAGGGGCTGGTCCCCCTTGAGCTCCTTGCCCACCGAGCCCTCTGTTCTGGCAGAACTCCAGCCCCGGAGTCAGAGACTCAGCCCAGACCCGCGCCAAACACGCCAATTGCACCAAACATGCCGATGGGCACCAAACGAACCAATGGGCACTGAACACGCTGACCTGCACTGAACACATCAATGGACACTGAACACGCTGATGGGCACTGAACACCTGACAGGCATCAAACACCCGATGGGCACTGAACATGCCAATGGGCACTGAACATACCAATGATGGGCACCGAGGGGCCGTCCTGCTGTGCTGCCCTCTCGGGGGCAGGGAGCCCTCCCCCCACTGCCCTGTCCCTTGTGGCCAGCATCACTATTACCAAAACAGCTGGCTGCCCAGCTCTCCATCACCTTTGCCCGGTCCCCTGGCATTCCTTCCCTTCCCACATTTGCTTTCAGTCTCTCTGTCCCCAAATCCGAGCTCGGCTTCTGTACCAAGGCAGAAGAGGCCTAGGGGCCCCCCACACATGGGGATGGAGCAGGGGGACCGCCTGCTGCCCCCGCCCCGCTCCGCCCCCTGGCAGCCACCCGAGGGCTCTCACCTGGGGCAGGAGGTGACTTCTACTCCTGATGGGGACGTGGCTGGGCAGCCGAATGTCGAAGAGGGCCTGCAGGGCGGCCTGGGCGGCCTGGCCCTTGGCCAGCTTCTTGCTGCGTCCTGAGCCCTCGAACGTCCTCCCGTCCACGCTGACTGCCATGACGAAGCTCTGGGCGCGCCGCTTCTCAGGCTCCGAGAGGCACACATAGCGCAGGCCAGAGCGCAGCTCATTCAGCAGCACCACAGGGTTCCCGGTGCCCGGGGCCGTGGGCCCCCCAGGCCCAGGTCCAGCGGGCGGCCCAGGAGCCTGGCCCCGCCGGCAGGCTGTGGACAGACACTCGGGGGCGGGGGGGCGGCGGCCCGGCAAGCCCTCGCTGGGAGCTGCAGGCTCGAACCGCTGGAACAGGGCATCGGGGAAGTCAGCTTGGTCGGAGGTGAAGTCAGGGGCCATGCCGCCGGGGGCTGGGGGTGCCTGGCCAGCGTTGGGGAGCTGCACGAAGGAGCGGAGGGCCAGCTCGGCTGCCCGCATCTTGGCCTTCTTCTTGGTGGGCCCGGTGCCCTCGAAGGTGAGCCCGTTCACGTCCACAGCCACAGCGAAGATGGGCGCGTGCACCGGGCCGGTCTGCGATACCATGCGGAACTGCAGGCCTGGCCGCAGCTCATGCAGCTGCACCAGCGCATTCTTGGGTGCTACGGACCATGAGAGCCGCCGCCACAGCAGCCTCAGGGGACACAGGTGCCCGCCATTGCCCTCCTCCAGTGGCCGCTTCCTCTTCAGGCCGGGCGCGCCCCCTCGGGCCCTGTCCCCGGCTGGCGGTGGCCTGGCCTCCAGGTTGCTTACATTGCGGTTCTCCTTGACGTCGGCACTGCTCGTACCTGGAGGGGAGACAGACCGTGTGACCCAGGGCTGTGGGGACTGCGGGCCTTGCTGCTGACGACCCCTCTCAGCACCTGGGCCAAGAGGCGGGAATAACCCGCAATTTCCCAAACTGGAGGTAAAGACGGAGAGAGTAACAGCTCAACCCCTGGAACCCACAGCAGAGTGCCCAGAAACTCTCTGGGAGCTCTCCATGTTCTTACTGATCTCCCAGATGTGGGATAGGGGAGGCAGTGTGTGTGATCAAAGTGGCTGGTGTGGTGGCCGCCTTCTGAATCTCTCAGGAGGTTTATCTTGGAGGAACCACTTGGCAGGCTCAGCTTGCCCTCCTCCTGGCCTGAGATTGCGTCCACACCCTCTGGTCATCATCCCAGGTCTGTCAGCCTCAAAGTTTAAAGTGAGTCGGGCAGATCCAAGTGTGGAGGAAGACCCCACCCACGTTGATCCGGTAATTAATAAAAGCTGGTAGAAGTGCAGTCTCCCAGGCTATCCTGATACATGCTCTAGGGGTGATGCCACTCATGGTTTCTGCAGACAGGCAGATTAGCTCCTCCCAATACGGCCTCCTAAGTAGTCTGCATGAAGTCAGGGAAGCTGCAGGGCAGGGCAGTGGTCATTCTGTGGCTCTGGGTCAAACAGGTGACCAGTCAAAGTCCCCCACGACCATAGTGAGTGTGTGTGATCTTGGGCAGCCCCTCTATCTGCCTCAACTCCATTTTCTTTAGATGGAAACTGGGTTTGGCAGCTCTTGCCTCAGGGGTTACTGTGAGGTTGAGCTGGGGGACATGTGTAAAGGACAAGACCCCTGACACAGAGCAGAGTCAGATGCAGTTCTGAAAACAGCAGGAAAGGGGAGGCAGACACTTTTAGGCCTGTCCAGGCCAACTCCCCTGCTTATTTCAGGAGCTGGGGTTCCCGATGAATTTCCGAAATTCCAGGACCCCCAGAAAAGAGGGCTGGAGTGCTCCTGCCCCCAGAGAGCCTGGCCCTGTGCCAGTTCTGAGACCAGGCCTGGGGACCCCCACAATGAACCCCTAGACACACCCATTGCTCCTTGGTCACCCACCCAAGAGCCTCAGTGACCATCAGTGTGCCACCTGCTCCCACAAGCACATGCCTGACTCTGGCTGCAAAGGTATCCACATGTCAGATAACACTGAAATGCAAGATGTGTTCTGGTTGTGTGGACCATCTCACCCTCCACGCTTTCCTGCCTCAAGCAAGAGGGGTGCCCTGCCCAACACATGCACCCAACTCTCCCTCTCCTCATGGCATCCGCTCTGGTCTCCTTGGCAGATGTGCTGTCCAGATCTACGACCCCCCTGCCCCCTCCCCCTCGGTGTCTCTCCAGTTTCACAAGCCAAATGCAGTTTCAATAGCAGGCACCTGTCCAGCTTTTTCCTTGTTAAATAACTGGACATACTGTTCAAAGAGACTGTGTTCACTTTCCTTTCTCTTTTTGGTTTGGAGGGAAAAGCAAAGCAAAGAGAGGAGGGGTGGTCAGGAGAACTAGTATCTTTTCTTGCAATGCCTGGAGTTCTCAGTCACATGGTCACTGCCTGGATTTCCTACCACTGTGCGGGGATGGGATCCCAGTTGAGGGGCTGGGACCCGGGCTCTTGGGAAGGAGCTGCTTACTGAGGTTGTCCTCATCCTCTGCGTGCGTGGCCCCAGGGTTCAGGCGTTTGAAGGGAGCGATGAAGGCTGACAACATGCTCACTTTGTCTGGAAAGAAAAGAACAGGAAATGCACTTTTGACACCAAGTTTCAGAAAAACTCAGTGCTTTCACATGTTCTCATTACTGGGGAATTGGACATGGGAAGTAGAAAGTTCATTTTGGTTTTAGCCTCTTCATTTTGGTTTAGTTTTTTATTGAATTTCTGACAGCATTTTGTCAAATTCCCCTCTCCATTCAATATTAAACTTTATGATCTCCATCTTTCTTATTTTCTTATTTTTGGTGTCTCCATGTCCCTCAAAACCGGAAGTCTCCACCTGCACACCGAGGTTAGTTCACAGAGAGGAGTGAGGCAAACTGAGACCTGTCTCAGATAAATGAGCTTCCTGCAAACAGAGCCATGACTCTCCTCCCCAGAGGCGGAGACCTCTCTCTGTGGACTGAAAGTGCCTGAAAAAAAAGACTTCTCAAAACTGTGACAAATACTTGATGTGTGTTTAAGCAGAAGATGATGGGACAGGACGAGGGAGCAGGGTTGAGGGCGTGGAGGGTCCCTTGAAGTGAAAGCGGTCATTGAGTGGCAAGAGGAGCCCGGGAGCCCCCGCCTGCAGCCCTAGGGGTGGTCCTGGCTGCAGACTCCCCTGGGGGCAGCACAGAGAGCAACTCGAACCCAGGACGAGGTGGCGCTTGGGACCAACGGGCTCAGCTATTCCCTCTAAACAGAGACCAAGGGCTGAAATAAGAGAATAACCGAGGAAGGGACCAAAAAGAAGACTCCCTATTTCAGAACCCTGACCCCGATCGCAAGTGAGTCCACAGGAGAACTCAGCCCTGATGCCCCCAGAGCTCCTCTGCTCAGACCCTCAGGGCTGCAGTGTTCCTGACTTTCCACGTGACCTTAGGAAACCATGTGTTCTTAGGAAACCACGGATGGAATCATGCCGCTGCTCATCCCGTGTGTCAGAGGTCACCGCAAGGTCACCCCTGCCCTTCCCGCTGGCTGGGGGGTCTAGGGCCCCCATCAGGGACACTTTCTGCATCCTCCGTGCCTGGTGCTGCCTTGTGTCTGCTCTGTGCTCAGACAAGAGCCCTGCTCCCGGCATAGCTCTACGATCTTCTGCGGAAACCTCAGCTGTGCCGCTGACTCCAGACCCAGGCCTGGAACGTGCTCTTTCTCTTTCTGTTCTGAGCCTGCTTTCTGTTTAGCTGGGCTTTCCAGAGGCCAGGGGAGTTCATGCTGAAATTCATTCAGGAGCCTGTTAACAGCTGTTGTTTCCAGCAGGGACAGGCAACAATATAATGCTCACTCAGAGAACAATAAATAACTCAAATATGGGAGGTTGCTCCCTCTTCATTCCGCTGAACAAGAGGAATCAGCCAGGGAAGGCCCCGCTCCCACCCTTGCGGCTGTGCCAATTTATTGTGTGGGAATGAAATCTCTTCTTGAGTTATAATTTCATTAAAGGAGCCCAGTAATATTCCAGAACGAGTGTGAAGCTCAAATGATTTAGTCTGGAGCATTTTGAAATGAAATTAAAATTTTCTAATAAACAGGGCTCCTAGCCAGACACCCACAAAACACACCAAGCCGTTTCAGAGCTCACCTTAGACAAACTGTGAAAGACTTAGAGATGGTTTTCCATCCATCAGAGTCCTCCATTTCTAGGGTGGCCAGAGTTGTCAAATAAAAATTCAAGACATCTAGTGAAGACTGAGTTTTGGATACATGGAAGATATTTTTCTGTGTACATCTCTATAATATTGTGTGGGGCATACACACACTACAAAAATTATTATTTATCTGAAATGCAAATTTAAGGCAAAAGACTTGAATAAACATTTCTACAAGGAAAATGCACAAATGGCCAATAAGCACATGAACAGATATTCAACATCATCAGGGAAACGGAAATCAGAGCTAGGGTGAGGCAGCCTCTCACATATGTTAGGCTGCTGCTGCTGCTGCTGCTGCTAAGTCGCTTCAGTTGTGTCCGACTCTGTGCGACCCCACAGACAGAAGCCCACCAGTCTCCCCTGTCCCTGGGATTCTCCAGGCAAGAGTACTGGAGTGGGTTGCCATTTCCTTCTCCAATGCATGAAAGTGGAAAGTGAAAGTGAAGTCGCTCAGTCGTGTCCAACTCTTAGCGACCCCATGGACTGGAGCCTACCAGGCTCCTCCGTCCATGGGATTTTCCAGGCAAAAGTACTGGGGTGGGGTGCCTGGCTGCTATTAAAAAAACCAAGAAAGTAATACATGTGGGTGAGGGTGTGTAGAAATCAGAACGCAGTGCACCGTTGGTGGGAGTGTAAAACAGTGCAGCCGCTGGGAAGCGCATATTTCCACTCAGGTGTTGATCCAGAAGAACCAACAGGGGGATTCAAAGAATTACAGCACACCCATGTTCAAAGCAGTGTGACGCACAACAGCCAAATGGGGAAGCAACCCAAGTGTCCACAGGTAGACGGATGGATGGACGGATGTGGTTTGTACACACAAGGGAACATTCTTCATCCTTGAAACGGAAGAGGATTCTGACACAGGCTACAGCATGGTGAACGTTGGGGACATGGTGCTAACCAAGGAAGCCAGCCACAAAAGGACAAATGCAGTGTGACCACGTCTGTGAGGCCCCTAGAGACGTATAAATCACCGAGACAGGCAGGAGGATGGCCCCCAGGGGCTGGAGGAGGGAAATGGGGCTGGTCAGTAAGTGAAGACAGAGCCCAGCCTGAGGAAATGAGGAAGCTGGACGTGGAGGTGGTGGTGGCTATATAACATAGAGACATACTTAACATCACTGAGCTACATGCTGGAGCACGGGTAATGCTGCACCGTTTATATTTTGTATGTTTTACTACAATTTAAAAAATAAAGAGCAATTCAGGTTTAACTGCACATCCTGTGGATTTTTTGGTAACCCTAGCCCTTCATTGGTTGATCCACTCCTCTGGTGTGGTGTGTTTGGATTTCAGGTTGGCTGAAACCAGGCAGACAAACCAGGCAGAAAGCCTCAGAGATGCTGAGTCAGCTCACCAGACTCTGGGTACCGCCACCTGCTGGGATGCTTCAGGAGGGAGAAGTAGTTACCCTGACAGCACGTGTTCTCTCTGTGGGAAACAGCGACTCCTAGGAAGGACACAGAGTCTTCTCTTTTTATCACAGTGCACAGCTTGTGGGATCTTAGTTCCCCAACCAGGGATCAAAGTGCTGTGAAAGCACAGAGTCCTAACCACTGAATGCCAGGAAATTCCCTCAGACCGAGTCTTTGGAAGGTCATTAGAGAAAAGGGTGAGGAACAGCATTTTCTATTTAGAAAAATTCCAAGACAAATTATTTGCTGTTGGTGCCTTTTTCGTGATTGTTTCCTGGACACAGGCCTGTCAAGGCATCTACTTCTGCAGGTTCCAGGCGAGCAGAGCCCCAGTGCCCAGCTGCTTCTGTCTGTGTTTGTCACAGTTGTTTGAAAATCTGGCTTCATGCAGGTCGCAGACTGATGGAAAATAGAGGCCCTGCTTTTGTTACTCTCAGTTCTGGATGGTTTGGGTCCGCTGAGAGCAGCTGGTTAACAGGCCTCTCTCTGGAGAGTCAGAGGAAGGAGGGGCCTTTCTCCTGGGAAAGCAGCTGAACGGGCTGGGCATCCCTGCCTGTGGACAGGTCTGTGGCTCTCAGCTCAGGCCTGGTGTCCTTGTGAACCAGCCGGACATTGTTCTGTGTGAGAGGCCCCTGTGAGGACAGCATGCAGGCCAGCCTCCAATCAGGAGTGATTTGGGGGGATATTCAGGACATTAGAATAATGGCATTTTCAATGAGCTACTTGGAATGAATGATCCAGGACATTTGTATTATAAACCTTATTACTCAGTGCAAACAACTGCAAAATAAATGGCTTTGGCCCACGTTGAAGTGATTTCGTGTGTTTTTGGAGCACGTGTGGGGAAGAAGCCACTTCCTGGAAATGCTTGAGATCACATTGATTGAGAATATTGATAGTGAAGAAGAAATACAATTTGGTGATGACATAAAGATAGAAAAATGAAACAAAGTGGATGGTTCAAGAAATGGAATCATACTTGTGTGATCAACCGACCTTCAACAAAGGTCTCAGAGTCTCACGTTGGGGTGAAAGAAAGTCTTTTTAACAAGAAGTGCTGAAAAACTATACATCATCTTGGAAAAAAGTGAATTCTGAGCTCTATCTTGTATCATAATGAAAATGGTCACAAGATCAATGAAATATATATTCCAAGAATGCATTCATTCATTCATAGATATTCGTTCAAGATCAAACCTGAGCCAGAGCATTTGCAGAAATGTTGTTCAAGGCAGCTCTCATTGGGAAGCATCCCAAGGGCCTGGTAACATAAGGATGTGAACATGGACTGTTTTAAATTCATATTGTGGCTGTGATCAACAATAACAAGGATTAAGGATTAAGATACATTATGACACAGATGAATCTCTAGATCATGTTGTGCAAAAATCCAGGTGTAAAAGACAAGGTTCCTTGTGATCCCAGAAAAGGCACAGCCCCCCTTGGCAACGGGTCATGCAGAGGTCACACATGGGTCACACTAGGGCCAGGGAGGCTGGCTGGGAGGGCAGGGTCTTTCCAGGAGGATGAAACCTCCCATGTGTAGTCAGAGACATGTGTTACACGGGTGTGCATTTGCCCCTGGACTGTGACACAACACACTTTGTGCATTTCTCTGCATGCAAATTATATCTCAATTATTTAAAAATAATAAAAGATACAAAATGTGACTGGACAAGAAACTAAACGACGAGAAATTAGCATCAGAGCACGATTTATTCCAGGAAGGAGAAACCCGAGGTGACAGATATTAAAGTGAACTGTATGTGCAGTCAGGCCTCCTAGTCAGGGCCTGGGGTTTTCGCTTTCTCTTTTGCTTACTTTGTAGATTTGGAAGCTCAAATTCATTTAAAGGGATTTAAGAAGACAAGGCCAAAGACAAGGCCCTTTGGGGCTGTCCTCGGACACATGAACCCAGAAGGAGAACGAGCCCGTATGAGTGGACGGTTAGGAGCATCAGGCCCTGTCAATGCCCTGCAGCCATGGAGCCTCAGTTTACCCACGAGGACTGAGGAATTGTGCAAAGGTCCAAGGATTCGGACCGTGCTGTTGTGAACTCCGTGTTTGCTTTCACAGACTGTTTTATCAACAGTTTATGAAACAATTTTTATCAATTAAGATGAAAATTTAGGAAAAACCCTTTGGGGCAGGAGTCCATGTCAGTTATTTGGAAAATGTGAGTCTGAGTGACCTCCGAGAGCTGGTGATGGATAGGGAGGCCTGGCGTGCTGCAGTTCATGGGGTCGCAAGAGTCGGACACGACTGAGCGACTGATCTGATCTGAACCCATGTGAAATAACATGTTTGCTGGAACAAACATGTTACTTTTTGTTTTTGCTAAAAACCATAATTGCTAAAATGCCTGCGGATTTGATCTTTTTCTCTGCCTCCTGAGAAGCACTAAATAGTTCACAGGTTATTTTTAAAAATGAGATCAGTTTGGCACTTGGTCCTGCCCTATTTCAGCCATTTGGAGTGAGATTTTGTGCTCTGTCCTTGGCGTCCGTGGGCCACAGGCAACCACGTCCGCACAGCTCGGTGACAGCTGGAAGCGTCAGAGCGTGGTCAGCACCTTCGGGCTACAAACCCAGCTCTTTCTGTGCTCCCTCCTTGTGTTTCCTCTTCCCTAGACGTGCTCTGACAGACGGCCCCCAGGCCTGACCCACTTTCCTTCCTGCCGTGGCTGCTCCCCCAGCACAGGTGTGTTGCGAACTGATGCTTCTATCCAAATAGAGATGAGGACAAGCCTGAGCAGGCGGGCTGCCCAGGAAGCCAGAGAACAATTAACCTCCGTGCAGGCAGTAGGGGGAGGCAAGACACTCTCTTGCTGATTTTCAGGAACATGAATTTTAAGAGACTGTGTTCAAGCTGCCATCTCTGAGCTGGGAGTTCAGGCAGAGAAAGATTCTGGGCCTGTGACACGAGAAGGGCTGCTTCTCACCAGCCAGGCTCAGCTGGTAATGACCAGGGGATAAGATCATGAGTTTGGTCTTGAAACTGGCAGCCAGCCTGTCTGTTCCTCATTCACTGTATTGGCTGAACGGTGTCCTCCCCAAATTCATGTAAGTCCTGACCTCCAGGACTCACAATGTGACCACATTGGGAGATGGGCCTGTAAGATGAGATGAAGGTATAGTGAGGCCGCAAGGGTGGGTCGTGATCCCCTGTGACCGGGACGAGGAGATCAGGACCGATGCTCATGGAGGAACGACTGCGTGAGGACACAGGGAGAAGGCGGTGTCCACGTGCCCCGGGCAGAGGCCTCGGGAGGACGGGCCTGCCCACACCTGACCTCCAGCCACCGGGCACACTACTATATTCACTCAGCAGATCTTTATCGAATGCAAGTTAGTTGCTCCCAGAATCAATACTTTCACACAGTGATGCCAAGAAGGAACAGGGTGAGGAGCCTGTCCTGTCCAGGGGGCCCAAGGAGGTGGGGGGAACTGCATCTCACTGGAGGTGGCCTGACCACTAATAATACCCCTACCCCTTTAAGTCGGCCCCAGAGCCACGTGTTCTTGTGCTGAAAGGTGAGTCTGGGCTGGGTCAGAGGGGTGGGGGCCAGGCCGGCTGAGGGCCCCTGTGCAGAGGCTCTGGGCAGTTCTGGAACTTGGCATCTAGGTCTGAGTGGACCCCCTCACTGTGGGCCTGGAGCCTTGGTTCTGAACTGGGGGCCCAGGGGGCCTGAGGGCAGCAAATATAAAAGTTCTGGATGGTGAGTGGGGGGAAGGAAAAGAGGGGGAAGGGGAGGGGGGATGGGGGAGAAGAAGGGCAGGAGAGAAAGAGCTTATCCAAGACAGTCTGAGGCCTGGACACGGGTCCCCAGTGTCCCCGCACTCGCTTGCCCCCACATGTCATCAGGTCCAACTTCACCTGGATTATTTTGGGAAGTGGGGAAGGGGTGCCTGAAACCACACCAGCTCCCCCCAGATCTTGCTCTGCACTTCACATGAACAGTGGGCTCAAAGGACTGACACATGACTGACGGGGACTCTTTGCAAGAAAGTGCATCTAAATAAAAAAAGGAAATCCTCATCTAAAGGTGTGTGTTCACATTGTACTCAGACCTGTGTGGAGTCCAAGGTGTGTGTTCACACCATCCTCAGGCCTGTGTGGAGTCTGAGATGTGTGGTCACACTGCCCTCAGTCCTGTGTGGAGTCTGAGGTGTGTGTTCACATTGCACTCAGACCTGTGCAGAGTCTGAGTTGTGTGTTCACACCACCCTCAGGCCTGTGTGGAGTCTGAGATGTGTGGTCACACTGCCCTCAGTCCTGTGTGGAGTCTGAGGTGTGTGTTCACATTGCACTCAGACCTGTGCAGAGTCTGAGTTGTGTGTTCACACCACCCTCAGGCCTGTGTGGAATCTGAGATGTGTGGTCACACTGCCCTCAGTCCTGTGTGGAGTCTGAGATGTGTGTTCACACTGTACTCAGGCCTGTGTGGAGTCTGAGGTGTGTGTTCACACTGTGCTCAGGCCTGTGTGGAGTCTGAGATGTGTGTTCACACTGTGCTCAGGCCTGTGTGGAGTCTGAGGTGTGTGTTCACACTGCGCTCAGGCCTGTGTGGAGTCTGAGATGTGTGTTCACACTGCGCTCAGGCCTGTGTGGAGTCTGAGATGTGTGTTCACACTGTGCTCAGTCCTGTGTGGAGTCTGAGGTGTGTGTTCACACTGCACTTAGTCCTGTGTGGAGTCTGAGGTGTGTGTTCACACTGCGCTCAGGCCTGTGTGGAGTCTGAGGTGTGTGTTCACACCGCCCTCAGGCCTGTGTGGAGTCTGAGATGTGTGTTCACATGGCGCTCAGGCCTGTGTGGAGTCTGAGGTGTGTGTTCACACCGCACCTCAGGCCTGTGTGGAGTCTGAGGTGTGTGTTCACACTGCACTCAGGCCTGTGTGGAGTCTGAGATGTGTGGTCACACTGTACTCAGTCCTGTGTGGAGTCTGAGGTGTGTGTTCACACTGCACTCAGTCCTGTGTGGAGTCTGACATGTGTGTTCACACTGCACTCAGTCCTGTGTGGAGTCTGAGATGTGTTTCACACTGCCCCCAAGCCTGTGTGGAGTCCATGTTCTACTCCTGACATTCTGTTGTGACCAGCACACGGGCCGGTGTGGACATCACTCTGGTGATGGAGGAGGCAGAGGTCATCCAGTGAGATTAACACGTCTGTTGTGTGTCACAGCCCAGCACTGCCCAGGTTTGGAGGCAGGCCTGAACACAGGAATAGGACACACAAGCGGAAAAGGGGGCAAGTGTTGGGACAGATGGGCTGTGGGCACATGCCTCTGGGCGCTCTCGGGCAGGGTCTGGATGGGGCGGCCCCAGCACTGACAAGGCCTGGGGGCCTGGGCTGCCTGATGGGCGGCTCCTGGCTCCTTTGGAGCATGAGGCCATTTATAGAATGACACACTGCTTGTGAAATATTAGTTTCTTATTACTTCTAGTGAGCAGCAGACTGGGTGGAAAGCAGTGTGGTAGATGGATTTTCTATAAGATGGGCCATGTGTGTGTTCTCTATTAGATGCCATGAAAATCAATCTGCAACCTGGTTCAGGCTGGTAAAATTAGATCTAAAACTATTCAATTCTGTTTCAAGAGTGTCTTTCCATCTGATGCCTGGCCTGCGGACACACAGTGATAAAACACCCTGAGTTATTGGCGGCTGCGTGCTCGTCTGTCTGGGGAGACGCACCTGGTGCTACAATGGCCGGAGACCGGGACACAGTGCGAGTCCCTCATCCCTGTGAGGCTCATTTTAATGCTCTTATTTTGCATTCGGCTCAGTTTGGTAATAAGATGTGGCAAATGGATGTTTTTAATTTGCCTGAGGACCTGTTTCTGTGTGTTTGGAGTCAAGCCCCACGATACAGAGTAACCGTTTGGGGCGGGGTGTTGGGAGCTGGAGCGACACGCAAACACAGGGATGGGGAGTGGATTCGAACCACTGCTTTTTCACTTGGAAGCTTCTCTCTTGGGGGGCTCTTGTAAGAACTGCGGAATCGAGGGTTTCCATGGTTGCCTCGTCAGGCACTAGCCTTGCCGACAAACACCTCTCGGGGCTCCTGCTGGCAGGAGAGTACATGTTACTCTGTGCTGAGACCCAGGCCCTCCCAGGGCTCCGCGTGTCACCCGTGGAGTGTCAGCAGCGCTGGCCTCAGGCCCACACCCTCCTCTTCGGCTCCTGGGCTCCTGTAGAGCTCCTGTCCCAGTGGTGCTGGTTGGAGACGAGCGAGGGGCAGTGTCACAGCCCCAGCT
Source organism: Tragelaphus eurycerus (assembly GCA_935064755.1). Taxonomy (NCBI): domain Eukaryota; kingdom Metazoa; phylum Chordata; class Mammalia; order Artiodactyla; family Bovidae; genus Tragelaphus; species Tragelaphus eurycerus. The sequence continues at coordinate 451,390 of CAKXYN010000202.1, read as the reverse complement.
GCCTGTGTGCCTGGGGTCTGGTTGCCCTTGGTGCTCAGAGAGAACTGGGCACCATGCCCCTTCCAGAGTTCGGAGGCCAGGGCGCCCTGGATGAGGTGCCTTCCTGCTGACCGGCTCCTGCGTCTCTGTACCTTCCTTATGACAAGTTCCTACATTGCATTTAATCAAAATGTAAGCGTGTTTCAACATGAGGACGAACAGGAGGCAAACCCTTTCTTTGAACCAAGCAAGTTCAAGGACATCCCTGGATCATGGCTGTGTGGACACTGTAGCTCATGGTCACTGTGTCTGGGATCTGAGAGTTTGCGTGCCAGGTGCCTGACCAAGGAGCTTCCCTGGGGCCAGCCAGCTCCTGGGGACACGTCTCTGAATGTGTGGGCCCTTCTTCTGTGACGTGCTCGGGAGTGATGATGGGCTGTGTGTCTGGTCCCCAGGCAGCAAGCTGACAGCCTGCCCTTGAGTCTTGAGATGCCCAATAATGCCACAAAGACAGAGCCACCCCCTGCCCCCGCAGGCTGTCACTGCACTGCTGGCATGCATCAGAGTGGCAAGGACAGAGCCAGGCCAGGGATGCACGACTCCACTTTGGTCACCCGTGCGCCTGGTGAAAACATGTCATCGCAGGACTTAGTGATCTACTCTCTAGCTGCCGCAGTGTGGGCCTCAGGGGCAGCATTGAGAGCTGTGAGCCGCCCAGGACCTGGCGTCTGCCCCATTTGCTGAGACAGACTTGGCTGATTCAGGAAAATCTAGGGACCTAAAGGATGCTGACCAGACCCCCAGAGGCTAAGTGATGGACAGTGGTTCTGAAATCCCCAAATCTGAGCTGGAAAGAAATATATTAGGACCATGTCTCTCATCCCCAAGGAAGCAGTAGGTTAAGCCCTGGAGCAGATCTTTTCTACTGGTTCTTCTCATTAAAATTGTTCAAGAACTTGTAACTTGCTGAACCCTACCTCTCTTTTTGCCCACATTAAGCTAAATCTCAGGTGGAAGCTTCCTACATACAAGTCCTGGCATTAAAGCTGAGTGGGGCTGCAGAGCCTCTGACCTGCCTCCTCCATTCCCAAGGAGCCCTCCTACCTGCTCCCGGCAGGTCCTCAGAGACCCTGAGTACAGCACCAGTTGATTGAGGACAGCCCCCCACCTCCTCCCTGGCACAGGGTCTGTAACAGGCTTGATGCTGCTTATTTGGGTGTTACTGGTATCGACTATGTCTCAAGAAGAAAGAGTAAAACATCAATTTTCTGTATTACCTCAACTAACACTCAGGGCAGTTGTTAGCTGCTAGTATTGCCTCCTCATCAATGAGAAAACCGAGGCATGGAAGGATTACATGATTTGCTCACACTCAGGCTCTGACTCATGGCTTCTGCAGAGCAACCATGTCCGCAGAGCCCTCAGCCCACAGACCCCACGAATTGTGAGTTCTGGGGAAATGCAAGGACTGTTCCCAGGGCTGTGAAAGTGCCTGCATACAGTAAGTGTCACCTGTATGCTCAACAGAATCAATTCTGCAGCAACAGCTACTGTTTTTCTGCTTTGTCAGAAACACAACATTGTAAATCCACTATGCGTCAATAAAAAAGTCATGGCCAAATGATGGGGACCAGGTCACCAGGGTGGACCCTGGGTGGAGAAAAGATGGGTTCAGTACCACCTGGGACTTGCCTTCAGCAAAGCAGAAGAGTCGAGTCTATTGCTTCATTGCTGCTAGTGTCATTTTTCTGCGTAAATTCTCTAAAACTTCTATTTAGAACAACTTTTTCCTGGAACTGACTTGGAAACACGACAGAAGTAGAGACTCCAGCAGGGCTGACGCCTTTGTTTCTACTTTGTCCTGGTTGAGTCACCAGGAATTTTGAGGAAGGCTCTTGTTTCTGAGAAATTATCAAGGACTCCATGCAGATGTTTGGGGTGAAGGCAACAATTGAGATGCAGGTGCCCGGTCGAGTGCCCTTCTCTCAGCGAGCCCAGTGCCTCCCGCGAGCTGGGATACTGAGCGGGGTGGGGGGGGGCCCTCCGTGGGGGTCAGGCCTAGGGCAGCCCTCGGGTCTTCAAGCAAAGTTGCAAAACATCCTCAAGAGCTGGGCTTGTCCTCTGCCGCCTGGACCATGCAAGTGTGTTGAGAAGGGAGATGGGAAACATTCGCTGGAAGGAGAGTTTGCTGAACAAAGGAATGTAAAATATCTGTGTGCAAATCTAAGCCAACTTGAGTTTAGCTCTGTGGGTTTGGGACTCTGTTCCTGCTTCAAAATTGCTCTTTTCTCTTTAGAGCTATTATATCTACAAATTCAAAACTGTCCAAAACAGCAGAACGTACTTCTTCTGAGCCCATGCACAAAGACCCCAGAAGGCCTGCTATCCAAGTCAATGTGGGGAGACCCGATGGTAGTGACCTGTGCATGCATCCTGGAAGGGTCTGGAGGCTCTGGTGTGGGGCAGTGTTGGTGTGCCCAGCTCCAGCTCTGGGCAGGTCCACTGGTCCCCAGGAGATGTGGGAGTAGCTCTTGGTCCCACTGTGGAGCCGTGCCCCACCTCAACCCCTGGGAGCCGGTCACCCTCTCTGCCCCCATTTTCTCCCCTTCCTACAGAAGGAGCAGCTTCCCACGAGTTATCATGAGCATCACCATGGCAACCCCATCCAGGTGTAGGCCTCTTGGGGACACTGATAGTCCCTTCCCCCCTACACCTGTCCCGGTTCTCCCCACTTGGGACTCACCCCACAGACAGCGGGGATCAGAGCCTACAGGAGGGCAGCTGGGCCCTGGGGCCAAGGACTCTGGGCCTGGATGGGAGGATGAGTGGATCGTAGGTGGGCAGAATTATGGATGGAAGGGCCCATACGTGCAGAGTATGGGGATGAGAGATGGGCAGACACCTCACCTCGTCAGAGCTGGAGAGAACAGTTGGGAATGTGGAGACACCAACCGAGAATGGAAGCGCTCTTTTTGTGCGTAAGGCTGCGATGTCACAAAGTGATTGTTTGGTTTGGCTCGCCTTAACCATTTCATCAAATTGGTTTTGCATAAATAAGCTGCTTCAATTGAGTGGATTAGCTGTTTATTAAAATTAAAAATAGTGATTCAGTTTCTGGAAAGGATAAAACTAGACTAGGAAAAGTTATTTGCTTGATTCAGTTGATGTATGTCCTATACTCCTTTTGTAAGTGTTAACGACATAGCCCTGGAAGAAATAGATTCTCCCTTAACACTGGATTTGGGGCAAATAACAAGGTTAAGGAGATGGGCATGTGAACAGCACTGATTTTAAGAAAAACAAGAAGGAAACAGGGGGTTGCATACACACAAAAATGCAAGGCGACACATTTGGCTACTGTGTCTGGGAAGCTACTCTTGATTTTATATGTGGTTTAAATGCATTGATAGCATCTGGTGAATGGAGATGGACCCTCACTATAATATACTTAAGCAGTGAAGAGAAAATCAGTGTAGGAGGTCTATCTGGGCTCCCAAAGTGGGCTGGGTTCTAGGGGAGCCAGGAGCCACCCCTCAAAGGGAACAGGGAGTCTGGAGGCTGGGTCACGTTGTGCAATGGTGCTGTGCACACTATGGTTTTGTTAACTTCCATTACAGCCTCTCCAAGCAGTTTGTGTCAGATAACCGGTGAGTTCCATGTCCAAGCCTACTGCTCGGACGACCTGCCGAAGCAGGAGTCTCCTCTCTCATCGCTGGATCTACATGTCGAGTACGTACTCATTAGCTTTTGCACAACATTGTTGTGCTCGCTCTAAGACTCTTCAGATTAAAGATGCATCAAAGTGATTCAGTTCTCTAAGTTGTGGGCCACAAATCAGTGTCTCTCTGGACATTATCCGAGAGTAAAATGTAGCACAAATCGCTTTTAAAAATTAATAATTCACAAAATCTATGGGCTAAGCCTGGTCTGGCTTGAGAAGATAAGTAAAATAAATACTGTAAAGTCAATTTTTAAATAATCTGTGGCATGGAATTTAAGCACAAGAGAAAACATTTAGCAATTAGGCAGGAGCATTCGCTATATGATGAAGTGTGAATAATAATATTTAAAAGCCTTGCACCCTGTTCGCCAGCAGGAAACCCCTTCTGCACACAACTTGTGCCATTTCTCTGTTTCATGAGTCCTGCCTGCAGATGTTCCTGTTTGAGCAGTTACTTTTATAAGTGTTTTTACATCGACAGCTCTGTGTAAGGCTGACAAGAAGTGGCAGAGACAGATGTTTGATGAGGTAGTGTCAGACCAGTGCAGTCGCGGGAAATAACATAATTAGATCCGTCACTAGCTGGTAACCAGTGCAGGCGTATTTATCTAATTATCAAGACTGCACGTTGACATCCGAGGAGGTTTCATCATAAGAGGTTTACATGATTTAGAGTTCAGGCTGATCTCCCAACTCTATCTACAAAACAGAAGCTGGCCTCTGGGTTACATCTTTTTACGATGAAGAATAAAACCCCCAGTGGCTGATGGCAGGCCCTCATCATCCAGAAAGAGGATCAACTGAAAAGGCAGAGGACCCGGAGCAGCGAGAGGGGAGTGCAGTGTCCTCGGACTCAGGACCCCGGCTGCAGAGGGTGGAGGACCACGTCCAGGACTGGGACTCACGCCCAGGACAAATGAGAACATGGTCCTGAGGCATGGGTGCTGAGGCTTCCTCCCTTCCTCCCCGGGAGCCTGCATTGCCCATCTACCCTGAGTGGGTCAGTGCAGAGAAGACTGAGAGGGCAGTCTTGGCATCTGAGTCCCCACGTCCTTGCTCTCTGCTCTGCTGTGTTCTGTGTCCCCCCTCCCTCTGTGCAGGGGAACCACCAAGGCCCCACATTTTCTACCTCCAGTCAAAGCGCTAGCAAGAGTCAAGGCCAACGACAACAGACACACAGATAGAAGTTCAGTTTCACTCACTATTAAAGAAACGCAAGTCAAAACTACAATGAGGTCCCACCTCACACTGCTCAGAATGGCCTTCATCAACAAGTCTACCAACAATAAATGCTGGAGAGGGTGTGGGGAAAAGGCAACCCTCCTACACTGTTGGTGGGAATGTAAATTGGTACAGATGCTATGGAAAAGTGTATGGAGGTTCCTCAGAAAAATAAAATGACAATTACTATCAACAATAACTTTCTTGGGCATACATCTGGAGAAAACTCTAATTCAATAAGGCATGGGCACCCCTATGTTCACTGCAGCACTATTTGCAAAAGTCAAGATATGGAAGCAGCCTAAATGTACATTGACAGTTGGATAAAGAAGATGTGGTATATATATATGTGTGTATATATATATATATATATATATATATATATATATGAAATATTACTCAGCCATAAAAAAGAATGAAATAGTGCCACTTGCAGCAATGTGGATGGACCTAGAGATTGTCACACTGAGTGAAGTAAATCAGACAAACAGAAATACCATATGACATATCTTATATGTGGAATCTAAAATATGACACCAACATATTTATGAAACAGAAACAGACTCAGACATAGAGAACAGATTTGAGGTTCCCCAGTCCCAAGGGGGTGGAGAAGGCAATGGGACCCCACTCCAGTATTCTTGCCTGGAAAATCCCATGGCTGCAGTCCATGGAGTCACCAAGAGTCGGACACGACTGAGCGACTTCACTTTCACTTTTTACTTTCATGCATTGGAGAAGGAAATGGCAACCCACTCCAGTGTTCTTGCCTGGAGAATCCCAGGGAGTGGGGAGCCTAGTGGGCTGCTGTCTATGGGGTCACACAGAGTCGGACACGACTGAAGTGACTTAGCAGCAGCAGCAGAAGTCCCAAGGGGGACTGGGGAAGGGAGGCAAGGATGGAGAGATTGGAATTAGCAGATGCAAATTATAAGATTTAGAACGTATAAACTATAAGGTCTTACGCACAGGGAACCACACCGAGTCTCCTATAATGAATCACAATGGAGAAGACTATGAATAAGGTTACACATATGTGTAACTGAGCCACTTGATGTACAGCAGAAGCTAACACAACATTGTAAATCAACTACGCTTCAATAAAAAAAAAGTCAAGGTCAATGATGGTGGCCAGGTCACTAGGGTAGAGAAATAATGGGTTCAGGTACCACCTGGGACCTGCCTTGATCTAATCCAGACAAAAGGAACCTTCTGCACGCAGGTGGAGTCAGAGATTTTGCTGCAGTGTCTGAGTCCTCTAAATTCATACGTGGAAACCTGACTCCCAGTGTGGTGGTGTCAGGAGGGGGGCCTCATCTCATAGGAGGTGATGAGGTCGTGAGGGTGGAACCCCTAGGATGGGATCTGTGTCTTTGCAACGAGATCCTGAGAGCCCCTGCCCCTCCTACATGTGAGGACCCAGGGAGAAGATGCAGTCTGTGAACCAGGAGGTGCTTTGATCTTGGACCCACAGTCTCCAGAGCTGTGGGGAAGGACTCCTGCTGGGGTCCTTTGTTACAGCAGCTTGAACAGACCAACTAGCCTCATGGTCAAGAACAGCACATGCCTATGCCCACGGGCCTGCTAGGACTTAGGGATCTGAACTCCAGGTATGCTCAACATAACTAAAATAATGGCACTCAAGTGACCCCCGTTTTAACTTCAGGGTTGTTACCTAATGACGTCAAGCAAGCCAATGGACTTTTCTGGGTAAAAGTTGGCTACTTCTAAAAGCTGTGGGAGTCTGGGGGCCTCAGGGGTTATGTGGGATTGGAACAGTCTTCACAAGGGTCCTTTGATTACAGAATCTTATTCATGTAATGAAAAAAAAATTCATTGACAACTTCAGGCCAGACGTGATTCTACATCCTGGGGGTGCAGCAGTGAACTCACTCATCTCCTCAGGGGTCCTGTGATGAGTGAAGACACATGGCCCCTTGGAGCAGGACAATGACACCCACCCTCCTGGTCTCTGTTGGTGATGAGCCCCACAGCTTGACCATTTGGAGCCATGGGTAGAATGAGGCTGTCTGCCTGTCCTGCAGAGCGGCCTGGGGCATGGGCTGCTCAACTTCCACAGCCAGTGATGGTGCCCAGACCAGCCCCTTCTCTGCCCAGCATCCTGGCCCCCCATCCCCACCCTCCACCCCCTGCAGGTCTCCACCCTGGCTCCAGCTCACCTCTCAAGCCACACCCCTGCCTCCTCCCCCAAGCAAGAGGCCCTGGGACATTAGGGAGCCTCCCAGCCTTGGGCTACTGCTCATGCCACTCTTTGCCTCCCCACCTGAAGCTGCTGCTGCTTACCTTCCCCCACTCATCTGAGTCCCACTCAGTCCTCAAGGCTGAATTCTATTCCTGAGTCCTCTCTAGGACCCGCATGAGCTCCTAGAAACCTCCCTGTCCTTTCTCCTGAAACACTCATGGTCTCAAGCCTCACCAGCCTCATCAGAGGATGCTGTGTGCCAGCTGGGCTTTCACAGTGTTCCCCATCCATAAGGGGACACTCAGCTTTTCTGGAGGTGGGGCATCAATTCGTCTTTCACACAGTTCTTCATACCGAATGGGTTCTAGATACACAGTTGGTCCTCAAAGACTGTTGACTGATTGTCACTGAGAAATACAGGAGAATATTAAAATGTTTTCATGGGACTTGGGAGTAAGCGGAGTTCAGGGTTATTGCCCAACTACCCACTAGTCTAGTGGACACTCTGTCCATGGACAAGAATACATGCTGTGCATCCCAGGTGGGTCTGTGTTGGAGCCATGGTTCCAAATCTCATGGAGGCAGATTGCTTACTCTACAGCCTCTTCCTGGTGTGTGCGGACTTGTGATAAAACTTCATATTCTCGTGGTGGTGACGGGATTGGGGGGAGGTCACAAATGACTTTCATGTGCCCCTGGAGAGCTTGATCACTGGTTGGCCTAATTTTCCTGGATCATCTCCTAGGAAAGTTTCAGCCATAGCTGTGAGGCCAGCTTCCCAAATTGTCCATTCAGTGCACACGTAAACTCAGCACTTTGTGTCTCAAAACAGTGCACCAGGAGACAGAAAAGAGAAAGAGAGAGAGGGAGGAGATAAATAAAGAATAGAAGGCACAGATGGGCCTGGACAGTTTCTCATTGCTTGTTCCATATGATAGAACTCAACACATCTGGTCGGCTACGAAAAGCATCTTTGCACTAATTTGTTTGTCAGTATCCATTGAGAGGACGATCTGTCATCCTGTCATATTCCAGTTGCCCCGAGATGTCTGAAGACAAGGCTAGCCACAAATTGGAACAGTGGCCACCAGGGAGCGAGTGGTGGAAACCACCAGCTGTTCTAAGTAACATCAACTGTGATATTTTTGAAGTTGAAATTTCAGCCTCACTTCTCCAAAGGCATTTAGCAGCTGCAGGAAAAAAAAAGCTGGTCACTGTAACAGAAGAATGAATCTATTTCTCCTCATGTCCTGGTGTGTGTGTGTGTATGTATGTGTGTGTGTGTGTGTGTGTGCATGTGTGTGTATCACTGTATCAGAGGAATGAGTCTATTTCTCCTCATGTCCTGGTGTGTGTATATGTACATATGTGCATGTGTATGTGTGCGCATGTGCACAAGTGCGTGCATGCTAACCATCATTACTGGCTGGAAAAACAATAGAATGAGGTGGTAAGAATTCAAAAAGAATGCGACCTCTGTTGTGCTCCTTGGTATCCAAGTCTTTCTGGTCCAAGGAAGCACAGACCACGGTTGTCTAATTTGTCTTGATTTGCAGGAACAGGAATTGAGATTTCATTGTGTTGCCTCATTTGATTTCGTGACGGTGTCATCTGGCCATGGCACCCCGTCTTCTGTCCTCACCACACCTCATTCCCCACCTGCTCTGCAGGACATATGATGCTAAATGGCATTCATTTGTTTAAATTTCTGTCTCCCTGAGTAAGTTTTAATCTTCCCAGAGACTATGCTTTGCCCTGGAACACACCAGACGCTCAACAAACATTACTTGGGTTGAACTAATTTAAATTTCTGTCTTTTAACAAGGCAGGAAGTGTGCTGACACATTGTACCTAATGGACTGCTGGTCAGCGTCCCCAAGGTTTGCTGCACTTTGCTGTCCTGTCCCCATTCAACAGGCCTCCGTGGAGAACTGCAGTGCAGTAGGTACTACATTCAGGCTCCTTGGGGTCTCATCAAGGACGATTGGGGCATCTAAGGCAGAGGTCCTTCCTTTGCTCCTCTCCTGAGGTCTCCTGGGCTGCCCCCCGAGAGCTGGCTCTGCTCTGGACTGGGTGACCCGTCCACCCCCTCCTTGTCTTTCTCAGTTTGTCAGCAGGTTGATGTACAACCTGACTGACATGATGCCCGTAGCATGTAGCGCACGTGCTGGAACAGACTCACAAACTCTGACTCAGCCAGAATCAGAGCCTCCCAATTGTGCATCCTACACCGAGTAAGGTGTTCAGAGAGGAAGGAGAGGAGGGTTCAACGTGGGCCGTGCGGTATGGTGAACTCTGTGGGGCAGTGCGGTTGGAGAGGCCGGATGAGCTCCAAGCTCCTCCCTCTGCTTGGGCTGGTCCCGTAAGCTGTGCTGTGTTCGTCAGAGGCTGTGCTTATATTTTATATCTGGTAAGAAGTGACAAAGCCAAACTAATACAGAGAATGGGAGTCAAGGTCTGATGTGCAGAGAAGCCTGTGGTTTAGCTGATGGTGGTATTCAGGCTTCCGGGTCAAAAGCCACATGGCACACGGGTCACTGCACAGATAGCCAGTCTCTGGGCACAGGAGCCCTCAGTGAGGGCTTTACTGGCATGGCTATTTCACTGAAGTTTTTTCTCAGGATCCTGTAGATTTCAGGACTACATTACTTTGTTTCTACATGCCCTCAATGTAACACCTGACGCCTCTGGGGGATGCTTAGCTATTAACTGAATGAATGAATTAAAGCTTGGAAAGAGAGAAAAAACCATTAGATTGACTTATGTACATTATGACCTACTCAAATTGCTGGAGAATACAAAAACTGACTTTGCTTAATTAACTTGCATAAACGTACTGAACACAGCCAGCCCCTCCAGCTTCTCAGAGCAACAGTCAACAAAGGTAAGAACAAAGCTCCCTAATTCTCCAAATTTTTACAAAATATGGTTGGTCGTACTTTTTCACGAAGTCTTAGCTGATTACTCTGATCTTTATGTTTGCACTTTTGCTAAGGACGTTTTTACCTTAGTGCATTTTGATCTAGGGTGCTGACTTACTTTTCCAAACAGAAAGTCCTAAATCACGAAGCCCCAAGTCTCTAATGGAGGTTGAGATTGCAGTCTGTCTCTTCTGTCTGACAGCAAACCTTGCTGTCTGGCTCGTGGTGTAGGTTTAAGAAATATTTGCTCAGAAGGGAAGGGAAAGGTCCCAAGGATTGTCTTCTCTTTTATCTTCCTATGTTATTGATTATCATCCTTCCTGAGTCAGTTGTCCTGGGGCAGGAGGGGCTGGGCTGACTGCACGGACCCCCAAGGGTGAGGCAGATGTCAGGCTCACCTTGTACACCAGAGCCTAGCACAGCAAGGGACCCTCCATTCTTGAAGAATGAATAAACGGCTAAGCGAATGTCCCATTTTAAAGGTGGTCCCAGGTATGGATGAAGCTGCTGCTGCTGCTGCTAAGTCATTTTAGTCATGTCCGACTCTGTGCGACCTCAGGGACGGCAGCCTACAAGGCTCCCCCGTCCCTGGGATTCTCCAGGCAAGAACACTGGAGTGGGTTGCCATTTCCTTCTCCAATACATGAAAGCGAAAAGTGAAAGTGAAGTCGCTCAGTCGGGTCCGACTCTTAGCGACCCCATGGACTGCAGCCTACCAGGCTCCTCCATGGGATTTTCCAGGCAAGAGTACTGGAGTGGGGTGCCATTGCCTTCTCCTGGATGAAGCTGGCTGATATGAAAAAAGCCCCTTTGCTTTCTAACTCAGTCCAAGTTTAAAAATGTAGTCTTTTATTTTCCATCTGGTCCCTAATGAATTCAAGTTGACATTTAAACCCTGAGGTAAGGGCTTCCCTAGTGGGTCAGCGGTGAAGAATCTGCCTGCCAATGCAGAAGACACGGGTTTGATCACTGATCCAGGAAGATTCCACATGCTGCTGAGCAACTAAGCCCTTATGCCACAACTACTGAACTGAGCCCAAGTGCCCCACTGACTGAAGCCCACACGCCCTTGAGCCCGGGCTCTGCAACAACAGAAGCCGCCACAAGGAGAAGCTTGTGCCCCACAGCGAGAGTGGCCCCAGCTGGTCACAACTGGAGAAAAGCCCTTGCAACAATGAAGACGCAGCACAGCCAAAAGCAAATAAAATAAATAAGTAAAATAAAATAAAAAAAAAAACCAACCCTGAAGTAAGCTTTGAGAAAAGCAATTATCATAATCCAAGACGGAGGAAAATGAAGAGAGAATAAGGGAAGAAGTTGTGAGAGAGGAAGGGGAGCATCGGAAAAGAGAACCAAGGTCACCAGCATCACAACTGTTCCTGAACTGAGTCAAATTCAGGAGTGTGAGTCAAATTAAGACAGATGCATCTCACGTGTCCCTCAGAATGTTTTGCGTAGTGGGTAATGCAGGGCGTTAAAAGACCTATTCTTATTGCTTAATGAGCCTGACTGGAGGCCATATGTGTGATGGATTTTTAAATGATTTGAGGGGAAGAGGGAAAGGCAGCAAACAGTGCATCCAGAGAGGTGGATTAAACACTCGGATCACCGGCTGTGTCTGGGTCGTTTCACATTCTTACAACTGCTTTGTACAACTGTGCTTGCATCACAGACGTGGAGCTTGAGTCTTACCACTGAGTTCACAGGACAGACACCAGTGGACAAGGCCCTGACTAGCTGTGCCCGGCCGCTGTCTCGACGTCTTCCCCAGGACTGTGAGTTAGTGTCAGAACAGCTGCCCCTCTCACTGATGAGGGGCGAGGGGAGGAAAGTTTCCAGGAGAAGAAGAGAGAAGATAGAAATACCACCCTGCAGAGAAGTTCCTCGCCCACATCATTCATAATAGGAGATTCAGTAAGATGTGTGCTGCTGCTGCTGCTGCTGCTAAGTCGCTTCAGTCGTGTCCGACTCTGCGACCCCATAGACGGAAGCTCACCAGGCTCCCCCGTCCCTGGGCTTCTCCAGGCAAGAACACTGGAGTGGGTTGCCATTTCCTTCTCCAATGCATGAGAGTGCAAAGTGAAAGTGAAGTCGCTCAGTTGTGTCTGACTCTTAGCGACCCCACGGACTGCAGCCTACCAGGCTCCTCCATCCATGGGATTTTCCAGGCAAGAGTACTGGAGTGGGGTGCCATTGCCTTCTCCGACTAAGATGTGTAATCATGTTTAAAAAGAAAACCGTTTCACAGGAAGCCTTGTAGAAAAGCTACTTGAGATGGGACAAGCCTTTAATGACCACTGGCACCCCCTCAACCTGCATCTTATTAACCAAACAAACATCAGTGGAGGAGAATGCATGATCTGCAAACTCCAGGGCATCTCCTGTAACGTAACATTTTGTAAGAGAGACCACTTTCACATGGTTCTCTGTGTGTGTACATGTGTGTGCATGTGTATGTGTGTATGGAATAAATAAACTTATTCATGCATAGCAGCTCCTCAGAAAACGCTCACTGTTACTGTCTATTCATTTTCTAGAATTTTCAATATGAAGAATCATCATGAGGGAAACCTACAATTTCCTAACAGCTAGCATTTTTTAAATTTCTTTTGTAATTAGCCTGGATCACTTTTTGTTGTAAAGAAACTCTTTACTGATTTTTGGTGAACACGTTTATTTCTTGTGCTTAAAAGCTGGTAATATTGGTGGTTTAAAAGGCAATTATGCTTGGCTTTTCATTCAAAAGCTTCTTTGATATTACAAAATAATGATAGGTGACAGTGTTAGGACTGGAATTGGGTTAGACTTCATGTAATGCTTTTTAGTGTTATAAACACTTTCATAATAATAAAAAAAGCATTTACATTGTGAACACTAAATTTTTGTTTCCTAAAAATGTCCACCTCCAAAGCTTTTAGGGAACAGGACGCTAAAGCATGTTAATGCGCTCAGATGAGCCTGAGTTTCCCTTGGGGAGAAGCTACCTGAACTGCCATTTAAAGTTTTACGTTTCTGCTCTAAATGAATGATTTCGTTTAAGTAAAAGGTCTTATTTTCTATGATGAAAATTCATTTGCCTCATGTAACTCTGAAGCTTTCACTTTTCACTTTCATGCATTGGAGAAGGAAATGGCAACCCACTCCAGTATTCTTGCCTGGGAATCCCAGGGACAGTGGAGCCTGGTGGGCTGCCGTCTATGGGGTCGCACAGAGTCGGACACGACTGAAGCGACTTAGCAGCAGCAGCAGCAGCAACTCTGAAGCATCTTGATTTATTACTGCCTAAATTTTCTTCCAAGGAGAATATTCTTCCAGAGACATTATGCAAGAATCCTTATATTTCTTACTCTTTGGCATTTTCTATTAATCTCATCATATCTGTATTCAGGCTTTTTGGATACAAAATTAGAAATATATAGTAGTTACATATTTGGATAAATACAGTTGTGGGAATTCATACCCTGCTCAGCTGAATGAGCCTGCCTAGAGTGGCCAGGAGCTGTGTTAAGGGCTCTTAGAGAGTTGAGAAACATTTTCTAGGGAGAGAGGAAGGGGGTTGGAAATACTCTGTTTCAATTTTCTAGGAAGAAATGCATAAAGTTTGTTAAAACAAATTTTTTGAAATTGTTTTTGTAAAGTAGTGTTAGTCACTCAGCTGTGTCCGACTCTTTGCGACCCCATGGACTTGGCCCGCCAGGCTCCTCTTTCCATGGGATTCTCCAGGCAAGAATACTGGAGTGGATTGCCAATCCCTCCTCCAGTTTTTGTAAAACATGTAAATAAAGAAACACTTTTCTACAAATTCGTGGGGATATAGACACTAGTATATGCATATGTGTGGGCTTTCCTGGTAGCTCAGCTGTTAAAAGAACCCTCCTTTCAAGAGACTCAAGAGTTGTGGGTTCGATCCCTGGGTTGGGAGTTCCCTGGAGAAGGAAATTGCAACCCACTCCAGTTTCTTGCCTGGAAAATTCCATGGAGAGAGGAGCCATGGGGTCACAAAGAGTCAGGCACGACTGAGCATGCATGCATATATGTATATCTAGTTGTGATTTACACATATTACATTGTGTTAGTTTATGTACATTTACAGCATATGCCTATGAGGTCATAGTTACAGACACAGTTAAGAGCGTGGACAGGGTACATCAGGAGCCACTCTCCAACAGGAACATGCACAGACAGACACACGGACATGGTTTACCAGCAGGTGGAGTCAAGCAGTGTCTTGAGCAGTATCTGTGTGTCCGGTGCTGACCCAAGAGGGGCTGCTCTGGGACTTCCCTGGGGGGCCAGGGGCTGAGACTCTGTGCTACCAACGTAGGGGGACCAGGTTCAATCCCTGGTTGGGGAACATGGTCCCATATGCCACAACTAAGACCCAGTGCAGCCAAATAAATAAATAAATACACAAAAAAAGAAAGACACTGATCTAAAAGACATATGGGATAAACTTAGGCCCAGGTAATGCCTGGAACCACATCAGCGAATGGAACTTAAGTGAACTTTGTGTCCCTGTGAACGTCCTGCTCAACCAGAAACGCAGGGCAGGCAGCCTGGCCCCACCCTCCGGGCAGCTCTGGGCCTTCTTGCCCATCCAGGACTCACTGAGGGCTCCAGTCAGTCAGATATTGTCAGTTTTCTCTTCTTTGTTCTTTTCTTTATCCTATAAAGCTTCCTACCCACCCTCCCCACACTCCACATTTCTAAAGAAGAGACCATCCACCTCCTGAAGGATGTTTGCATCACATGAATTGTCTTCTTGGATCATTTTTAACAGACTTAAATGAAACATCTCCTCTCTGTAAGAGACTTGAACTTCGAGGGACGATGACTCACTGGCACAAAGGGAAAATCAAATTAGTAGCAAGAGACACATGAAGACAGGAACTCGGAGTTCATCCAAGTGCAAGTGGAAACATGATTCTGATGGCCTGTGGGGAAGGAAGGGGCTTGGGAGAGTGACCTGTGTCCATCAGCAGGCAAGAACTTCAGACAGGAGCAGAGACTCGGAGGTGAAATGGACATGGGATGTGCAGGAAAATGGTGAAGATTAAAATGAGCCAGAGATAAGATGCACATTATACTTTGAGTAAATAAAAATCAGCTTGCATGCATGCTAAATTGTGTCTGACTCTTTGCGACCTCACAGACTTAGACCACCAGCGTCCTCTATCCATGGGGATTCTCCAGGCAAGTGTACTGGAGTGGGTTGCCATGCCCTCCTCCAGGGGATCTTCCCAACTCAGGGATTGAACCTGCACCTCTTACTACTCATGCACTGGCAGGTGGGTTCTTTACTGCCAGCACCACCTGGGAAGCCAAATAAGAACCCTATTTAGTTATGTTGAAGAAAATTTCTATCTTTATTTTTCATGTAAGATTCTAGAGCTAAGGTCTAGTGTCTTATGCACTCATGTACCAACAGCCTGATGGCTCCAGTCCACACAGGAGAGTGGGGATTTTGGGGGTTGCCCTGCCATTGCCCCCACCCCTAATACTGGGACCCTCTCCCCTCTTTCCGGGGAAGGCAGCTCAGTGTGGTCATGTCAAGTCTGGATTTGGGGCACAGGAAGTATTCACCTTTTTTATTTTTTTTGGTGGGTGGAGGCAGTCATCCACTTTTTGCTCCTCTAGTCCTCACTGCACATTTATATCACTAGACATCACAACCACTGAAGAACCATATAAAACTAAATAAAAAAGACAGACCGAATTTCAAACTAGACTCAAGAACATGTTTGCTGAATGACCTTGGGTCAGTCATTCTGCTTCTCATGATTTTAACCATATCCACTCTATGTGTAATATTCTGTCTCATATCTCTAATATTCCATAACATTTCCCCCCATGCATGAGTTATTTCCCTTAGTCTTTCTTCCCCTTTTCCCATTTTCAGTGCATAGACTATGTATCTTTATAATATGTAGCTTCCTGGCTTCACAGATTGGAGCCCCTCAGTCCACAGACATCCCCAAACATAGCACAACTTCAGTGTCATCAAGATGAATAACGGTCATGGATTTTTACTTTCAATTTTATTTTTTAGTTACCACAGCCTAATTTATTGGTTGTCTGTCCTAGAGGCTACTCTGCACTGATTTTCTAAAAAATGGCTAATGTCTAATGTAAATCAATCAAGGGTTGCCACACTCCAGTCCAAGGTAAACAAATGTGAACCAAATATTAATAGCAAAATATGGTTGTATTTTCCAGAGTCCTATGGAAGACTTAAGTGGGATCCCAGGAATGGGAGTCTGTTTTAAATAGAGAAATGGAGTCTTCAGCTGAACACAATCTGTGAAGATTGGTTTACTAGTTTCTATGCTTCAGCTGAGTCTGGGAAAGACTTGGCAATGAAAACTCATGTGCACACACTCCCATCAGTCATTGCCGTAGCTGAGGAAGTAAAGAGCTTGCAAACTGCAGAAACATTTTGTGATTATACTTTCTTCTTAGGTTCAATGTCACCATTTTTCAGCCCCCTCAGTAGTATCAGCTTGACACTACCATATACATATTCCTGAGTACAACTGTTGGGTAGACCAGATGTCAGCTTTTAGACCTGGGGATGAGGTGCCTAGTTTCATTTGCTTTTGGGTAGTTAATAACTTCTGTTTTCTGAACTGTCCTTTATCATCCAGCCAGAGAAGGATAGCTTAGATTCTTAGGGGAAAAGAATAGGAATAGAAATGTTTCTAGAGAATATTTTTCCTCCAACAAGCTAAACTGTCTGAAAAAAATTATTTTCTGGGAAAACAATATTCCTGTCTATTGTTTTCATTGGGCTTCCCTGAAGCCTCGCCTGCTAAGGAATCTGCCTGCAATGTGGGAGACCTGGGTTCGATTCCTAGGTTGTGAAGATCCCTGGAGAAGGGAATGGCTACCCACTCCAGTATTCTGGCCTGGAGAATTTCATGGACTGTACAGTCCATGGGGTCATAATTGTTTTTATTATTTTTTTCACATGCACTGCTTTTAACCTGTGCTCTAGTGTCTGAAAGGAAGAAGCATTTGTGTGATTAATCTTTCAAAATAAACAGGCAACTCCTCTAAGAAAAGTTGTTGCAGAAAATTATTTTCATACAGTTCTTAATTTGGGGAGACAATGTTGATAATAATGGTAATAATAGCTAACATTATTTTCCTAAGCTCTTAATATGTATCATCTCAGCAAACTGTCACATTCAATCATTATTAGGTAAGTATTACTTTACACATATGCAAAATCAGACAGGAAGTAAAGCCAATCATTTTTATTTATTTCCATAAGATTTTACCTTGTATTTTTTCCTGTGGCAATTTGTTAATGTTGCGATAATCAAAAGTGGTTTTAACACTGGTTGGAGTGCTAAAGTAATTTGTACAGAAGGGTTTCCTTTAATTTTAAAAACTGACATTGACAACAGTATTTTCCTGTCTTTTATATAGATGAAGGAACTGAGCTCAGAGAAATGAAGTAACTGCGCTAATTTTTATCTTTTTTTATATTGTGGAGATGACAAGAAATTATTCATTTGATTTTACATTGTAAGTCAATTCATAAGTGAATGTGTGGCTTTTCAACACATTGGCCCCATTAACATTGACAAAAATGAAACAAAATTCAGATAAGAGGTAGGTTCAATTTTAAGCAACACATGCTAAAAAATTTCTTGAAATAGGATCTTCCCATAGCTTTCTCATAACTGTGAAGTTGAATACCCCATGGGGATATCATATTAAGGGACTGAAATTTAAATCACATCACTACAACACCTGGATTATTCACATTTTCCAGGAAAGCTTTTCTCCACACTGCCCTGGTCCGGCAGGTCGCCGGCTGTGGTCCAGAGGTGAACAGAAAAGAGTCAGGGGCTTCTCTCTGGGTCGGCAAGTTTGCTGATGTCCTCCCATCACTTCATCCCCATTGTGTCTTGTCTGCGCCTCCACAACTAAACATGTGCTGATTTCATATTTTGATCTAGGTTTCAGATTTCTTTTTCTTTAGTGTGTATTAGCATTTCCTTTTTTAGACGCTGAGCTCCTATCCAAGGCCTGATGGGGAGGGCCATGCAGTGCTTGAACTGAGCTGGGAAAAGGCAAACATTTATAGCAACTCTGTCGGTTTAAACAATGACTATTATCCTAGGCTCGTGCCTTTGCTGGCTGACCGACGAGTATTTTCATAAAATGAAAGAAGCAGTAGCTGCCCTCTTGAGAATGAGGCACTCAGTCCTTATTAAATTAACTGAAAAGATCAATGCAAACGCAGTCAAATGTTATATTATATGTGATAAAAACAGAAGACAGAAAAGTTCAGTTTAATGCTTTGTCTCTTCTGTTTTTGTTCCTTACAAAACTTGGGAGGATAACAAAGAGAACTCTGATCTCATGTGAAATGGAAATGGACTGAGAGATGCTCAAGGGAAAACGTCTGCATGAACTGAACGGACAACAGGAAAGGGAACAGGTGCACCCAGCCCGTCTGGAGAACAAAGGGCCCAGGCTGATGGGAGACAGCATGCAGATGAGGCAGAATATCACAGAGACGCGAAGACACTGTACGTGGAACTGACCCCCACAATGGGAAGGTCTGACAAACAGCGTGCGGAAGAGAAAAATCAAAGCTTCCCAAGGTGAGGCCAAGTGCAAACTAATTAAAAATTTTCCTCCAAGTAGGCAGAGACCTGGGGGAAAGAACTCGCCGAAACCGAAACCGACCTCTCTGCCTTCCTCCTGGGACCCACTTGCTCTTAACTGCGCCTTCCTCCCCCTCACGTGGGACAGCAGTGGACCCAGAGCCCAGGGCTCACGCATGCCCCAGGCTTCTGTGGCTATCTCCCCCTTCGTCTTCTCTGTCCTCGGTTTCCTTCCCGATCAGACAAGAAAATTGATTCTCATTTTAGTATCATTCTGCTTGCTAACCAGACGGTGCCGGGTCTGTCATACAGAGCAACCACTTTGCTTCTCCTGACAAACCAAACAACAGCCGTGTTTAACCCTGTCCTTTGATCTTCAATTGGCTCTTTATCAGAGGGGCAGCCTGTGTGTGGGATCAGAGGCATGGAAAATTCCAACAACCTTCAAGTCACAGGGTCTGTTTCACAAATGTTGCAAATGGTAAGAAACCTTCTTACCATTTTCCAGATATGAGTATGAGTTGGGCTGATGTCCCAGCTTAGATTTAATTGAGATTCAAAGGGGAAAGAGTGAAAATGCCAATAAGTGAGAGTTATCTGAGAATACTAAGGAAGTCAATTGATTAAAAAACCCTCAACCTTAGTAGCTTATTTTTTTCTTGGAGAATATTAGAAGAAAATGGGGAAGTGGGATGTTTTCCTAATTAGTGAGGGAGGGTAGAGTCCTGCCAGTGTAACTGGCGTGTCCTCCGCCCTGTGCTGCCCTCAGTTGACAGCTGTGCTCCTTTGGGGAACTCACTTGAGCTCTCTGAGCTCGAGTTTGTCCTTTTGCTTAAAAAACAAAAGTAACGTCATCTATCTTACGGTGTTCATGTGCGGGTTTAATGTTATATGTGTGGGTTCGCCTATTACAGTGCTGGGTTTGTGACAGATTGGGGTAAATGCTGCTTTCTCGTGTGTTTATGCAGTCTTTTTTCTCTCCCTAAAACTCCTTTCAAAGTGCTTGACTTCGGCCCTCCCTGGGAGGGATGTTTGTTTCAGAATGTTTCAACCTATGCAGTTGTCAAACTTCTGTTTCATTCTTCTCCTTAATTTAATTACAGCACTTGGTTTCCCGAAGCTCATGACTTCATTAAGAAAATATTTTAAAATTGACTGTTTAATCACTTAATTGTAAAACACGAATGGAACTTCAGAGTTAATTAAAGCTGGTGGGTAAGAGTTTAATTGTGACTTTCTGTGCTGGTTTACTGTGCGTCTCAATAGATTGAATCTGGCTTCTCTGCGCTGGCAGGTCAGCAGGCACCTCTCTGGAGCACGAACAGAAGTCTAGAAGGGAGGCGGAGGGCCCCCAGACACTGGGGGAGGGGCCCCCTGGGCACAGGGGGAGGGGTCCTCACTCTGCCTATATCGGCATCTGAGATGATCCTGGGGAGAACTTAAATAATCTCTTTGGGTTTCAGTTTTCTCTTCTGCAAGATGGGCTTTTTACCCCTCTTTCCCGAAGGCATTGTGAGGATGAAATGACTTTCTTTCATGGTCCTTGGGAGTTAACAACCACCCGACTCTCAGGCTGGATAAGAAAAGATGTGGGTGCAGAGAACACGCTGTGAGTTGAATGTGTGTGTCCCTCCAATTATCGTGTTGTGTCCTGATCCCAAGGGGAGAGTAGGAGGGGCAATTCTGGGAGGTGATGAGGCCATGAGTGTGGAGCCCTCAGGATGGGATTAATGTCGTTATAAAGGAGATCCCAGAGAGCCCCTGCCTGCTTCCTCCAGGTGAGGACACAGCAAGAAGATGCTGTCTGTGAACCAGGAAGCAGGTCCTCATAGACCTCATCAGACTTTGATCTTGGACATCCAGCCTCCAGTTGGGAGAGATGAATGTCCAGTGTTTATAAGCTGCCCAGTTTGCAGCGTTCTGTTCTATCAGCCTGGGTAGACTAAGACAATCGCCTCAAACAAACACACTTAAAAACACAAAATCACAAATAGGTTCAAAGTAAAAGGACAGGAAAGGCTGTGCTGTGAGAACACCAAGAAGTAGAAAGCTGGAGTCTCTGTATCAGATGAAGATTTCAGACCAGAAAGTATTACTAGGGATAAAGAAAGACACTTCCTGTGGATGAAAATGTCAATTCATTAAGAGGACAGAACCATGCTGAAAGTTTATGCAGCAAACAGAACTTTGAGCCAATAGCACTGCCAGGAGAAACAGACAAATCTGCTGAGACAGTGGAGATTGCAATACCCATCTCTCAGAAAGTCGTGGGACAGCTGGAAACAACCTGTGACCTGAGTGTCCCTCTGAAAGCAGCCCACACGTGTCCCCAAGTGCTGGACGTGGACCCAGCCACATGGCCCAGCACCAGGCATTTACAGGGACTCAGGAAACATGCAGAGAACAGCACAGGGCAGAGCAGGTTCTCTCATGGTGACATTTGGAGGGGGAACAGAGCAGTTCCTGGCAATCCAGGGAGAGGGGAGAGATTGAGAGGGCAGTCAGAGTGCTCTGGATGGGATGTGGGAGAGAAAACACCCGGCTCTAACCCCCTCCTGGTCCTGGTTCTTGCAGGCGGCAGGGAACCCACAACTGGCTCAAGGCTGGGACATGCCTGGAAAGTGTGTGCTCATGACCTGCACCACATCCACCCTGGACGTGGTGGGTGGAAATTTCATTTTTCTATTCTTAGAAACCTCCCCAGATGACTCCCACACGTGGCCATGTGGGACCTACTGCTCACCCTTCCAGCACATGGCGGCCCAGCTGAAGTTGCTGGGCCCTCACATCCAGGAGGAGCTGGCCACTGCCCTTCTCTCCCAGGGCCATCACCCTACAGACAGACAGATCTGTTACTCCTCTCCCACGCCCCCTTCTCATTGCTATCATTACCATCATGTTGGCCCAACACGGATGCCGTACGTGGCTGGGGGCAGTCACCCTGAGTTCGGCAGGACTTGCTCCTTTCCGTGAGACATTCCATGAGCATTTCTGAGACTCAGGCTCCCCATCTGTGCGGCAGGGGTGATGACAGTCAGACTCTCAGAGGTGGTGCTGAGCTGACTGACACCTGGGTGAACACTCAGGACCAAGGACAGCACTGGTGGAGGTACTTTTGGCTGCTGATCCATTTATAGTGATATCAGTATCAACAACAACAAGAGTTTTGCTGCAGAGCTCATCTCCTTCAGGACACAGAGCTGGGGAGAGCTTGGAGCAGAGCCAGTTCAAAACCCAGGATGCAACTTGGAAGGTGGTGTGGTTGGTCCCGGCTCACAGAGCTGGAAAAATGGGGGGAAGTGAAGTGGCTGAGAACAGCATGGAGGGTTTTATTGAAGTGTGGAGTGGCTTCGCCGTGGGGGCACATGTGTGCAAATGGGTCAGAGAACTTGTCAAAAGAGTGAAAAATAGAATAAGAAGAGAAAGATTAAGTTGATAAAAGGAGCATAGTTCAGAGCACTGGGTGTAAGAGGAAGTGAGGTGCAAGTGTTATAAAGTGAACTGTGGGTAAAAGACATACATTTGAACATGTGTGACCTGTAATTGCCTTTTTGAGACAAAGCTCATGAGAGCCAGAGGAGAAGATAGGTGGAGGTGAAGATACTGTTGTAGACTTGGAAGGATCTGGACAAACCAGGGAAGGAAGGACCCCTCCGTGGGGGGTGGGGGCTACTCCACCTGCAGCGGCCCCGTGTCAACCACCATCCTCCCTGAGGCGCGGGGCCCAGAGATGTCCAAACATCCTCCTGGAGGCAAATTCCACCCAAGTATTTGAAAAGTATTAACACATTTAAGTGAAGTTGAAGGTGAAAGTAGCTCAGTCATATCTGACTCTTTGCAACCCCAAGGACTGTAGCCCGCCAGGCTCCTCTGTCCATGGGGATTCTCCAGGCAAGAATACTGGAGTGGGTTGCCATGTCCTCCTCCAGGGGATCTTTCCAACCCAGGGATTGAACCCAGGTGTCCTGCATTGCAGGCAGATTCTTTACCAGCTGAGCCACCGGGGAAGCCCCAATACATTTGAGTAGTTTAAGTATCACAGGATTTGCAGCCACATCTTAACAGTAAACAACATGGAGTGGAATCAAAGGTCACAGGGGCTTGAGGAGGCAGCGGGAGATCTCAAACAGACTGCATTTGCAGCGACGGGCTCTGGCCCTGTGCCCAGACAAGGAGGCTTCCGAGCTCATTTTTCTCTGCTGCTCAGAGTCCTTTCATGGACGGTCCCAACGGGCACTGAGCCCCTGACTGCATAAGCCATGCTGACCGGGAGCATCTCGGCTCCAGGGACCCCTGTCTGGTGAAGAGGAGTCACCTTCCAGCAGTGTCACCTTCCCTGGTGGGACAGGGGGCTACGGCCCGCAGGGATGATACATCTTGAGATGGGGGACCACAGGCCAAAGTGGTCCCACCTGAGAGATGAGTGGGAACTGGGAGAGACATGGTCTTAGCTTTTGTTTCAGGTCAGAAAGATGCACAGATGTCTACACTATTGAGGAATCTAGAGGCCTGATTTTTTTTTTCAAACTTTAAACATTTTATTTAGTATTGGGGTATAGCTGATTACCAATGTTGTGGTAGTTTCAGGTGAACAGAGAAGGGACCCAGCCACAAACATCCAGGCTGGCACATAACATTGAGCAGAATTCCATATGCTATACAAAAGGTCCTTGTTGGTTATCTATTTTGAATATAGCAGAGTGTGTCCATGACCTTTCCAAAGTCCCTAATCATTCCTCCCCCTGGTAACCATAAGTTCCTTTTCTAAGTCTGTGAGACTCTGTTTTGTAAATAAGTTATTTTCTATCATTTCTTTTTAGATTCCACATACAAGGGATGTCATATGATATTTTTTCTCTGTTGGACGTATTTCATTCAGGATGACCCTCTCTAGGCCCATCCATTTTGCTGCCAGTGGCATTATTTCATTCATCTTAATGGCTGAGTAATATTACATATTACTGTATATATGTACCATATCTTTTTTATTCACTCTGGAGGCCTGATTTGTAACATCAGTTGATGACAAAAGCTGTTTCTGGAGTGAAGAAGATGGCCAAGAGTCGAAACTGAGAGCCATGCCGCTCAGTTTGCTGAATGAGGTTTTCCTCCAAGCTTCTGTTTCAAGCCTGGAGCCGTGACAAGGAAGAAACACTGACCACACTGGGCTGACTGCATTCATGGGCTCCAGGTGTCCCTGGGAGTCAGGCTTCCTCTCCAGGTGACCCTATGTACCACTGGACATGGCATGAGCAACTGTGAGCCCCTGCCCCAGGGAAGCGTCATGCTTCAGTTAAAAAAACACAGAGCAGCAGAAAGAAATCATGAAAACCAAATGGGAAGGAAGGGTGCACGTCTCTATGTCCCACAAAGCAGGTGACTGTCTCTGCAGGAGGGTGAGTGCCTCGTCAAACAGTATGTCAGGGTTTTGTTAAGAGGAAGATGGGGCTGTAATCCAGGGATACTTCTTGGGGGTGATGCTGTGCTGCTTCAGCTCCCCAATTCCTGACCACCCAGAAGCCCTCCTCAGTTTACCAAGGGCCCCAGCCTGGCTCTGGCTGTCCTCCCCCTGATCGGCACCCAGGACTATGACAACATGTGAACAAGACATCATGTGACCCAGACATCATGTGACCCGCTGCCACAAAGCCCGGTCTGTCCTGCAGCCCTCCCGTCTTTTGTCCATGCTTGCTGGGTGTTCAGCCCTTGCTTCCCTTCATCCGAGTTTCTCATGCTGGGGTCCTGTGCTCCTTCAGACACTGACCCTGATCTTCCTCATCCGTGTTGTTCAGCTCCCCCTTTATCACCAAGGTAAAATATTAGAAAAGTCATTCACCCATAATCTTACCCAGTTTCTCCCCTTCTGTCTCAACCCCTTCTGTCACCTCTGTTTCTCTCACTTAACTCCTCCCAGGGCCTTCCACATCAGCAATTCCGCAGCGAAGGATTCTCAGAGCAGAAGTCAGATTCCTGGTGAAAGAGAATTCCCCAAAGAGAAGCCTCATGGAGACACACAAAGTCAGGTGCTGGTTAACAGAAATGAAAGGTATTGTGTGGAAAGAGTGACCTAGGCTGGGTGCTTCCTGCGAAGTAGTTCCCATGAAATTGAAATATGGTCAGAATCTCGGTTCCAATTTCATTTCTATTAGGTGCTCAGTGGCTAAATTAAGAACTTTCTGGATCCTGCATTTAGATAAAACCTTAACTATTAACCTCTAATAATGTCATAATTTCACTGAGTAGAAAAGAAAACATCTGGGTGAGTTCAATGAGCCAGGAGTGTGGACAGGAGGCCTCAGCATTCTAATTGCATCTTGCTGACCTTGATGGAGGGTGTGAGCCAGGAGGGAGGGTGCGTGCCAGTGGTGACCACCCGCCGTGGGAGTGGATGGACACTCTGTGCTGGGCACGCAGGCGAGGGGAGCAGAGGGCCCCCTCCTCACCATGAGAGGGGCTTCTCATGCTGAACTCCATCCTCAGCTCTATGCCCACCTTTCTTCTGCCCTTAAAAACTGGCGACGATTTGTCTCCTTTTGTCTGCTGTCCCGTGTATATCAGGCTTTCTCAGTCTTGGGGACGAGTGTCCCTAAGGTCTCTGCCCACCCTGCTCTCCCCTGCCTAGACGTGGCCTTGCACTTTGCAGCCATGGCCAAGGTGTTGGCACTGCAGGTGGCTCCATCCTGGTGGCCACACCTCTGGTCACTCTTTCAGGCTGGTGGATTCCCTGCCGCCTAGGTGTTGGGCCTCATGTTTCTGACCCGGCCTTTATTGGGCCTTTCTGGTTCTTCCCTAGTTTGAATTTGATCTCTAAGGGGACTGAACAAGAACCCAGGGTCATACTTTTCCCCAAAGGTGAATTCTGTGGATCTGTGTGCAGGTGGATTTATTCTGGAGGTGTTCCCTGGAGCCGTGATCGATGACCCCTGAAGCGGAGGTTGAGAAGGCCCTGGGCTCAGCCCTGGGGACCCCTGGAGATGACCTACAATCTGCCCCCTAGTCCCAAGGACAGATAGGAAGTTGGGGGTTCCTCAACAGTGGTGTAGGAGTTGGGGTGCCTGGCTGTTGCCAGATAAATTCCCACTGAGTCAGATGCTCCCACAGAAGAGATTATGGGGTGCTGAGAAAGAGGAGGGGCTGACAATGTCTGCTGTGTGTTCTTAAGAATCTGTCCTAGAAAAGCAAAAGCATAAAAAAAGCCTTGTTGTCAAAGTTTGGAAAGTGATGATGTTCTCAGCTGTGAACATTCCTACATGAGCAGAAAGACTAACCTGCAGCTGGGTTTAACTAGTATTTTCTGGAAAGAGTCCTGACAGACACTTGTGTCAGGTAACACCTCGTAAGACCACACAAGACACCGTGAAATGCAGGAGGTGAACCTGACTCCCACTGTCTTTGTGTGAGGGATGGCTACACACAGGAAACCCAGCACGCCTGGAACCCTCTGAGGATGGGAAAAGACAACCCAGGGTCCTACTGGCCTCCTCAGTGGACCATCGGTGCTCACAGGTCATGTAAGGGTCACAGTCTCAGCCAAAACGAGTGGCCTCCAAGCTCCACTCTCAGGCTGGGAGCCACAGCTGTGCCAGGAGTGGACATGCCTGATATTGGGTAAGGGGACATGCATGCCTGGGGACAGGACATGCCTGACATGGGGTGAGGGTCACACGTGCCCGGAGGGTGGGTGGACATTGAGGAGTGGCCTGGCGGGACATGAGCTCACTGCAGGAGGACCAGCGCTCTTTGTGTTCCTAGGTGAGGTGGCTAGGAGAGCTGAGCCTCCGCTCACAGACCCACAGAGAAGAGTGAATCTGGTCTCCTTTTCAGAGATAGGTCACAGATGATCTTGGTGTTTGTTAAAGAACAGAGGCATGAAAAAAGGATGAAGTTAGAAGCCTAGGTTTGTAGACAGTGGGACAGTGGAAGCCCAGGGCTGCCCCCGGCTATCAGATGCAGGTGTGAGGGGATGGGGGCCTGGCCTGCAGGCAGAGAGGTGTGTTTGAAGACAGGAGCTGCCTGTGTTAGACAATAGAGTTCACTTTTGTGTGTGATGATGACTCTTCAGCTGCACAAATCTGGCATCATGATGACTGAGCAAGTCCA
Source organism: Tragelaphus eurycerus (assembly GCA_935064755.1). NCBI lineage: Eukaryota > Metazoa > Chordata > Mammalia > Artiodactyla > Bovidae > Tragelaphus > Tragelaphus eurycerus. The sequence goes on along the minus strand of CAKXYN010000202.1, from coordinate 424,624 downwards.
GGGAAATATCAGATGTGAAAGCACAGGTCTGCTGTGACGCCAAGTACCAACCTATGTCCATGGTCCCACAGAAGACATATCTGTGTCTGCATTTGAGTAACTGAGGGGCAAGTTGGGACTTCTCCCTTTCCATAGCTGTCTGGCTCTTTTTATTAGGCTAAATTACCAACATCCATTGGATCATAGGAAAAGCAAGAGAATTCTAGAAAAATATCTACTTTTGCTTTATTGACTATGCCAAAGCCTTTGACTGTGTGGATCACAACAAACTGTGGAAAATTTTTCAAGAGATGGGAATACCAGACCACCTGAACTGCCTCCTAAGAAATTTGTATGCAGGTCAAAAAGCAACAGTTAGAACTGGACATGGAACTGCACACTGGTTCCAAATCAGGGAAGAAGTACGTCAAGACTCTATATTGTCACCCTGCTTATTTAACTTGTATGCAGAGCACATCATGAGAAATCCTGGACTGGATGAAGCACAAGCAAGAATCAAGATTGCTGGGAGAAATATCAATAACCTCAGATATGTAGATGACACCACTCTTATGGCAGAAAGCAAAGAACTAAAGAGCCTCTTGATGAAAATGAAAGAGGAGAGTGAAAACAGTTGGCTTAAAGCTCAGCATTCAGAAAACTAAGATCATGGCATCTGGTCCCATCACTTTATGGAAAATAGATGGGGAAACAGTGGAAACAGTGAGAGTCTTTATTTTCTTGGGCTCCAAAATCAGTGCAGATGGTGACTGCAGCCATGAAATTAAAAGACCCTTGCTCCTTGGAAGAAAAGTTATGACCAACCTAGACAGCTTATTAAAAAGCAGAGACATTACTTTGCCAACAAATTTGTTTAGTCAAAGCTATGGTTTTTCCAGTAGTCATGTGTGGATGTGAGAGTTGAACCATAAAGAAAGCTGAGCACCGAAGAATTGATGCTTTTGAACTGTGGTGTTGGAGAAGACTCTTGAAAGTCCCTTGGACTGCAAGGAGATCAAACCAGTCAATCAACCCTAAAGGAAATCAGTTCTGAATATTCATTGGAAGGACTGATGTTGAAGCTGAAGCTCCAATATTTTGGCCACGTGATATGAGGAACTGACTCATTTGAAAAGACCCTGATGCTGGAAAAGGTTGAAGGTGGGAGGAGAAGGGGATGACAGAGGATGAGATGGTTGGATGGCATCACCGACTCAAATGACATGGGTTTGAGTAAACCCTGGGAGTTGGTGATGGACAGGGAGGCCTGGCGTGCTGCAGTCCATGAGGTCACAAAGAGTCAGACATGACTGAGCGACTGAACTGAACTGAAAGAATTTCTGAGAGATTGATGCTCTTGAATCCCAGCCCTGAGCGTCTGAGTCAGTGGAGCTGAGCGCCTTCACTCCTGGGCGTCCAGCTGATGCTGGCCTTGCTGCTCAGGACCCCACTCTGAGAACCGCTGTCTGTGCCATCTTATGTTCACCTTGGAGGAAATGACGTCAGCAAGACTGGGGACCGCCGAGCTCTGCGCCCCACAAAACACTAAGTGAGCAACGACAGACCGACTGAAGCAGCTCTGTGGGAGCTGCAGTGACCAGGCCCCCTGGTAGCTGGGCAGAGGCTCAGGCCAGAAGCTGAGCCCACAGCAGGGGGAGTTCTATGGTGTTCTGCTCACTTGTTTCCTGTCCCTGCTATGCAGCACACAGTGTGAGCAAGGAGCCACAGGCTCCTGTTTCAGGCAGAAGAAGAGAGGAAGTTGCTTGTGATGCTCTGACTCATCTGGAAGCAGTTGGTCTCTGTCTCACCTGGGCCAGGACAACTGCCAGCCAGTAATTCTACATCCAAAAAAAACTGTCCTTTGGAAATGAGGAATAAATGGAGACATTTTCAGATCAATGAAAACTGAAAGAGTTCTTTACCGATAGACCTTCCCTGCAGTAAATGCTAACGACTTAGCAACGGAACAACAACAATCGGTACACAATACAGAAAGACACGATTTGTGATATCAGTAACAAAGTGTGGAGGGTGAAGTGACGTAACAGTAGAGTTTTTGTATGTCGTTGGAGCTAAGTTTTCCATTTAAAATAGACTCTTATGACTTTAGGATGTTTTACGTAATTCCCATGGTAACTACAAAGAAAGTATTTATGAAATATACAACAGGGGAAGCGAGGAGGGAACAAGAAGTTGTCACTCTGAAAAATCAACTAAACACAAGGGAATGCAGTAAGGTAGGAAATGAGGAAGAAAACTGTAAGACATACAGAAAGCGAATAGCAAAATGACAGAAATAAATCCTTTCCTGTCAGTCCTTACTTTCAGTGTAAGTGGATTAAACTCCCCAAAGACAGAGAGTGGCAAAATGGATAAAAAGACAAAATGAAACAAAAATAGGATCCAACCAAATGTCTGTAAGGGACTCACTTTAGATGTCAGGACAAAAGGGAGCTGAAGGTGAAAGGACTGACAATGAGGTTCCACATCAGCTGTCACCAAAAGAGATCAGGGGTGGCCACACTTAGCTCAGAGCTCCTAAATATTGACAAACATCGCTGGAACTGATGCGCCCAACAGGACCCCCGCAATGATAGTGGGAGACACCAATGCTCCTTTTCCAATAATGGACAGAGCCCCCAGACAGAAGATAATAAGCAGACAGAGGCTTTGAACAACACGGCAGACCACCTGAGCCTAACAGAATACCCCACCTGCCAGCAGCAAAGCGCACATTTTCCTCCAGTACACATTGAACCTTCTCCCCACATGAGCACAAAACAAATATTATTAAATTTAAGAAGACTGAAATCATGGAAAACATCATTTTTGATCACAATAGAACAAAACTAGGAGTCAGTAGCAGATGAAAATTATAAAATCCACAGACATGTAGAAATTAAAGAATACTCTCTGGAACAACCAACAGATGAAAGAAAAAAAATCACAAGAGAAATTAGAAATTATTTTGAGATAAATGGAAACAAAAACATGCCATACCAAAATGCATGGGATGCTGAGAAAGCAGTGCCATGAGGGAAATTTACAAGTGTAAGCATGTACTTTCAAAAAGAAAGCATCTCATATAATCTAACTTTTCACCTTAAGGGAAAGAGAAAGGAGAGTAAAATGAACTCAAAGCAATGACTACTCAATGAAATACTTGACAATCATGTTCACAGAAGCCAAAAGTTGGAAGCAACCCATCACCCCAATGCATGAATGGATATTCAAAATGCTGTGTATATGTACAGCGGAATCTATTTCCTTAAAAGGGGAATTTTGACACATGCTGCAACTTGGGTGATCCTTGAAAACATCTTTCTAAGCGAAATAAGCCAACAGGAAAGAATGCTGCACAACTACACGTACACATACTATTAATACTTGGAACAGTCAAAGTCACAGAGACAAAGATGGACAGTCACAGGTGCTGAAGGAGAGTGTGTAAGCGGGACAGGGTCTCAGTTTGGGAAGACGAAGGGTTTCTGTGGATGGACAGTGGTGATGGACGCACGGCAGTGTAAGTGGTTAAGATGGGAATTATGTTATGTGTATTTTATCACAATTAAAGAAAGAGAGGAGACCAAGATTCATGAGCAATTCCATCCTGTCTCCTAAAGCTTTGCAGGAATTCAGTCCGCCCCGTATTTCCATATCAGCCAGCAGCAGAGGAAACTCTACGTGATTTCAGTCACATCAAAATTTCCTGACAAAACTCAGCCCTGGAGTCAAGGCTTCAACTGCTTTTCTTCCTCTGTGCAAAAAAGAGTGGCTCCACTGTCCCTGAACTATGTGATTTTCGCAAGTACAGTTTATTTACAAGCAGACTATGTGCTGCTGCTATGTGCGTGCATCTACAGACATCTGTGAGGAGGGACCGCAGCTGAGAAGGAGGTGGTTTGTCAAGGACCAGATGCCTCCATGTTCTTTGCCAGATGAAAGTCAAGAGCCACCTGGGAGAAGTTTCCCCCATTTGGTATGTATTTAAAAATAGTCACTCTCTGAATTCAAATGTTAATTTATAATGATTATGATGAGCAAAATAATTAGGAGATAGAGATTTACTGTCTCAGGGTGCTGGCTAATTCAGGCTTTGATGATATTGAATGACCAATGTGTCTGTGGACTAACCAGCTAAGTGGATGGGCAAAAAACAAAAATCCCAAAAAAAACCTTTTAAAAAAAGAAAACAGAGGCAATGATTGAAAAATAATGCATAGATAAATACTTTTGCTGGTTTTTTTTTTTTTTTTTTTTTTTAATGGAAAGTTAAGCTCAGGGAATTCTGGTGTGCTGCAGTCCATGGGGTCACAAGGAGTCAGACACGACTTAGTAACTGAACAACAACAAACTCTCTGGTCAGAATGAGCACTATGTTTGGGGTCTGCCTTTTTACTTTCTGAAAAAGTTTAATATTTGGATCCAATTTTTTCACAGGATCAGAAAAGCTTTTTAAATTGGGATTGTTGATGCTTTAAAAATGAATATTCTTACTACTATTTTTTAGGGAATCAGATCTTTTATGATTGTTTATTTCTGAACTTTTCAATGGATACAAAGCTATTTCCTGGTTATCCAGCTACAGAATTTACTAAAAGCAAGTGATATTTGTGTAAGGAAACTATTCCCCCTTCTTAGGTACCACCATGCAAACATGGTATGTAAATGCAAACACAAACCCTTAAGCTAAAAGAATTCTTATTTCTTTGATACCTCTCACTTAAAGGATTGTACCAGTTCCTAAATTGTCCAGCTCACCATAAATGGTTGCAAGTTTTCATTTGTAACAGGACATGCAGAATAAATAATTTTGTTGTCAATGTGTGTGTACCTTTTCCTGGCAAAGTAACAACAGAGCTGAAGGAACTGTATAATTTCATGCACAACCAAATGTTTCAAAGCCGTGAAACATGCCTTTTACCTAATTTCCCCAGGGACTATTTGTAGAGAAAGCTTGGAGGACTTCGCAGGTCTCCTCCACCAGTGAGAACAGAACCCGCTTGTTCCCTGCCAGTCTTGCTGTCTCTCCAGGAAACACCTAACCCTGAACTCAACCGAACAGCTGACTCATCGATTTCAGCAGCGCCTTGTCAAGATTGCTTCTGGACCATCACCCCAGGGTGCCCACCAGCGTCAGCTGTGTCCTGGGCTCTGCCTACCGCCCTCCTCTTCCCTGCTTGCAAACCTGCTTGAACGTCTCCCATTCCAGGTCCCAAACCCCAGAACCCAGCCTCCACGCCTGGAGACGGTGATCATCTGCCATTTGAGCTCATCTGGGGCACTCATCACAGCCCACCAGAAAATCTCCCCCCCGGCATCACCCCAACACTGACCCCCTGCCAACAGCCAGGCTCCCCAGAGGGGCTGCCTCTTTGCTCAGGTCTCCAATCAATCACCAGGGCATCCTCACCCGCCCTCCAGAACAGTCTGGCGTCCTCCCCATTTGGCCTCATGCCGCAGCCTCAGGCCTGGTCTCCATGCTCATGGGGCCTCCACTGGCCAAGGTGTTCTTGGCTCACATCTCCTGACTCCCTCCTTCGCTGATAATCATGTCAATGCTAACCTGATGGGCGGTCTCACCGAGACAGCCTCGTGGAGGAAGCTGTGTGAAATGAGGTGCTGTCTATTGACGCATAGTCACTCCTTAATATACAGTTTCTAAAATTTCATATCAGATCTGCTTAAAGTGGGATAGACCCCGACGCACAGTGGCTGCTGCTGCTGCTAAGTCGCTTCAGTCGTGTCTGACTCTGTGCGACCCCATAGACGGCAGCCCGACAGGCTCCTCTGTCCCTGGGATTCTCCAGGCAAGAATACTGGAATGGGCTGCCATTTCCTTCTCCAATGCATGAAAGTGAAAAGAGAAAGTGAACTCGCTCAGTCGTGTCTGACTCTTAGTGACCCCATGGACTGCAGCCTACCAGGCTCCTCCATCCATGGGATTCTCCAGGCAAGAGTACTGGAGTGAAGTGCCATTGCCTTCTCCGGACACTCAGGGGACTGAATGTCAAAGAGGCACTTCTGTGTACAATATGCTGATGGACTTTATGGCCACATTAACACGCTAGTTTGGACATTATATACTGTGTTGCTCTGATAATCTTTCCTAAGATGGAAAAGTGGTTACTTTGACTCAACTGAATTGGCTCCTTTCAGATCAGAATCTGCTTCATGCCGTGGATGAGGCTGCTAGGAGGCAATTTCAGAGGCAATCTTAAGTTTTAAACGCTGACGAGAAAGTGCTGCACCAATGACGTCATGAAGATGGCCCGAAAACTAGGTTATTTCTGCTCACTACAGCCCTGGTGCTTGAGGGCCATTTTCCATTTCAAATATCTCATCCCACTGTCTTCACAAATACACGTGTACTTGTCAGGTCAGCTGTCCTGGTGTTTGGTTCAGAAAATATGATCCCTGTAATTACAGTCCTTCCCAGGCCGCGGACAGGAGCATCCACTCATAATCCCTTTAACAGGGAGCTGAGGATTTATCTCCCGCCAAATGAAAATGGAGAAATTTCAAGGGCAATTTATCTAATTCTCTTCCTGCCTATAATTTTTTAAAAGAAGTTTTCCCTGATGAGGAAAAGTGTGTTTTTAAGAGGAATTAGGATCTCTCATGCATTCCCTGGCCTCTGATCGACTTTAAATAATTGTCCTAATTAAGCACCAAGGTGAGTTTCTAAATCATTTTTTTCCCCTTGAAGGAGCGTGGATGATTTTGTTTTTTTAATAGTAACTTTGCCATCAGGATTCTATTTTCCAAAGCAAGACTATTCAGGCTTTCTTCCAACTTTCCAGACCCACATTTTCCTGCCAGTGGCCCCTCTCCTCTGTCTGTACCTGCTTCTTCCTCAGTCCCTGTGACAGCCTCTGGGGGCTCTGGTAGCCCCTCTGTCCACGTGCTCGTGTGTGTTTATTTGTGTGTGTGATTGTGTGTGTGGTGTTTCATGCTGGCTAATTGTCCCCATAAAACCTCCTGTGAATGGGAGCTGTGGCCTGAGGGCTTCTGTTCCCCAGATTCATGTGCTGACCTTGAGCCCCAGGGAATGGCATCAGAGGTTGGGCCCCTGGAGGAGACCCTGGGCCTGGAGAGGAGACCCTGGCCTGGGCCTGGAGGACAGACCCTGGGCCTGGGAGGAGAGACCCTGGGCCTGGAGAGGAGACCCTGGGCCTGGAGGACAGACCCTGGGCCTGGGCCTGGAGGAGAGACCCTAGGCCTAGAGGAGAGACCCTGGGCCTGGAGGAGAGACCTTGGGCCTGGAGGAGAGACCCTAGGCCTAGAGGAGAGACCCCTGGGGAGAGGCCTGGAGGAGAGACCCTGGGCCTGGAGGAGAGACCCTGGGCCTGGAGGAGAGACCTGGGCCTGGAGGAGAGACCCTAGGCCTGGAGGAGAGACCCTGGGCCTGGAGGAGACCCTGGGCCTGGAGGAGAGACCCTGGGCCTAGGAGGAGAGACCCTGGGCCTGGAGGAGAGACCTTGGGAGGCCTGGAGGGAGAGACCCTAGGCCTGGAGGAGAGACCCTGGGGGCCTGGAGGAGGAGACCCTGGGCCTGGAGGAGAGACCCTGGGCCTGGAGGAGAGACCCTGGGCCTGGAGGAGAGACCCTGGGCCTGGAGGAGAGACCTGGGCCTGGAGGGGAGACCCTGGGCCTGGAGGAGAGACCTGGGCCTGGAGGAGAGACCTGGGCCTGGAGGGGAGACCTTTGGCCTGGAGGAGAGACCCTGGGCCTGGAGGCCCGGAGAGGCCCTGGGCCTGGAGGAGAGACCCTGGGCCTGGAGGGGAGACCCTGGGCCTGGAGGGGAGACCTTTGGCCTGGAGGGGAGACCTTGGAGGGAGTGGCCTGGAGGGGAGACCCTGGGCCTGGAGGGGAGACCCTGGGCCTGGAGGAGAGACCTGGGCCTGAAGGGGAGACCTTTGGCCTGGAGGGGAGACCCTGGGCCTGGGGGGCCACCTTTTCCTCCTCAGAGACCACTGTCCCCCTTCGGGACCATTGTCCCCCTCAGGCACACGAGTGACAGCCCTGTAGGTTATATGGTTTCTCCCTCTGAAGGCAGTTAACGGGCACACTCATGTCAGTAATGAGTCATTTTACGTCTGATTAATGAAAGGGATTCACTCTCTCCTGGTGCAGATAATAAACAAATGTTCCACTCTATTTTTTATAATTGACAAAGTGATTCTCTGAACCTGAATGCCTGTGAGGGATTTCGGCTCAGATCTACATTAGAACACGGTTTAAAACCACTGGTTTCATCCAGATTAACAACTAGTGCTTTCAAGGTGTCCCCTGCTTTTTTAAAAAAGTGCTTTTTGTTTACTTGTTAGTTTTTTTTTTTTTTTTTTCTTTTGGCTGTGCTGGGCCTTCATTGTTGCACACGGACTTTCTGTAGTTACACTGCATGGGGGCCACTTTTCCTTGTGGTTCAGGGGCTTCTTATTGCAGTAACTTCTCTTGTTGCTGAGTACAGGCCCTACGGTGCACGGGCTCCGTAGCTGTGGCTTGTGGGCTCAGTCGTTGTGGCTCATGGGCTTGGTAATGTTGCTCGTGGGCTCCGTAGCTGTGGCTCACGAGCTCAGTAGCTGTGGCTTGTGGGCTCAGTCGTTGTGGCTCACGGGCTCAGCAGTTGTGGTGCATGGGCCTCGTAGCTGTGGCTCGTGGGCTCAGTAGCTGTGTCTCAGGGGCTCCGTAGCTGTGGCTCGTGGGCTTAGTCGTTGTGGCTCACGGGCTTTGTCGCTCTGCAGCATGTGTAATCTTCCAGCACCAGGGACGGAACCTGTGTCTCCTGCACTGGCAGGTGAACTCTTATCCATTTTACCACCAGGGAAGTCTGGGGTGCACTTTTAAGGGAACAAAAAGACAAGTCACAAGTCTCTCCATCTCCCACGGTCCCTCGTAAAGCAGGAGAGCATCTGGGTTTCTGTCCACCACTGTGAGAGTTAGGCTAGTTTCTGTCTGCTTCTGTCTTTAGCAGTTTAAGTGCCTATCAGTTTAGCTCTTGGCACTGAATGGAGAGGCTCAGGACTCGGGAAGAGAGTCTGTGTGAAAAGATGTCACTGGGTTTCAAGCTCCTGTCTGTGCTTCAGAGCCAGCATCTTTCTGAGCGAACAAAAAAAAAAAAAAAAACCACTTGCTTAGGTTTTTGAGAACTAATTCAGGCCTGTGCAGCTTTGTGAGAAACAACCTCATGCTTTTCAGGCCCTGAGAATTAGCCCGAGCTTGGATGGTACCTCGGGAGCGGTTCCAACCATCTCTGTGCCGGCCACAGCAATGTCATTGCTGCGGAGCCTCCGCTGCTGGTGCCCGAGTGAGAGAAAGATTAGGGGGGCCCTGACACCTCTCATGGGCACTGAGCCTGCCACGGGGGCCCGAGGAGCCAACGCGTGCTGGCCAGCTCTGTTCCCAGGTCAGCAAGTGGAACTCAGAATGGGCATCGCCAGTGTTCCTGATACAGTTCTGGCGCTCTGTGCACTGGGAAAATAAACACAAATGTTTGTGTTGGCGGACGGCACAGTCTCCATCCAGTCCCTTTATTCCACCATGAGCTTTTTATCTAAAAGCACATTAAGCTCGCGGGTAGCTGGCTCTGCCACTGCACTGGGTCCTCTTCATGAAATGAGAGCCGTCCGTCTGCGACCTGGTGACTGGGTAATGTCATCATCCCGCTGTCATTGTAAGTGCTCCTGTGCAGGGACTGCCCTCCTTCTGCAATCACAGTGGGATCCAAGTTGGGCTCTGATGGGCCACGGGCCAGGCTGGCATTGACAGCAGGCACTGCTCGGCCAGCATGCTCTTAGCCTGTCATCCGGGCAAGATTGTCAGGATCAATCCCGTCCTTTTTCCTGAGCTTTTCCCTCTAAAATAACATTATCACTTGAAAATGCAAGTATTTATGAAGCTGAAAAGTAGAAGAAAAATGGCACCAAGAAAATAAAGTCTGGCCCCATTGCCTGTTGAGTCCATTGTGGGAACTGGTCTCAGATGGAGGCTGGAGATGGACTGTCCATGACCCCGGGGAGTGAAGGCCAGTCTTCTTGGCAGGCCTCCTGCTCCAGGTCTGTGGGGGAGCTGCCACCTCCCCTGGTGCTGTGGGCTGACCGGGTCTCTCCATCCGCTGTCTACTCTTCCCACCTGGGCGGATCCACTGCTAGACTATCTCACGGCAGCATCCAACTGCTTTGGGATGGAGGAGGCAGCCAGCTGAGGGGTTGGGGGAAGGTGGAAATACCAGCCACGTCTGAGGGCCCATGAGGAGCTGTGTCCAAACCTTTCCTCCCTCCTTGGCTGATGCCAGCACCGTAAGAGGTGTTTCTATGAAAGCCTGGACTCCAGCGAGCTGTAACCTGAAAGCTTCCACAGCACACTTGTGGCCAAGGGCCTCTTGCTGCTCCTCAAGTCTAGAACGTGCTGTTACCTGTGCGAGGTTACTATGTCACAACCTTCCTTTTGTTGGCAAAACGCAAAGTTTTCAGATAATGTTTAGTGATCACATCTTATGTCATCTTTAGTCCCTTGCCTAATTTGGAATTATTATTATTTAGTATTCTGATCTTAGAGTTTATCTTTTAAAAGTGAAAATAGTTTTGAAAACCATTAGCTACTCCAAATTTTACTTAATTGATGGTTACCAATTTTAATACCACACTTTCATGCTCTCATAGAAGTTAAATTTGCTGGCTTATTGAGAAGTCCCAAAGGAAGAAAACCTCTAGAATAGATTTGTGGAACAAGGAGGGGTGATCAAGTGAGGTAACAATTAGCACAAGAATATGGATGTACCTTACTGAACTGATTGGTTTGATAGTAGTTTCTTAATTTATAATTTATTCATTCCTGTATGTATCATATTTGAAAAACAGCTTTATTGGGTTATAACTGATTTACAGGAGTCTGGATGTACTTAATGCACACAACTTGATGAGTGTGGCGATATGCATATACACATGGAACCGTCACCACATCAGGACAGCAAACACCCTACACCTTCCCGCTTTCCTCCGCTGCTCCTGTCCTTGGTGATAAGAACATTCAACATGAGACCTGCTGTCTTAAACTTTAAGTGCACAGTCAGTATTGTAACTACACACACCGTGTTGCACAGTAGAAATGAGAAGTTAGTCATCTTTCCTAACTTAAATTTTATACCTTTTGAAGGAAAATTACTCCCAGCCCTTAGAAACCACCATTTTACTCTCTGCTTTCAGCATCTGATGACCTCATATAATGGGATCATGCAGTACTTGTCTTTCGGTGACTAGCTTGTTTCACTCAGCTTAATGTCTTCAAAGTTCATCTGAGCTGTTGCACATGGCAAGATATCCTTCCTTTTTAAAGACTGAATAAGATTCTATTGTATGCATATGCACATTTTATTTATCTATTCACCCATCTGCAGACATTTAGATTGTTTCCATATTTTGGCTATTGTGAATAAGGCTGCATCAAATCTTCAACTCTTCCAAAAAACTGATGAAGAAGGAACATTTCTCCAGATGAGGCCAACATCACCCTAATGCCAAAGCCAGACAAAGATACTGCAAGAAAATCCAATATCCAATATCCCTGATGAATATAGATGTAAAAATTCTCAATAAAATACTAGAAAATTGAATAAGAAAGCATAGGCAAAAGATTGTACACCATGATCAAATGAGATTTATCTCTGAGATGTAATGATGGTTCAATATTTGCAAATCAGTAACAGTGATATAGCACATTCACATTCACAGAATGAAGGATAAAAATACGATTATCTCAGTAGATATGAAAAAAGTATATGACAAAATAAAAAATCTGTTCATAATAAAAGTTAAACAAACTAAGAACAGAAGAGATTTAATTCAAGAAAATAAAGGTCATGCATGACAGGAGCATGCTGCTGCTGCTGCTAAGTCACTTCAGTCGTGTTCGACTCTGTGCAACCCCATAGAAGACAGCCCACCAGGCTCTCCCATCCCTGGGGTTCTCCAGGCAAGAACACTACCTAATGCCAAATTCAATGGTGAAGAGTTGAAAACTTTTCCTCTAACATCAGGAATAAGGCAAGGATCCCCACTCTTGCCATTTCTAGTCAACATAGTGGGGAAGTCCTAACCAGAGCAATTAGATAAATAAAATTTTCTGTTTAAAGATAGCATGATCTTATATGTAGAAAATCCTGAAGACTCCACAAAAAAACTGAGAAGTAATAAATAAATTCAGTAAATTTGCAGGATACAAACTCAGTATACAGATATCTGTCATTTTTCTGTACATGAAGATGAACTAACCAAGGAGGAAACCAAAAAACCAAGGCCTTGTATGTTCAAAAAAATAAAATACTTAAAAATAAACTTAACCAAGTATGTAAAAGACATGTACACTGAAAAGTGCAAATCACTGATGAGAGAAATTTAAGAAGACACAAATAAATGGGACAACTTCCCATGTTTATGGATTGAAACACAATATTGTTAAAATAGCTATACTAGCCAAAGTAATCTACATAGTCAATGCAATCTCTATCAAAATCCCAATGGCATTTTTTTACAGAAAATTGTTAAAAACCTAAAATTCATAGGGAAGCGCAAAAAACCTCAAATAGCCAAAGTAAATTTTCTTGAGAAATAAAAACAAAGAGGAAAGTAACACTTTTTGATTTCAAAATATATCACAAAGCTGCACTAGTTGAAACAGTATGGTATGGCTCTTGGAGATAAGAATGGATGGGACTTGAATGGGGAATGAGGAGCAGTCTGGATGAAGCAAATGTGCTTCACATGGATGGATATGTGAGTGTGAGGAGTCTGGATGTTGGCAAGGCAGCCAGAGAACTGTGGATATGTAGCGCTGGAAGGTCCCTTCAAGTTCATGCTTCAGACTTTCTGAAATAGTCCCTTTAACAGGAAAGATACCCTAAACCATCTCCCCAAACCATTTTCGTTTGCATCAAAATAGCTCAGATAACCACAGCTGTTTTCAATATAACCACATTCAAATGGCATTAGGTGCTTATCTATTTTATCAAAAGGGGTATTGATTACCAATATCTGAAATGTAATACATATATCTTTCCAACTCCAGCGGTTGGAAATTGTAAGCCAAAATATTATTGATGCATATATGCATTGCTCTACACTACAGGCACTGTGCAAGTGAAAATGTTAGTCACTTAGTCTTGTCCAACTCTTTGTGACCCTATGGACTGTAGCCCACCAGGCTCCTCTGTCCATGGGATTCTCCAGGCAAGAATACTAGAGTGGGTAGCCATTCCCTCTCCAGGGATCTTCTCCAGGGGATCTTCTCCAGGGGATCTTCCTGACCCAGGGATTGAACCCAGATCTCTTGCATTACAGGCAGATTTTTTACTGTCTGAGCCACCAGGAAAGTCCTGTAGGGGTAACAACAGGCACTGTAGGAATAACAAGTGATGTATTACAAAGGTCACTGAAAGGTTGAAGTTGAATGAACATAACTTTATATTTAGATTGAAAAGCAGCAACTTAAAATCATGACTAGCTCAAAATAGCATTAAAAATGTATTCTTTTCACAAACCTGCAGAAATCCCACTTACATTTAAAGGAGCTTTGTAACAGCCAAGATTTATCATAAACACATCATTTCAATCTTTATTAACTCTAGAACACCAATTTTTAAAATAAAGTTTATGTCATGATGGCACGGCAGATTACGTGCAAGTGATCTTTAGATGTAAATATAGGCCAACTCTAGTGTGCAAATTGCTTCTAAGAATCATAGAAAGGAGAACCCATAAGATGCATTTCTCAGCGGCCTCGCACCTGCTGCCGAATGTCCCAAAGGAGGACTTTCCAGCAACTGAAGAATGTGAGCTCACTTCCACAAACGCTTCACCCCATACTCAGAGTGCTCCAGAAGGATTTCTTACATTATTGTAATCTGCATCCCTGTAAAATACACCCTAGAGTATTTGGGTGTCTTCAATTAGCAGGAGAAAACTAATTGTTCTTGTTCTGGTTTTCATTTTGGGGGGAGGGGTCTCTTGTCAAGCTTTGTGTTGCTCCATCTCCTATTTATTGCAGTTTGCACTCCAGTTCTAACAACCACTACACTGCCCGTGCTTCCAGGTGTGTGTGCCTTCAGGAATTTATGATTTATTTCCACATGTGAAAACACCGAATGAGGCAGGACCAAGGACAGTGCCCACACCTCCCCGTTAGCCATCATTCTTCCCTGAACAGTGGCCTCTGGATACTGCCATTTGAACAAAGCAGTCGTCTTTGCTTGTGGTCATTTAGACGATTACAAATCAAGTTTATTTATGCTGTAATTCAATACACAGTTATCATCTTGCCCTTGATGAAAGCAATTTAGTCTAAGAGCTCAACAAACATAGTGGACATCTCCCGTGTGACAGGTAAGGAGACCACTGAGATGAACGAGATTCGGTGTCTACACCTGAGAAAGTGGATCCAGCAGCACCATGAGTGCAATGGTAAGGAGGATGCGTGGGTGAGAGGGTGGGTGAGGCTGGCCAGGATGGTGGCATCATTGTGTATTTGTGCTTCATCTCAGGATGTAAAGGCCCCTGGAGTGAGTCTTAGAAATGCCTTCCCAGGCAGACAAGGAGGTCGCCACATGAATTTTCAGGCAACAGAGATCAATGTCTGTTGTGTCTAAAATACAGAGCTTTTGTCTCTTCCCAAACTGGGTGAGAAATTGTTTGTCTTGGAGACAGTTAAACACGCTGCTCTGAGGACAGAGGGGGTGCCATGCACCTCCAACAGAAGAGTCACAGGTGAAGGTGAGATGCCATCAACTGTGTCTTGAGGGAGCCTGACTTCTGCAGCAGAGAAGTGGCCTAGGGTGGGCGGGGCGCTAGATCAGCACAGAAGAGACCAGCAACGGGGGCAGGGCCCCCAGGGGCTGGCCTCATGGAAGTGGGTGGGGGCCTGGGGCTGGGGTGACAGAGCCTTGAGGGGGCAGTCACCCTAGGGAGCCAGGCTGCCTGCCTGTTGGGGTGTCCCCACTCAGTAGGACCCTCCAAGAAGGCACCTCAGGCCCTGTGGGGCCCCAGACGCAGAGCTCCTCGCCCGGGGCCTGGGCGGTTCGCGGGGTCTGGTCATGAAGGCCTCATAAACAGCTCATGAGAGAAGGCCTGAGTGACTGACAGCCCAGAGGCCACGGCCCGACGGCGCTGTGAGTGGATCTGCTCCTGCTTCCATGGAAACACACAAGCTTGGGAGACAAGGTGCAGGTTTTAATGACAGACTTCTTTTTATAACTTCCCTACCTTATCCTCTTCCATCTGACCGCCGTTCCCATGGCAACCGGATCAGAAAGGCCATCAGCAGCTGGAACTCCGATCTGCCAGAGGATTTCAAGACTGTGAGCCCGGCTCCTCTG
Source organism: Tragelaphus eurycerus (assembly GCA_935064755.1). Lineage (NCBI taxonomy): Eukaryota > Metazoa > Chordata > Mammalia > Artiodactyla > Bovidae > Tragelaphus > Tragelaphus eurycerus. The sequence goes on along the minus strand of CAKXYN010000202.1, from coordinate 409,279 downwards.
GGAGGCTCACCCCCATGTGTGTCGGCTGGGTGGAACCTGCTACGAGGGTCCTGGACACTCGGCTCCTGCTATGTGGATGGAACTGCAAAGGCTGCATCCAGGGGGGCAGGTGAGGGACCAAGTTCTGGTCCCACGTCATGGATGACTCTTACAATTAGGGAGAATGGTATCGGGCTGCCTATGGGTGGAGGAGTATTCTTTGGCAAGTCACAGTAACTCTCCCAGAATGCACCCCCAGCACATGGGTCCAGAGTCCACGGCACACTTTGTTGCCACCTGAGGAAACACTTCCCCCCTGGACTGTGCTGCCTCTCTGTCCACCCGCTGCTGTCAGCACCACAGAGGAGTTGGGTGTCCTGTCTGTTCACCCGCAGGCACCAGGGCAGCCCCATCTCCTCTTCTGATTGATGGGGCTCATGATCCTTTACTGGGGTGCCTGTTACCCCGACTGCGTGATGATGTTCTGGAGAACAAGGAGAAGCTGCAGGTAAATACACAGGGTCATCGTCTCTGAAATGAACCCACGGAGGCCAGAATAAAGCATCAGCTTGTGCATCTCCTCTCAGACAAGAATATGACGTTTCACTTTCAAGGAACTTCTTTTTGCTGCTATTGTCCTTAGACTTAAAAGCAAACTACTTCTTTCTTTTTTTCTAAAAAAACTTTTTTCTAGTTTCTTTTTTTTTTCTAAAAATCTTATAGGATTTAAATTATAGTTGCAAATGATGCTAAGAGCAAAAGCTGAGAAAGATCATAAACTCCAAAGTGGAATTTTCAACACTCCTGCTCCTAACAACATACTTCCTTGTCAGTTATCTTTCTAGACACTGTTGGTTGTAGGTCTTTGGGCTAACCACTCAACTGCCTTGTTTTCATGTGGTCGCAGGTCTTTGGGAGCTAAGTATCTCCATCACTGAAACAACAGGATCCCAAAGGTTTAATAAGGTTGAGGCATCCTGAGTGACACTTATAATCCCACAGTAATTCCAAGAAAAGTGTAGTCATTTTGTCTTAGCAGTGCAAGTATTTGCAGAAAACACTACCCAATGCTCTAGACAGCAAGTAATTTCAACAGCATTTTGCTTGAGAAGAAATGAAGGTCTGCCTGGACAACTCAGAGACCTCTGTCCTTCCCACCCTGAGATGCTGCTTTTCTGATCTCTGAATGGTATGTTTTACAGGGTAACGGCTGGAAAGTCATTTTGACTGTTACGTGATAACCAACACATCTTTAAAAAGTGACCTGCCTTCTTCCGTCTCCAACATGGAGAAACTAATGACCAAACAGAGCAAAGGAGAACACCACGCAGCACTCAGCAGCGGCCTCTGCCGGCATCACCGTGACTTGCGGTGACTCGAGGACACCGGTGCTGTCCCTGCCATCCAGGACTTGGGCGTTCTTTCTCACCTTCTCATCTGCACATGTGAGAAGGCGGCCGTGATGCAGTGTCATCTAAGAGGGCCGAGCGGAGCTTGTTCCAACAGGCCCGCCACACTTGGTTTACGGTTGGACGCCATGGGAAGTGCTGGTCCTCCCGTCTCAGCCACGATGCGGAAGTAACATGATGGGAACACGTCTTCCCTCCCTCCGGGTACCCGTCCACCTCCTCCTGATCAGAGGGGCTCTCAGCTCTGACGACACCGCACATCACGGCCACTCTGGATCTGTCTCCCTGCTACTCTGCCTGCCTGTTTCCACACCCGGTATTTCTCGTTTAACAAATTGTTCTTGATGTGATGTGTTCACAATAAGCCCATAAGCACAGCCGAAGCACAATTTCCTGCTCGCTTCAGTCAAAATACATTAATCCTCTGGATATTTCCTGGGGACAATGCTATCTCTTTTGTGCAGACTTTATTTCTCTCTTGCAGCTGCAAAGGAAACAAATCCTCAAAAATTGGTTTGAAAAGTGACACACAGAACCGATGGGCTAGAGTTCCTGTTGTGTGGAGTTCTCCTTAAACACTCGATTTTGCAAGATGCACCATCTGTCAGACACTCACGTGCAAGTGAAATTAAGAAGAGTCACTCCATGGCTGAGCCAAGGGGGTCTTCCAGAGTTGCCAAGTCCTAACTTGGGGTAAGAGCCATGTCAACCCTGCCCCCCTGTCCCTTGCTCTGTCCTGCTCTGTCCCAGTTGCAAATCCAAGGAGACCCAGCACCACCTCAAGGCATAAGACTCAAGCCTTGCGATCTTCAAATAAACCTAAGCATCTAGGTGATGGGGACTCAGGTGAACATACCCCGCTTAGCACGAAATGCTAAGGAAGTCTGCCTTATTACGTAGGCTGGTAGGAAGATGTGCACCTGCTCTTGCATTTTACGTATGTGTATGCATAGAGATGGACCCATAGGTAGGTGTGTATGGATGTGGGAATATGTATATGTATATAGGTACATATGCATGTGTGTGTGAAGGTAAACGTGTAGGTGTGTAGGTAGAAGTACATGTAGACATGTATGTAAATAGACACGTAAGTAGGTGTGTATGTATGTAGCTATACATGTATATGTGAAGGTAAGTACGCAGGTACATATGTGGGGAAATAGGTAAGCAAGTATGTAGCTAAGTATGTACATATGTATGTATCTGTGCAGGTGAGTATCTAGGAAGATATGTGAGTATGTGTGTAGATATGTAGGGAGGCAGGTGTGCCCACAGGTGGGCACAGGTGCAGGGGGAGGGTGTGGACACAGGTGGGCACAGGTGCTGGGGCAGATGTGCACACAGGTAGGACAGGTGCAGGAGGTGGGTGTGCCCATAGGTAGGACAGGTTCAGGAAGTTATTGTGCACACAGGTAGGATAGGTGAAGGAGGCAGATGTGCACACAGGTAGGACAAAGGTAGGAAAGGTACAGGGTATGGGTGTGCACATAGGTAGGACAGGTTCAGAAGTTGGATGTGCACACAGGTGGACACAGGTGCAGGAGGTGGGTGTGCACATAGGTAGGACAGGTTCAGGAAGTGATTGTGCACACAGGTAGGACAGGTGAAGGAGGCAGATGTGCACACAGGTGGGCACAGGTGCAGTAGGTGGGTGTGGACACAGGTAGGACAGGTACAGGAGGTGGGTGTGCATAGTAGGACAGTTGCAGGATGTGGGTGTGCACTCAGGTAGGACAGACGCATGGGTTGGGTGTGCACATAGGTAGGACAGGTGAGGGAGGTGGGTATGCACACAGGTAAGACAGGTGCTGGAGACAGGTGTGTACAAGGTGGGCACAGGGTCAGGGGTGGGTATACACACAGATAGGACAGGTGCAGGAGGTGAGTGTGCACATAGATGGGCACAGGTGCAGGAGGCAGGTGTGCACACAGGTAGGACAGGTGCAGGCATCACTGACTCCCTTGCACCAGCCTCTGGCACCACCTGTTGGCTGAGGGGATGGGTCACACCAGGCCCCCTGGCCTGTGAGGTGTACACTGACTTGCTGGCTGCAACAGGGCTCGTCTCACAGGGAAGACCTGGCACCTGCTGGTGTGAGAACCCAGGGGGCTGTGGGCTCCTGTTCACCCATAGCCCTGCCCTCCCTGTTCTGGGACTGCACGTGTGCCTGGACCCCTGCCTGTTCACGTCTGACTCCAGCGGGACATGGGGCCCTGGGTACTCAGGTTTCTCCTGAAGAGAATCAAAACAAGTGCTTCTGCCCGCTCTGGGTGCATCCTTGGATTTCAGCAGGGACAGTCTGAGCAGCCTGCTGGGGATTATGACCCACGTCAGCTCTGAGGTCTGTGTTCTGGCACCTCTATGGCCTCATTCAAGGGAGAAACAGCCCGATTCCTAGGGGTGTCACATCTGCTGTCGTTCACCTGACCAGAGGCAATGTGTGTGCACATGTGTGTGCATGTATATCAATGTGTGCTCACATGTATTCACTGAGCACCAGGACATGTGTGACAGAAGTTTTCGTGGTGGCAGCTCTGACCACAACTTTTCAGTCATTTGGGACACAACAGATAGAATTCTGAAATACTGAAATATTATCCCTAAATTCCAAAGCATTGTACTCCAAATAGGTCAGTCTAAATGGACGATTGAGTAAATCACCTGATGAACTGAGAAATGTAGATAAAAAGTCTGAGAACTTTAGGTCAAGGGACTAAGAACACAGTGTCTGCAGGGATCTGGGTCTCAGTTCAGATGAGCTGTGACCATGCACAGACAATGGGGGCTGCTGCCTGCAGTGAGGCGCTCCTGTGTTCTTCCTGGTCTGTGTGCTAATCTCGTACCTCGAGAGTGACATGTGTGTACAGAGTCATTATCTACCTCAGAGAAAGGTACCAATGCAGAAGCAGTGATGGACAGCCCACACAGGGTTGATGGACAAGGGTCAGAAAGGCCACCTGTTGCCACAACAGTGTGCCCAGAACCACCAGGCGTTTCAAGAGAAACCAGAGATCCAGGTTTATGGCTGGTATTCTCTTATGGAAGATGCTGAGGAAGTAGCTGGGATATAGATCTATGGGATGTGTGTGTTGATTTGGGGCTGAAAGAGGAAGGAGAGAAAAGGCAAAACTTCCCCTTAGTTTTCAACTTAGACCTTGCTCACTGAGTCCAGCTCAGCAGCAGGACTGTTTGCAGCTTCCATGAGGAAGCAGGCAGGGGAGGTGGCTCGGTATGCCTGGGCTTGGACCAGCTGCTCTGCCTCACCCCCTGCCCATCCCCCAGGCTCTATGGGTTCACCAAGCAGATGTCCCAGGACCCTGCTGTGACAGAACTTACTGCTGAGACACAATCAGGCTTAAAATAAGAAATATGCGTGTATATATATATATATACATACAGTAGGTGAGATTTTGGAAAGCCACCTTAAGAATATAAAATGTTCAAGAAACATGTCTGTCATTCAGTTCAGGTGTCAGTCCTGTGCCAACCAAGTATATACGCCTCTCTGTATCTCTGCAGAGTTGAGAAGGGTCAGAGAAAGAGAGCAGAGGCAGCGATTCCGCCCACGAGTGAAAGGATGGCCTTGGCATGGACAAGGACCCTTCCAGGAGTCCAGAGGAGGAAGGCAAAGATCATACAGAAGGAGTTAACTGAATTTAGAGTAGACTTGAATCCTTCCATCTTACTAATTTAAATATTATTATATCATAATCAGCTCATTTTTTAAGAATGGCATAAATTATAAAAGGGAGTCCTATTTTTATTTCTTGATTTGCTTCATGAAAACATTTAATTTGAAGGATCCGTTCTATTTTTGTATATATATATAAAAATCTCCCTTAACTTAGGATTATTCTGTAATTTATACATTATTACAGACTTTTGAGGTGAGTAGCTTCTTTTAAAAGATATAGACATTGTCTCAGATTTGGTGAAGAAATGGATGTTTGAAAATTCTAAGTGGGTGCTGCCTTTTAAATCATATTCAAAAATGACTCCCAGCACAATGAAAATGGCAATATTTGTTCACGCCACATGCTCAGGCCGCAGAAGCAGTGATTGGTGTCTGGGCTGCTGCCATGTGATGTGTCTTGGGTCCAGCACTTTGTCGCAGGCAGAAATCTTAATTAAGGCCTTTTCCAAAGAGCACCGGGGGGGGGGGGTGCATCACCAAATTGGAGTAAAAATAGATGAATCACCAAATGCCACCAGGGCAGGATCCCTCTGAAATCACATTCCCCCCAGAGGTCATGTCATCACTGACACGGTCAGCCTGAGGACCCTTCAGTTAGCCGTGACCTCCAGAGAGGAGGATGCTAGCCCTGGCGGGGGGGGGGCGCTGAGGATACAGTCTTGTGCACGCATACGTGTCTGCAGGCCCATAGCCCTAGGGGTGTGCTGACTGAGAGAAATATGGTCCCTGAGCATTCTCTCGTCCTAACTGGGTGCATTTATCCACTTTCTGCCAGGTGGTGGACACCATAGTACTTCTGGGATGTCCAGGATGCTGCCCGACAGGCCTGTATCTCAGAGCAGACTCTACATCCAGTCATAGGACAGTCACACCCCTCTGAGGGGCATGGGTCACAGATGGGTCGCTATACTTTTGCACACAGACCCCTGGCAGTGAGCCTCTGGGACAATGATGCGGCTCAAATTGGGAGTCTGCTTCCTTCCAGATTTCTCTGGGCTGTGCGAGCTATTGTGACCAAATGTTCCCCAATCTGCTCGTTCCTTAGCCAAAGTCATCCCCTGATACTTTTTCTCCGAGACACCTGACTGGCATCTTGTTTACTCAGGGGCCCGAGGGACTCATCTGTTGTTGGGCGGGTGACTGTGTGACTCTGGAAGTTTCTGTCCATCAGGGCGCCAGCTCTGCAACGTCACCTGCTGGGCTCTGTACATTACTCCACTGTTCACACCTCTCAGCATTTTCTGATGGGGTATTTTTCTGTGATTTCAGAGGAACAAATCCCTTCATGACTCCAAAGTAGTATGTTTGCCCGGGAGCAGTAAATCCATAAATTTAGGGTTTTCTATTTGTGTGAGTGGAAGGAAGACAGCATCAATCTCAGAGTTTTTTAAACCACGAGGGAAACATGAAGATGGAGAATGTTTCTGAATAATAATTCTTGGGCAAAACTCACCTCATCTGTTTCAGCCTGATCAGTCCTTAAATGAGATAAACTGCCTTCTCTTGTCCTGTCAATTTTGCAACTTCTTTTTAGTAATAATTTTATATCCTTAAAAAAATGGGATATAACTGACATGTAACACTGCTTGAATTTAAGGCGTAGGAATGCTGATGTATTCTTGCAAAATGATTGCCTTTGTAGTTGGAACTCATATCTCTACTCTGTCACAATCAGACAAAAGAATGGGTGGAGGATAGACAAAAATGTCTGATAGATTGGTTTTTTTTTTGAAGAAGACATACAGATGGCCAAAAGGTACATGAAAAATTGCTCAGCATCACTAATCATCAGGGAGATGCAAATCAAGCCACAGTGAGATGTCACCTGATGCCTGTTAGGGTGCCCTTCTCTGAAAGAAAAAATAGCAAAATGATAGAAAGTAACAATGTTGGCCAGGATGTGGGGAAAAGGGAACCCTGGTGTACTGTGGTGGGAATGTCCTGGTGCAGCCACTGAGGAGAACAGCAAGGAGGTTTCTCAGAGATTTAAAACAGGAGTACAGTACTACCCAGGGGCACTACTGTAGGTGTTCAGCCAGAGGAAATGCGTCCTTTGGGTTTAATCAACTTTATGATCTGCGAGACACCCACCATTCTTGTGCTGCCCCTTGAATTATTAAGTAACCACTGATAACGAGAAATAGAGGGCAGCCATCCTAGTGTGTCCCCCTGGAAACCCACCCTTTGGTTCCATCTTGCTCCCCCAGTTGTCATTCTGCCTGATGGTACCAAGGCAACAAATAAAGAGTGCCAACCGAGAGGCAGTTTTGACAGAGAAAGAGACAAAAGGAAGAGGTGCAGACTGAGCGGGCAGCACAGTCCCGAGGACGCCTGCTCAGACCTCCCTGGACGTGGGGCCCATGGCCCACATGCATCTTTCCACATGAACACACGCCCTCCATGAGGTGGGAGCTGGTTTGAAACCGTCATTCAGGAAAAGAGAAGAGACCAGAAGAGTCTGGGACCTTTTGCCACCTGCACTCCTGCCTGGGGAGCCATCGCCTCCCTGAGTCCTGCTTTCTGAGTTGAAGTCTGGACCACATGCCCCTTGCTTAGGTAATGGGACTGTTGTAAAGATCACAGGACTTAAGAAAGCCTATTTAATTTGTAAAATGCTCCAAAATGGAGGCCACTGTGATTTCTCTGTACACTGTCAGGATGCCCCGACCCTCCATGCAGTGGCTCAGTGATAAAATGTATGGCTCCTTCTGTAGCTTCTTACTGAGTCTCTGCGTCTCGATTTTGGGAGGTGAGCAGAGAGCAGCACAGAAAACGTCCTCTCTGGACTGGCCCTTGCAGTCAGTGGCTGGAGATAGAGAGAAACCTGACCGGGATGGACAGGCCGTTGCCGGTTGCAAGGAGGCAGGGTCAATGATGAGGACGATGCGGGTGGGTCCTTTACGCAGCGCAGCTGATGTGGGCGGAGCCATGCCCCCCACAGAAGCCTCGTGGAGGTCCTACCCCCAGGGCCTCAGAACAACACCGTCTGTGGACAGAAGGTCAGTGGGGGTGAGTGAGACTACAGTGGAGTAGGGAGACCGTGACCCAACCTGCCAGTTGTCTTTGTGAGAAGACGGGTCTCAGAGACCAACCGGTCTGGGGGATGGGGGGCACCTTCCCCTGCAGCCCTGCCCACACCCTGGGTTGGGTCCTGCCTCCAGAGCTGAGAGGGGCTGATGCGACTCAGTGTGAGGGGGGTCATCTGAGGCTAGACCAGGTGGGGGGTGAGGGGATATTGAGGGTATGTCTGTAGCCTTCCTGTGGTACAGGAAGTCCCACAGCTTCCACGGGTCCCACAGGGGAGCTGCAGGACCAGCAGGAGGGCAGACAGCTGGTGGGGATGTGGGGCGGGGGGTGCTTCAGAAGGGAACCACGTGGATGGAGGGGTGCTCGACTTGATGGCCCCGGCCTCTGGGAGGGCCATGAGCCTAGTCGTCAGGACGTGGCACTCAGACCTCAGGGGCACTCCCGGCCCCCTGGCTGTTCCCACATGTGATGTAGCTGTGTGATGGCCCCGACCTCAGGGAGGGCCATGAGCCAATCGTCAGGACGTGGCACTCAGACCTCAGGGGCACTCCTGGCCCCTGGCTGTTCCCACGTGGTGCAGCTGTGGGACACAGACTGGGGCAGGCCACCCACTCATGACGCAGCAAGTCTTACACACCCATCATCAGAGCCCTGCCCTGGGCCACAGTGGCTGCACAATATGCTTTTTGGTCAAGTAAGTAAGAAAATGGGCCCCAGACTGAAAGATCAAAACTTTACATTTTTGGCAACACTGGGTTAATTGTAGTATTTTCTTTTTATTATTTGATAATGGGTGAGGGGAAAAAATTAAATTCCTTATTTTTGTGTAATTCCTGGTGATTTGTGCCACCTTTTGTTTCTTTCTTTGAATATATGTTTTGCAGTACGATCGCATGTTCCAGTTTTAGACCCTGATAAATGCAGGTCAGGACAATGGACACATTATTCTGGCATGTGGTGGGCAGGGAGTGCTGGATGGGGGTGGGGGAGGGGATAAAGCCTGAATGTTCTGTGTCTCCATGAGTCACAAAGAAAGTCACAAAGCAAGGAAGTGTTGCTGTGTTCACGCTTGCAGCACTTTCTGCCTTGGTCCTCTCCATGGCCTGTGGGGACCTATGTCCTCCTGAATTTTAGTTCATTTATTCATGCACCAGTACGAGGTGCTCGGTGCGGGAAAGACAGTGCTGTAACAGAGGTGTGGTCCTGGCCTTGGTCCCTGTTTCCCCCCACTTTAAATTCTTCTATAAACAGATTTGAAAAGCTCTACAGAATGAGTACATCGTTTTAGCCAGTAGCCTGGAAATCAGCTTTGGGTCTGAGGTTGACAAACTGTCTTTGACTGAAACAGTGTCCTTGTCTGGATTCCCACTTCTTGTTTACCTTTAAAAATGGAAACACATTTGTGTGAATGGTGAACTGAAATCCAGCACTTGCTGGAGATCTTCTGCTCCACGATGAAAGCCACAGTAACAACACCGTCAGCTGTGAATGCCGGGGGAAAATAACCCTTTGTTCTAATTTTTAAAATCTGCGGACGAAAATAGCACTCATGGGGCCCATAGCCCAGGCAGTAGATTAAAAGCCTGTTAAATGCTATTTTCAGCTTGGCAGAACACCAACTGCGGGCTACCCTTCAGCTCCACTTCCTTTGAAATATGGCAACGTCACCGTAGCCAGGTGACCACACTGAAGTGTCATTTTGTAATGATTAAACAACTGTACACACAGACGGAACTAGGCTTACTCTCCAATTCCTGACCATAAAGCGCAGGCTGAGTCAAGGCAGGGGATGAGGGCTTTGACCTCCCAAATGCCCACGTGGGTCCCAAACCACTCAGATAAATTTATAATCTAGTAAGAAAGTATGCATGGTGGGTCAGTGCTGCTCAAGACAAGTCACTTCCTTTACTAACCCCACCCCAACTATAAATCTCTCCTATATTGAAATTCTTTAGTTAGTTATCTCTGGTTAAAAACCCCAAGCTTGTGCTGATTTAGTGATTTTCTAGGCTTTCTTTTTATTATTATTATTTTAAATTCTCAAGCAAACCACGGGTATAACTTGTATATTTCTGTGCAGGCAGGCTTGGACCACCCACTAATTTTAAACAGTTTGATTTTGGCTAAAATAGTTTTTAGACCACAATTTGCATAACATGGTTGGTTTGAGAGTTGCATTTTAGCATAAGTGGTAGAAATTGGCAATATGAATTAAGTCTTGCTACAAAACCAATCTTGCAAAAATAGTTCCTCGGTTACAGCATGTGGCTTTAGGAGAATTGTCAGTAAAAGGCAATAGATCTATGCGGAGGAAATTTCCAGGTTTTATGTCAAATATGTGAAGTTCATACCAAGAAAGTCACCTTTATATTAATTTATAAATGCTTCCAGAGAATTTTTACCTTTTTAAGGACAAAAAGACAGCTTGTAGCTTCCAGATTCAATGAAAAGTGTCTCAGGGGCTATGGTGCCAAGTAAAAATAAACCCGGTCCAGGGCCACCATGCAGTGTGCACAAGCACACTGAGACTGAGGAAGACAATTCCCGTCCAGTGCGACATCTGGGTACAACATAGTCTTACAGAAGATTTGGGGCAGGATTCGGGCATTAAGGTGTGTGAGCTTTAGACATATTCCATGTCACTGAGTTATAAATACAGACTAGAATCCAACCTTCCTGTTTGGGTATAAAGTATAATCCTTTCTAGTCATCACAGTTGTCTTCATCATCACCATCATCACCACCGTCATCACCAGTATCACGACCACCATTATCCACATCACCATCACCAACACCACCATCACCACCACCACCATTATCCATATCACCATCACCAACACCACCATCACCACCACCACCATTATCCATGTCACCATCACCATCATCACCATCACCACCACCACCACCATTATCATTACTCACCCTCACCATCTCACCATCTACCACCATTTCATTACCTACTTACACTACCCTACTTCCTCACACACACACATCTCCCTCACTTCACACCTACATACACACACACTTTCCTCCCTCACATCCACTCCACTTCATCCTATCACAACACATCACATTTCCACTCACATCTCACATCACACACACCACTTCTCCCTCACTTCCATTCTCTTCTAATCAACACATCTTCTTCATCACCCTCACCTCACCACCACCACCACCTTATCTTCACCTCACCTTCACCATCTCACCACCACATCACCACCATTATCATTCACCTCACCCTCACCATCACCACCACCACCACCATTATCCATGTCACCATCACCCTCACCATCACCACCACCACCACCATTATCCATGTCACCATCACCCTCACCATCATCACCACCATCACCACCATTATCCATGTCACCATCACCATCACCACCACCATCACCAACACCACCACCATTATCCATTCACCATCACCATCACCACCACCACCACCACCACCACCACCACCATCACCACCATTATCCATGTCACCATCACCATCATGTAACTGAACTTCCATCTTGTGGAGAGTGCTGCACACTGGACTCTGAGCAATGGGTGCGTCATCGTGCATTTGCAAAACAAAAGGATAAAAACAATTTTTGGGTGAGGTAGTAGCAAAGAACAATTTAATTAGGCCAATAAAATAGGAATCAAACAGGCATACTGCAATCATGCTAAATTCTGTCCATCTCTTAGAGGTGGGTGCAGTTAGATAGGAGCAGTTCCTTGCTGCCCAAGCAAAGAAATTGTGATCTCTGACAAGATTCACAATAATCACAAAATAAAAACAAACTACTTGTTCTGGAAAAGCCTGGTCTTGCTAAATTTGAAACCTGGAGATGGATTTCTAGCATGTCCTGTTGATCAGCTAAAACATTTATGCAACAGAAATTTTTAAATGTGGTATACTTTGGCCATCTGTTGCCCAGAGCTGACTCATTGGAGAAGACCCTGATGCTGGGAAAAATTAAGGGCAAGAGGAAAAGGAGACAATATAGGACAAGATGGTTGGATGGCATCGCTGATTCAAGGGACATGAGTTTGACCCAACTCCTGGAGATGGTGATGGACAGGGAAGCCTGGCGTGCTGAAGTTCATGGGGTCTCAGAGAGTTGGACTTGACTGAAAGACTGAACTGAACTGTGGAGTCTCCATTCTCCTGGAATAGCCCACAAAGGATGGTGTGTGTATATCCTAATTTTTGTAGAATTTCATGTCCAGAGCTCTCTCCAGGTTCTCAAAGGCAATCTTCTAAATGTGCGTGTCAGACCACTTGCACCAGAGTCATTGCAGTGACCTGATAAACGCAGGGTCCTGGGCTCTGCCCCAGATGGAATCACCAAACAGGAACAGGCATCTGCATTTTAATAAATGGCCCATGTGAACCCTCTGCACTGCACTACATCACTAGGACTTTTTCTTCAAACACATGCATGCCAACCCCCCCCCCCCCCCCCCCAACTCACTCACTCACTGTTTCTCAAAACTACCCTTAATTAAAAGTGGAAACCAGTGTGGAGCAGGTTACAAGGAGCCATTTCAGGAGGCTGGGAGCCGACTGTTCAGCTGTATCACCCCCCTCACCCTGCAGCCTGTTTGGATCCAAGGGTGAATGTAAACCAGCTGGGGGATTTATGGACTTCTTGTCCTTCAGACAATCCTCCATAAATATCGCTTCTCCCCACTGGGCATTTCAGGAGGATTAGAAAACGGAATTCAAGGTTTTCTTCACTGACAAGAACCCAGAGGCCAGTAGCTCTGTGTCTTGCTGAGGACAAAGCCATGTCATTTGTGAACCAGCCGGCTGAAGGCAGGGTTGAGATTTTATTCTCTTTCTAGGAACTCCACACCCTGAACAGTCATCACTCTCCCCAACACCAGAGCTGGGTGGTGATGGACCCTGTCTGTGCCCGCTTGGGGAACAGCCAGGTGGGATGGGAAATGAACCCGCAATGGCCAGGCAGTTCCAGAGCTGAGCCGATGGCGAGCGACCTGTCGGTTGGCAGAGAGCATGTGGACAGCACCTCCAGGAGTCATGGAGAACTGACTCCGTCTCCACCATTTCCACCTGGTGCCCAACCAAGGTGAGCTGCCTGGGGTGCTGCCCCACCTGTACCCATGGGCCTGGCCCTGGCCCCGCTGCTCCACCCACTAAGATGCTTCTGCATCTCACAGTATTGTTTCCTGTATCTACACCAAGAAAGACAACCATGTTCTGTAGTGTGGGAAGCAGGAGTGTGCACACACACACACTCCACACATGCATACTGTACACACACACACACACACACACACATCCTGCACACTGTACACATGCATACACATGCTGCACACTGCACACACACACACACACACACACACACACAAACATACACAAGTCTGAGGTGGCCTCACTGCAGCGAGCACTGCCCAGGGGCTGCGGGGACAGGCCTGGGAGCTGAAATCATCTGTTTCCCAAAATTGGGATCATGGTGTCTGATTGTTGCATGAAAATTATCTTTATACATGCAAGTAGGAATTATTTTTCAATAAATGTTGCCAGGACTCCTGTGTTTCGGGTGGGGCTGGGTAATAATGTAACCATATGGCACCATCTCTCTTCTCCCGCCGTTCTACTCATTTCCTGTTTTTTCTGCTGCAATCAAGCATCTTATCTTAATTATGTTTTAAATAACTCATGGAAAAACATTAGGAAATAGCAGTAAGGTTAAGCTTAAATTCACGATCTGCAGTAAAACTTACAAGAAGATACTAAAAGGACGCCCTGTCTCCACCACTAGCACTTCATTGTCTAAACCATGCTGCTCCTCCCAGCAACTCAGAACCTTCTGTTTCTCCAGAACTCAGCTCAGGTGTCGCCTCTCCCCGCCTGATGAGAAACAGCCCATCTGCTCTGAAACTTCCGACCTGACCTTAGTGCTGTCTGTCCAGGCTTCACAGGTGGCACCAGTGGTAAAGAACCCACCTGCAATGCAAGAGACATGAGACATGGGTTTGATCCCTGCATCAGGAAGATCCCCTGGAGGAGGGCATGGCAACCCACTCCAGTATTCTTGCCTGGAGAATACCCATGGACAGAGGAGCCTGGTGGGCTGCAGTCCACAGGGTCACAAAGAGTCAGACGCGACTGAAGCGACTGAGCATGCATGCATGCAAACACGTGCAGTTTTGTTCGTTTTTTAGAGCTACATTTTTTCAACATCTGGAAAGGTCTTGAAGGTATTTTTACTGTTTATTTTTGCTAACAGAAGATCACAGCTTTGTGTCACACCTGACATTAAAAACAATTGTACTGGACTCCACAATTCTCAAAACCAGGAACCATGCTCTACAAAACACACTTGGGACATTCCATAAGCACACCCACTGTGTGCAGGTTGTGCCCATCTCCGCATGGTCAGAAAGCCTGGGGGCCGCAGTGAAGCGGAGACGGACCATGGCCGTGAAGACAGGCAGGTGCAAGGACTGTGAAAGCAGCCGCTTTCTTTTCGAGCAGAACAAACGACTCCGACACCCCTTTCCTCTCGGGGAAGTTCACGGTTGGGTGGCTGAGTCGCAGGGAGGTTAAGCGAGCTCCTTACGGCATCTTCTGCCACACACACCTTCCTGCTGAAAGCTCATTCTGCTTGAATTAGAGCCCAAGCACCTTCCAGCCCCGAGTCATTTGCTCCAACTGCAAGCCCAGGGGGCCCACTGCTGGGGCCCTCGCCGCCTGGCACCCCATGGCGCTTGCTCGCCGTCCTCGCCATCTGTTTGTCAACAGACATCTTCTTTTATCAGCAGACCCTGGACTCTCTTGTCTGTCTCTTTGTGTGCATGTGTGGTGCATCAAAAAAAAAAAAAAAAAAGACAATAAATGATTTTTAAATTTCATCCTTTTTCATGACTTTTCTTATTCTTGATATCAAGATCAGGACACACTCTGGTAATTATCTATTACCAATTATTTGTTTTACTATCGGATAATACACACTAACCCTTGACCTGATCATCTATACTAATGTGTATTTGGGTTAAATAATATGCGTCTAAACCATTAGGTGTGCTCACTGCTGTGAAGATCCTCTGAATATTTTTCACACGAAGTTGAGTAATACTAGAATATTCTAAATTTAATGACTCGTTTATGAAAGTTTGAATTTGGTCACGAGGTTCATTTCCAGTTTGCCTCCATCTGAAATAGAGGAGGTCTGCCTGCTGGACTCATGGTTTTTCAAGGGAGAGACTAGAACACCTTGTGGAAGGTTCTGAATGACGGAGCTTCAGGTCTAGAGGTGCCGGAGGTCGCCCCGCCCAGTCCCTCTGAGCTGGGGGGTGAGCCCCAGCTTGGGTGTCTTCATGCCTGAGACCAAGCATCATTGCTAATGGATAGTGACGAAGTTCTGGAGCATTTGCTGCTGATCCCTGGGTCCCCCCAGAGCCTCAAACTCAGGACGCTGCTGGGAAGCCCCTGGACTGGAATGTTCTCACTCCCCCAACCCCCCCACTGAAGCACGTTACTTGCCCTTCAAACAGTTATGAAGGGCTTTCCTGATGTTGGGGGAAGGGTTCCATGGTGCCAAGTAACCCCAACCCTCCACCTGCGGGATGGTGAGGGCCCAGTGTTGGGCCTGGTGCTGGGCCTGATTCTGGACCCAGGGCTCGGTGGGGAGGTGAGCAGATGGGCTCATGGGCTCAGCCTGGAGTTGGAGTGAGGGGGAGGCTGGGCCCTCTGGGAGACGCCCCCCACTGCTGCCACACAGTCCAGGAGGGCTTCCTGTGGGCAGAGACCTTGTTCCCTCCTGCCCCTGTCCCTCCCTCCTGATTATCACAATCGACACCTGCTCTCGGCCCCTCGGTTCCTGATGCTAGTCTGACAGCCGTGTTCCCTGGAGTCTGTGTCCCCCAGCCTCGTTCACGCTGGATCAGGGTGACAGTTTTCAACAGGGATCAGCACCTGTGAGTGCAGCTTACACTGCAGCATCAGGTCGTGCAGGGAAGGGATGTGGAGACACTGCACCATCTCCCCGCCCACCCCACAAGCAGGTTCAGAACTCAGGTGAGGAGATGGGCTGTCCTTGGAGGGGTCTCTGCTGGGGTGAATCCTCTGGGCTAGACAGGCGACCAGCAGAGAACCAGGGCGGGGGATGGGGGAGGTGGATCATCAACAGGAAGTGGGGAGACCAGTGGGGAGAGGGCTGGATCCAGTGACCCCCAGGGCCTGGAGGCTGGACAGGCACAGATGGCCAGTCCCTCCAGCCCCTCAGGGCTTCCACACAGGCCCTGTGGTTAAGACCTTCCTCAGACCTCTGGTGTTTGATCCAGGGTCCATGATTTATTCAAGTGTGAGTCCAGGTGAGCAGGGGAGCCTCCAAACTTTAGTGTCTGAACCACACAACAGGGCTTCCCTGGTGGTACAGTGGATATGAACCTGCCCGCCAGTGCAGGGGACCCAGGCTCCATCCCTGGTCCAGGGAGATCCCACATGCCACGGAGCAACTGAGCCGGAGTGGGGCAACTCCCTAAGCCCATGCGCCATGGCAAGAGAAGCCACTGCAACCAAAGCCTGCACCCCACAACTAGAGGGGAGCCCCTTGCGGCTTAAGAAAGCGTGCAGCAATGAAGACCCAGTGCAACCAAGGTGACCACATGGCAGAAAGAAGTACAAATGCCAAAGTCGAGTGCCCTTCAGGGTCAAGGGAGGTCATCAGCACCTGCATGACCCAGCCCAGCACAGCCAGTACGTTGTTCACTGTAGGTCCTTAGCAACATGGTGGGAGAAACTGGGCGGACGGAGGGCCTCCTGGGGAGGCTGTCCCCTGCCAACAAACATCTCCCGAAGGCAGGGAGCAGCAGGTGGAGGCCGAGGCTGGTGGACCCTGGCCTGGCTCCATTGCTGGTAACACCTGGCCCGGCGTCCTCACCTCCAACGCGAGGAGAGTCCAGCTCAGCTCCCTGGGCTGCTGGTCTCTGTGCCCCTCCCTGCACAGGCTGTGGACATGACCAGGTCATGCTGGTCTTGTCCTTAGCGACCTCAGGGCCTGAAGGGCTCCCAGGAGTGGCCCTGAGAACCCAGGCTCAGGTGAGGGCTGACCCCCAGATCGGCCTTCAGGGGAGGACGCCCTGTGATCTGTCCATGCAGACAGAAGGCAAGAGCCACTATAAACGGGCTGCAGGTCCATAAAGACCCCATAATCGTGCTCGTTTCCTGCTTTTATGGTGTGCCATGGATTAGGTTATTAGAGGTTTTTTTGGGCTAATGGCAATAGCATCTTGAACTAAAATGCCGTTCCTGAATAAAATGATCAATCTCGTTGACTTCACCCACAAACACATGACACTGGGGGGTTGCTGATATGCTTTTATGATCTCCTGTCAGAGAGGGTACCATCATCACACTTGATAAACTGTTCTTTGGGGGCTTCCTTTTAATTTTATTTTTTATGCAATCATGGGAGCCCATAACCAATAAATTCAGCCTGATGCTTTCTCACTATTAACTAATCCCAAAGCAGCCCTCTGGGGTCTGCCCGGCACAAACCCTTCAAAGAATTTGTGCAGGATATTGGAAATGATATCCACCCTGGGATGGGGGTTTAAGGACTAAGCTGCTACTGTTTTCTTTGCCGTTAGAGTTACAACTCGGCTAAATGTCATTTAGTCAAAACGCTGCATTCTGCAGGATTTGCAGATGGAACTGACTATTTGCCTTTAATAAATTCATTGACTCACAGAAGCAGTGTTAGAGCATTTGTTTGAGGAAAGGATGGGCGAGTGGCAGAGACTGTGGATGCCCAGCTTCTCATTAGGTCCTTGCAGTCTCCAAAGTGTTTGAACCCAGATGGAGCTCCTGGGTCTTTCTGGAAAACACTGTAACAGCTGCAGAATGGGAAGGGAATTCAAATGAGGCGCTGAGCCCTCACCAGGATGAGAACTGAGCCCCCACCAGGACACGGACCCGCAGCAAGGCCTTCTCATTCTTTCCTTGAGTCGAGGCTGGGCTTTTAAATTGTGTTTTAACCCAAATGGCTTCTGAGGTCCGCCATCTCTACCCACACTCACCAAAGCTGTCTCTTGAGTTTCAGCTGCAGAGGGCACTGGGTGGCAGATGACGATCTTGTTCTAACTGTGGGCTTAGTTTCTCTTTAGTGTTTCATGTTAATGAAGCTACCAGGAGACCTTTGGAGGTGCTGCCACAGGCCCTCAGGATGCCGTGATAATTGCTGCTCACCCTGGATCAGTACTGCCCCCCGGGGCAGCCACTTCTTCACTAGAATCTGACCTAAATCTGCACCTGAACATTAAAACCTGGAACAGTTTGAGTAGGATAGGTGTTGCTCTTCTCAAATTTGTGTTCAGCTGTGGCCTCTGACCTGGGCTTTGTTTGCTGGGATTTCTGATTCAGTTTCATTTCTGTGCTGTGTGGGTCTGTTGTTTTCTTTTCTTCCTTCCTTCGGTGTACTTTTCTTGTCCTTTCTTCCACTTTCCTTTTTCCTTTTCTGTTGTCTCTTTTCCTTTTTTTCTGTCTTCTTTTGATCTCTCATTTTCTTTCTTTTTTTTTTGTTTTTTTTTTTTTGTCTCGTCTTTTTACCCTTTCACACTTTTGGCTTTTTGTTTTCCTTTTTCTTTTCTTTTTTCTCCTTTTCTTTCCTTCTCCCTTTTCTCTCTTTCCTTCTTATTAAGTCTTTTCTTTTTCTTGGCCTTCCTTCCCTACTCCATGGTGTGGCTTTTTTTTTTTTTTTAGGTCCTCTGTCTTTTTATTTTTTTCCAGTCGCTGCCATGTGTCTTCTGGCGGAAATTTTTTGGGTGAGTCCTTTTCTGTCTTTTCTTTTATTGTCTTCTTGTGGTGGGTAGTCTCCACTTTTTTTTTTTTTTGCTCTAACTTTTTTCCACCATCACCCTTACAAAACTGACTCAAGCCAATTATAACTATCAATTTATCTATCAACACATAATTACAAGTGGGCTTCATGCATTTATTTATAACTTCACACATAAAATGACATAATTCTCATCGCTTGATCATATTTCTCTCAAACTAACACAAAATCTCTTCATTTACCACTTCACTATTATATTGGTGCCTCCGTTTTCCTCCGCTAACAAGGACTCATCTCAAAGAAGCTTGCACCCTCCATCCTACACTATTCTTCCCTTACAAGCATCTTGACTGGGCTGACTCCTCTACTACCACATATCCAGTTGTACTGGCACAGACAGAAAGACAGAACCAGAGACACCATTCCTGGGGCACAATCTGGTGCTGGGAAAACTGGTCACTGAGCACTTCTAAACTATAGCAGGACGTAACCGGAACGGCATAGATCCTCCACCTCTTAAAGGACTAATCAAACTTAAGCTTCTCACAACAAAGAAACAGCAGGGAAGACAGCCTTCGGGGGAAAAAACAAAGAGCAACTGACAAAAAATTCTTCCAACATAAATGGGCAAAACTCAATAGAATTTCTCCAAAGACATACAGATGGCTAACAAACACATGAAAAGATGCTCCACATCACTCATTATAGAGAAATCAAATCAAAACCACTATGAGATACCATTTCACGCCAATCAGATGGCTGCTATCCAAAAGTCTACAGCAATAATGCTGGAGGGGTGCGGAGAAGGGACCCTCTCACTGTTGGTGGGAATGCAAACTAGTACAGCCACTTTGGAGAACAGTATGGGATTCCTCAAAACTGCGGCTCTGTCAGCTCATCTGGGCAAGGGACACTGTACATTTCATACACTGTTGCTAGCAACGTGGAAGCAACTAGTTGTCCATCCAGTGGATACAGCTGTGGTACAAATGAGTATATCAGCCAAAAAAATACATTTTCAGTCGAGGTGGAGGAACTGGAGCCTATACAGTGAGTAGCAGAAAAAAACACAAACAGTAATACGCAAAAGAAGGTGGTAAAAACTAACGAGAAAAAAAGAGAACTGATGTAAGAGACTTTGGACTCGGGACGGGAGAGGGTGAGATGATTGGGGAGAATAGCATTGAAATATGTATAATATTATATCTGAATGTATTAATTGTTCAAACTAAACACTATCATGTTACAATTTGTTCTACTAGATGTTTGTCTCTGAAAAAGGATTTGATCAAAAAAAAATAATCAAACTTTGTGTGAACATTTTTTTTCTTTTCATTTATTAAAATTTTGCATATAATAAAATCAAAAAAAAAAAATTAAAACCTGTTGCCACAAAATCAGTGACAATCACATATCATTACAGAAGGAACTCAGTCCAAGGGCTCGTTTTTTTTGCTTGCTTTGTTCTACTTGCTTGTGTTGGCCAGGGGTTGGGTGGGGCCTCATTGGGGAGCACGTCAGATGCTGGTGACTGTGATCATGATCGCTGAGTAGCTGACTTCAGCAGAGAGGTGATTATGGGAAAGACTTTCACCACCTGTTTACTGAGCCTCTCCCCCATGGTGGCCTTGTTCTCATGCTTGGAAGGAACAAGGAATGAGACAGCTGGAATCTTTTTTCTTATGCAGCTCAAACTCCAGTTGGAGGAGGCAGATTACATGTGTGTGCATGTTTGTGTGTGCATGCAGGCAGCAAGTCCTTTTGAAGACACACAAAATCAGCAGGACAGGAGAGCTGGGGGCTCGGGCGGGCCTCGGGGCCTGGTGGGAATGGACAGAGGGCACAGGCAGTGCCTGCGTGAGGCTCCAGACCAGGGGCCCACGTGGCTGTCGGGTCCTCAGCTCAGCTGCATGGGGCCAGTGTTGCTGGGTCCATTTCACAGACAAGAAACCTCAAGTTTCTGAAGAATCAAGGTTGTGGGTGTTAAGCAGAAGGCTCGGTGTTCAGACTCAAGACTTCAAGGTCAGACACCCGGGTTTGCCTCCACATTCAGCTCGCTGCTCTCAGGCTGGACCTCCCGCCATAGACTGGAGACGTGAGGTTGGAATGGCCCACTGCCCTGGGGCGCCAGGGAGATGTTGCTGGTCTGAGGAGTGCTCACTGTGGCCCCATCTAAGAGCCTCTTACACGGTGAGGATTTGACAAGGACTTGCTGAGCAGAAGCGGGGCTGCCCTATGGATTCCTGTGAAATTCACCTGACAGTTTATTCGGGCGTTTGCCAGTCCTAAGGGCCCTGCTTCATTCACCCTGAGCTGCGGGACACCCCTGGATAATGACTCGGACAAGAAACCCCGGTGGTGGGGTCTGGCTATGCTGTGATTTTGCAGGGGGGGTGTCCTGAAGCAGCTCCACGTGCAGGTCACCCCGATCGAGGGCATGGCAGGTGGGCGTTCTTCCCTCTGTCTTGGGACTTGCTTCTTGCCTGTGTGAGTGTGGGACGTGATTGGTTCGGCTGCTCCAGGTTGGTGTGTAAATCACGGGAGAGTCTTGCACCATAACGTGTGGCCCCACCTATCCAGGCAAGGGGAATGCCAGGATTATGTGGCCTCTCGTCCAGCAGGACCACCTGAGAGTGGCAGGTGGATTTGTTTGGTGGGGAGCAGCTGTGGAGTGGAACCGTGTTGTCTGTTGACTCTGAGAAGTCAGAGCTAATCAGACTCCTCTCTGCGGCGGGAGCTGAGACAGTCCCCCTGCAGTGAAAGCCCACAGGTCCTGAGTGTGTTTCCGTGTCTGCCTAACCTCCCCGCTCCCCAGCCTGGCCTGTCTGTCCTGTGTGGCCCACCCCCTCACCCCAGCTCTGACCTGAGCGTCCGTCTGTTCCCCCCACTCCCCCTCGCCCCCGGGAAGCCAAGGCAGCCCCTCTGATGGGTACCTAACAGCCTGGTTCGTGGAGGCCCTCTCCTCATTTCCCCATCTCCTGTTTCCAGAGGTGGCTGGAGCCTGTCGCTCCAGCTCACATCTGGACCTGGACACCTGCTTATTTACCTGTGCAGTGAGTAAGCTTATTTACACCTACTTATTTACCTATGCTGCGGGTCTCTGCTTTGGAAAACCAAGGTTGGTGTGGGCTCCTATGATAATATTGTTTGTTTCAAACTGCAATAAGGACGTGGGAAGGAATGCCTGTTTGAGTGGGTTGCACACTGGCCTTGCCTGAGTGCCCTTCACTAGAGCCCCAGCACACATGCCCCCCTGACCAAGGCAGAGATGAGGAGAGCCATGCTGTGCTCCAGGGGACATTATGGGACGGTGACAAGAGGACGGCCAGTGGCCTCCCCAGAGGCATTTGGACTTTCGAGGTCTCAGCGATGACAGCAAACAGGTGATCTGCCAGGCAGTTTGTTTAAGCCCATTTGTTTGTAAACCAGCCTGATCACGTGCAGAGTGAGGAGCGGTGAGACAGACGCGCCCACGCTGGGCAGTGCGCCCCGCTTCCTTCCGAGTAAACGCTGCTGTGAGCAGTGGAGCTGGATCCTGGCCATGCTCGATCCAGGGATGCATCTCGCCGGGCTCCCTGCCCCTGGAGGTGGGATTTCCATGAGGAAATTTCATATTCCAGGCCTGAGCAGCTGCGCCAGTGCAACAGAGATAATGTCACTCACATGCTGCCCTGGATGGAGCTCTTGCTTCCCAACGTTCTTTATCAGAAAACAGCGGTGTTTGCTTAAATAGTGAATTAGACAGGAAATGATTCTAAATCATTTCCTCCTTCAGATTGTTTAAGCAAATGAACACCAAGTAGCAAATTTTACTGTCCTTTATACTCTCACTAAAAGCAAAGTGAGCTGGGCAGATCCTGGGATGTTGTAATTTTCTCTGGGCAAAAGCAACTATGGATGCTGGCATTGTCAGAGAAAGTGCCCAGGTGTTGGATGTCAGCTGTGGGTTTGGTAAATCAGCTTTCACTGTGCACCAGGAAAGGAGAGGGACACGCTGGCCCTTTTCACATGCTGGAATCTAAGTGTTTATGTTTATTTTTTCCTTTTCTCCATTTCCTGACCTACCTTCTACCTACATTCACCTACTGACCTTACTAACACCGTAGGCTACCTGGGTCCCTGATGAGCAGCCATCCTGAAATGCACACAGCCTTCCTAGCAGCTTGTTCAGGAACCGTGGGTCCAGGGAGCCCCACTCACGGTGACAGAGAATAATGATGAGAACACTTCCGAGAATCACAAGCTTGCTCCTAGCTCTGCTGCTAGCCAATCAGGACATCATTTAATGTCATCACATCTTTGTTCCTTCATCTGAATCACCAGACTGTAAGCTCCACAGGGCATAGTTTCCCCCACAGCTGCAGCTTTGGCATGGAGGACGGAGCCTGTTACCGGCAGTAATGTTTCTGCAGAGTGGCTAGACTGAAAGCCCCTGAGTTCACGTTATCTGCATTCGTTTCTGCTGGATATGGGTCATGCCCCACAGGAAGAAAGTTCAGGGAAGATGGCATCACACGTTTCCCAGGTGATGAGTTCTCAGGGATTTCCCATGTCCTACATGATGAGGATATCAAGTAACATTTAAGTATTTACCACATATATGACACCAAGATGTAAACTTCTCAGATGGTTCCTTAACCTTTTACACAAGGCCAGTATCTACACTGAAGTGCCCAGTTTGGCAGCATATGCTCCAGAAGGGTCCACCGAGCTCATCTTGGTCGCCATCCACCATCTTTCCTCATTTGGACTCTGTTGGTTCAAAATCTGTTGTGGCAGAGACTGGCACACACCCAGGGGTGCTTGGTATTTCTGTCCAAAAGTGCTCAAGTATGTCCTGCAGATTGATGGCTATAAACTACACAGAAGTTGTGGAGACTGTGCATCGTAGAACCAGGGCATGTTTCCTATGTGAAGAGTGTTACCCTTTCCCGTTGCTGCACACTCAGGATTTCCATGTCCCAGGTGGCACCAGGATGCAGCGGTTAAGAAGGTTCTGAAATCCAACAGCCTCGGGAGCGAATCCTGACTTAGCTGCTAATCACCTGAACCGTCTTGGGTATCATTTTCTAATCTCTGTAATTCTCAGTTTTTCAGGCATAATCCTCAGTTAAAAATGTCTGTCTCACATGGTTGTTGAGAAAAATCAAAGGGATTTGCAATAACCACACAGTTGCCTGGAGTGGTTACAAATGGCAATCACCATCGTATTGCTGGTGCTGTGATGCCCTTAGAGTGTGTCCTGTGTCTCTGCTGCGTCTGGCTGGTGGCAGTGAAGTCCATGCCGACAGACTGGCACTCAGTCTGGCAGGAATCTGAGAGACAAAGTCTCAGGTCCCCTCCTCCAGGACGAAAGATTTTATAGGCAGAGGGGCTGGACGTGGGGCACCTGTGACCCTGGATGTAGTGGGTCCCTGAGTGGGGGCCTTACTGAAGCTGGAGTCCTTCCTGTGAACCAACAGGTGAAGTAAACTGCACCTCGCTCACGTGGGGTCCCATGGATTTTCAAGCTCAAAGTCTCCTGTCTTCCCATGACTCATGGAAATTCCCCGTTTTTGAACCTTGTTGCCCCTTTTTCTTCCTCGGTGTGTGTCTCCTTGCACAGCAGGTTCCTTACCTCCTGAGGAAGACCTAGAGCAATCGCCCTCTCCTTAGCAGTCATGTTTCTTTCATACTCTCACAGTTCACTTCTGAACTAGTGCACCTGAACCCTGGCCCTCTGCTGCCCTGGGGGACGTTCCAGGCCTGCTGCTCAGCACAGTGACTGTGTTTGGGGTGGTGTGTGCCCGAGACACAGGGTCTCATTCTGGACCTCTGCCCCTCACTGCTCTTCACTTGATGCCTCATTTGTGCTGCTTTTCCCTGCAGTGTGGATGACTCCGTGCTCTTACTAGAGGGGGTTATTGGTTATAAAGCCATTAAGCTCTCCTTTCAGGCATATTTCCACCTTGACCTTCCTGCACCGTGCGCCTTCCTGGCACTGGGCCAAGATGGGCCTCCAGCCCATCAACAATAGGAACCCCGTCCAACACGTCTGTTGGCAAATTGATGCACTAAGGCCTGAGTCTGAGGTCAGCAGGGTTATTATTAATATTAATAGACTTAGGCTTTAGATCTGTGCTTCTTCACAGGGGATGGTACGGCGGTTCTATATGGCAGTTCTATATGAGTGTGTTTGATCAGGTGGCCACTTAGTTAATAATAACAAGTGACTATCCACTTAGATACATAATTTAGAAGTTGGATAATTTTGTATCATTTTAAACTAAAATAATAAATTTCAAGTATTAATATGTAAGCAAAAAAATGATGTAGGCTTAATGTCTAACATTAGATTTGAGGGTGGAATGCCAGTGTGTTCAGTGGGGTTGGGGCCACATAGCTGAGAGTGGGCGAAGGAGGAGGGAGGTCTCTGTATACATGAGCATCCCCTCCTTGTCCACTCTGTGCTGGGCTTTGGCAGGGCCTCCTCATACCACCCTCATGTCTCTGCCAGCACAGGTCCTGCATTTCCATCATCATCAAGTCCAGCAGACCAGGGTGCTTAGGATTCTCTACCTCCTTAATGCAGTCACTTTATTCCAGCCTGTAGTTCCCAGTTATCAGTGGCTCTTTCCCCCTCAACACAGCTAGTGATCCCAGTGGCCAGAGGAACAAGTGCTTTGCTCTGGGTTCAGTCCCGTTCATGCACCCTTTCCCGGTCTCATCACCTAGTCAGCCTGGTGAAAGTGAAAGTTGCTTCAGATCAGATCAGATCAGATCAGTCGCTCAGTTGTGTCTGACTCTGCGACCCCATGAATCGCAGCATGCCAGGCCTCCCTGTCCATCACCAACTCCCGGAGTTCACTAAGACTCACATCCATCGAGTCAGTGATGCCATCCAGCCATCTCATCCTCTGTTGTCCCCTTCTCCTCTTGCCCCCAATCCCTCCCAGCATCAGAGTCTTCTCCAATGAGTCAACTCTTCGCATGAGGTGGCCAAAAGTACTGGGGTTTCAGCTTTAGCATCATTCCTTCCAAAGAAATCCCAGGGCTGATCTCCTTCAGAATGGACTGGCTGGATCTCCTTGCAGTCCAAGGGACTCTCAAGAGTCTTCTCCAACACCACAGTTCAAAAGCATCAATTCTTCGGCGCTCAGCCTTCTTCACAGTCCAGCTCTCACATCCATACATGACCACAGGAAAGACCATAGCCTTGACTAGGCGAACCTTTGTTGGCAAAGTGATGTCTCTGCTTTTGAATATGCTATCTAGGTTGGTCATAACTTTCCTTCCAAGGAGTAAGCGTCTTTTAATTTCATGGCTGCAGTCACCATCTGCAGTGATTTTGGAGCCCAGAAAAATAAGTCTGACACTGTTTCCACTGTTTCCCCATCTATTTCCCATGAAGTGATGGGACTGGATGCCATGATCTTCGTTTTCTGAATGTTGAACTTTAAGCCAACTTTTTCACTCTCCACTTTCACTTTCATCAAGAGGCTTTTGAGTGCCTCTTCACTTTCTGCCATAAGGGTGGTGTCATCTACATATCTGAGGTTATTGATATTTCTCCTGGCAATCTTGATTCCAGCTTGTGCTTCTTCCAGCCCAGGGTTTCTCATGATGTACTCTGCATATAAGTTAAATAAATAGGGTGACAATATACAGCCTTGACGAACTCCTTTTCCAATTTGGAACCAGTCTGTTGTTCCATGACCAGTTCTAACTGTTGCTTTCTGACCTGCATACAAATTTCTCAAGAGGCAGATCAGGTGGTGGCTGGTATTCCCATCTCTTTCAGAATTTTCCACAGTTTATTGTGAAGTTGCTTAGTCATGTCCGACTCTTTGCGACCCCATGGACTATACAGTCCATGGAATTCTCCAGGCCAGAATAGTGCAGTGGGTAGACTCCCTTCTCCAGGGGATCTTCCCGACTCAGGGATCGAACCCAGGTCTCTTGCATTGCAAGCGGATTCTTTACCAGCTGAACCACCAGGGAAGCCTAAGAATACTGGAGTGGGTAGCCTATCCCTTCTCCAGCGGATCTTCCTGACCCAGGAATTGAACGGGGGTCTCCTGCACTGCAGGCAGACTCTTTACCAACTGGGCTATGAGGTAAGCCCCTATTTCCATGTCCAATCTGCTCTCCTGTCAATCTCCTCTTTTGAAAACACCCATGCTGTGTATTATACACATGTATCGAGTGGTTTCTGTGTCATCCCAAACAGTTTGATTTATTTGTTTGCTCATCATCCATCCATTTATTCCTTAATTTCTGTGAAGCTTTTCACTCATTTGCTCCATACTTACTATGTTCCAGATAATGTCTGGGGAATGTGGAGATAGATAGATGATAAATACATGAGAGATGATAGGCGAAATGACAGGTAGATACACGGTAGACGCACCATCACAGAATTCTGTGGGAGCATCTAAGGTGCAACACATTCTCTGAGACGATGGATGTATTCAGTGCAATTGAGAAAACACAAGGTCTAGGCTTTTGATTCCTATACACTCAAGCCCACAGAGGTTTCATAGTCATGGAATCACTAAATTCAAGCTCCACTAGGATTATAGCCATTCATTCCTAAAACTCCACAGCAAAGATATAAAATAAAATCCAAGTGATCAGGGTTCTTTAATCACCTCTTTTGCCATCACAAACGCACATCCATTTCCTTGGTCTTTCCAGCATTCTTTTCAGACACAGAGGCATCACAATTCTGAGTTTTCAGTTCCTCAAACGAGACTGGATTAAGGGTCAGCAAGAAAGCGGAGTGCCTGAGTGTGGAGCTTAAAAGCTTTGGAGCAGTGGATCTAATGAAAAATTTAATATCTCCCACTTTCTCTTTCTATTGCCTTTTTGTTTGATTTTCACGGGAATCTATTTCTGTGAGTGTTAACTGCAGCAAGACACATCCCTGCTCTTAGCCTTAGGTTAAGAGAGCAGTATAGCTGGGTGATCGCCTGGATGGAGTGGTGGGGAAGAGTTGGGCAGGGTCATCATGTGTGTGTGAGCTCACATGTGTGGGTGTCCACATGTGATGTATGCATGTGCTCTGGGGTTCCGGGAATCAATGGGCTGTGGATGAGAGAGGCAGTGGGAAGGTCTGTAACTCGACACTTAATATTTCCAGCCTCAGAAATTGCAGTCTGGCTGATATGAAATACACAAAGAACAGACGAATCAAATCTATGTTTGAGCCTCAAGATTTAAACGTAATTTATGTCCACAAATACACGGTGCCATCTCTTTTCACCCTTCTGTCTTCATAGCTAACTGCCAATTTAAGTAAGCATCCCTGCTTTAGTGATGGGCTTTAGTAATAAAATGATAATAACTTCACAATAAGGATGAGACTTGATAAATCCTGACTTTCACATCAGGGGACCACCTCAGGAAGCACTTTATGTGCTAATAGCTGTGAGAAGGCTGCACCCTGACTTGAATAATTTCTTTCTCTTGGGTATTTTTGGGGAAGGAGGGATTCCAGGCTCTACTTGTAATGTGTGCATATCAAGATACAAACAGGTTCATCTTTATAGAACCCATTATACTGAAAATTTGAAATGGTCATAATTAAAGCTGCAAAATAAAATAATCAAACACTGGCATTGTCCTTTCCTTCAGAAATCTCATAATTCCATCTGGCAGAGAAGACCTCCAATCTGGAAACACTGATTTCACTTACTCCAATTCTTTTTACTCTAAAACCTTCTCCCAGTTCTTTGACTTTTCTGAAACACTTCAGATCTCTGTTTTGCACAGTTTACTGAAATGCTGCTTCTCTATAGAGGGCCTTTCAATTCAAAGTATTTCAAACAAAACCCCCCCCCCACCCCCCCAACTGAGAGAGGGACTGTCCCCACCCGGGATGCCCAGCTGTGCAAGGGCACAGCGGGGAGGTGAGGCCCTGAGAGTCAGCCCTGGGAGAGAAGCTTCCTGAGCACTGGGATCTACGCTTGTCGACAATTATGTGAAATACAGAGAACGGGTCCCTGGCACAGAGCTGTCACTTCCCAAGCAGACCCCATTCATGGTTTTGGAACCTTCGCGTCTAGGGGTGATATCAACTCCATGAGCACAGAGGGAGGGTCACTGGCCCACTGTTTAATCCAGGAAACTGGCCAGTCATATTTCTGATTACCTTTGTGTTTTTGAAAATGAAAATCAGTGATGAACGAGCTTTGAGTATCCCCAAACTATTTATTGAGCAGCTGTAAGTGAACTCCGTAAAGTCATCAATATCATGTATGCTGGTACTGTGTTAGCAGCACCTTGGTTCCTCCTTGTAAGAGGGGCATCACTGAACACTGGTCAACAAAGCGTTTGCTTTCACAGGACCGGAGGTGGTGATTCCACTGAAGATATCACAGATAAACAAAGATCCCAGAGTACAGGAAGCAGCAACCTAGTTTCTGGGTATTTAAAAACTTCTTCATCATTGCTTTTCATTTTAAGTCAATCAGGCAAGTGAAATAATAATCAATAAAAACTAACCCTTTCCCACACCTGGCAGGAAGGCTTCCATTCCTGTTGTGAAGATCACTCATAATAAAGCCCATCAATATATGTACAGGATGCTTACAGATTAAAGATGTAACGTGTGATGCTATCTGATTTGCTGAAATGGAATGAGATATTAGAATAATTTCCCCTCCGTTTGATCACATGTCTACTGGAGGAGCAGGACAGCCTGGCAGCTGAGACATTTGGAGCCGTATGGGCGAGGACATCAGATGGATGACAGAGAGGAGCGGGTGATCCTGCCGCCGGAGGGCAGGGGGTGGGGAGGAGGAGTGATGGGTCTTCGCTGTCGCTAACATTCAAAAATCTGGATGCACAAATTAAAATTACTCACTAAGCAAGAATGCCATTGAACTGTACCTTATAAAACTCCTGGAGTAAGTGAAGAAGTGCCAGGCTGATATATCTGTGCAGTAAGAGACATATAATCACACCACCATCAATAACAGCCCCACGCTTTATGGACCCTGTTCTTCCCGAGGCGGCCGTGAATAACAGAGCTGCACACACAGCCTCCTGCCGGGATCAGAGTGGGTGGCCTTCTACCTGCACCCACTCCCGCCTCCATCTGAGCAAGTCCACATCCGCTCATTCTTATGGCTGTTAGCCTGTGCAGACTTTTCAACCCACTTCAAACCATGCATCTCCATTTATGGTCCTTTCAGACCACCAGGGATCTATCTTCACAGTGCCTAGCCACGCTTCAGTCTTCTTTACGTATCACTTCCCATCTGTGAACAATCATCTATTGAGTCCTTGCTGCATATCAAGCACTGAGTTAAGACTTACACATATGCTAAACTGTTTCACAGGTTGTGCAAGCTGATTTTACGAGGTTCATATGCTACCCCTTTCCTGGGTTGGTAAATGGTGGCAGAGACTTGGTAAGTTGTCTGGGCCTGGAGGAAGGCCTGGAGGCCTAGTTCTGCACCACTCCACCACCCCGGATTTTCTGTCCCCTTCCCCTATCTGCACCCCTCTCCCACCCCAGGGTTTCTGCCCCTACCCTTATCAGTCACAATCAGGTTCTCATGCCCTTTGGGTGAGGAAGGTCCTTCTGTGGTCAAGGGATGCTCTCCCTCTGTAGTCAAATAGACGCCTTTTTAGATTTCCATGAAGATGGAATAGATGTATACATGTAACTGACTCAATCTGCTGTACAGTAGAAACTAACACATTGTGAAACAACTATACTCCAGTAAACAAGGTGGAATGAGGCCCTGACAGCTTGGGGGAAACAGTTCGGTTGATGCTTCAGGGGTCTGTGGAGTCGGGGTTGGGGCCAGGTCCCCGAATTAGAGGCTTTCTCAGTGGCCTTCCTGTGGTAAACAGATCTAGGCTAAACTGCGGGCAGCTCACCATAGCTTTCAGGGCTGGCACAGAGCTCCACACAGGCAGGGCAGGGTTAGGGGCCCTCGGATAAAGGAATCAGCTGACAGGCTTTGTCTTTTCAGCAGATCAGAGGTCATTTAACAAATCTGATCTCACAGATCAAAGATAACAAGGGCCTGTGGGGCCCACGTGCTTCCTCCCAGGGACTCTCCCCTGAAAGGTGTACCAGACCCTGTGCGAGACACCTGACCGCTTCCTGGGCCTCGGGCTGTTGACGGTTCCTAGATTCAAAGTCCATGTCCAGCCCCAAACAGACAACCGGTCTCTGACCCCAGCCTGATGGTGGCTCAGCAAGCAATTTATTCACTAACGTGGTAACTTCACCAGCTGATCATTGTTCTAGCCAAGCAGTAACTGCATATTTTAAACCCAAGTTTTCTTCCTAAAAAGGGGATGAAAAAATTCCATGCCTGATTTCCCACATCACTTCAAATTCCTGCCAGCTCTCTGTCTTTTCCGCTGTTTTCAGAAACCATCACAAGCATCTCTGGCTGCAAACTGACATCAAATACATCTATGCCTGCAATTTGAATCAGAGCAAAACATCCCTGTGCACTGTCCCCGAAGAGTTAATTATTACTGTTTGCACCGTCTGCTTTCTGCGGGCATTTTCTTGATCAGCAGTGTCTCTTACCCTGAAGACAAATCATCCTTTGAGTGTGATGTGAATGTTCTGTTTTCTCCTCCGAGATACTATGTCAATCTCGGATTCCCTGTACTGTCTTTTTTTTCTCTCTTTTAAGAAACTAGTAAAACAAATATCAGAGAGTAGTTCTTCACTCTCATTGTCTTCACTCTCATTGTCCCCTCTGAATCTCATCTGAAGGCAGGAGGAGACCAACGTGCCAGCTCACAGTCAGGCTGAGAAAAGAACTTTCTCTTGTTCTGCCTTTTGTTCTATTCAGGCCTTCACCTGATGGGATGAGGCCCACCACTCTGGGAGGGCAATCTGCGTACTCAGTCTTCTGATGCAAATGTGAATCTCACCAGGAAACACCCTCACAGACACTTCCAGAAGTCGTGCTTTACCTGTCTTGGCGTCTGTGGTTCAGTGCAGGTGACATTACGCATCTACAGGTCAGGCAGCAGGACACAGGTGGGTCCAGCTCTCCTCAAGCCCTCGGGGGCCCTGGTAGCCTTGCTACCCCTCCAGTGTCTTTCTCACCTGGGCATTTGATTATAAAGCCCTCAATGCTGATGCCTGGTGGTTCAGCCAAGGGTGCCCTTGTGCAGGCTGTGGGGCAAGTCCTCTGGCCCTTCAACTTGGTCAGTGGTGAACTCAGGGGGGTCCCTGGGCCCCTGAGCCCTCAGGCCATGGGCAGACATGTAGAGGTGGGCCACATTTTGGGTGCCCTGAAGGGAACTCAGTGGATGTTCAGAGCCCAGGCCTCCCTGGGGATCTGGTTCTTCAGGTGGGGTGGGGGGGACCCCAGGTGAGGCAGTGAGGACCCCGGGACACCCCACTTATATCTTTGGCGTCCTGGGCTCCTGTGGAAAACTTGGACGCCCCAGGAGATGCCCACAGAGTATCACATGAACACAGAGATGCTGTGCACGGCGCCTCCACGGCTCCTCCCACAAGCCCTGTGGCTGGAAGCCGTCACTCACACCCATCTGCCTCTTTTTACTCCTCGGTGCTTCTGAAACCATGTCCAGGCAGACATGCCTTCTCCATTCTCAGGAGGGCCCGCACAGCTTGCCCCTCACCCAGAGGCCCCCACCCTCACCCCGTCCTCATGCATACGGCCCCTGACACAGCAGAAGTGAAGTGGCTGAAAGTCGTTGCCTGTCCCCACCCCAGGCCGGCATGCTCAGGGATTCCCAGGCAGCTCTTTCCGCCTCGTCTGTCCAGGCTCTGGGGGCCCCGCGGCATCGCTGTCCTGGGAGATGAAGGAGACAGAGAGGAGCCCTGCTGGCTTTTCCGTCCCATCCTGTCCTGAGCAGGTGCCAGGCGCCCAGGAGCCTCCCTCCCGGCCCTGCGAACCTCTCCTGCCTGCCTTGAGAGAGACGAGACCCCACAGCATCGGTGCACCCGAGCTCTTGGTAAACAGGACAGACGGAGCTGATGCCGCATGGTTTCCTCAGATTAAATGTATCTCGTCCTCAGATTTATACGGCACTTTATGGCTCCTGCAAATGACTGCCTCGGCCCTGCAAAGTAATTCCACCCTGTCATATTTGTCTTTGGAAATTGTAACAAATTACGGTGATTTATAACCTCAGACTCGACTCTCCCATTTCTCCCCAGACGGCTGTGCCTCTGGGGGCCAGGCCCCACCGTCCATTTGTTCCGTGTGAGGTGACAGGGAGGCATGCTTCATCTCCCTCCTGACACCTGCTTCTCTTTGAGGGGAACCTGTCAGCATCGCTCACGCTGTCACCGCACCTTCCAGGTTCTGAGCTGCCTGGACACTGCTCACCTGCGCCTCCCAATGAGGTGCAATGTCCCCCCATGGTGGGTGGATGGTGTGTCCACAGTCTCTTTGTCTTCAGCTCCGGCCCTGCCAGCCCTGCTCTGTCCCATGGGAGCAGGCCAGTGTGGGGCCATGGCCGCAGGCCCAGGCTTCCCGCAGTGGACATACACCTCCCACCAAGGCTTCTAGTCTCCCAACCCCACTGGAAGCAAGTGCCCCTTCACCCTCTGTTTCCAGGACGATCTGGAGTCCTGGCCTCTAAGAGTAGGAAGAAAATGGGCTTGCAGGAGACCTAGGAGTACAAGGCCTGCGGCGGGCGGCTGCCTGAACGGTAGCCCCGAATTCAGATGATGATGTCAGGAGGGGGGCTTTGGCCACTTCTGGGAGGTGATGAGGTCATGAGGGTGGAGCCCCCAGGATGGGATCAGGGTCCTTCTAAAGAGACCTTAGAGAGCCCCCACTCCTCTCTCAGGTGAGGACATGGAGAGAAGATGAGCCTGCGAGCAAAGAGAGGCCCAGAAAGAAAGGACAAATGCTTCTCAAATGTTCCCTTGGGGGTCAGGGGAGAAAAGAACAGCTGAGGGCAGTGAGGACGTGCTGGGAGCCTTATCCTAGAAATGCAGGCGCCACCAAGAGGACCTGGGGACGCACTGCTGGCCAGGCCATGTACATAGGAACTGGGAGTGGGCTGAGGGAATCCTCCGGGCTCAGAGTGCCTGGCCAGCAGAGCCCCCTCTACTGGCTGATCAGACTCTGAGGGTCACACACACACCTGCCTGGAGGGACAACCCCTCATGTGGCAGCAAGACCTGGGCCGGACAGGCTTCTCCTTTCTGAGCCAGTCCTTCCAGGGGCCACAGAAAAGGGGCGGCCCTCATGGGACACGCTCGCTGACCAGCAGCCTCATACTGTCCTGCCCCGTCCAGTCTCCGCTTTGCAGGGTATCAGGTCCAGCCACCCCAAGGCCGGGGTGTGAGGTCTCCAGGATGACTCTCAGAGAACTGGCCCTTTTTCTCTAAAAATGAGAGAAAGGCAAAACTGAGAGGGTGGGGGTGGGGGGTGGACACGGTGAGGCTGGGGATTGTGGGTCCTGCTGTGACCCCATCCCTGACCTGGGAACTGGCTCCAGCTTCGCCTCACTAGAGGGTGTGAAGCCACTCAGCCCTGGCGACAATCCTGTGATTATTTACAGGGCTGGGATCAAATGTGTATTTTATGTGACGAGTGGGAAGTGTCAGAATGAGCCACATACAAAGTGGTGACAAAAGAAATTATTTCAATAAAATTACATAATGTACAACAAATCATTGAAACAGCCACATTAAGCACGATTTGCAGGCAACATAGCATTATACAATTTTTGACACTCTGCAGAGAGGTATTAGGTCTGAAGTAACTAGGTTGAGAAAGCAATTTGCAGAATTTCTGTTCTTTTAGCTGGTTTGAAAGCAGTGATTTTTTTTTTTTTTTTTTTTGTGGCTGACAAGTGAACAAAAAACAATAATTGAATAGCACCATTTCACCCGGAAGGCAGACTGATAATTAGAGGTGGAGCAGACAGTGGGATATCTCAACAGTGGCAGCTCAGAGTCCTTTTCAGCTGAGAACCGAATCCAGGCCCCTGTTCTCAACAACGAGAAGAGGAGTGTGTATTCCGTTCCTCATCCCTGCATCCCTGGTGGCCTCTGTTCTCCTGTCCTGAGGGCAGGTCCACAGGCCCTACTTGGGAGGGGATGTCCAAGGATGTCCCTGGGGACAGAGGATTTCTCTGGAGTCAACATAGGCAGAAATGTACAGTCAGTAAACCAGTTTATGCCACTGAGACCTCCAGGAAACCTCCTCTGAGACTCCTTGCAGAATGCTCCACTGGACAGGATTCTCCCTGCACATCTTAGGAGGCAAGGCCCGAACCAGACATGGTTTAGACCTGGCATCCAGGTCCACAGGTTTCCAAGGCTGGCGCTTGGTCCTGAGTAGTCAAAGCCGTGGAGACGAGGCTGCATGGAGACTGCAGTCTTGCCCCGTCTGGCTGGTGGTGCAGGTGGGTGCACGGGAAGGAATGTCCCCCAGCCCCATCACATTCTTAGCCCCAGAAACATGAGTCAGGTGTGGGACCCTGAAGAGCTGACGCTCAAGGTCCTCTGCCCTCCTTTCCCCGCCCCCACCAGCCATGCCAGGTCCTTTAAGACCTGGAAGAAGACCCCAAGGAGGGCATCCACGAGGTGGATGGATGCTGGGGCCTGGTGTGATTAGTGCGCTGGGAGCACGGTTTAAAATAGCTCCTCCTCCCCGTGCGAGTCTCAAATAAAAAGCCTGCTATTTAGTATTCCATTTTCGATAGCTCATTGTATCTAAAAAGAGATCAATTAAAGCTCTCACGAACCTCTCAGACTTAATGGGAGGACAATTTAGACATCAGAGCACCGACAATGCCGTTCTAGTTGCATTTATTGTTTTGGAACTATTTGCATCTCCTGTAGAGCCTCTGCAGATGAACGGATTCACACAGCAAAAAAAGAAACGTTTGCATCTGAAGGAAGATAAATTGTCACTGACTTCATTCTTCAATGGATGAAGGGAGCCTTTGAAACGGGAAGCACCCCTGACAAATGATGTGGTGAAACACCCGTGCCTGCTACTCTGGGTGACAGGGGCTTGTGTTCACCACCCCCCATCCTGCGGAAAGAGGGCTGATAACTTCTGAGCCAGGAGGGTGTGCAGCCATGGCTTCTTTGCAGAGGGGGGCTTGGGTCACAGAGATCAAGCTGGTCCTATCCAAGTGGACTTTGTCTCTATTTCAGGAACTTCTATCTTGCAAAAAGGGGCTTCTCGGTGTTTCTGAGAACCCACGAAAGCTGCTGTTGAAAGCGAGACTTGAAAGCACACAGGTCATGCTGAGGGGCTTTCTGTGACCACACAGGTCATTTCTGTGTGGACGGCGGAGCAGGGCTGTGGGGGGTGGGGGTTGGATCAGGGCAGATCCCACTGTCCCCACTCAGCACGCCCCAGGGGCTCCATAAGAACGGGATGTGCAGCTAAGATGTGGGCCACGCCGGCCACATTGCCAGTGTGATACTGGACAAGGCAGAGCGTGCTGGCCTGTCTGAGGAAGCCGAGCGCCAGAACCCTGGACAGCGCTCCCTGCAGCCCGGCAAGGGGACGGGCGTTGTCCAAGGTGTCCCGGGCACCCTTGGCCTTGGCTGTGCCATCCCGTTCTCCGTGAGCTCTATCTGCGAGCTGAGTTACGCTGAGAGAACACGCCAAGGCACTGGATTTGTTTTCCTCTCCTGTCTCTGAGCAAGTCTCCACGCCCCCTTCTTGGCTGCTTTGTTCTTCCTGAATTTCCTGGAAGTGCTGACCTCAAAGAACTGCAGAGATGCCTTCCTCCCTGTTCCTTGGCTTGTGACAGAGAGCACCAGCAATTATCTAAGAAAGCTCTGTTTTTCGAGGCCACTGTACTAATTTATCTGGCTCTGAAACCTCGGCATCACCACGTCTTTGAAAACCAAGAAAAACGTGGAAGACATTTTTGCTGCTAAAAACTGTGGAAGGGACGTCAGCTCTCTGGCTGGTTAAAGCTGAGTGGCTCATGTGGGTGACACGCCCTGCTTCCCAGAGGCCTGAAGGCACCAGTCCATCCAGTGGCTTTGGGGTTAAGTGACTTGATTGTCAGAGGAGGTTGCAGAGCCCACAGAGGTGGTGGAGACTTTGGGGAGCATGTGGCAATTACCCTGACTCCACAGAGGGGAAAGCCCAGATGCCAGGCTTCTCCCCTGGAAAGAACGAGGCTAGAAGGCAGCAGAGCTAGGAATCCAGCACAGCCTTCCACCGGGACATCATGCGCTTGGGGCAGCTGCTTGGGCCATGACTGGATGAAGTGGTACAGAATTCAGAGACTTCAGCATACGGTGCTTTTAAAGCATGAAAATGGTAGAAGAGTGCTGTGCTGTGGCCTGAGTTATGCTCCTCAACTTCACATGTGAAATCCTGACCCCAGGACCCCAGAGGTGACTGCGTTTGGAGATGGCCTTTATAAGGGGATAAAGGAATCACGATGTCATGTGGGGGCTCCTGAACCCATGTGACCGGGGTCCTTATAAGAAAGGAGGTGAGGACACAGACACACACAGAGGGATGACCACAGGAGGACACAGGAGAAGATGGTATCCAGGAGAAGGCTGGGTGAGAAGGCTCGGGAAGAGCCAGCCTACTCGCCCTGGATATTGGACAACCAGCGGTGATGAACACCTGCTGCTTAAACCACCAGACTGTGCCCAGCACTGCCCTGGGTCAGTGGACATGGTGTAAAAGCCCAACTACAAAATGGAGAGTGGACAGTGGAGCAGACCCTAACCTCGGCTAGGGGGCCTGAGCAAATGATGTCAAGCACCCTGAGGGAGGCCGAGTGTGGTGGGCTTCTGCCCCGGCCCTCATGTGGTCCTTCATCACCAGAATGCTGGGGACCTCCTGATGTGGGTGTGCAGCCCCTTGCCCGTGTTCGCCCTCTCTGAGCAGTGGGACCTGTCACCATGACACAGCAGCACATCCAGGGTGCACTCCAGAGAGGGGGAGGCAGACCCGCATGTCACCTGTGCACCCTATGTGACCTCCCGGGCTGGGGAGCAACGGGTGCAGGGAGCAGTGGGTGGTCTGCTCTGCACTGGGTCAGGGTCCTACAGGTAAGGGTCAGAGGACATCTTTCTTACACTGACAACTAAATCTATGAGAAAGGAGGACAGACGTTCAGACTCACTAGGGTGCCAGCTTTGGTGGGGCCTCAGCCAGGCCTGGCCCAGGGAAATGGGGAAAGGGACCCCCAGTTCTCCGCAGGTACTTCTACATTTTCTGTCTGCTTTGGTTTTTGTTTCCTATGGAATTAAACTATTAATTAATTCATTGATGTGGTCACTCATTTAGCAAATGCTTGTAAGATGTTTTGAGGCAGAAACTGTACACCAGCCTCACAGGCTGTGCCCATTGTATCTGGAAGGTTCTGGGCTGAGATGGGGCAGCCGGCTGGAGCACAGGGTCCAGGGTGGTGACATTCCCACCACCACGAGGAGACAGCCCAGCCCTGGCAAGCTTCTCTCACTGCCACCAGACACCAGGTGGCTGTTAATGTTGGGAAATTACTGTTTTAATCATTAATTACCAAATAAATGTCACTTTGCTGGTACAATATATGCAGTGATTTCTGTCATAAATTGACATCTGTAAGTCATAAATTGCTTAGTTTTAGCTGCTTTTAATTGCTGCGTTTTCCCAAGCTGCACGGCACATGCATTTTGGATTCGGTTCAAACTCCGCTGGCTCCGGCGCCTCTGAGAACCGCCCTTGATCATGCCAACGCTGGATTCTGCAGGGTCAGTGGAGTGAGAGAGGCCTCTGGCCTGACCCAGGGGGGCGGGCTCGGCA
Source organism: Tragelaphus eurycerus (assembly GCA_935064755.1). Taxonomy (NCBI): domain Eukaryota; kingdom Metazoa; phylum Chordata; class Mammalia; order Artiodactyla; family Bovidae; genus Tragelaphus; species Tragelaphus eurycerus. Next base: position 370,643 of record CAKXYN010000202.1, on the reverse strand, counting down.
AGCGGGAAGAGCACGCCTCATCAGAGAGGTGATTCCAGCCTTGAAGGAAGTGTGGTTCCCGTCAGGAAAACGAAAATCAAAAGGAAGGACGCACTAATAGGCCCTAGGCATCCACATTGCTCAGAAACATCTCGTTCCTTCTGTTTGATTTCAAAGAAGCTATTCCTGGAGGAGTCACAGTCCTTTCTGCCTAGAGGCCTAAAAATACACGTGTTGGGAGGGAGATGTAGTGGGTCAGAGAGAAAGAAGGCATTGGAGCCAGGCTGAAAAGCTCACAGCTTCTCCTTCCCTGCACTGACGATCACAGATGTGAGCACCCGGTCCCCACGTGCATGCCCAGCTCATCTGCAGATGAGGTCCATGCTCCCTGAGGACAGGAGAACTCTGGAACTGGAGGAATGACAGCAGAGGTGGCCTGGAAGCCCGTGACCTCCCTGGGTGCCCAGGAGGGCCTGCTCTGGCCGGCCTTCACCTCTCTGTCTTGCAGGGCAGGCCGGGTCTCCGGGTCCTCACCTGCTCGCTCTGTCCCAGCCCAGGCCTCTGTGATTCTGGCCACATCTGGTTTTCTCTCAGCTTCCCAGCCCTTCCCTTGCCCACAGAACCAGCTCTCTGTGTTCGTCTCTCTGTGTGAATCCACGGAGGAGGCTTTGTTCTCTGATGGGGACCTGTTGGGAGACACCACACCCATCTTCCCAGCTGGAACTGGAGATGAAGAGAAGGACCCAGACATCTGCTGGCTCCGGGCGTCCTGCACCCTGCACACCAGCCTCCCCACTGTGACCTGCACACCTCCCCACCCCCACTCCCTGCAATCACCCCAGTCCCACTGGCTCCTGACCCGGTGGAACCCCAAGCCTGGCCTTCGCCCTGCTGCACTCCCCAGCCTCCCCACCATGTGTCCACCCGGGGCCACAGCCCAGCTGTCCCAGGTCTGGCAGGATGACCAGTGGATGGTCCACACAGCTCTAACAGAGCATGTCAGACCTGGTCTGCTGCCCAGTTATCCTTCTAAAGAAAAGTGGGGCAAACACTGTCTGGGAGATGCTAAAGGAACCACCTGTGTGTTTTGGTGAGCATGCGGGCTGGCCTGCCTGTCCTGGGAGAAAAGGAGTTTCTGGCCCTGGCCATTAGAGCACCTGTTCTTACACCAGCTGCTGTGTTGGTTCTCATGACCCCAGCGCCCGCATCTCCATCTCTGTCTAACTGTTCTTGAGGATAAGCCAGGAGTCAGCCTCTTTGCACAGGTTGGTCTAAGAATGATGGAGTTGAAGACTCTCAATACTTTTGTGATGTTATTTCTCCTCCTGGTTGAGACTAGTCTGGAAAAAGACCAGAAGGGCCCTGGGCATGTGTGCAGGGCACTGGACCTCTTGCTGTTTATGTGTAAGATCGGCTTCCTTCATGTGGAGCCCTCACCCTTGGTCCCTGTGCCTAGGGGACCGGCCCCCTGGTTTCCTGGGGACTGGCACATCTACACGCCTGGTGCCTCTGCACTTTGCTTCTGCAGTGATCCTAATTTCTTTCCCCAGTTGCTGCCCTAAAGACCAGGTCCTGTGAAGTCCTGGTTGCTCCCCTTGGTCACTGCCCAATGTGAGAGAGTCAGATCCTGGGGGATACAGGGGATACAGGGCCGGGAGTTAGGGGAGACGAGAATAAAGCACACCCGTCAGTAGTCTCTGGTCGTCATGTGTCTCAGTGATGTTTACTCTTGACAGCATATGGCTGATTCAACTGGAGGAAACACAGCTCTGACTATTACTTAAAACTAAAGCCACTTTGGAGATAATTTGCATCCTAAACAGAGAGTTGAAGTTGCACACTCTTTACTTTTGCTTGTTCTATATAGAATCACTCTGCATACGCTATGTACAACCATTTTAATGATGAAGTCTTAATTTACACTACTGCTATCTGTTCTTGTCTTAAATTGCTTCCAAAAAACTGTTTTCTTTTAAATTCTAAAATGTAGCTAAAGTGATTTTTATGAACATATAATGATGTGGCTATGATTGACTCAAAAGCAATAAGAAAACCAGACACAATACATAAATATAAAACACTCCTTTCAGAAAAGAAGATAAAACTCTGGGGGTGAGAGGAACAGAATTCAAGTCAGAACTCTCTTCAGTTTAGATTTCAGGGCAGACATGGGCAATTGAATAGCTTTACAAAGCGAAGGGCTACACGCTGTCATTCATCCCAGTGATGGGGGATGCTGGGCTTGAGTGCCTTTGACACTCACAGGAAGTCTGTGGGTCCTGTCCTGAGAAAAATAAAACTGCTGACAGTCTTGTGTGCTCGCGTGGAAGGTGACGGTCTGACCTGAAGCCACCTATTCTTCTGCTGAGACTCCTGACACAACCCACCGCATCTGGACTGTGTCTCCCAGTGGGCCTTAAACCTTGGACATGTTTGCCTCTTAACACATAAGATGAGACAGAGAGAGACTGAGACAGAGAGAGAGAGAGACAGAGACGGAGAGAGAAGGAGGGACAGAGAGAGGGAGCGCCAGAGAGATATAGAGACAGGCAGAGAGAGGGAGAGACAGAGAGAGACACAGGGACAGAGAGATGGAGAAAGAGGGAGAGAGACAGAGAGAGACTGAGACAGAGGGAGAGAGAGAGACAGAGAGAGAGAGAGTGCAGAGAGATACAGAGACAGACAGAACAGGGAGAGACAGAGAGACGGAGAGACAGAGACAGAGAGACAGAGAAAGAGAGAGAGAGACAGAGAGAGACTGAGAAGAGGGAGAGAGAGAGACAGAGAGAGGGAGAGAGAGAACAGAGAAGAGAGAGAGACAGAGAGAGACACAGAGAAGAGAGAGGAGAGACAGAGATAGAGAGACGGAGACAGAGAGATGGAGAGAGAGATAGAGAGACGGAGAAGAGAGATGGAGACAGAGAGAGACTGAGACAGGGGGAGGAGAGAGAGACAGAGAGAGGGAGACGAGAGAGATACAGAGACAGGCAGACAGAGGAAGAGACAGAGAGAGACACAGAGACAGAGAGATGGAGAAAGAGGGAGAGAGACAGAGAGATACTGACAGACACCAGTAGAGAGAGGGAGAGACAGAGAGATACAGAGACAGGAGAGAGAGAGACAGAGAGATGGAGAAGAGGGAGAGAAGAGAGAGAGAGACAGAGAGATGGAGAAAGAGAGACAGAGACAGAGAGATACAAACAGACACCGGTAGAGAGAGGGAGAGACAGAGAGAGACAGAGGTGGTGATGGAAAGACAGGGACAGAGAAGGGGACAGACAGAGCGGGAGGCAGGAGGCAGAGGACACGGATCTGGGACCCGAGCAGACTGGCTCCATGGCAGTGACCCCCATCCCATCCGAGGGCCCCGGCGTCCCTGCCGCACTCTGGCTGAGCCTGGGCCTCACAGCTCCTGGGCGGGGGCGGCACCCAGCCTCTGTGCCTGGGATGAGCAGCCGAGGTCTCCTTGGGCTCCCCCGCGGACCCTTCTTCAGTTTCTGCTTTTACACTGAGCTCCATCTGGAGGCGCCCCAGGAAACTTATGTTTCCCTCAGCACCTACCTGCTTTTGGACCTTTGAAGCGTCTACTCACTGGGTCTTCCAATCAATCGAGGACTGAATTGTCTGTGAACCTACTTCTCTAGACAGATGAATTGTTTTCTAAGAATATCATTTTTTTCTTTAAAACACAAAACCAAGGCTGGTTTAATAAGATACTATGCTCAAATTAATCCCATTTCTTTATTCCAGTAAATCAGGATTGAATATTTTGAAAAAACCCTTTCTAAAAACAACTTCAAATGTGCCCCCCGATTAAGGTATGTTAAACAGGAAAGACAGGCCCCCAGTTTCTTCCCCCGCATGTCTGTGTGTCTCCTCCTGCCTTTGGATGCCCGCCCACACCCTGGAGGCAGAGCGCATGCACCTTCGGAGCACAGACAGCTGCATGAACTGTTGCTGAACTAAGACAGTCCTTTTGGACATGCAACTTTTGATCTGCTCTTATTTTTTTTAAAGCCTGCACGAGAGCTTTTGTTTGCAGTTTCATGGAAATATGTACAGTGTGCTTGCTCACAAAACCATAATTTATTTGTCAGTTTTGTTTTCTCTGTTATTTTCCCTCTGTGAGTTCAGGGAATGAACCAGAGCAACCACCCCTTCCATCCAGAGCAGAACAGCCAGATGTGAGCAGTGCTCCCGCTGAGGACTCTCAGGGAGAGGGGGGTAGTGTGTGTCCACCGGGTGCTCAAGCACGTTGACTGAGAAGCCATGGAGCTGGGCTTGGGAATGGCTCCTCACCACCTCCCCCCACTGTCCTGGGGGCTCAGGGCCCTGCCGGTCCCTACCCCTGGGTGTGGACATCCCTGCTCTGAGCCCCTGCCTCCTCCCTCGTGATGGCAGTGCCTTGACGTTGGTCCATAGTGTGTGGCAGCTGGGAGGTGGGGCCCCTGCTGCCCTTTCTGTCTTAAGGGGAGGAGACCTAATTGAGCAAAACCCAGGTCCTGACTGCGGTGGAGGCCGCTGGGTCCTGGAACCCCAGGCAGGGGTCTGGGGGTAGTGGGAGGGAGTCAGAACCCTGCACACTGAGCCTGCCCACCTCCCTGGGCACAGGCTCCGCATGGCCTGTCCTGGGAGGGTCTGGCTGTCAGAGGTGGCTGGGTTGGGGGAGGTGGTGTCCTCGAGGGTCAAATATTGGTCAGAAATGAGCTGAGAAGGCCAGCAGCTCAATGCAGCTTTGTCCAAACTTCAGATGCTGAGGACCAAGCGCCTGGCACACCAGGCCCACCTGCCACTTGAGACAGGAAGGGAGCCGTGGGACGCTCACCTGGGCCCCGGAAGATGTCTGGGCTTGCTGCTCAGAGAGGCAGGACTGTCCGTGCAAAGAAACTGAACGCCCAGCAAGGCCTGAGAAGTCACATGCAGCCGTGTTGGTCAAAAGCCCAGACACGTCCAGGGAGGCGGGTGCGGAGCGTGGGGTTCGAGGGAGGGACCGTGGATCTGGGTTGGGGGACGTCCTGGTCTGGAGTGAGAGGAGGGTGGGTAGCTTGGGGTGGTTGTGGGTGTAGACAGGCAGTTAGGTGTGGGCAGGGCTGGCCCCTCCTTTGGGTGTAGTTGGCCGTCTTCTCATGGTGTCCCCATCTCCTCTTCTTATAAGGACCCAAGTCCTATGGGATCAGGGCCCACCTGTGACCTCATTTCATCTTCATCACCTCCATCACCTCCTTAAGTCCCATCTCTACCTGCTGTCACCTTCTGGGATCCTGGGGGCGAGGTTTCCATGTGGGAATTTAGCAGGCACATGGGTCAGCTTGTCACAGGCTGTTCCATGACCTGCCATGGGGCAGCAGGGAGTGGGGTGGGTAAGAGGGATGTGGAGGTGTTTTCTAGGGTGTAGGACACCTGGGGTGGTATGGACAGACAGACATGCAGCCCTGAAATGAGAAACTTGAGGCGGTCCTATTCTAACAGGGCCCTCAGTTTCCCAACTTCCCTTCACAAGTTATTAAACTGAATTGGTTCTATGGGTGAATTAAGATTATTGACAGAGCAGGATGAATCAATGGCAGTAAAACCTTAATAAGTAGAGCTAATTAATTCACCCCTCACAAAGCAGCTTGCCTGGGTCTGGATTTTACGAGCAGAGCAATTCTGCTGTTTTGTTTCTTAAAAAGAATTAAAACTCATACATTCCCCAGCCTGCTTAAGAAGCTGCTGTAAATCAACGGCCAGGCTGCCTGCCTGGCAGGCAAAAGTGTGAGTCTGTCGTTGTATGACCAGCAAAGGTGTGAGTCTGTCGTTGTATGACCAGCCACTCCTCCGGGTGGGAGAAATGACAACTCCACTGTGCCAGTGCCTGGGTTGTGACCACGGGGAAATGGGGCCCCAAAGACACCAGAGCAGTGAGAAATGGGACAGACAGAGTGCATGAGGCCCCACTGGTCTGCGAGCCTGCCTGCAGTGCCAGAGTCTTCCTGTAATCCTTTACCTCCTCCACCTGCGGTGTCCCCGGCCAGATGATGGTGGAGCCCAAAGCTCCACGGCCATTCCTGTTGGGGGTCCAGGCCATTCCATGAAGCAGAGGGGCAGGCACCTCTGTCTGCTCCTGGAGGAGTCACCTGTGCCCCCATGGACGTGGGAGCACTGTCCTCTGGGGTCAGTGGTGTCGGAGGTGCCCTGCCTGCCTCCCTGGAAACACCCATGCTGGGGTCTTAGGGAGACCAGGCTCTTCCAGGAGCCCTGGGGGCCAACTAGGGATGGGATGTGTGTGCACAGAGTGGGGCACTGCAGGGCTTATGGGCGACCCAAGGCAAGCCAGGACATGCTGGGCATCCTTCACGGACCTCACATGGCCCTGTGACTTCGGAGGCCATCTGGCTGAGGCCCGTCCGCACGTCCAGTTTTGGGGATGTGGTGCTTGGGGAACGATGTCCCAGGTCACACATGAGGCTCCCTGCTGCCCCCCGGTGTGGGGGGAGGTCCTTCCCCTGAGTCTGGGACATGGTGGCCATGGAGCTGGGGGCATCTCCACTACCCCTGAAATGGGGGAGGCGGTGAATGCCCAGCACTGTGCCCTCATGGCTGGCAGGCACTCAGCTATCTAGCCACTGTTAAGCACTCAGGTCCCCTGACCACCTCCGGGTTGTGAGGGCATTGGCCCAGGACCCCAAAGCTCTTACTTTGGGGTTCATGATGCTGCTCAGGAAGCAGCACTTGAAAGAGCACTTGGAGCAGTGGCCACAAACAGGCCCGTCCCACCAGCACAGGGTCACCACCCACGCATGGGGACCACCAGACAGTCTAGGCCCAGGTGTCCACCTACTCCTCACAGCTCCCAGGGTGAACCGCACCCACTACCAACTGCACCGAGACTTGTGCTTCCCCGAGTGACCGGTGGGCTGCGGCCCAGGGCATTCCACATGGCAGTCCTCAGTGTTCTCAGATGACGGCTGGTCCAGTCTGGCCATGCACTTGTTCTTACAGCTGATTCATGTAATCTCTGGATTTTATTAAAGAAAGATGAAAATGGGGGAATTACAGGACACATGTAACTCAAAGTTAATAATCACTTGTAAGAAGAAGCCTGTTGGCTCCATCAGAGAGCTTGCTGATCAGCAGTGAAGGGCATGCTAGGTCGCCTGTGTGCTCAGTCACACATGATGCTGTCACAGGTGCAGAGGGGACCCAGGGGCTCTGCATCCAGATGTCTTTATGGAGAGAAAGGCTTCACGGAGCACAAAACAGGGTGCAGGTCACCCGAATGTCCAGTTTATCACCAGGAAAGAGTACAGCAGGAGGAGGACGCCTTGACCCCCACTGGACTCTACCCTCATCACCTGGTGGCTCCATGCCATGCCCTCAGCATCCGATCGCCAAGCTCCCCAAACTGGTGCACTGGTTGGCCGTGTGTGTCCATGTGACCAGCTCTTCTCCCTGAGTGTGGAGCCCTGTCCAGGCAGCCACCTCCCCTGGAACCTCTCCCATCCCCAGCCGAGCCCCATAGGCCCAGTTCATAAAGCACTGACCGTCTCCACTCTCAGAGGATTCGGTTTGGCGGTTGAGACTCACAACGAGTCATCTCTTACGGACGACGCAATCTGACTGCCTAGTCTCCAAACTAGAGGGTGTACCTGGTTCTAGACAGTGAGCTTTCACTGGTCTTCCTTTTTGGAATGAGAAACTATGTCATAAAGCTCATCCAATATGCCTACATTCCCAGCTTTGCCATTTATTCCAGAGGGATGGCAGCTACTTTGTCTGAGAGCAGGAGACCCTGCCTCACCTTGAGGCTGTGACCTTGGGCAGGTTAGGAACTTCAGGGTGAGTCTGTAAAAGGGAACAGCAGGGCCGACAGCACATGGGGGAGGCTTCTGAGTATTTAATGAAACCACTGAGAGGGGTTACCTCTCTGAGTACTAAATGTGCGTGTATGTGTATATATATATACATACAATGTATATATATTTCTACATCTATAGAGATCTAGCCAGGAGCCCAGCCCAGGTGATAGATGGGAGGCTGGATGGCCACGGGAAGTGGGCTTGGCCATGTGGTTTGTGGGCCACCGAGTCCTGGACGTAAGAAACTCAACCAGTTGGTGGGACAGTAGGGAACGGCAGAAAGAAGTGATGTCCTTCATGTGTGAATATCAACAGGGGTGGACACTTAGAAAATGTCTAAAACAGGGCCCTGCTCCTGACTTTACCTTCCCAGGTAACCACCTGGTCCCAAGGGATTAATCCACTCATGGTCCTCATCAGGTAGAATAGAAACTTCCCCTCGACCATCATCTTTCAAGTGCAAACGGGAACCCATTTTGCCTGGAAAACCAGAACAGACTTCCTTATGAACAAATACTGGATTCCTGGTTTCCCCTTGACTATTTAATGTCTCTTAAACAACACCGTCATTATTATAGAAGAGAAAAAAATGTGCCACACAAATTCCATTTCTATTCAAAACGTACTTTGGGTTTGTAAGTGGTTTACAGGAATACATAAAATGGCTCCTTTATTAACTTGTTAAAATGTGAAACGATAAACAGAAATGAAATACAATGTAATGAAATCAATATATAAGCTAGGTTTGTTTTTAATTATGACTTAAATTAACTAGCGTATCTCCATTATGGAAGAATTAATTGCCAAAACAGAAATAAAGTCTATAAAAGTATACTCAATTACACCAGGGAATTGCAAATTTTCTGTCTTCTGGCACTCAAAAGATTTTCTCTTAAATTCTGGTTAGGATGATCATAAATACACATATACTCATTTCTCCACCAAGGGTTCTCATCTCCTTTCTTGTTTATACATAATCTGGCTATAAAATTGGTTTTCCTATAGGCAAGGTTTTGACCTCAAAGAAATGAGTGATTTCTGGTACAGACTTCTGAGGGTGAATCGAGCTCCTCTGACCCTCAAGGGTCCCTCTGTCAAGAGAAGAGACTGCTCACACCTTCATCCAGAAAACAGGAAAGTTAGGTTTTGTTTTAAATACATGACTTTCTTGCTTATTTTGAAAAACAAAAATATTTGAGAAGCACTAGTCCATGGGGCTGGTGACCTTGCCGGGCCTGGTGACCTTGCTGGGGCAGGTTTCAGGCCCCACCTCCATTTGTGGCTGCATCCCCAGCAGGTGTGAAACCATATCCGTTAAAGCTTCCAGACAAAGAAGACCCTGGGGGCCCTCCAGTTCTCTATGGGTCGGGCTGTGGACTCAACTTTTCCCCTGAATTTTCAACACTGAATGCTGCCTTTCTGTGATGTGAGGGGACCAGATTCTGTAGCTGGCAGTTCCAATTAGAGCAAGTTTGGGGTTTTCTGAGGAGGGACTCCTGCCCAACTCCAAGGCTCCAACAAACAGTTCTCTTGGGTCCCTGCCCTGAACTCAGGCTCAGAATTGACTCTGACGGACCTGGGGCTATTCTATCTCTGTTCCCTGGGTAAGACCTGTCACGTCTAGGGATTTGGGGCTGACTGGGCATGGAAGCTCCCCAGCAGCCTCTAATCAGAGTCATTTCAAGAAGATGGTGACTTCCAACTCCAGAGTCCCAAGGACTCCTCTGATCCCATTTGGCACGGCAGATTCCTGTGATACAGTGCACCCTCCTTACAGAAATGCTTGGACCCTGGGCCTCGGCCCCCAGTGATGGCCCAGAGAGGATGAACAGTCAGCCCTGTGGTGAGTCTGGACACGGATCCCAGCAACACATGGGCACAGGCCCAGCAGGACCTGGAAGATGCAGGAAAGAACCACACAGAGCGGGTAGCCAGATGGGGTAGGGGGACCTGTGATGTGGTCACTGCTGAAGGAGAGGGCGGGCCATCCCACACAAAATGCCACTGAGAACCCACCTCTTTGCAGATACAGGAGGGTCTCCTGTGGGTACTCCAGCTTCTAGAAAATGGTGCTGTGAACAGATGAATGCTTCCCAGGCCACTCCAGGCCAGTGGGAATCCAAGACGTTGATTTCAAGTCCGATGGCTGGGCAGCCCAGGGACACTAGGACCCTGTGGAGGTCCAGGGTTTTCTGGAGGCCACTTCTGGGGTGAAGGGTCATGGGTGGGAGCGCCATGTGCAGTGGGCACCCTTCTGGTCAGCATCAGTGGTCTCCTTCCCAGGGACCAGGGAGCCCTGGGGGTTTTGTGTGAGAAATAAAACTGCATCTGGAGGAGGGAGCATCCTAGCAGAGTCAGAATCAGAGGTGAATCCTCAGCCAGCACTGAATTCATTCGTCAGGTGACATCACACACGTCCCTGACCCTCATGGCCTCAGAACCTGAGCAGAAGTGGCTCGAGGCTTTCTTCTCCAGGTGTGTCCCACTTGATGCTCACGTGTCTGATGCACAAATTATTACTGTGGTTCCATAAACGCCCCCTGGGGTATCATTCGATCTGCACTGTTCCTTTCCTTCACATCTGACAGTCTCCCAATCTCTGAATGCTGAAACACACTTGGAGCAGGGGTGGTGGGTGAGCCATCAGCCTACCTGGGTGTGAGGAGCCCTGAGGGGGAATGAGATGGGTTCCAGACACGCCTGTGGAGATGTGGGCTCCAAATTCCACCCTCTGGCCAGGCATCAGGGCCTCCCACCATGGCCCTGAGGCAGGTTCCCCTTTACGTCCTTCTTTCTCCCTCTTAAACACACATTGCCCCCTCCAGCCAAGTCTTATTTTGTCAGAGATGCTCAGGGTCAGTCTACTGACCTGACTGATTTGACTCTATTGCTTGCATTTTTTGGTGACCGGCATGGACCCAGAGACAGCTCTGGGCAGCGGGGCTACATTTGGGGTGGGGTCCTAACTGGAGCCCCTGGGCTCAGCCCCCACCCTCAGCTGGCTCTGCTCCATCTTCCCTTTAGTGTCCGGATGGCAGATAGAGCTCCTCTCTGTTTTCTCTTTTGCACTAAGGGAGCCTCCTATCTCTGCCTCTGTCCCCGCCTCCCTCCCCTCTCACCGGGAATACCACCCGTCATGTTTGATGAGACAGCAGGATTGCGTTCTTCTTGTTCGACATGATTCCACGGGTTCCTCGACATGGAAAACTCCTTAGGGCAGAAACGTGGTTCAGCACAATTTCATCTATTATTCAACGATCTCTGTGTAGCTCTGGTGTCTTGTAAGTGATAAATTATTATAAAGAAAGAAAATCTGCTTGCCAGTCTGGGGAAATGCAAGATCAAATTCTTCCAGCCAGCATTATTCACCCCAATTGTGAGCCCAGGACTGGGGCTCCTAGCCCCTGGGAGGGGTTTCTGTTCACTGCCTATCCTGGCACAGATGGTGTTTACACCTTCCTGTCATCCCTGATTCTCCAGTTGTGGTGGGATCACTGTGCAGCGAATCCGAGGCTCAGGAGAAGATCCTTCGTGTCGGTTACATGCTCAGCCTCCATCCTCAGCCCCAGTCCTGATTCTGACACAGAGCACACCCCAACCCTCCGTCTCCATGACACCCTGTCCTGGTCCCTCATGCTCCCCTCAGCCATGCCTTCATTTCCCCTCCTGCTTCATCATGGAGTCAGTCACCATGGCACTCGCTGGCCTTGAATTTATTTTATATTAAACATCCTTTGAGGAATTTGCAATTAGAAGTAAAAATAATAATGATCATTAAGAAATTATAATTTCCAAAGCATGTTCTACTGTACACTATTTCTGTGAAATACTCTTGACAGTTTTTTTTTTTTTTTTTTTAACAAAGGGAGAGAGTTCTATCTTAAAGAGTTTGGAGAAGTCTTCTTTAAACTTATTTATTGATTATTATTTGTTCTCTTATTGCTGTGGGACTCCTCAGAAAAGTCAAATGTGAGTGAATTTACAAGAAAGCTTGTTATTGTTGTTGTTCAGTCCCTAAGTCATGTCTGACTCTTTGAGACACCATGGACTGCAGCACGCCAGGCTCCTCTGTCCAGCAATATCTCCTGGAGTTTGATACAATTCACGTCCATTGAGTTGGTGAAGCTATCTAACCTTTATCTCATCATCTGCTGCCTCCTTCTCCTCCTATATTCAGTCTTTGCCAGCATCAGGGTCATTTCCAATGAGCTGGCTCTTCACATTAGGTGGCCGAAGTATTGGAGCTTCAGCTTCAGCATCAGTCCTTTCACTGAATATTCAGGGTTGATTTCCTTTAGGACTGATTGATTGGTTTGATCTCCTTATTATCCAAGGGACTCTCAAGAGTATTCTCCAGCACCGTAATCCAAAAGCATCAATTCTTCAGTGTCAGCCTTCTCCAGGGCCCAACTCTCACATCTGTACATAATTACTGGTATACAGACCTTTGCTGGCAAAGTGACGTCTCTGCTTTTTAATATGCTGTCTAGGTTTGTCATAGCTTTCCTTCCAAGGAGCAAGCGACTTTTAATTTCAAGGCTGCAGTCACCATCCACAGTGATTTTGGAGTCCAAGAAAAGAAAATCTGTCACTGCTTCCACATTTTACCCTTCTACTTTCCATGAAGTGATGGGACTAGATGCCATGATTTTAGTTTTTTGAATGTTGAGTTTCAGGGCAGCCTTTTCACTCTCTTCTTTTGCCTTCATCAAGAGGCTCTTTAGTTCCTCTTCACTTTCTGCCATTAGAGTGGTATCATCTGTATATCTGAGGTTATTGATATTTCTCCTAGCAATCTTGATTCCAGCTTGAGCTTCATCCAGTCTGGCATTTTGCATGATGTACTCTGCATGTGTGCTTAGTCACTCAGTCGTGTCTGACTCTTTGTGACCTCACGAACTGTGGTCTGCCAGGCTCCTCTGTCCATAGGAATTCTCCAGGCAAGAATACTGGAGTGGGTTGCTGTGCCCTCCTCCAGGGGATCTTCCCAATCCAGGAATTGAACCCAGGTCTCCCACATGGCAGGCAGATTATTTACCAGCTGAGCCAACAGGGAAGCCCTGCATCAGATCAGATCAGATCAGATCAGTCGCTCAGTCGTGTCCGACTCTTTGCGACCCCATGAATCCCAGCACGCCAGGCCTCCCTGTCCATCACCAACTCCCGGAGGTCACTCAGACTCACATCCATCGAGTCAGTGATGCCATCCAGCCATCTCATCCTCTGTCGTCCCCTTCTCCTCTTGCCCCCAATCCCTCCCAGCATCAGAGTCTTCTCCAATGAGTCAACTCTTCGCATGAGGTGGCCAAAATATTGGAGTCTCAGCTTTAGCATCATTCCTTCCAAAGAAATCCCAGGGCTGATCTCCTTCAGAATGGACTGGTTGGATCTTCTTGCAGTCCAAGGGACTCTCAAGAGTCTTCTCCAACACCACAGTTCAAAAGCATCAATTCTTCGGCGCTCAGCCTTCTTCACAGTCCAGCTCTCACATCCATACATGACCACAGGAAAGACCATAGCCTTGACTAGGTGAACCTTTGTTGGCAAAGTAATGTCTCTGCTTTTGAATATGTGATCTAGGTTGGTCATAACTTTCCTTCCAAGGAGTAAGCGTCTTTTAATTTCATGGCTGCAGTCACCATCTGCAGTGATTTTGGAGCCCTGAAAAATAAAGTCTGACACTGTTTCCACTGTTTCCCCATCTATTTCCCATGTAGTGATGGGACTGGATGCCATGATCTTCGTTTTCTGAATGTTGAGCTTTAAGCCAACTTTTTCATTCTCCTCTTTCACTTTCATCAAGAGGCTTTTGAGTTCCTCTTCACTTTCTGCCATAAGGGTGGTGTCATCTGCATATCTGAGGTTATTGATATTTCTCCCAGCAATCTTGATTCCAACTTGTGTTTCTTCCAGTCCAGCGTTTCTCATGATGTACTCTGCATATAAGTTAAATAAACAGGGTGACAATATACAGCCTTGACGTACTCCTTTTCCTATTTGGAACCAGTCTGTTGTTCCATGACCAGTTCTAACTGTTGCTTCCTGACCTGCATACAGATTTCTCAAGAGGCAGATCAGGTGGTCTGGTATTCCCATTTCTTTCAGAATTTTCCATAGTTTATTTGATCTACACAGTCAAAGGCTTTGGCATAGTCTATAAAGCAGAAATAGATGTTTTTCTGGAACTCTCTTGCTTTTTTCCATGATCCAGCGGATGTTGGCAATTTGATCTCTGGTTCCTCTGCCTTTTCTAAAACCAGCTTGAACATCAGGAAGTTCACGGTTCACATATTGCTGAAGCCTGGCTTGGAGAATTTTGAGCATTACTTTACTAGTGTGTGAGATGAGTGCAATTGTGCAGTAGTTTGAGCATTCTTTGGCATTGCCTTTCTTTGGGATTTGGATCAAAACTGACCTTTTCCAATCTAGTGGCCACTGCTGAGTTTTCCAAATTTGCTGGCATATTGAGGGCAGCACTTTCACAGCATCATCTTTCAGGATTTGGAATAGCTCCACTGGAATTCCATCACCTCCACTAGCTTTGTTCATAGTGATGCTTTCTAAGGCCCACTTGACTTCACATTCCAGGATGTCTGGCTCTAGGTCAGTGATCACACCATCATGATTATCTGGGTCGTGAAGATCTTTTTTGTACAGTTCTTCTGTGTATTCTTGCCACCTCTTATTAATATCTTCTGCTTCTGTTAGGTCCATACCATTTCTGTCCTTTATCGAGCCCATCTTTGCATGAAATGTTCCTTTGGTATCTCTGATTTTCTTGAAGAGATCCCTAGTCTTTCCCATTCTGTTGTTTTCCTTTATTTCTTTGCATTGATCACTGAAGAAGGCTTTCTTATCTCTTCTTGCTATTCTTTGGAACTCTGCATTCAGATGTTTATATCTTTCCTTTTCTCCTTTGCTTTTCGCTTCTCTTCTTTTCACAGCTATTTGTAAGGCCTCCCCAGACAGCCATTTTGCTTTTTTGCATTTCTTTTCCATGGGGATGGATGGTCTTGATCCCTGTCTCCTGTACAATGTTACGAACCTCATTCCATAGTTCATCAGGCACTCTATCTATCAGATCTAGGCCCTTAAGTCTATTTCTCACTTCCACTGTATAATCATAAGGGATTTGATTTAGGTCATACCTGAATGGTCTAGTGGTTTTCCCTACTTTCTTCAATTTCAGTCTGAATTTGGCAATAAGGAGTTCATGGTCTGAGCCACAGTCAGCTCCTGGTCTTGTTTTTGCTGATTGTATAGAGCTTCTCCATCTTTGGCTGCAAAGAATATAATTGATCTGATTTTGGTCATTGACCATCTGGTGATGTATAGAGTCTTCTCTTGTGTTGTTGGAAGAGGGTATTTGCTATGACCAGTGCATTTTCTTGGCAAAACTCTGTTAGTCTTTGCCCTGCTTCATTCCGTATTCCAAGGCCAAATTTGCCTGTTACTCCAGGTGTTTCTTGACTTCCTACTTTTGCATTCCAGTCCCCTATAATGAAAAGGACATCTTTTTTGGGTGTTAATTCTAAAAGGTCTTGTAGGTCTTCATAGAACCGTTCAACTTCAGCTTCTTCAGCATTACTGAAGCCCTGCATAGGGCTTCAGGATTACAAAAGCCCTGCATAGGGCTTCTTATTTACTCTGCATAGAAGTTAAATAAGCAAGGTGATGATATACAGCCTTGATGTACTCCTTTCCCAATTTTGAACCAGTCAGTTGCTTCATGCCCAGTTATAACTGTTGCTTCTTGACCTGCATGTAGGTTTCTTGGAGGCAGGTAAGGCGGTCTGGTTTTCATCTCTCCAAGAATTTGCCACAGTTTGTTGTGATCCAGACAGTTAAAAGCTTTAGCACAGACAATGAAGCAGAAGCAGATGTTTTTCTGGAATTCTCTTACTTTCTCTATGATTCAGCGGATATTGGCAATTTGATCTCAGGTTCCTCTGCCTCTTTGAAACCCAGCCTATACATCTGGAAGTTCTTGGTCCCCTACTGCTGAAGCCTAGCTTCAAGGATTTTGAGCATAACCCAGTAGCTTGTGAAATAAGTGCAATTGTATAGGTAGTTTAAACATTCTTTGGCATTGCTCTTCTTTGCTGTTTGGTTTTCCCCTTAATTTGTTTGACTTCCACCCTTTCCCTCTTTGTTTCTTATTATAGTGCTTGATGGGTTGGTTTGGGAAAGCTTCGTACAAATGTTGCCTGAGAGAGTCCTTGACTGTCTACTGGAGGTCCTGAATGTGACCCCATCTCATCAGGGCTCTGGGGGCTTTGGGACGAGTTGGGGAATGCAGCAGGCCTGGGGCTGCATGGCCACCTGCTAACGGCACAACCATTGTTTCTTCTCTGCTGACTCAAGAGCGCATTTCTGTTTTGGTGCATGGGCTTCCAAGTGCCAGGTTCCATCTCACCCCCCGACTGGCTCCTCTGCTAGGGTCTCAGTGGTGGGGCCACTTCCATCCCCACTGAGTTTGGTAGGGAAAGGTTTGGGCTTGGACGCAGGCTCTGAGTCAACATTGCTAATTATTTGTCAAAGGGCCCAGACTCCTCGAGTCCCAGTCCAGGCTCTGGGAGTTGCCAGCACACAGGCTCTGACAGACACCGGGAAACTCCTTCAAAGTTATGGAAATGTTTGTTCAGCTGGTGGTCAACAAAAGATGCAGTGAGGGTGGGAAATGCTCACAGAGCCTCTGCAACTGACTCCAGGGAGTGATCCTGGAGCCCAAAAACCCCACAGGAGAGACTCATGGAGCTAAAGTGAGGGGTCCCCGCCTTGGCTCTTCCTGTGTCAAAGTCAAAGTGTGGCCTGTCCGATTCTGATGGGACTGTCTCCATAGCAACTGTCTCCATGGCAGCGCCTCCTGCTGGACTCACGAAAGCTCACTGGGCCCTAGACCATGTTAAACAATTGTGACTACTCTAGTGGGGAGCCCGTGATGACACAACATGACGACAGGTCTTTCTTTTGAAGAGCTGGAAGTCTTTGTGAAGGTTCACAGCCACCAATGACAGTAATAAAATGAAAATAAAACCTTTCAAACCAAGCCCTCTGGGTTTTGCTTCCTTTCTTCTTTTTTGATATGTGTGTGTAACAAAATGAAGCAGATATTTAGGCGACTGTGATAAGTTTTTTTTTTAAAGAAAACATCATCTCTAAAGCAATTCCCTATCACCTGGGTCCAATTGCAAGCCCACAGGTAGACCCAGAGCCCATCTGGAAGTGAGAGGTTCATGGTGAGCTTCCTGATGTTGTGGGTCATGAGGGGCTGTCTCTCTGTGCACGGTGCAAATTCTGCCTGGCCTGAGCAGCTGCAGAGGCTGCTGGGAGGGGTGCCTCAGAGGGGAGAGTAGGGCATTTCTGGGAGCTGGCTGCAGGGCAAACCCTGGAGCCCAGGGGTCACTCTGTGGTCACGCCCTCCCTAGGTGGTGGCCTGGGCAGGAGGTGGCTGCAGGGCCCCAGGCCAGAAGGGAGCACCTGGAAGGCAGTGGATGGCCAGGATGGGGGAGCCGCGTCAGGGAATGGCACACCAGTACGGGGCCCCACAGAACCTTGTGCCTCTCTGGGCCTGCCTTCCAGGCTGGTTGCCCTGAAGGAAGCAGTGAGCCCCAAGGACAGAGCCTGCCTGCTGGCCTCTGAGGAAGCAAAGGTGGAGTGTGGCCACCTGGGAGGTACTCACGGTCTCCGTGCTGGACACATTTCCTTCCTGAACTGTGCAAGCAACCAGCCTGACTGACAGGGTGATGGTAACAAAAAGACCAGAAATTGTGCAGATGAATTTAGGAAGTGTGCCTGATGAGCACACAGCACCCCTTGAGCATCCCAGGTCTTTGTTTGGTTCTGGATATCCTCCGTCACCTTTGACTTGCTTGACAAAGGTTCCAGGACTGAGGGGTACGTGGGGTATCGTAGAGGGGATGGTGACTGCAACCATGAAAATAAAAGACACTTGCTCCTTGGAAGGAAAGCTGTGACAAACCTAGACAGCATATTAAAAAGCAGAGACACCACTCTGCTGACAAAGGTCTGTATAGTCAAAGGTATGTATAGCTATGATTTTTCCAGTAGTCATGTATGAATGTGAGAGGTGGACCATAAAGAAGTTTGAGTGCTGAAGAAATGATGCTTTTTAACTGTAGTGCTGGAGAAGACTCTTGAGAGTCCCTTGGATTGCAAGGAAATCAAACCAGTCAGTCTTAAAGGAAATCAACCCAGAATATTCATTGGAGGACTGACGCTGAAGCTGACGCTCCAATACTTTGGCCATCTGATGGGAACAGCTGACTCATTGAAAAAGACCCAGATGCTGGGAAAGATTGAAGGCAGGAGGAAAAGGGGGTGGCAGAGGATGAGGTGGTTGGATGGTGTTACTGATTCATTGGATACGAACTTGGGCAAACTCCGGGAGATGGTGAGGGACAGAGAAACCTGGTGTGCCACAGTCCATGGCGTCTCAAAGAGTTGGACAGGACTTGGCAACTGAACAACAATTGTCATATGTTCTATGATGGCATCAACCTTTAGAGTTGTGATCAGTGATTTTCAAACTTTTTCAAATTACATGATAAGAAAGTGCATCGAAAATTTCTGGACTTAGCTGGCTCTTATGCACAGCCCATCCTGGGCTCTGGCTGGCTCACTGCCCCTCGGGGTCCACGTCTCCATAACGGGCAAGGCTGTGGCAGAGCTTTAACAGCCTGCCACACTAGATGGTATGTTTCCCTGGGTTCTAAACTCAGAGGCGCCCAACCATTTCCAGTAATAAATTTGGTGAGAAAATTTGTGTGCGTCAAGCTCTGAATAAAATTACACTTTCCTCTGAGTTTTATCATTTCTGCCATGCTGAAGAAGCGTGGCATTTTTTATCTGCTTATTCGGCCGTGCCCCCAATATCGCAGCTAAAACTCAGAAGACTGAGATAAGGAAAAGGGCAAAATAGAATGGTCAGAGAATTCATAAGGCGCATTTTCCATGCAATTATTTTTGTAATGGCAGAATAAACCCATTTATATAATGGAGTTACACTAATAAATAGTATATTGAGTTTTCCTATTGGAAAAGTAATGAAAGGATGATGTGAATCTGATCTATAGGAAACCAGGTTCAAGAAGCTGTTTCCAGAGTCCCAAGGGAAAGCTGGCTCCTCTGATTCCTTCCTTTTCTTGGAAAACCCAGCCTGTCTGTGTGACCTCAGGGTCTTTGTGCCCTCATTCCCATCAGTAGGGAGTTACAGGACTCTTACGTCTGCAGACACTAATTTAATCATGCTTTTTGGACTACGTGTGACTCCTACCTTAATTACACCATTGCCCCTTATATTAGGACACTGAGGGGTGGGGGAGGGGGCCCAGAGGTCCCCTGCTGGCCTTTCTTTGGTGTAAACCTGACTCCCTCGAGGGAGGGAGCCGGGTTCAGTACAACCCCCAGGGTGGTCACTTCCCGGGGAGCCAGGCCCTGAGGAGCTGCAGTGCCCCTTGTTGGGCAAGAAAGAATTCTTTGCAGCCGGAATTAGCAGCAAGTCCTGCAGTGACTTGTAATTCAGTTATTTGTATAGGTTCTATTGAGGGCAGAGAATACATAGTTTATTTACTAAAGTCATAGTAACCTTTGATTATTATACGCATTTTCTTAAACAACCCAATCTAATGTGCAGCGTGGGGACAGTGGTTAATAATACTGTACCATATTCTTGAAATTTGCCAAGGAGTCAATCCTGTGTGTTCTCATCACAGGAGGAAAAGTCAGGAAGGTGCCTATGAGGGAGATAGGCTTGTCAGCTGGACGTGGTAATCATGTCCCCGTGTGGACACTTGTCCAGCATCACGTCGTGCACCTTGAACATATACAACTTTCATCTGCCAATGATATTTCTGTAAAACTGGAAAATAACGCTGAGGACTAGCTTCCAACTGCCCCTGTGTGATTCAGGGACCCAGAGAGTCTGGAAGCTGAGTGGGGCCTTTGCCTCAAGGACTGGGTTTCCTGCTCTGGGAGACTTCTCAGAAACACTAAGGGTGATGCTTGAGGACTTCCTAGTATAAGGCCCCAGAGCACAAATTTACTGACACGTTAGGGACCGTCTAGAGAAATACAGCACATTATTTGCTGATTTATCCTGTGTGGGGGCACCTTTTGGGGTGCGGATGTCTCCTTTAGCTGAGCCCCAGGGATGCCCTCAGTCTTGCTTGCCAAGCCCGCCAGGTGACAGGAGGCACTGGGGTGCGGCTGAGGGCTCTGGGATGCTGTTTGCAGCCCCTGGGAGGGGGCAGGGAACTCTAGGGTCTGTGAGAAAAGGGCTTGCAGGCAGGTGGCTGGCTGTGGACTGGTGATGGAACCGGCCCTCCAAGCCCCTGAGATGGAGAGATGTCGGGGAGGGGCTCTGAAGCCCCAACAATACCAAGAGTGAGCGGGGTGCCAGGAGGGACCAGGGCTCTGCGGGTTGCCTGAGAAGAGGGACTCAGGCCGTGGGTGGGGACGGGATGGGGTGGGGGCTGCCTTGATGCCCAGGCAGCAGCCCCAAGGGGGCTGTCCCATCAGGAGCCAGTGAGGGAAGCCAGGCCCCGGGGGCTCCCAGATGCTGGCTGGATGCGTCAGACCTGAGGCTCCAACCACCTCAGTGAGAGGACATGGGCTTTTGTACCTGTCGGTTTGTTTGTATCTATGATACATGTGGGGCAAGTAGACCAGGGCGGGTGATAAAGAATGAAGAATTCCCTGCTTAGGACCTGCTGGGCAGTGAGGGTTGTTGGCTTAAAAACACACTCCACACTCAACACAAAACAAAATAACACAACACAAACAACAACCCTGTATATGAGACCTGTAACCATGGCCTTCCACTTTTAATTCACATCCAGTTAGAGGATCCGTTACAGAAAGCGATCTCTGAGCTTCAATGGAAGACAGTGGGTACCACTGGTGGGTCCCATTTGTGGGTACCATGGCCTCCGCCTTCACAGTTCTGGTGCCATGAACACCACTCTCTGGCTTCCAGTGGGGTCCAGTGAGATTTAAGTGGAAAAGGGGCTTCTAATCGCTAAGCGACTCCTGGCTACTGAGACCCGCCCCTCACAACTCCAGAGTAATGACAGCCTGGCATCACCTGATTAGCTCCGGAGGCACCAATCCCATCCTGCCTGGGTTCGGCCCAGTGGTCTCTGGTCTCTGATCTCTAGAGAAGGATGGGGCGGTCTCTGCCACCAGGCCACTCATCATCGTGCTCACAAGAAGGGTCTGTGCAGATGAGCAGTGACCCGTGCAGGACGTAGTTTCAAACCAGAGCTGAAGTCTGCAGGCAGCCTGGGAGGTCTGTGGGCTGCTGGGGAGGGGGCGGGAGAGAGACGCTTTCTATTTGCCCCAAGGTTTACTCCACAGATAGATGCTAATCAGGTCCCCATCCCAGAGCTAATGAAGAGCCGGCGCCTGGCCTGCGTTCAGCCCTCACTGTTTGTCCCAGAGCATTTAAATCTAATCACCAGCGGGAAATAAGGAATGAACAGAGCATAAAAGTGTCCCTCTGGTCTCTCCAGTGTGTTGGCAGTGCGGGAGGGGGAGGAGGAAGGAGGGGGAGGGGAGGGAGAGGAGGTGGAGGAGGGGGAGGAGGGGGGGGGAGGGAGGAGGGGGAGGAGGGGGAGGAGGGGGAGGAGGGGGAGGAGGAGGGAGGGGGTGGGGGAGGAGGGAGCAGGAAGACCATGGAAAGCCCTGGCCTGAGCCGAGTCCCCACCTGCTTTGTGCTGAGCTGTGCAGCTGTGCGCAGGGTGCTGTCCCAGGTCACTACGACCCCAGATCACATCTGGGTGACAGTGTTCTGGCTTAGTGGCCCCGGAAGCTGTCTGGGGGCATGTGGATGACATGGGAGTAAGGAAAGAGGATGGAAACACCCTGTGGATCATCCTGAGAGCCTTTGGGCTTGGGGTGGGTACAGGCGGGGAGGCCACGCGACCCCAGCTCCCTCAGAGCCTGACCCTGCCCCCAGAAAAGCACGTCTCGGATTTGTTCAGGTCACAGGCAGGATGGAAATGAGCTCCTGGGCTGCAGCTTTGCACATCCGCATTTAATAGACTTTCTCCACTGATAAAAGACCACTAATGAGTTCATTTTCAAGCTATTAAATTGGCTATAATAGCAGGTTCTGCTGATGATTGCAGGAGACCCGCTGGTCGCACTGGGCTTTGTCTCGTGTTAACTGTATGCTGCCCGGCCCTGCTGTCCATGGGAGCAGCAGCGGGGCCCACTAGCCCCCCGCCTGTGCCCTCGCCTCCTGACTCAGAGGTGCCCACACGGCCTCCTCTCACACTCATGAAATTGCTTAATCAGTTCACTTGTTCCTGGAGGTCTTCAGTCTGGAGCCAGAGTATCAGCCTCCTATGGTTCACAAAGGAGGGACGGGAATTCACACTTAACCCCCGGGTCCCCTGCCCTCTGAATGGTGCTTTATCTGTGGGATTTTGCCTGCAGTTGTGAAAAAGGCCTGGAAAAGACACTTCCCTGGGATCTGCTCATCTACTCTGGATCCTCAAGCAAGGGGTGGGGCTGTGAGCCACACGCTCGCTGGTGTGGATCCTGGGCCCTTTCCTTGTGCAGTTGAAACGAGTTTGTCCCTTGTGTATCTGTGGTCATCACGATGTGAACCGTTAGTGACTGGCCTCTGCAGGTGTCTGGCTTAAATTCACTTCTTCATTTAAAGGCCCAGTAATTAATAGCAGGCCTTTGTGCTGCCTCCCCTGCCCTTTTCAATTAGGAGGGTCACAGGGCACCTTCAGAGCACTGCACAATGTGTCCATTTAGTATCATTTGTTTTTAGCTCTTTAAGCAAAGGTGCCCAGAGACCTTTAAGCCTGGGCAGCTACCAGGCTTAAACTGACTGCTGATTGTTATTATTATTACTGCCTGTTTTCTTTTTAGAGGTTGTTTTATGAGAAGGGGTCTTCAGGTCAGAGATGTTCCACTGCCTGGAGATAAGCATGCAATAGTGAGTGACCGGGGCTCACCCTGCAGGGCTGTGGCCACGGTCCCCCTGGAACGCAGCCACCTGGGAGGGGCGGTGGGGATAAGCACCTCACTCACACCCATTTCTCCACCGTCTCCCTGAGCAGCCCAATTGGAAGTCTGGGTGGAGCCAGGTGCTTCATGACGGAAACCCTAGAACAAGGCGCCCTTTGTTTTCACACAGTTCTTTCTGCCAGCTGAGCTGGAGCTGGCGTCTCAGGGAGCCTCAGATGACTTTGCCATTTATCCGCCTTCTCACACCTCTTACTTCTTTCATTGGAGGAGTTACCTGTCTATGAGGTTGTCTCTGGGACAGGGCAGCGGGTCTGGGGCTGGGGGCATTGGTGAGAGAGGCCCTGGGAGGGGAGGTGCTGCTCAGCCCTGCTGGCCCCGTGAAGCCCCTCTCCGGGCTCACCCATCGCCTCCCTCAGCCCCTCCCGGCTCCCCGCAGCTCTGCCCAGCACACTGTCTGCACATGGTGCTCACGTGGAACGCATCCTGTCTTTCTCAGTAACACGTTCAACTGCCCCCTGCCCACATGTGGGGACCCAGACCTGCCTCAGACGCACGTTCTCCACACCTGGGGGCACGCGGCTTTCCCTGGACGGTCTACACGGGTCTTTGCAAAGGAGGGAAGGAGGGTTGTTTTTAGCGACTGGTGTTGCTCTTCTGGATAAAGTGCTGATGAGAATTATAGGGCTGACGGGTGTCAAGACAGGTACTCTCAGTTCTGTCCCCTGAGGCCACTGCGTGGTCCGGCCACCGCCAGCAGGGGGGCCCGAGCCCTGGACCCCCTCCACTGCCATCTGGTCCACAGGTGCCTCGAGGCCAAGAACTCTTTCCCCTCGTGTGCTAGTGCTGGCAAGGCCCCTGGGCTCAAGAAGGGCCCACCAACTTGTGGATATTGCCTTCAAGCTTATAACACAGCTTCAGAGATGTCTACAACAAGGCACTAGCTCTGTAAAGCCACACAGGAACTGCTACCGCCATCGAGGCCACAGATATGTCAGTCCCCTCCAGCGTTGCCTCGACCCCCTTTTTCACTACTATGGCTTGTGGTGAGAACACGTTACATATGATGCATGTCCCCATCAAACTCAGTGTGTGATACGCTGTATTAACGACTCTATTAATGTGCTGTCCATCAGCTCCTCCAGCGCTTATCCCTTCTGCACCATGGAAACCTTGTACCCTTTGACCTCCATCTCCCCAATCCCCTCCCCTGTCCTGGGCAACCACCATGATACTCTCTGTGCCCTCAAGGTCCATTCCTGCTGTCGAGACCCCAAGACCTTCTTCTCCAGGGGTGAGCTATACCCCATGGCACGGGCGCTGTTCACCTGTCAACCCTCACGCAGGCTGTTCCACAGCTTGGCTGTTGTGCACGCCGCCCTGGCCACGAGGGTGACCACGGGCACATCTTCAAGGTGCTGATTAAATTCCCTGATACACTGCACCCAGAAGTGGGGTCATAGTTATTCTTACCCTGAACTTCCCGAGTTGTATGTGTTAAACACACACAACTTTTTAATGTGTCAGAAAATAAGTTGAACCCTTTGCTTATAAGTTGTAAAGTTAAAAAACCTACCAGAAAAATACCAAACACAGGAGGAGAGAGGAAAGGAAACCTTCCTCCATTACGCCAAAGGCAAAACTCAGGCTCCTCTTTTCCGAGTTCTCATGGTGATGCTCACTCAGTCCACTGCTAAAGGGGCTGGCATCTCTGTCTCACTCTCTGGACCATCGGCAGGCCTGCGGCCCAGGGCTGCAGAAACCTGCATGACTTGGTTCCTCTTTCAACTCACCTCAGGATGCACGACTAGAGACCCTAGACAGTTGTAGGACATTTGATCCTGGGGAGAAACCCACTCCCTTCCCTTTGGAATCTCCTGTCTGCACAACATTCTCTGTCCAGTAGTGATTCTCTCCCCTTGAGCGTCACTAGTCAGGACCCACATCCCCTGAGCACCCCACTCCCGGACAGTCAGCAATTCCCAGATGCCTGCAAGGGGAGAACTCGGCTTCCGTGGGTGTCCTCTCCCCTCTGTCCTCGATGCCCGGGCCCCTCCCCTCTCCCTGAAAGCAAGGCTGTCCTTGTGTGACAGTCTTCAGACAGGAATATGACATGTACATTAGGCTGAAGGAAGGGAGAAAAAAATAATTTTGCCTTTGGCGTAATTTCAGCCCAGAAGGATAGGATTCATTCCAGACGACCTTAGCTCAAGGTGACTTGATATATTTTCCCAGCAATGACATTTTTTGTTATCTCTCACATCCACCCTTTCCCTTCTGTGCAAATTCCTACAGTAGTAAACAAACAAACAAACAAAAAACAAGTTAAAAAAAACACTTTAAAATAAATAGAAAATAAATAATAACAACGACAAGCTCCGGAAATGCCTGGTCCTCTCATTGACACGGGAGGGGTCCCACACAAGGGGTCTCATTGACACACAGGCCAGGAGGGCCACCTCTCTGCTCTCACCTGTGCTGAGCCATCCCTGCCTCCAACATCGCAAGAAGGGCCACAAGTCAAGGCACCACAGGGCTGAGGTTCCTCGAACCCAACCTACAGAAACTGCAAGGCCTTTTCAGGACTTAACCTCCCTGACCCTCCTCCAGGCCCCATAGGGCCTGTGCTCTGCCTAGGATTATTTGAAGCAGTGACTGCAGGCTGGTTCTGGAGGCAGGCTCTGAGGGTCCCCTGCGGGGGGTAAAGAAAGCAGGAGTGAGGAGCAGCTGATGGCTTGTACTGATCTGGGGAGGGGGCTGTGTCTTCTGTTCCTCTGCTGGGGGGTAGGGCAGCTCTACACGAAGCGGGAGTGACCCTTCCCGGTAGGGGCACGTGTGTCATCCCCCAAATAACCGTGGAACAGTAGAAGGTGCTCCTGAAATTCTGTTGAACTGAATACAACAGTGGTAGCAGTTGCTTAGTAGTGATCACTGACTATTAATATTATTCATCTTTACAGCTCCAAGGCAGCCACTACTACTGTCCTCATTTATAGATGAGAAAATCAGAGCCAAGAGATGCTGAACATCTTGTTCAAATAAGGAGCAACATTGCAGCCCTGACTGGAGTGAATTCAGACTCTTCTGTTAACCCTTAGTTATCCGCCTGACTCTCTACTTAAATGGAGGTGGGTGAGCTATGGCCCTAGTGAGCTATTTTTCCTGTTTGTTTTCCTTCTGGTTTTGTGTGCGTTTATGTATGTATGTATTTTATCACCTGTAAGCTAAGAATGCACCCATTTTTAAGTGTGTGGACTTTGAATGGCTTTGTAAAAACCTACATAATATCCTGATTTTGCTTTTTGACCTCCAAATCTATTTACTCCACAAAATTTACTCCTGGAGGACAAGTCTGCTGAACTCTATTTTATTTTATTTATATTTTTTGCTGAACTCTGTTTTAAACTGTTGGTATGTAGTGGCTGGCAACTGAAATAAATTTTCTTCTAAGCTACAGGAATGTCTGAAGTTTGGATAAAAGCTGTTGACAACGAGTTCACCTATTATGACACATACTGATTAAATGACTTTGAGCAAATCAATAGCGTTTCAGAATTACAAAGGGTCTCATGCCAGCTCTTCAGTATATGTATGTCAGAGACAAAAATAACTCTGCTATTAGACTAGCATCTCAAGAATAGGGATGAATGGAAGGAGACAAATGCAGGGAAAGACATTTACAATTAACCAACAAGGAAGCTACACAGTTCTTGAAACCCCTGGGGCAGAATATGCTCTAATCATAACTGAAGTGTGTGTCCTTAAGTGAAAATCACTCTGTGAAAAGTTTTTAAAGCAAAACTACGAATTTCATGATTCTTCAGAAAGGTGTCTTTACATATTTTTTTTCTGTTCTTATCACTACTATTTTGATGTGAACATCCACAAAGGTGTTCTTCAAACCTGGGGATTACCCGTGATTTCAAAGAGAAATTTGAAAGTCAGCTGCAGCCACACTCTGATTTGTTCAGAATCTCAGGGAAGACAGCGCAGCCCCCAGAAACAAAAGTGACTTTTAAAGAAAGTGTTTGTTTTAATTAATTTTGATTTGAGTAATCTATTAACAGCTGAGTGTGTCCAGGTTCCAGGGCTGTAATCTTCCTTGTCCATGAGTGAAGCTGGATTGGTCGTTATCGCCTGGTGTTGGCTTCAAAGGTGGAGCAGAGCCGGCGTGCCCTGACTAGCTGGTTTCTGCCGCTTTACGATTAGAGCACCAGGGCCCGTGTCCTGAGCTCACAGGAGAGATAAGCTGCAGCTGGGCTGGGCATCGGAACAGCCAGCCAGAGGTTTCACATGGCCCAGCAGAGCCCACGGACTCAAGCAGTTTATTTCTCCAGGCTTACAAATTTGATTACTATGGAGTACAAAGCTATTAAAAATATGACCTTTCTATTTTTCATGCCTTGGCGAAAAGCCAGATAATAACTTTGTTTGACTTGGTCGGTATGATAGAGTGCTTATTCAGATGGAAATAAAATGACTTTTCTTTACTGGAAATTATACCTTGAAGTCTAGATGTCCATCATCGGCATAACACACAGGCAGACACGTTAATTCAGGCTTGAAAGCAGCTGAAGCTGTTAAAGAGGGAATCACAGTGTTTCCATCTTCTCGAGGGAAAATGAGTATTTTTGTACAGATGTCATCAACTTAAAATGGTAAAAGGCCAAACTATTGTTCTAGGACAAGTAAAGTAAAAAAATGTTGATTACGTTGTATTATCAGAATATCAAAACGAGGCTTCATGGCAGCCTTGAAAGCAAATAAATAACATTTTATCATTAGACCACTGTCTTCTTCTAGACACTTTTAAAGCCAGGCAAAGCAAGTGCATTTAGTACATCAGCCGTGGCTTTAAGTGGAACATTAGAAAATTCCAAAAAGCAATGGTTTTATTTTCCTAAATGATGGATCAATGTGTGAAAGTTAATAAAACCCAGTGTTGCTATGTGCCTGCGTGTGTGCATGCTAAGTCGCTTCAGTTGTGTCCAACTCTTTCCGATGCCATGCAGTGTAGCTTGCCAGGTTCCTCTGTCCATGGGATTCTCCAGGCAAGAACACTGGAGTGGGTTACCATCGCTCCTCTAGGGGATCTTCCCGACCCAGGGACTGAACCTGTGTCTCTTTTGTCTCTTACACTAGCAGGCGGGTTCTTTACCCCCGAGCCACCTGGGAAGCCCAGTGTTGCTATGAGGGTTTACAATGAGGGAAAATCCACTGGGCTTTTGTTGTTTAGTTCTCATCAGGAGGACAGGAGAGCAGGTTCCTTCAATATGTTTCAGCAGGAAGAAAATGTGTCTACCTCAGGACTTCTTGGAAGAATTTTATAAAATACCCTTTTCCTCTGAGTTGGGCAACAAGCAGACCTCTGGGGTCCATGAGCTTGTTTCCGCCACTGGCAGCCTTGCAGTGGGGTGCCTTTGAGTCTTCTACTGAGACAGGTTAGTGGCAAGCTGCTGCCACAAGCAGCAAAACAGTACTCTTCTCCTGAGGCCTAATATTTTATTTTATCTTTTCTTTATTATGGGATGGTGCGAAGCTGGAATGGTGAAATGGTGCAGTGGAGCGCAGGACATGAGCAGATGGCTGGGGGCTCCCCTGCTCTCGGGTGCTACCCTGTGTCCCACAGTGGACGCGATGGCATGGCCTCCTTCCTGCCCTGTGAGGCCTGTCCAGCATTGATGGCCACCTGGGAACCATTCCCCTGGAAGGAAATGCTGTGTGGGCTCAGCCTCAACCACATAAGCCTCAACCACTTTGAAGCATTCACTTCCATGACCTGGAAGCACTCACTCCCATGGCCCGGTAGCACTTGTCTTGGAAGCAGGAAGGGGTGGAGGCTCTGTGGTCATTGGGGCAGGCAGGGGGAAGTGGGCATGGCCCTCTCACTGAAAGGGTCTTTCCCCCGAAACCACAACTCTGGGCATGGCCACTGGAGCCGTGAGTAACCAGAGGTGTCCCTCTGCCAGTGAAGATGCCACAGTTCCTTCATCAGGAGGTGAAGGGAATTGCATGGGCATGCCCACTTCCTCTGTCCTTGAGCCTTGGGCAGAGAGGCCACTGACCCCAGTGCTCGCAGCCATGGGCAGGCCTCCTGAGGGGCACATGGGGTTCACCAGCACTCTATGTCCCATGATGTGGTGACTGGCCAGCAAGGGTTTGCAGGAGTGAAGACTTGGGTGGGTTGGGGCTGGCGGAACTGGCTTTAGAAGGTCAGCGGTGGAGTGGGGATCACAGTCTGTGCTCTGATGTGAGGAGGGTGGCAGCCATGGGTGTGCACATTAGTTACATGTGTCCCCAGTGTCTTGTGGCCATGGGACAGGCACTGATGGCCCCTAACTTTTGGTAGTGGAGCTGCTCTCAGAGTAACCTCTGCTGGTGGGCCCTAGTGCTGCTCCTGTGTCGGGAACCTAAGCACTTCTTTCAGGAAAAGAAAGCCAACAAACGGGGGTCAAAGAAATGAGCAGGGTGCACTCCCTGCCTGCCGGGCCAGCTCTGCTCAGCCTCCTGGTAGCCTGACCTCAGCGTGGTCTCACCTCTGGATGCAGCTACCCGCGGGCAAGGCTACTTCAGTGGCGGTGGAGGGTGGGGGCTCCCCTCCCTGTGGGGAGAACCAACCCCTGGCACAGATACTCTGAAGGGAGGGCTCCTGTCTGTGGCCCCCTCATGTTCCTAGCAGCTCTGAGACTTCCCCTCCCCATCAGATGGCCATATTTACACCCATGAGGATGCTATCTATGGGCTGCCCACCCTGGGGCACGTAAGTTCTAGTTTTCCTTCTAGCACATGTCCTATAGGTCAGTCATATAATTTCTCTGTAAATTTGAAGAAAAGTGGGCTTATGTATTTTTTCTCATTTATGCTCTTAAGATTGTAGCTTTACTTAAAAAAAATCCACCATCATTACTCTCACCCCTTTACTGCCATTCAAGAACTAAAAAAAATATAATTTGTTCAATGGACTCTAAAAGTAACTAACTAAAGAGAAATTGCTGAAAACCCATATACTTATAGGAAATGTTGATATAGTCAACTGAAAATTTTGTCATCATTTCTGGAAGTAATTTTTACACCAATGAGTCATTTTTTCCAGGTATCAGTGTGACTAAGTTTTAAGAAAGGTCACCTACCAGGGCTGAGGCAGTTAAAATCTGTGCCTTGGTGATGGACAGTAATTCCATGAATTAAAGAAATAGGATAAAGGCACTGTTTTAGTAGAGAAAACATTGCAGCAGACTCAACAGCAATAAAAAATAAAATCCCTAAAAATCAATTGCAGGCAGGATTTTTAGCAATGGACAGTTGAAGAGGTCAACAAATCCTTTCCCCAGGAAGCCACTATAACCCTGAACATGCTGTCCCTCCCTGCAGGGTGGCGATTCTACCAGGGCCAGGACAAGCTGTGAAGGCCATAGCCTCCAGCTGCAGTCAGTGGCTAATTTCATTTGGAGCAATTGATGATGTGAAATAGTCCACAAAGGAAGTAAAGTAGCATACTCAGTCATTTGGAGAGGGATCTGAGAAATAAAGGCAGGAGACAAATGGAAGAAAGACAGGAAAATGGCAAGTGTAAATCTGGCCATATCAATGATTACATTATATATAAATGGTCTAAACACTGAAATAAAAATGGCAGTGTTTATAAGATTAGACAAAAGGAATTTAACTATAAGCTGTGTATAAGACACACAGTGCACGAACTAAAATGGACTGGAATGGGTGAATTTAACTCAGAGGACCATTATGTCTACTACTGTGGGCAGGAATCCCTCAGAAGAAATGGAGTGGCCATCATGGTCAACAAGAGAGTCCGAAATGCAGTACTTGGATGCAATCTCAAAAACGACAGAATGATCTCTGTTCGTTTCCAAGGCAAACCATTCAATGTCACAGTAATCCAAGTCTATGCCCCAACCAGTAATGCTGAAGAAGCTGAAGTTGAACGGTTCTATGAAGACCTACAAGACCTTTTAGAACTAACACCCAAAAAAGATGTCCTTTTCATTATAGGGGACTGGAATGCAAAAGTAGGAAGTCAAGAAACACCTGGAGTAACAGGCAAATTTGGCCTTGGAATACGGAATGAAGCAGGGCAAAGACTAATAGAGTTTTGCCAAGAAAATGCACTGGTCATAGCAAATACCCTCTTCCAACAACACAAGAGAAGACTCTATACATGGACATCACCAGATGGTCAACACCGAAATCAGATCGATTATATTCTTTGCAGCCAAAATGGAGAAGCTCTATCCAATCAGCAAAAACAAGACCAGGAGCTGACTGTGGCTCAGACCATGAACTCCTTATTGCCAAATTCAGACTGAAATTGAAGAAAGTAGGAAAAACCACTAGACCATTCAGGTATGACCTAAATCAAATCCCTTATGATTATACAGTGGAAGTGAGAAATAGATTTAAGGGCCTAGATCTGATAGATAGAGTGCCTGATGAACTATGGAATGAGGTTCGTAACATTGTACAGGAGACAGGGATCAAGACCATCCCCAAGAAAAAGAAATGCAAAAAAGCAAAATGGCTGTCTGGGGAGGCCTTGCAAATAGCTGCAAAAAGAAGAGAAGCGAAAAGCAAAGGAGAAAAGGAAAGATATAAACATCTGAATGCAGAGTTCCAAAGAATAGCAAGAAGAGATAAGAAAGCCTTCTTCAGCGATCAATGCAAAGAAATAGAGGAAAACAACAGAATGGGAAAGACTAAGGATCTATTCAAGAAAATCAGAGATACCAAAGGAACACTTCATGCAAAGATGGTCTCAATAAAGGACAGAAATGGTGTGGACCTAACGGAAGCAGAAGATATTAAGAAGAGGTGGCAAGAATACACAGAAGAACTGTACAAAAAAGAGCTTCACGACCAAGATAATCATGATGGCGTGATCACTGACCTAGAGCCAGACATCCTGGAATGTGAAGTCAAGTGGGCCTTAGAAAGCATCACTAGGAACAAAGCTAGTGGAGGTGATGGAATTCCAGTTGAGCTATTCCAAATCCTGAAAGATGATGCTGTGAAAGTGCTGCACTCAATATGCCAGCAAATTTGGAAAACTCAGCAGTGGCCACAGGATTGGAAAAGGTCAGTTTTCATCCCGATCCCAAAGAAAGGCAATGCCAAAGAGTGCTCAAACTACCGCACAATTGCACTCATTTCACACGCTAGTAAAGTAATGCTCAAAATTCTCCAAGCCAGGCTTCAGCAATATGTGAACCATGAACTTCCTGATGTTCAAGCTGGATTTAGAAAAGGCAGAGGAACCAGAGATCAAATTGCCAACATCCGCTGGATCATCTAAAAAGCAAGAGAGTTCCAGAAAAACATCTATTTCTGCTTTATTGACTATGCCAAAGCCTTTGACTGTGTAGATCACAATAAACTGTGGAAAATTCTGAGAGAGATGGGAATACCAGACCACCTGATCTGCCTCTTAAGAAATCTGTATGCAGGTCAGGAAGCAACAGTTAGAACTGGTCATGGAACAACAGACTGGTTCCAAATAGGAAAAGGAGTATGTCAAGGCTGTATATTGTCACCTTATGTATATAAGTCTTCATGCGAAGAGTTGACTCATTGGAGAAGACTCTGATGCTGGGAGGGATTGAGGGCAGGAGGAGAAGGGGACGACAGAGGATGAGATGGCTGGATGGCATCACTGACTCGATGAATGTGAGTCTGAGTGACCTCTGAGAGCTGGTGATGGATAGGGAGGCCTGGCGTGCTGCAGTTCATGGGGTCGCAAAGAGTCGGACACGACTGAGCGACTGATCTGATCTGATCTGATAAGACACACAAGATAGATTCAAATAAGTTAAAAGTAAAAAGAATGGAAAAAATACATACCATGCAAACAGTAACCCTAATCTCTTGAATCCATACATTTGCCATATGACATAGTAATTCCACACCCAGTGGTCTGCCCAGAGGAACAAAACAGTAGGGCCACATACAGGCACCAAAGGGAATATTTACTGTGTTATTTTTCCAGATGGGAGTTGGGGTCAGCACATGTGTCCATCAACAGTGAGGGATAAACAAGAGTGGACCATTTATCTACCTCATGAAACACCAGGCAGCCAACGAAATATATACTACAACGGGGATGAGTCTCAGAACTGCACCGAGGGAAAGAAGCTAGAAGCAAACCACTCCATACTGCCTTGTTCTATTTACATGAAATTTCCCAAAGAGGCAAATGCAGTCTAGTCTACTGCTGCAATGCCACTTCCTCCATTTCACTTCCACACGCATATAAACAGCGCATTTGGGGGAACATTTTGGTAATAGAACCAGATTTCACAAAGCCCACTTGAGCCTGTGTTTTTGCCACTAGCCAGAGCTCTGTCTTGGCCCAGTTACCGCCCCCACCCCCTTGTCCATGCCTTCTCCATGAGCGGAGCTGGTGCCTGGATGCTGGCCTCCTCGAGACTCTGAGTCTGCCTGGTTTTGCTCTTCCCTAAGAGCGTATAATGTGTGATTTTAGAGGAGTGTTTCCTGCTTGGTGCATGGACCCTGCGTCCCAGGAAGGTGGAAGGTCCCCTTGAGAATAGACTCTCCAGCATGAGGATGATGCCTGGTCCTGCCCTCCCTAACGCTCACAGAGCCCAGAAGGTGAACGTGGCATTTAACCCTCACACAGCCCAGGGGTTGATGCCGCTGTTCACCTTGTCCTATGCAGGACGCTAGTGACGGACAACAGGTGAGATGATCGGCCTGGAAACTGCTAAGACCCCGGGTGGCCTCCACTTTAATAAACCATTAAAGACTGAGATTCTCCCCAGAATTTCTCGTGGAACCAGAGGCACCATTAGCTTTTTCTGCAGTGTGGCTTTTTAACAGGTGATTTCAGTCATGAGCCGTCCTGTCCTGCCACCTTGAAACACAGGCCCAGGGCAGTCTGGGAGCTGGTGTTTTTCCAGGCTCGGCTGACAGTTCTCAGAGCAGCAAAGCACACGAATGGTGAAGACTATAATCACAAACCCAGTGAATCTTCATGTGGTTATGACAATTCTCTACCTCGAAAAATAACATTGATTGATATGTTTTTTAGAGACTGACATATGTAACTCTTTTTTAAAAAATTATTAAATAACTCCTTGAAATGAAAAGGCACTCATATAATTAATAGTTATGCACTGCATGACAGCATAATTATTCATTACCAAAATGCAGGAGCAAAGTGACTTCTAATTTCATCCTCAGAGTCTTTGAAGGGAAAAAAGTACTTTAAAAGGAAGTAAGCTGGAAAGAGAGGACAGCTTTTGTAAGCACTTGAGATCCTACTTGACTTGAAAGGAAAAGAAACTGAAATAACATATGATGTCATGCTATATTTATTTAAGGGGAGGCAAGTGAATTAAAAACACAAGTATAATTCATTAAAAATAGATTTTTAAAGTGTACACATAGAGGGGTTCCTAGCACTTTCACCTTTATTGTTATTTTACCTACAGATTATTTTTTTGAGCTCTCTGGGAAAATGTGAATTTATCTGTCTGTTTGGAATTGGCAAATCGCTTCTATAAGTTATTCAGAATTAATGAGTCCTGAGACCTTGTCCCAAGAGACCAGGTGCTTACAGCCTGTTTTCTGTGATATGACAAGGAATTTGGGCTGACTCAAGTCCGGGTCCTGGGATGAGTGTTTGGCTGAGGCCTTGCTCACCTCTTAACCCTCATTCGAGGGAGAGCAGCCTTCTCCGTGGTAACCAGGGCCTAGGAAATAAATGTAAAACCAGACCATACGGCCCCTTGCAGGTGAGTGAGGTGTCTGGGGCTGAGGCCAGCATGGATGAGCTTATGGGGACCGTGGTCTGGACTGCTGACCATTGGTTGGGTTGGCGGGACCAGGGGCAGAAGGGTCAGGCCTCAGTAAGGAAACGGGACTTGGGGCTGGGTTTGTGTTCTGACAAGTCTAAGTTTATGGTCTTTAGGAATCGGGAGTTAGTGAGGGTTTCGGAGCATTATCAAGTTGGCATTTAGCAAGACTAGGCTGATGGTAGGGCCGGGGATGGAGAAGTATCGCAGGCAACAGACTCATTCTCGATGGCCTTCAGACCCTGGGGCTCCGACGGCCCAGGCCAAAGGTCTCGGCCTCTGTCTGTCCACCCTGTTTCCTCTCTGGACACCTGCTGCCTAACTCCTCACCCTGCTAAGTTGGCTGGCTGCTCCCTGCCCCCGTCCATGGGAGGTCAACTCCTTGGTCTTGTCTGCCTCTTTCCTGCTTTTTCTCTCATGTGGATGCTGGTCTGGACTGGACTTCCAACCAGACTCTGCACCTGGCCTTCGTCTTCAGCCTGTCTTAACCCTTCACTGCCTGACCTCCTCTGCTACCCGGGAGAAGAGACACCTCTTCTCTGTTACCACGCGGAGCTGGCTCTGGGGACAAGAGTTTGCAGCCATTATCTACAGAGGACTGACTTCAACTCAGAACTCTCAGCCACTGCCTGTCTTCTGCGGTATTTTGAGGCCACACCTGGGCTCAACAAGGAAGAGCACTGGGAATTTTCTGGGGCCATAGGTAAGGTGGGAGTAGCTGTAGTCACCCCATATGTCTGTCCTTCCTATGACTGATTGAGAGCCATTCCTGAAGTAGCCTACATATTCTGAGCTTGGCTAATTCTGTATTTTGTGTAACCAGATTCAAGTGTCTGCCCTGGTTTTCTGCCTGTGTTCTCACTCATCAAAACCCACCATGGGCCTCCTCCCCTGCCCGCCCCACTCCTCTCTCCTCACCCGACTAGCGGGTCCTCCTTCTACCCCAGGCTCCAGTCCTGTGTCCCGTCTGCGTGCGTGCTTGTTGGGCCTGGCTGCTTGGGTCTGCCTGGGCTCCCCTGTGCCCTGCAGATGACCCTCAGTAAACTGCTAGCTCCTCAAGGACTCAGGTGAGCACATACGTTTTAACAGCTGACGTGCACAAGAAGGGGCTGACGAGCTTTAGATTGATTTATCGATTCGGAGGTTGCTTTTCTAGCCCCAGTCACTGCAGATTAGAGTCCTGGGAGATTGCATCACAGAAGCCAAGCCCTGAAAGGACCCTGGAGACCAGGAGGTACATGGTTCCGTTTGAAGAGTGGGGCCGGGCTGCACGTTTAGGGCTGTCTGCCTGAAGTGAAGGACAGAAGTACCTGCCAGTTCTTTCTCTTGATTGCCTTTCTGTCCTTTTTTTTTTTTTTTTGCTATCTCACTGCTTTCTTACATCTGCTGAAGCTTAAAGAGCAGAGCCCAGTGTAGCACACCAGTCTTACTTGACACTTAAATCTCTGTCTTTGCACAGACCTGATGCCAAAGTATAAAACCACACACTGTGGGAACTTCACATGTGAGGAGCAAGTCCTTCTGCTGCTGAACGGCCCTGTCAGGACTCCTTGGTAACACTGGGCAGAGCCATCGTGTTCCTGAGTCGGCTGCTGGGTGGGGAAGATCCGATGGAGGATGGCACGGCAACCCACTCCAGGATTCTTGCCTGGAGAATCCCATGGACAGAGGAGCCTGGTGGACTACAATCCAGGGGGCCGAGAAGAGTCAGACATGACTGAGCACCTTTCACTTTCACTTCACTTCCATCCGTAGGGCTCTGGCCTGGGAGGCCCTGTGGAGTATGTGCTCTGGGCAGTCCCGCTGTGACCAGGCCGGGCCTGCTGCATGTCTACGGAAGACAGAGGCACTGGGGATTCCCCAGGACACTCCCTCCTCAGAGAGCTGGTGAGCCGCACCTAATGGGAAGTGAGTAAACAACAGCAGGAGACCGAGTTCTCAGAGCCTTCCTCCTGCTTCTCCTGAGCTGCTTGCAGGGGGATATGCGCTTAGCACATACATCTTAAAGGACCAGCGGGGCCATGACAGTGCTTTGCGATTGCCAAGTGTAAACTCGGGGTGTGATGGTGGTCCCGTGATTACTTGTGCTCTGTCGACATTAGGCTGTGCTACTATCGGCGGCTTGCTGCTTAGCACTTGCTAGGCAGTTAATTATTGTTGTGTGGCTCCAAGGAATGTTTTCAAAACATTTTAGAATTCTGTTATAGCGATGGCATGGGGAGGGGTTTAATAAGCTACTATCACCCACAAGAAAGACAAATGTATTTTAAGACATGAAAATAACTTCGTTATGGCTTTTCCTTCCCAACTATTGCTGACAAAAAAATGTATTCCTAACATTCCATTGCCTGTCGGCAACAAGTCTCACCTTGAGCCCAGTTTTATTCTGCACATAAGTAGGGCAGCGTCCCCTAGGGGTTAAGGAGGTGCGTCAGAAGAAAGGGAAGGGATTAGAGTCCTGGGTGTTTCAGCGTGATCTTTATACACTTGGTCCAGCACTCATTAGTGGCGCCTTTTGCAGTTGGGGTAGATTAGAAAGTATTTATTGGTGAGGCTGTTTCTTTTTGTAAATGATGGAGAAAACAAGATTACATGCATGTGTTTTCTCTTAGTCCTCTCCTGCCAGGCCACAGACTCAGCACATGGAGACAACAGGGCCACTCCCCTGAAATTCTCTGGTCCCCATCTGGAGTAGGCAGCTCACAGAAGTGACCTTGGAGGCCTGGCTGTTCTCAACACTGACCCTTTATGCTTAGAGATGGGCTCACCAGTGACCACCTGGATCAACAGTGTATAAGTCCTACTCCCAAGCTATAGGCTCTCCCTCTGATGATCCCCAACCCAGGAAGGCCCTTCTCTCCTCTCCAGGGTGCAGGTTATAATCACTCCAGTTGTAAGAAGCCAACCTGCCAAGTTTCATCTCATACTCAGGGACATTCCTGCTCTCATCTTTTTTAATGTGACATGAAGGTCACTTCCAGAGCTTCAGAAGCATCACAGTATCTGTACAATTTTTCCAGTTGACACACTTTAAAGATGCACCACAAAATTAAAAGATGCTTGCTTCTTGGAAGAAAAGCTATGACAAACCTAGACAGCATATTAAAAAGCAGAGAGATCATTTTCCCAAAGAAAGCCCGTATAGCCAAGGCTATGTTTTTTCCGGTAATCATGTATGGATGTGAGAGCTCGACCGTAAAGAAGACTGAGCGCCAAAGAACCGATGCTTTCGAACTGTGGTGCTGGAGAAGACTGTTGAGAGTCCCTTGGACTGCAAGGAGATCCAACCAGTCCATCCTAAAGGAAATCAACCCTGAATATTCATTGGAAGGATTGATGTTGAAGCTGAAGCTCCACTACTTTTGGCCACCTGATGAGAAGAGCCAACTCATTAGAAAAGATACTGATGCTGAGAAGGATTGGGGGCAGGAGGAGAAGGGGGTGGCAGAGGATAAGATGTTTAGATAACGTCACTGACTCAATGGAGATGAGTTTGAGCAAACTGCAGGAGATAGTGAAGGATGGGGAAGCCTGGCATGTTGTAATTTATGGGATCACAAGAAGTCAGATATGACTTAGTGACTGAACAACAACAAAGATGTATATATCTCTGTGTATTAAAAATACTTTAATGAAATTTGTTTCATTACCAGAACAACCAGTAGGGGTAACTGAAAGCATTATAAGTGTGCTTATATTCATTAATAATCCAACTTGAACTAGCTCTAAGAAGCTTCTCACAAAACCAGTAGTTACTTTCCAAAACAAACACTTGTTCATATTTCTGGTCTATTTTCATTCTGCCACAGCTGGATGTAGTTAAGCCAACCAATCTGTATTTATAGGAGCCAATGCTCGTTTAAACCCTCAAAGGCGGGTATAAACTTAAACGTTTCCCTGAATTCACTACATGTGAACTAAATTAAGTGTATTTGTGAAACTGAGACGATCATAAGGTACTCTGGGAATTTATGGCATTTTTACAGTTTTACGTCTATCTTACGTATACCAATGCGTCTATCACCCCTGGTCATTAAGGTTAAAATGTGTATAATTTTAATAGGTTATCTTGAGAAGGACCATCTCCATTCATTGTTTAAACCATTTCTCAGGGTGCAATGTTAGTACGTGAGTTCACATAGGAGGAGACTTTGGAGCCCTGTGTCTGGTCTGGACAGAGTGGTGCTGGCAGGCGTGGTGCCGGGTGTAACATCCTTTCTGTGCATGTCTGGTGTGTGTCACGGGTGACTTGCAGCCTCTGAAGGGCCCTAATCTGGGATGGCATGAGCCCTTCCATCACCGGTGTGCTCACCAGGCTCGCCTGCTGACAGCACCCACCCCGAGAGGTCCAAGCCAGCCGTGACTCGGCCCATAGCTTGTCATCACTTCCAAACAGAGGCCTCCCTACGTGGCTGCCCTGTGCCACTCCATGCCGTCCCTTTGGGGAAATCCTTGCTGGAGCTCAAGCCCCTACCACCCGTGGCTCCTTGTCCTCCGGAGGCGGAGTCCGCTGGCCACACTCCTCCCCAGCTTTTATGACCATCATTAAGCGACTCTCCAGGTTCCTCTGTGTCACGTGGGGGTGATCATGGGCCCTTACTCTTCCCTCCATTGTCCCTCAAGCCCGGCTTCAGCTTCTGTCTGAGCCTTGCTGCTCTCATCCTGGCCATTCCTGGGGCTGTTATTAAGGTGTCACTTCACTTCCCAGAGGGGGGCCCCTCATCTGGCCAACAGATGACCAAGAGCATCGTGAAGAACCTGAGTCAGAGAAAGACAGAGGCTGCCTGGAGGTGAGGGCTCACGGGTGCAATTCATGCCCTTCTCCCGGGGCTCTGAGGCAAGGACTTGGGGCAGTTAAGCCTTCCTCACGTGCAACTGTACACGCGCTGTACCCTGGGCAATGGCTTTCCAGCACAAATCATATGGGAAACAGCTTGTCAGGAAGCTGAGCCAGGGGACAAGTGACAGCAGGGCTGGGGAAAAACCAAGAAACAAGCTGGTGACAATGGTTGCAGGGGTGACAAGCATAGGAGAAAACGCTGCCTATTTAACGTGAGGGTGTTCCGCTTGCATCCACAGAACCACAAGGAGAGGAGAATGGCGAAGTGTCCAGGACAACTTGGAAGACTCAGTATTTGAACTTGTTCAATTTTACTATATATATTAAATATATATATATATATATATATATATATATTTTAAAATAATTTCCAGTCAACATCTGGTTGCTTTTGTTTAACTTTTGGCACTTAGAAGAACAGGTCAGGCAGTGGGTGGGAGTGGCTTCGTGAGCATCATGGGGCCACGCTCTAGGCTCTTTCTCTGCTTTCTGCTCTGGGGAAGCGCGGAGCTCTGCAGCCCCCAGCCCTTCTGGGATGATGAAACTGAGCGCTTCAGGCCATCGAAGCCACCCGCCGTTAAAAAAAAAAAAAAAGAACAGGTCATTTTTTTCTGAGAAGTGTCATTATGACATACTCTTTCATTATTGAGAGGCTAGTGCTTGAAACATTGTAGGCAGGTGTCCCTGATATGACTGCACAAGAGATGTCTGCCTGTGTTTGTCTCCTGCCAAGGGTGCTAGCTTATTTAAAAATATTGGGGTTCCTTGATGAGTGGCTCTGCTGGGACACTGTGAGACACGGGAGCCCCATTCCTGTGGAATCCTTCAGACTCTTGGCCCTGCTGATCTCAGAGCAGGAAGGAGGAGGAGTGGCAGGTGGCATCTCCCACTGGGAGGCCTCGTGGGCATCACTCTCTTCTCTGGCCAGAGCCATGATCACAGCGATTCCTAGAGGAAATGTGTCTAATGAAAGCCCACATGTTCTTGAGAAGCAAATGTGCTCTCCTTGAGATAGGGAAGAGGTTTTCTTACATAATTATTCTCAACTTGGAGCTTAAAGTCTTCAAGTTTTTTTACATCAACTAACTCACTTGTTCTGGACACTAAAAAGCTAAACAGGATCCTCGCAGGATGTAGGGGAAACACTGTGATGAGACAGGCTCTGTCCTGACCTGTACGGGAGGCTCATGACCTTGCCTGGCCGGGCTCCATGCAGAGCTGTTATGTTTTCCTGTGGGACTTGGCCGTGACCCTCCAGCGAGTCGCCTCTGCACTGAAAGGGGACTCTACCAGCAGAGTGAAGATGCAGCCACACACTCTATTTCTCCAGGGTTATTTGTGTCAGGGTGCCAGGTGGGAGAACAGGCTGTGTTCTCCCTGGCTGTGAAAGAATACAAATATTTTTGTGTGAAAGTCCCGCTCAGTCATGTCCAAATCTTTCCCACCCCATGGACTGTAGCCCACCAGACTCCTCTGTCCGTGGGATTCTCCAGGCAAGAGTAGTGGAGTGGGTTGCCATTCCCTTCTCCAGGGGATCTTCCCGACCCAGGGATCGAACCTGAGTCTCCTGCATTGCAAACAGATTCTTTATCATCTGAGCCACCAGGGAAGCCTGGGGCTCGCCCAGCCAGCAGACTAAGCCTTTGAGGTTTGGGCAGGGAACAAGTATTTTTAATTTCTTTACTGGGGTAATGCTGGTTTATAACATTGTACGTGTCTGGGTAAACATCATGTTTCTGTTCCTTTGCATGGAGGCTGTCTTTAACTAGAGAGAACTTTACAGGAATGAGAAGTTTCCTCTCCAGCTCCCTTTGGCCCCCAGTACCCTTCCTAAATTACCCTGTCAAGTTCAACATGTAATATAAATGAAGCAACTTTTAATCATTTCAGGACAGACGCACTAAGACAGATGTAGATATTACACTTCAATCTAAGGAAATAGCCTCAAAATGTCATTATCTTTTGAATTAATAATGAGCCCTGATTGTTTGAGAAAAGGTGACATATTTCCCCATTTAGAGTTTGGGACAAGAAGTTAATTTAAATGCCAAAAGTACATATATTTGAGTAACATGATGTCAAATAAATCTTTTAGCATTAATATAAAAATGGCATTTATAAAAGCTATAATGAATGTAGCTAAAGGCACGTTTTCTTAAACAGTTTTACTCGATTGAGACCCTATAAAGCTTCAGTCTATTGTTCCACTTTCATTAGTGATTTTTTTCAGGCCAATTATAGTAAAGGGTATATATTGCAAGCTAATACTCACCAGGCATCGACTACAGGACAAGCATTGTTCCTGACGCTCTGTGTGCCTCATCTCGTTCTGACAAGAGCCCCACGAGGCAGCTCATTTTGTTATCAACCTTTTCCAGGGAAAAAGTTAGGCTTTGGATGAAGTGTGTTTTCTGGGGGGACACATCTATAAACACTGGCTCTCTGGGAAGGTGCCTACTTCTCCCAGGAGCTCCTTCCCTCTCTGGACCCGTGTCCGCCCGCCATAGCCGTCAGCCCGGCCCCTGGCCTCGAAGGAAGACATGCTGCCCTGTCTGAGCATCTTCCAAGTGTTAGCATGGTCACAGGGCTGCTGAGGTCCCAAGGTCCACACCCACTGGGCAGGGAGCGGTGCTCCTTGTTCCCACTACCTGCCCCACATCCACGGTAGGCCAGGCAGGAAGGGACACTCTTGCTGAGCCTCTGATTTGGGATACAGGGCTGTTATCCTTCATTAGGTCAAGGGGTATTTACAACTGGGGTACCAGCGGCACAGAAGAGTGTCTGCTGGTGTCAGAATGTTCTAGAAGAATGAGAGGAGCCACAGTCTTAGGAATGACCTGGTTTCTCTCCCCTCCACTGGTTGGCCATCTGGGAGCCAGGCTCAGAGCCTGTGCTGTGAACGCTGCTGGCTGGAGGGCCGCCCCCTCTGCCAGGTCCAGGGGGTCCCGGGGAGCCCTCACTGTGGTCCAGACTACCTTTCCTCAGCTGTTCCTCCTCCCCCTGCCCTTCTGGACCAACTGAGAGCAGCCGGAGAAGGAGTGTTTGCCCCACACTAATAACAGGAGGCTTTAGCCAGCACACCAACTCTACCCAGGTCCCACATCATGAACCGCTGGAGCCCAGGTACAGCCGCAGGTCCTCCACGTGCCCTTGGAAAGGGTCTTCAGGTCAACTCCAGCTCGGAGTGAAGTTCGGGACCCCAGGCCGGCAGTCAGAAGAGTGTTCTAACCCTACTGCTCACAAATGTTTGGATGCTACTGGCCAAGGGGGCTCGTTAGCTATGCTTACACACCCCCATGATGGGGAACTCGCCATCTACAAAACATGTCCCCAGTTTTCCCCAAGGAAGTCTATTTTATCTGCAGGTAGCTTGTTGGAGACAGCTTGACTGTCTCCCTAACTTACACCTGACGATCAGAGTCTAACTCCTCAGACTGATGGGGTTAAATCTAAAGCTCATCCTAAATGTACAGCTCTTTAATGGGGACAAGCAGGGAGGGAGAGGTGGGATATTATTTTTCCCTTTCAGCATAGTAATCACTGGTGATGTTTAAAAGAAAGTGGATGAAAAGTGACAAATGAGCAAAAAATTCTACCTTTTAGTAAAAGTTAAAAGCAAGTGTCAGACCTCACAGTTGATCACTGCTAAGGGGACTTCAAGTGGCCCATTAGCATTTTGACTTGAAGTGTGAAGCAAACACGACTGATGGAGAAATAGCAAAAATTGGTTGAGGCTCTAAACTACCCGAGTAAGCTGGTCAAGTCAAACATTTTAGACAAAGGACCAGCCTAAGTGAAGTCTCTGGTTGTCTGGCAGACTCACAGAGCTGTGTGAG
Organism: Tragelaphus eurycerus; assembly: GCA_935064755.1. NCBI lineage: Eukaryota > Metazoa > Chordata > Mammalia > Artiodactyla > Bovidae > Tragelaphus > Tragelaphus eurycerus. Next base: position 327,322 of record CAKXYN010000202.1, on the reverse strand, counting down.
ATATCCTGTGTATGTAGATTTTATATGTGTGCATGCACACACACATATTTAACATACTTTCAGTACATATTTTTATGGTAGATCTTCTGAAACACAAGTCAACTATATAAAGAAATATTTTCAGATTTTCTTGTCTATGTGAGTTGAAAAATATATTAGTGCAGAAATTCCTTTTTAAAAGGAATCTAATGGCTGATAATGAGTTTCAATAATATAAAGTAGGGAATAAAGAAGAAATATCCAGATGAAACAGCCTGGTAGACCCAGCACGCACTGACAGGGTAAAAGCTGCCCTTTATTTCTCCCTGGCAAAAATAGCAAGAGTCTAAAATTTATTCTTAGCTACAGGTAATGCATACTATGAACCCATTAAGAGTTAAAGCTTTTAGAGAAAAAAAAGATTGCTTCTAATTGCTTTTATCCTGAGACTGAGGTGTTATTGTGTAAAGATTAGAATTATTATAACTACATCCAAGAAAAGTTTCAGTAAACTGTAAATACATATTCAATTTACTGAATTGAAAAAAACACCTGCAGTTCTTGTGGAAGCCACACGTTACCAGCAAGAGCAATCGTGTTATTTAACGCCTGATATAAAACAGCTCATAAAGTAATCTCTGGGTACTCTGATCTGAATTGGCACCGGGAAGGAATGAAACGTCTCCCAAAGGTTAGGAAGCCAGTGGATTCCACACAGAACATCAGCAGGAGGTGGGTGTGCTACTGTGTGGACCTGCCATTCTAGGAACTTCCCGGGACGTGACAAGACTGCTCCACATCAACTCTGAAAATCGCTCGGTGTTCTTTAAACCAGGGTGTTTTTTTTTCTTAAAGAAAAGGACAGGTCTGCATTTATTTCTGGAGTGTAGAAGCTGTAGGTTTTCACCCTGGAAGCATCTACAGTTAGCAGATCGACCCGAGCTCCACTGTGCAGGCAGTTTCCTGTGTCACCTTATCTTTGCTCTGAGAACTGCCTGGAGAGCCCAGGCCTGAATGCATTCTGCCAGTGGTCAGCTAAGGACCCTGCCACCAGGCCAGGGGGCTCAGAGCGGGGCCATGGCTTACCTTGTGAGCCTATTTCCAAAACCACCAGTGACTTCTATTTCACAGTAGGTAAGGAAGCGCACGAGTGAGGTTGGGGAGGGGGCCTAGGGCCTCTCAGAGACCCTCCTCTTTGTCCGCTAACTTGCCAGGTCTGGAGAAACCTGGCTTGGATCCCAGCCCAGTTCTAAAACCCACTAGGACTCAGGAGCCTGAAAACCTTCAAGGACCAGCTGCCACCAGCTCAGTCACGTGAGAGCAGGGCGTGCTCAGGGGCCCACATGCCCGGTCACCGCAAAGACAGTGGGGGGCAGGATTCACCATGTGCCTCGCAGGGGCTGAGCAGTGAGGATCAAAGCTCCAAGTCAACCCCCCAGAGCTTGGCACCACATCCAAATGCAGGGGGCTTCCCCGAGGCTTGGCCCTGGGCCACCCCCTTGGGGAGCAAGGCCCATGTCACGAGTGCCAGTGCACTGCTCAGGGCAGCACTCCATCACTGTCCCCACTGCCCTTGCCACCCAGCTCTGCTGTCCCCAGGCAGTGTGCTCACAGAGGACATTATTCACTTGCTTGTGTGTTACATGCAAAATAAACTATTTTGAGCCGCCTCCATCTATCACCTGGCCTGGCTGCAGGCTCGGTGGGGAGCAGGGGGTGAGGACGGAGGAGGGGAAGGCACAGGCTTCTCGGAAAGCAGGAGACGCACACGCCGGCCAGGACAGATGGCCAGTGGCCCAGGCGCTGTCCCTGGGCTTGGTCCCATCCCACCCGTAGCTCATAGGAGTGGAGCCCCTGCCCAGTGGCTCACACTTGCCAGTGGCCAGACATCTTCCAGACCCTCAGACACAGGGACACTTGCACTGATGCTGGAGCCTCTCTCTGGGGTCTAGGCTTTCCCACTTTGTTTCCTTAATGTTTCCACCTAGGATGCGAGGCTTCACCCAGAAAAATGATGCTCAGACACTGGGCTCCGTCCACATGGGCTTGGCATCTCCAGGCAGCCCTCTCCTTGGCTTCAGTATCCTGGGGTGCTCTGGGGTCAGTGTAGACCTCAGGGGTGAGTGAGGGGAGGGTTCTGTGTGGGCCCTGAGCAGTGACATCACTCGAGTCCACGTGGTCCATCTCCGTCTGCGCCCGTGGCTCAGGCAGGCCCGGCCACTGAGCCTTGGTTCTAGAAGTCCAGGGAAAAGCCGTGGGGAAACGCCAAGTGCCCGAAAATGTGGAGAGAAAGTCCAGCAGGGAAACTTCACCCACATTCTGCCTGGGCCCATGCAGCCTCCGCTGTCATGGTGAACGTTATTTATGGCAGCTCCATGTTCCTTTTGAGGCATAATTAAAAAAGATGAATAACTGGAGAGACCCTCACCAAGATAAATGAGTAGTTTGAGGCCTTTTCATTTGGATGCCTTTTCAGGAACATTAGAAAGAAGGGAGTGCTTTGGAGCGCTCTGTGGAGACTGCCCAGCAAAAGGCCACGAGGTCGCATGGGCCACTACCTGCTGCCCTCCGTCTGTGGTTCCTTCCACCACTGGCGCATGAGAAAACAAAAACCAAGATATTTCATTTTATCTTTTTAGGGGCTATCCAGATCTGGAAGTTCTAATTTATGAGCCTGAAATACCATTAAGCTGATGCAGGAAATTCTAAATGAGTATGTACATGCCTCTCTGTGAGGAATAATTTAGGGAAATCCAGTGAGACTGGGTTTAAAGACATACAGGCACATAAGCAGAAAGCTTAGGACACCGAAAAAATATATTTTTTTACAGTTTTAAAAAGCTTCTGCTTCTTTTTTTTGAAGTGCAACGTTTCTGTGGCCTTTTGAGCATCTGAAGATTATGGTATGAGGTTTGTACCCTATCTGCTCCACACGCTCTCCTTTGCTGCCTAAAATAATCCCTCTCCTCAGTCACAGCCCCAACAAAGCAGAGTTTATCTCTAACCATTTTGCACCAAACCAGGCACACAGTGACCTTCTTCAACCAGAAGCTCCCCGGTGTCTGGTGGACCACACAGCAGGCTCTGTTTCTAACCTGTCCCTCAGCCACCCCAGGACTCCGTACACGCGGAATCAATTCACACATTGCCAGAGACACTCTAGGAACCAACGAACAGTTCCTTTTAAAAGTCTGTTTTCTAGGAAATATTTGTTTCTCTGTTTCTCATGCTCCTTCCCTAGTTTTACAAAATCAACACACTGTGCTTACAGTCACTGTATCCCCAGAGAGCTGTTAGCCTGGAGAACACGTGTGTGCCTGAGCATGGTCCACGCAGATCTTGTCTGCAGACTCTGGCTCTCACGGAAGCATCTGTCCACCCATCAGCCTCCCACACTGCTTGAGTTGCCTTTCTCGTGTACATCACATTCAGAGATGAGTTTAGGGCTGTAACTGCCAGCGAGTTGATAACAGTGAAGCCGGCACTTCAGTGCAAAAGAGACACCAACTCCTGAGTGCTGTCACACGCCATCCGTGTCAGAAGCACCCTATGTGTGCTGGCCGTGCTGTCATCACACGGGCTGTGGAGGGCACCGCCATGACCCCCTCTGCAGAGGGACTCGGGCCCGAAAGGCCTGGACGGGGTTTGCGGTGTGAGGCTGCTCGTCACCCCTTCTCCAGGCTGGGTCAGGTCTCTGTGCTTTGTGTTCCTGCAGCTTCTCACAAGGGTGCTGCTTGGTGTGAGAGCTACCCTGAGAAAGGAGGTGCTCAGGTGAAGCCTAGAGAGAGTGTGACACGGTGCCCAGACGCATGCTACCAAGTCCCACACCTGGATCTCAGACTGACACGAAGCCACTTGGACTTCAACCTTTCTTGCTGGTATGCAACACATTTCAGAGAAAGGGGATTCTTATGTCTTGAAATGTCCCCTTTATGTCTTTAGCTTGAGTTCATATTATAAATTGGTGCCTCTTACAGATTTTTTGAGTCCAATATGACTCCATTTGCTCTGTCCAGCACTGAGCTGCACAATTTTTTCCCACAGAAAATGGCCTTTTCCAGACTCTCCTTGAATCTTCCCCGGCCCCTTTCCATATTTGAATCTTTCCTGTCTGATCTAACCTACATTTCTCCCTTCGATGTCACATAGTGTGTCTGGTGGCTGACACTGCCCAGGTGTACCGTCAGCTTTTATTTTAGAGCTGCAACTGCTTCTTCACCCAGGTATGGGTGTCTTGCATGTGGAGAGCACAGGAGGAATTCTAAGCTGTTGATTGCATTACAAAAAATAATCGTGCTATGAGGGTCAGCCTGTAGACAGCACAGAGGGTCAGCTGATGAGGGTCACATGCCTGGTGTGGCTGGGCATGAGGAAGTCAGATGCCCTGGGCCAGTGGCTGGTCACTGGGTCCCAGCTTCAACTCTACCTTCTGGCTCCCCGAGTCACTGATCCTCTGGGGTTCAGCTGTGTCTTCCTGGAAAGCATACATGGATACAGACGGGACCATTAGGTTCTGCTGAGGTTCCTGCATCTGTAATCTGCACATAGCTATTCCCTGAATCACGTGGGATGACAACTGAAACTGTGGATGCTGACGCCCTGAGGGGCGGGGGCACCCCACACTCAGGGCTGGCCTGGAGGCGCTTCTCTTTGGTCCTCAGGGTGTCCAGAGCCCACATGGATGGGGCTACTCACGATACACTGTTCCTTTCTTCAGTTAGAGCACAGTCACAGACTCTCTGAACACCTTCACAGCACTGACTGCTGGAGTCCCACATTGTGGGGGTCTTTGGGGTCCTCCAGGGTCCCCATCTCTTTCACAGTCTTTGAGGCACTGGGTTAGCTGACAGCTTGAAGCAGAGGGGGCTGGGCCACGCTTATATTGGGAGGGGGTCCGCTTGCCCTCTGTCCAGGCCACTCGAGGAGGAGGGGTGCTCCTTGAGGAGAAGGTGAAACACTGTGGCTATATGTGGACAAGACAGGGGCTTCCGGGGTCACGAGGGAGGAAAAGACACACGAGGAAGGGGAGGGGTCAGCCTCGTAGGTGAGCCGGGTGAGCAGAGCTGACAAGGCCAGCACGTGAAGGTGGAAGCTGGCCCCAGTCCCTTCTTCATGGAGTCAGCACCTCCCAACACAAAGGGGTGGCTGCTGGGCCTCCTGCACTGAATCCGCACTGCCACTGTAACACGTCCTGCCTGCTCCATCCTTCACTCTCCTAAATTAAGCTGCCCCTCCCCTGCCTGACCCCCAGCAAAGATCCTCCTCAGCGTGGACGTCTGGCCCCTGTCTGTCCTCTGCAGAACCACAGACCTGGCGTCCGTTCCATGCAGAGGGAAACACCCGACCTGCTTGAAAAGACACACGGCTCAGGGCGCAGTGACCACGGGCGTGTTCCTTCACCCGGAGCCTCCTGCAAAGGCCACATCTGCGTGCGGGGGCACTGCAGGCAGGACAGTCCCCGCCCCCAGCTGAGGTCACTTCAGGGATGTTGGGGGCCGTGCTGCCTCCCTTCTGTCAAGGTGACCCACTTGTGCTGCAGGCGTCTGGCTAGGCCTGCTCGGAGTGGGCTGCTTGGCTTTGGGGAGCTCGTGTGGTCCCTACTGTGGGATGACAAATTGCCTCTCTGCCGTGTCACCTGCTCCATCCCTCCCCCAACTCCAGACGGGCCTGACTGAACCCCGAGCTGTCAGCAAGTGTGACAGCTGAGGCTCCAGCAGGTGACCCGGGAGGGGCCTCTCCAGGCTTGCCTGTGTGTGGGTGCTGGACCTGCATCACGAGGCTGTGGAGATGATGAACTGATGGCGGGACCCTCAGCCCCAGTGCTCTGGTGATGCCCCAGGTCCTGTGCACGATGAGCTAAAGTGCACGCTGAGCTAACGGAGTGTGAACACTGAGCCCCGTGCACACTGAGCTGATGGAGATGGCATCTGGGCTCACACGCAACTGCATTCCAGATGAGTCGGCCCTCGTAACAGGGAGCAGAAGGTGGTCACTGGGGAGAAGCAGACCCCTCTCTTGGGGGTCCCCTCCAAACCCTTGGGTGAAAAAGCTCTGTTGGTGGTTCTCAGAGAACCTGGCCAGCAGACCCCCAGTCAGCCGGCTCCCCACTCCGGACTCCTGCCCCTCCTGGTGTTTCTCCTGGACTTGGGGTTCTCTCCACCCACCGTGGACCCATGGGGAAGGCTGAACTGACCCAGCTCCAGGCCCACTAGGGCCCCTTCACATCACGCCCCCACCCTGGAGCCACTGGCCCTGCCTGGTGTCCTAGCACAAAGGCCACTCGGTCCTCTGGAAACTGAGGCCAGAGGACAGGGCCGTGTCCAGGACAGGGCCGTGTCCAGGACAGGCTGCGTCTTCAGCATGTGGTCCCTTCGCCCTGCAGACCCGCTTTCTCCAGCCATGTTGGGCTGGGCCAGTCCTGCTGAATCATCCTTCCTCCTGCATCTCTGCCTGCGACTCAGCCTTCTTGCTGGTCTTTGACCATCACCTGTGTCGGGTCGTGGTGCTGGCATATCTGAGAGAGCTTGGCCTGGGAGTCAGACTCTGTATGGAGCTCCGCCCAGGGAGAGGAGGGGGTCAGGAATTGGCACTATCCCTGGGGGCGGTCAGGACAAGGACTGGCTGGGGGATGGGATGTGGGACACAGTGGACGGTCTCCCTCCACGGGCACGTCACCGCCCTCTGCTGAGAGGGACCCCCTAGAACGAAACGACTGGGGGATGCTTTTCAAACCACCTTTCAGGGCATGGCTGCAGGAGAAGATGCCTACAGAGCCCCTCCCCGAGGACAGGGTTGGGGGACAGTGGACGAGCCCCTTGAGGCTGGTTTGTGGGTTCACTGGCCCACCAGGAGCAGACGCTTCATTGTGAGTGGCCTACAGCTCTGCCACACACTCGACTGTAACTAATTTCTTGTCCACCAGCCATTTGTGCTCAGGGAACCACATCAAGGACGCCCGGCATGGTTAACCATTGAAACCGAGGAGCATCAAAATATCCCGTATTTTTGGATATTCCGTCCTCTGGGTCAAAGGTCAACATTCTGACTGATCCTAGAGTGGACGTGGAAACCACACTAGAAAAAGTGAAACTACAGGAGTGTGTGAGCTGGAGGTGGTCTCTCTACTCAGTGGCTCCCTCCTGGCATTGCTGATCATGCAGGGTTCACACTGATGGTGGCCAGCACCTGGCTGGCATGTCCGGTGGGCGGTAGGCAGCATCTCTGCCCCTAAGGAGTCTGGCAGGTGTCACACCACCTCTCAAGGGAGGCAAGAGACCTGGTTTTCCTGTCCACACTACATATGAGTGTATGAATTAGTGGGTTTCAACACTACTTGTTGTGAGGTGTGAATCTCAATGTATCTATCTCCTCCCACAAAATAATGCACAGATTTAATTTTTCAGATAACTGCAAAGAGCCCATGGAAGAGTAAAGTCTGTAGAAAACATTGAGCAGTTTTATGAACATATCTCTGGGACATTTTACTTGGTGCCTGCCCTTCAGAGGAGAATACACACAGTGACCCAGCCTGTTTAAGGCACATGCTCCCCCTTTTTAAGGCACATTGGCACATGGGTGTCAATGACTATCCTGGAAAGTCATTTTAAAATAACTTCCTGTGGGTTAACACTGTATTCAGGGCAATTTATGCTCATCTGAGGGTCCCAGGTGGTCTCAGATCCTGGGATTCATTCTCAGCTCACCTCCTGCCCCTGCTCCGTGGACCCAGAGAGAGACAGACAGAGACAGAGGCAGATAGAGAGGGACAGAGAAACAGAGCAAGCTCAGTTGGATGAAACTCTGCTCCCTGCATTATAAATTCTTGGCTCTGTGAGTGGCCTTCACACCTGATACTGGGACCCTAAGGTCTGGGCTGCGTGTGGGATGAATGTAGAATTTCCTGAAATTAAATGCCTTCAGGCAAATGTGTTCACTGGTGTCAAATTAATCGTCATAATTATAGCTAGTGATTATTAAGCAATGCACTTATCCTACGGGGCAGAGCTCGCCTGTGGCCCAGGGACACTGTGGTTTCTCCCATGTGAAGCGTCAAGTCAGGCAGAGAAAAGCACAGGCAACCTGCTCCAAGAAGATGCTGCCAGAAGGTAGATGCCCTTGTCCCTAAAGGGGTGCTTCCTGCCTGATGTGTTCTGAGCACACGTGAGGGTGAAGCTGGGGTCTCTCCAGGCAGTTCTCTGCCCGTACGTGATTTCTCCAGCCCTGGGCACCTGGCAGAGTGTCAGCTAGAGGTTGGCTCCCAAAGGGCCTCCAGGTGGCACATCTCTTCAGATCTAGGCTTTCAAGGAAACATGAAAGCAGGGATGCTCTTAATCAGAGCCCTCCCCTTGTCTCTTCTGGTAGCTGGTTCTAATGGATGGTGTGCTTGCTGCCAACAGGTGTTGAGAGCCCTGGGAAGGCAGCAAGCGTAACTGGTGGAATTTGAGTATTTATATTCTTTTGTGCCTCAGTGTTCCTTCCTCTCTTTAAAACACAACAGAAGCAGCACTTTGGCTTTGTCTTACTGAGAATTCTCATCATTCTGGCTCTTTGGCTCCTGGCCTCTCCTGTCTTTTCCAAGACCACTGTGTCCAGGGCAGATGGCTCCCATCCCTAAGGTCTGTTGAGGGCCCGACAGTGGGTGATGTCCTCTCGGCTGGGAGCAGCCACCTGGTGACAGATCTCAGGAGCCTTCCGAGGACGAAGGCTCTATTACCTGGACACTGAGTGGAGCACTTGGGACTCCAGAGTCAGAGCTGGAGTCAGGAAAGCTCCCTTTGGTGGGAAGGTACTGGTGGAGAGAGAGGAGCTAGGGGACCCCGGGGGCCTAGAGATGCGACCCTCTCTCTCTCTCCCCGTCATCCTTGTCTCTCTGCATCTCCGTCTTTCTCTGTCTCTCATCTCCCCGTCCCTGACTCCATCTTTATGTCTCCATCTCTCTCTCTGTCTCCATCTCTGTCTCTCTCTCTGTCTTCCTCTGTCTACATTTCTCTGTCTCCATCTCCGGCTCCATCTCCATGCCTGCCTCCATCTTTCTGACTCCATCTCTGTCTCTCTGTCTCCATCTCTCTCTCTCTGTCTCCATCTCTCTCTCTGTGTCTCCCTCTCTCTCTCTCTCTCTCTCTCTCTGTCTTCCTCTGTCTCCATCTCCAGCTCCATCTCCCCGCCACCCTCCATCTCTCTGACTCCATCTCTGTCTCTCTGTCTCCATCTCTCTCTGTCTCCATCTCTCTCTGTCTCCATCTCTCTCTCTCTGTCTCCATCTCTCCTCTCTCTCTCTCTCCCCGTCTTCCTTGTCTCTCTGCATCTCCGTCTTTCTCTGTCTCCATCTCCCTGCCCCCCACTCTATCTTTATGTCTCCATCTCTCTCTCTGTCTCCATCTCTGTCTCTCTCTCTCTCTCTCTGTCTTCCTCTGTCTCCATCTCCAGCTCCATCTCCCCGCCACCCTCCATCTTTCTGACTCCATCTCTGTCTCTCTGTCTCCATCTCTCTCTCTCTGTCTCCATCTCTGTCTCTCTCTCTGTCTTCCTCTGTCTCCATTTCTCTGTCTCCATCTCGGACTCCATCTTTCTGACCCTGTCTCTGTCTCTCACATCTCCCTCTGTCCCCAACAGTCCAGCACAGCTCATGGTGTGACAAGGGTCCTGGCACCAGTGCATCTGGGGAGCAGCCTGTGTGGGGGCCCCTGAGGCCCCGCCTCCCCATGGCTGACACGGGCTCCTCCATGCTGGGCACCTGGCCTTCAGCACACTGCAGAGCACCCACCACTCCGTGTTTAGTGGATTCTTTGTATTATCTTGTGAAATCACACTGAAGTCCCATGTTTCTGTCTGAAATGCCATGATGCCAGCCAAGTAGGGAGAAAAGGTTCTTCTGAGATTGATTTTTTTCCAGACACCGTGGTTCTGTTCAATTGAATTCACTCGACTTGTGGTTAACATAAACACTATGGAGAGTAGGACATGTCAAATTAGCAGCTTTGCAAATCTCCTGTTAACTGTCAGCCTAATTAAAAAATTGCTAATTATAATGTTTATAACTTCAAATAACTGCTCAGCTATAAAGTATGGCCTGTCAGGTGTAAACAGGGGACTAGAGGGAAAAAATCAATCGCCATCTGTTAATTTATCAGCACAGCACACTGCATTGAAGAATGGATCGCCTATTGCACTGTAAATCTGCATTGCGATAGAAAAGACCAATTCACTCAACACCTGCTTAATAAAGGATAATGGCCATCGTTACTGTTGGCCCCAGGGTGTCTCTGCTTATCAAATTCCCATCCTGCCCAGAGCAGAAAGGCAAGTGCCAGCACTCAGGGTGGGTCTGTAGGAGGAAGAGCCTTTGACAGGATGCTGGCCACATTGATCAGAGTGTGTGCCTGTGCAGTCGTGTCTGACTCTTTGTAACCTCATGGACTGTAGCCCACCAGGCTCCTCCGTCCATGGGATTCTCCAGGCGAGAAAACTGGAGTGGGTTGCCATTCCCTTCTCAGGGGAGAAGGATCTTCTCAGGTCAGGGGATCTTCCTGACCCAGGGATCAAATCCATGTTTCCTGCTTGGCAGGGATATTCTTTACCACTAAACCACCTGGGAAGTCCTCCTCAGAAAGCACAGTCCTCCTGCAATGTGACTAAAGAAAAACATTAAATATCTGGAGCCACGCAAAATTTCAGAAAAGAGCAAAACCTAACACACATAGACCTGGCATTCAGATGGTGAAAGCAGGAGATCCTTTGTTTCCTGAAAGAGCCCTGATGCCCATCACTAGCTGTCTCTGGTCCAAACTGCCCTGGTCTTGAGTGTCAACACCTGCTGGGTCCTATGGACCCTGCCCCACTCTGTCCTCCACAAACTCATCAGCTGATACCAGATCTGCAATTGCTGGGTCATACTTTCACCCAGGGAGTCCCCACTTGACCTGGGTGCCAGGGTCTGGAGGCCTTCTGAAGGTGTGGGCCTCCAGCTCTGACCCTCACCCTAGTCCGCTCCCATCAGCTCGCTCTCACCATCTCCCACTGCCCTCATAGACTCTGGGGCCCATGGATTCGTTCATCCATTGGAAAGGAGGCAGGAGACGTCTGATCACCTGTAACAACAAGGCAGAGAACGTTTTCCACTGAAGCTGAAAGAAGCATGGCTGCAGGGTCATGAGATGTGTTTATCCCCCACCTCTGCCCAGAGCCAGGGACAGGGGCTCAGTCATGAAGCTCCAGGAACTGAATTCAAAGACTCAGGGAGCCTGGATGCCTGACCATGGAGCTGTGATGTGACAAATGGCTTGTTTAAAGCTGCTAAGCGGTGGTACTTTGACCACAGCTGTAGAAACTAAAACAAGTCAATCTCTTGCTCAAGGAGCTGTCAGATCTGGGTGGCAGCTCCTCACAGCAATTTGAGCCATGTGGTCACCTTCAGCCCTGTGAAAACCACTGCTCCAAGCTGGTCAGAGAAGAAGAAATTCTTCTGGAGATCCTGGCCCAGAAAGAGTCCACATCATTCTGCTTGCTTTCTTCCCATGGTAGTCACATGACCACAGGGACTCCCAGGGTTGGTGCTGGGTCCTGGCTGCATGGCCTGTCCAGCAGTGACCCTGCTTGGGTTGAGGCAATGCCTTTCTTGGTGGATGGATGGCTGCCTGTGCTCTCACTTGGCAAGGAGGTGTCCTGGCTGTCCATTCAGCGGGTGCTCTGTGTGGGTGAAGACAGCATCCGAGGGACCTGCGTGATTACCTGAGAACTGCGGGTCCAGTCTAATGGAGTAGCTGGTGATGCACGTGGAGTGGTCAGGATCTCTGTTGGGAGGTTCTGGGCAGAGCTGAGTCTAAATCCATGCAGTGCACACATGAATGGTTGTGTGTTCAGTTTAACACTGGAGCAACTCAGTTAATAAAATGCTACAGTGGGCAGTCATGCGTTTTTAAATCAGTGGACTACCTTTAGAGCAGCCGGCTGAGGTGTGAGGAGCACTGAGCAGGATGTGTGGATAGCTCCGGGTGCCCCCTCCGTCCACACTACCCAGTGTTTATATCTGGTCAGTGTGGTGGCTCGTGAAGCAACACGGACATATGTTAACACCTACATTCACATTTGGGTCACACTTGGGAGACGTGCTACACATCTCCCGGGATTTGCATGTCTGCTGTGAGAGGACCATCCAGGGCATGTTCACTGCCCTGAAAATGCTCTGTGCTCTCTGAAGCTCCCCCTTCTCCCGGCCCTGCCACGCTCTGCACTGTCTCCCTAGTTCTGCTGGGAGGCCATGTAGGTGGAGCCACTCAGTAGGCTGCTTTTTCAGGTTGGCTTCTTTCACTAGTAACATGCACTTAAGCCTCCTCTGTGTCTTTCATTGACTGATGGCTCATTTCTTTTAATCACTGAAAAACATTCTGCTGTCTGGACGCACCACAGTTTGTTTATCCATCAACCTACTGAAGGACGTCTTGGCTGCTCCCAGGTTTTGGCAATGGTGAATACAGCTGCTGTATATACATTCGTGAGCAGGTCAGTTTCCCACCTCTTTGGGTAAATACCAACAAGTCTGACTGCTGGGCCATGCGGCAAGGGCATGTGAACTTTGTAAGAAACTGCTGAGCCATCTTTCAGGGTGGCTGCGCCTGGATCCTGTCCACCAGCCGTGAATGAGACCCGTGCTGCTCACGCCCTTCAAAGACCTGGCGTAAGTGCCCACACGTGGCCGATCCCAGGGCATCCTTGTGAGGGAGCTGCGTTTACTAATGAATTTCTATCAGTGAACGAAAGGGCCGCCATCCCTTCAGTGCCCACTGCGTGCCAGGCATTCTGGCTGCTGTAAGCTCCGGTGGCCAGCTCTGTGGCCCATAGGGCACGTGCCTTCTGTTCTCCATCCTGACTGATAAGAGACTGAATAAGGAGGCCTCGTAGCTTCACAGAGCTCAAGACAGTGCCCTGTGGGAGCTGAGGCCCAGGTTCTCCGACACCCTGGAACCTGGGCGCTCCTTGCCCATGAGGTCTCTCCATCGGAAATGCCTCCCCACCACCGTCCAGGGCAGGGGGCCTGAACGGGCTGTGGGGGCTTAACTGCTTAGAATGAATGTGGGAAGAGAGACGAAAAATGGGGAAAGCAGATCTGAGAGGGAGAGCACCAAAGGGACAGCAGTCAGGGAGCCCTCGTCCACTGGGTCCCTCGGTGGGCTCGGGGCAGGAGTCCGGGGTCTTGCCTTGAAAAGCCCGAGAGGAGCCAGGACTTCTAGTCTTACTCTTACTAATAAGAGCACCCTGTCTCCAGGAGGCCGTGGATGGTGACCTCTGAGAGGAAGGCCTCGGGCTGTTGGAATGACTGCTCCAGCGTCTCTAATCTTGTTTATTCCCCAGGTCCTCTGTCGCTGCCCCAGATATGTCCTTAAGAGTTAAAACTCCACTCAGCGGGCCACGGGAAAGGTCTCCAGCTGTTTCTAGCTACTTCACAAAGCACGTGGAGCGGGGCTGCTGAAGGGTGTGAGGCTTGGGTGCAGGGGCTCCTGGGGGGCTGGGGACTACTTTGGAGCCCCTGCCCTGTTTGCAGGAGCAGACCTCAGGAGTCCCTTGCACATGAGCTTCCTAAGGCCGGGTGGGTGGTCAGCTCTCCCTGGAGCGTGGCTAGGTTGATGCTGCCCTGGCTCCCTGGACACCCCAGGCCATGTGCCCGTAGTGACAGAGGAAAGTGCCATCAGCTATGGAACAGCACAGAGAAGCCGAACTCCTTGATGTGGAGGAGATTCCCAGGTGGAGGAGAGGAGAGGGCTGGGAGGGTCGGAGCAGGACGGAGGGGCTTCTGTGGGGATGGTCCCCAGAGAAGACAGGAGGGGAGACTGTTGTGTGGGCTTTCCAAACAGACAGACAGACTGCACACCCGAGCGCTGCTGTTCAGGGCTTCTCAGAGCCCAGGGTTTGCAGGGCCCAGACACAGAGTGGGGAGGGTGAGGGGAAGGACAGCCCAGGACAGAGCAGACATGGATATGACATCACAGGCATCACACCTGTGGAGCACACAGGAGGATGAGGCTGGGAGGGGTGACCCCTGGCAAGCTGTGCCCTGGGTGGGTGCTGGGCTGATGGACAGGCGGGGTCCAGCTGAGACCTCAGAGCAGAACAGCAGCGGCTTAGGTTCCCTGATGTGCAGGGGGCCACACTTCATCCTCTGGAAACTCTAGGGGTCTCCTTGCCTTGTCCCCACTTTCTTGGGCAGCAGTCTCATCAACACAGTTTCCTGACGTTCATTCCAAATCTGCTTTTCAGCTTATAGTTTGGCAAGACACTTGGGCACTGGGAGAGCGTTGACTCCACAGGCAGACGTGGTGTGTCAATAAGCGTCACCAACATTTCTGACCCAGATCTCAAGCCCTGGAGGTGGGGGGACAGTCAAGCTTTGCTGAGACCCATTTGCTCAAGGCTCACATGGGCATTCTTGGCCAAGGTGTGAGCTTTCACACCTTCATAATTTCTGTACATTCTGAAAAGACCCCTACTGCAATCAACTAAAAACAGAGGCTTTGGGTTTTTTTCCCCAGTATTATTGTAAAATTACCATTTGTACTAGTTGAATTCAGGAAATGATGTTACATTTATAGTAGGCACGTTTGTGTGGGAAATTATCTACATAGATGGTCCCAAACAGAGTTTAATTTGAAACCAGAGATTTCATGCTCTTGTCTTTGGAAAGTCCAGGGCAATGAGTCAAACATTAAATTAAATGTCATATGATAATTGGTCAGGTGCTGCAAGCTCAGACCTAAGATCTGGCTCGCTCTCTCTTTTCTTTAGGTAATCAGGCTGCAGCATGTGTTTTATGAGAGTTATAAAACATACGAACATTTCATTTAGCTATTTTTTAAGGACTGTACAGACATTTAAATTTGGTATGTTTAAGCATAGCTCATATATCATACAGGATAAGGAAAAGCACGCACCTCATACAGTACAAGTCGGGGGTGTCTCTATGAATATCTCTGCTAATAAAATGTTTTCACTGTATAGATAATGCTGGAGGTGGTCCAGAGAAAGTAAATCCCGTACTCACAAACAGTGAGTGCTTAAAAGAAGCAATATAAGCAATTTCCCGACTCCACTGGAACCCAGGGATCCTTGTGTTCACAGCTGAATATTCAAAGGGCTGTTTACCATAATTGGAAGATACTTGACAGTTTAAGTAGCCCGCATTTAGCAGGCTTCAAAATAGGTCCTAAATTATTTGTTGCCAGCCCTTCAGATAAACAAGGGGCAGAACCACTCAACTGTCCTGAAAAGCCACCAATTAGAAGCCCCGGGTTATCCTGAGTGACTCCTAACATGATGACAGAATTCAGAGCCTCCTTTGTAACTGCCTGAACTTCACCAGAGCCATCTTTCCAGTTTCATAACCTTTCATGAAACAATCCCCCAAACAGAAGCCACACTGTGGACAGGGCTTCCCTGTGGCCCTGGGCAGCATGGGGACTTGTGAGGGATGAGAGTCCCTTGTTCACACTTTGTCCAGCTCTTTGGGGTCCCTTGGGGACCTGGCCTTGCCCTGCCAAGCCCGTCCAGTTTTACCAAGAATCCTGCTAGTTTGTAAAGAATTCAGTTTACGAAGAATCCCCCCAGATGTGAGAGCCCCAGCCTGGGTCCTTGATGCCCAGGGGTTTCCACCAGCTCCTGACCCTCCATCCGGGCCCCTGAGGGAGGCCCCCTCCCTCCCCATTGGATACTCCTGAAAACAGTCTTTGCTGCCTGTTTAACTGGCCAGGTGTGATTTCCTTTCACACTTGCTATGCTAACTTTGAGAATTCAGTTGCATGGTGAGGACTCGGTTGATCCTGAATGAGGCATTAAGGACATCTGAATTGTCAAAATAAACTTGGTTAGTTTAGTGGGAAGCCACTAAAAATATTTTTGGAGACAGTTTACCTGTATTTTATGTAGATATCGAAAAGACTTGAATTCTTGGTGTCCAAGCTCAGTGCAGAGGAACCAGAGATCAAATTGCCAACATTTGTTGGATCATAAGAAAAGCAAGAGAATTCCTGAAAAACATCTACTTCTGCTTCATTGACTATGCTAAAGCTTCTGACTGTGTGGATCACAACAAACTGGAAAATTCTTCAAGAGATGGGAATACCAGACCACCTTACTTGCCTCCTGAGAAATCTGTATGCAGGTCAAGAAGCAACAGTTAGAACTGGACATGGTACAAAGGACTGGTTCTAAATTGAGAAAGGAGTATGTCAAGGTTGTATATTGTCACCCTGCTTATATGAAGAGTACATCATGTGAAATGCTGGGCTGGATGAAGCACAAGCTGGAATCAGGATTGCTGGGAGAAATATCAATAACCTCAGATATGCAGATGATACCACCCTTATGGCAAAAAGTGAAGAGAAAATGAAGAGCCTCTTGATGAAGTGAAAGAGGAGAGTGAAAAAGCTGGCTTAAAACTCAACATTCAGAAAACTAAGATCATGGCATCTAGTTTCATCACTTCACAGAAAATAGAAGGGGAAACAATGGAAACACTAGTTTCATCACTTCACAGAAAATAGAAGGGGAAACAATGGAAACAGTGGCAGACTTTATTTTCCTGGGTTTAAACATCACTGCAGATGGTGACTGCAGCCATGAAATTAAAAAATGCTTGCTTTTTGGAAGGAAAGCTATGACCAACCTAGACAGCATATTAAAAAGCAGAGACATTACTTTACCAACAAAGGTCCATCTAGTCAAAGCTATGGTTTTTCCCAGTAGTTGTGTACGGATGTGAGAGTTGGACCAGAAAGAAGGCTGAAAGACAAAGAATTGATGCTGTTGAACTGTGGTGTTGGAGAAGACAAGTGAGTGTCCCTTGGACAGCAGGAAATCAAACCAGTCAATCCTAAAGGAAATCAGTCCTGAATTTTCATTAGAAGGACTGATGCTGAAGCTGAAACTCCAATACTTTGGCCACCTGATGTGAAGAGCCAACTCATTAGGAAAGACCCTGATGCTGGGAAAGATTGAGGGCAGAGGAGAAGGAGATGACAGAGGACAAGATTGTTGGATGGCATCACTGACTTGATGGACATGAGTTTGAGCAAGATCCAGGAGGAGATGGTGAAGGACAGGGAAGCCTGGTGTGCTGCAGTCCATGGGGTCACAAAGTGTCGGACACGACGGAGTGACTGAACAACACCAAGCTCAGTGCAATTCAGATTCGCCAGTTAGAAGCAGCAGAGTGTACAAGGCATATTGCATGCATGTGCTAAGTCACTTCAGTCATGTCTGACACTTTGCCACCCCATGGACTGTAGACCAGTGGTCTTCTCTCTCCATGGGATTCTCCAGGCAAGAATACCGGAGTGGGCTGCCATTTCCTCCTCCAGGGGATCTTCCCGACCCAGGGGCTGAACCCATTTCTCATAAGTCTCCTGCATTGGAAGGCAGGTACTTTACCACTAGCACCACCAGAGAAGCCTGACAAGGCACATTAATAGTAATTGACTATTGACAGTTGAAAAAAGCTACAGAAAGCCTAGGAAAAACCAGGATGAGAACTCAAGAGAACAAACTGCAATCTGTGCCACACAATAAAGGAACAAAGACCATTGACTTCAAGATCCGGTTCCCAGACCTCTTCTGAGAGCAGTTTGCATAAGGATGAGCCTTGGAGTTCCAGGAGAGGTTGATCCATGCCTCTGATGCTGCTTCCTGTCAGCAAAAGGCATCTTAATCGTTGAGAATGTGTCCCCCATGCTGCTGTCTACAGGGGGAAACTGACATAGTGGGACAGCTCTGTTACATTCCAAAGACGCTCCCTGAGACTTAGGACTGTTCCAAGGGAACGTCACAATTTTTTTTCTTAAGGGAAATATTTGTGAAACCAATTCAACAAAACAAAAATAAAGCATGAAATGATGACTATTTCTTAACAGTTTCTTTAAGTTTTCACAGCAAAGAAGGGAACAGCAAGGTCCCTGACTGCACAGCTTGCTTCTGAGATGCCGACATGGGGGTGAGATGAGCAGAAAGGGGAGAAGGTGGTGTTCACACCACAGGGAAGGTGACCAGAAGCCCAGATCTGAGGGCCTGAGTGCCGGGGCCTCGCTGCCACTCTCCGAGCTGGCTGTGCAGGGCCCTGGGCCCCGAGTCTGCATCCAGGGCTGCGATCGCAGGCAGTGTCCTAACCTCCCTGGGCCTCCTTCCCCCACTTGTTTAGTAAAAATCATCAGATGCCTGGGGCCGGGGGTCAAGCCCCATCCTGCATGGTGGGCACCAAAGGAAGACCTATGAGCCACGGACCACTTCCGCAGACTCCTCCTGTCTTCTTGTCGTCTTGCCCACTAGTAAGATGATGCAAATATAACTCAGAGCAATAGCCCAGCAAGTCAAGTGACCTAAGATACCATTCTTATTGGAAGCATGGCAAGGCTTTCACAACGAGGGCCTGTGCACAGGTCCGACTGCAGCCCTTTTGTTAAAGCAGTGTGTCTGCAGGAGAACGAACTGTCGACAGTGGTGGACGCGTAAGTCATGCTCCACGGATGGGGTCATCGTGCATTCGTGCTACAACATGTATGCACCTTCAGGATGTTACACTGAGTAAAAGAAGCCAGTCAAAAACAAAACAAAACAAAAACAAACCAAATACTGTAAGACAGATGCCAGTTAGATGATGTTTAGAGTCATCAAGCCCAGAGACAGACAAGACAGCAGGATGATGGGGCTAGGGGCCGGCAGGACATGCCAGGCAGGACACACCAGGTCTTGTTTCCCATGGGTCAGGAACCCAGGTGGTGCAGCTCAGCTCTGCCTCAGGGCTTACCTGGAGACCTGGCCCTGGAGGACCCACTTCCAAACCCACCCTGTGTCCGCTGCCGACCTGCCAGAGTGGGCGTGAGGTGGGAGGCTCAGTCGCTTTGTCACCTAATCTCCAAGTGGCCTCCACAGCTTCTGCCACACGCCAAGCATGAGAAGGGGGTCACTGGGTATATCCAGCCAACACGCAAGTGTGCTGTGAGTAGGGGAGGGGTGTCAGAACACACATCATCTGAGTGTGTTTTGATGAAACACAGTTAAGGACTCACCCTTCAACTCTCAGTGAGGTGTGTGCCTGTTTTTCTCCATTCTTTGCTCTGGGGATCTGATGCAGAGAGAAAGGAAACATTCAAGCAGAGATGACCACCCAATCACCGCAGTGCAATCTGCACTTTTGTTATGAGCACAGTATTTGGTGTGTGGATACAATACACATTGGCCTGCAGTGTGGACCCTTGGACAGGGTCGTAAGTGCCTGCCCCTTGCCCGCTCTGCCCGTCCTTGCTGGGTGCAGCACCGCGTACCACCCCTCCTTCAGCGAGCCCCTCCTCATTGTTGCGTGGGTGCCTCCAAACCAGCCTGACTGGGAAGCGTGTGGAACCCTGGCTGGAAATGCAAGACTGACGCTGGTGGTCGAGCCCAGCTGTGCCTCAGGTACCCGTCACCATTATTGTGCTCCAACTGTTTGTCTCCAGTTTTGACCCCATTACCCATCCAGAACAATTCCAGCGAACTCTTCACTTAAGTTGCTTGGATGTGATTTCCATTCTTGCCCTCAAAGAAGTGAAATTGGTACAGATGCCTTGTCCAAGCTGGCCCCACGCTGGGTGCTGAGAATACTGCTGTGAGAGGCACAGGATCTGAAGGAGCTCCCAGCCCAGTGGGGAGACCACACACAGAAGAGTGATTAGAACACACGATGGCAAAAGTACAAAGCCAGTGTCCTACTTAGATGTGTGGCCTTGGAGAGTTGATGGAATATTTAAACCAAGAATCAGTAATTAGGTGAAACCCCAAGAGGAGGGGACAAGATTGTCAGGCAAGAGATGGAGGAAAAAAGAATTTTCCAAAAGGTGCAACAGAATGAAAGCTACCAGAGGGTCAGGATTTTTTTTTTTTTTTTTGCTTTTAATTCACTGATGCATCCACTAAGCCTGCCACATACTGGGCTTTTGAAAACTGTTGCTGGTAAAATGGTAAAAATACCTATTACAGAGCAAGAGACACTGATGTATGACAGCTTTGGACTCTGGGACTGGGAGAGGGTGGGATGATTGGGGAGAATAGCATTGAAATATGTATAAATCATATCTGACGGTCGTCAGTCCAGGTGCGATGCCCGATAACAAATCCTGGGGCTGGAGCCTGGGACGACCTGGAGGGATGGTTTGGGGAGGGGAGAGGGAGGAGGGTTCAGGATGGGGAACATGTGTATACTGGCGGGGAACCATCTTGATGTATTATAAAAGCAATACAATATTGTAAAGTAAGCAAAAAAAAAAAAAAAAAAAAAAAACTGTTGCTTTGATAAACACACCAGTGCACAGAGGCACCAAGAGCCCGAGGATGATGGAGGTGACGGGGGTAGGGGGGACAGGGCCTCCATGGGGAAGGATGGCCAGTCAGTTGCATGGCCCATGAACCCTCCCATAAGGGTCTGAGTCGGATCAGCTGGCAGGGGAACCCACTGAAGAGTCTGAATCCACCGGATGACAGGATTAAGTGTGTCCTTCCACAGGTTAAGCTTGTGGACAAGCTCTGGAGGGAAGGTTGCTGAGGCGGCAATTCCACTGGGAAGTGAGGGTGATGGTGCGGAGGGAGTCGTGATAATGAATGGTTCTCGTTTCCCACTCTGTGAAGCCAGCGTTTTCTGAGCCGCCTCCTTCCAGTCTCCACCGAAAGCTCCTCCAATGGCTGAAGAGCAGGCTCACAGCTCAACCAGCCACTAGGTAACGGGGCTGAGCCTGTGACCTGGGACCCACAGTCCTACCTGCTGTGGCATCCGGTGACATAACGAGACCCGTGGTCACTGGAATGCCAAGAGGATGGGCTGGAGAGGTAATCTGGGGCTCGAGGGACAGGGCCCAGCAGCAAGCGGGCCGAGAGAATTCAGGAAAGGGATTCGTGGAGCCTGTGATGTCTCATGTAGACAGCTGAGTGGCTGGTGATGACTCCCATGTGGTGATGACCCCCATGTGCTGTCTGGGGGAACCCAGCCCTCCCCACTCCCCTGGGGACTGACTGGCTGGTCACTCTGGGAGCTGGTCAGACACTGCAGCCTTCACCTGTCCAGTTTTGGCTTATCTTTTCTCTCTTTTCATGTCTGTTGAACTTACTGGCCCATTGCCTGAGTGGGAAGAGAACAGACGGAGAGGTGAACGCTCTGGGCAACCAGGCCCTAAGTCCAGAGGTGCTTGGTCCAGGAGCACAGGCCTAGAGGCAAAGGGGTGGGTGGAAATCCTATGAACCGTTTCATTCAGTGTGAAGATTCACACTTGAAATCTCACAGATTCATTAAAATTAAGAGATAAAATTAGATTGAGTTTTCCACTATTTAATTAAAGTTTCATTTCCCACACTTCTATAGCGTTAGCATGACTTTGACACAACCACCATCTTGATGTAATAATGATGAGTTCAAAGCTTTTTGGCCCCAGGGTTGCTCTACTGTGAAGGGTGGGCCCATGTCCGAGGCCGATTTTGAGACTGTAGAGGGTGGACAAGGTCTGGAATGTTGCTGGTGGGATGGATGAGGCAAAGTTTGTGGGCAGGGCTGGCCGTATGGACAGGGCTGGTCTGCGTCAGTGCTGCAGGGTCCTGGGGGGTCAGCTGCTAGAGGGGAGAGGCAGGGGGTTGGGAGAGGGTGGTGACTTGGGAGAGGGTGAAGTCTCCAGGAAAGATGGGTCAGGAAAGGTCAACAAAGGGAAGGAGGGTTTAGAGACATTTGTAATGAGTAAGATGATTAAACTGAAATATTTAGGCAGAGAACCATGCTCCCCAAACTGAGGAGGGGGCAGTTTTATATATGTCACACCCTGGGGCCATCTGTGGAACAGAGAAGCTTGGGGCGCCCCAGGGCTTCCCATGGCTCCAGCCCTGACTCCGCTCTGTGTTGCTGACTCCGAGACACAAGTGGAGGCATGAGAATGACCTAAGTTGCAAGGTCAACATTCGGTGACTTTCTTTCCGTTCAATATGTCTTCTCCAGATATCACTGGATCTGAAAGTTATACTTTACGGGAGCATCTTGGTGCTTTAATGTCTGATTTTTAAACATATATTTGCCATTTTATCTTTCTTTCTGTTCTTTATCTGAGATTCCGGTTCCCACTAACAGTTAACCAGCCATTAGCTTTTATTAGTGGAGCTAAAGTGATGACACCCAATATGAGCAGCATAAAACGTTGACCCACTTTCATCGGGTGAAAGGACAGAAATTATGGGACCAGCCAGGCCCCCTGCTTTGTCTTCCTTGCCTGGTTACTTACTTTGTCTGTGAAGAAGCTGGTGTTTTCTTGGCCTGTTCATGGGGGGCAGGTGCCTGTTTATCTCCTGAATGGGCCAGGCCTCAGGTCCTGGGCAGGCTTGTGGCATCTCTGATATCATCTTGCCACTTAGAAGCAGGGATATTCTGTGTGTCAGGAATGGGGGCGAGAAATGGGCATGGACAGGACGGGGGACAGTGAAAGATGGGACAGCAGCAAAAGGGGTTACTGACCCAACTGCAGAACCAGATCTTCCTGTGCCTTCCTTGCTTGTGGGCTTGTCTTCCTTCTGGAAGCCAAGAGCAGTCAGTGGCTGGCATCCACATAACTAGATGATAAAGTTTGCTACAGTCCTTCCTCCTTCTCAAACAGTGAGCCCAGAGGATGTTCCAACAGCACTGTTTTCAATTCCTCTTGGGTCCTTCAAATAGTTTCATTTCAAGGAAAAACAGTCTTACAGTTTCAACAAACTGGGAATCCGTCTCTAGACGTCCAACTGTGCAGCCATGTAACTTCTGCTCTGAGACAGAATCTGGTCCCTCCAATCCTGTTCCTCCTGCACTGAGGTCACAGATCTCTTGCCACTAAATAAACACACCGATGTCCTCACCAGAAGGACAATACTCTCCAGAGCATCCCCACTTCAAAGACAAATACTGAGTCTCCTCTGGAGATGGCAGCATGAAGATGTGTTGGCATCTTTTGACATGCTCTTCTCTGCACACACCCAACCCCAGGGCTTTTCTTAGTTTATGAAATGGACATACACACTATTTGCATCAAAACAAAGTGTTCCCAAAGACAGCTTTGTCACTGGGTTCCTTTCTTAAAGCTGCCTTCTCCAGGAGTCCTGGATTCCTGCACAATTTCACAGGTCAATGCACTCTACTCTGGTCAGTTGTGGATTTGATGAGTGTGGATGTGCACTAATGCTTTGGTAGCATCACCACAATTGGATGAGAGACATCCAAATCTCCCCAAGTGCCCTTGTGCCCTTTTCTTGTGTGTGTGTGTGTGTGTGCACATGTGTGTGTGCATGTATGTGTGCAATAGCATCATCACAATCAGCTGAGAGACATCCAAATCTCCCCAAATGTCCTTGTGCCCTTCCCCTGTGTGTGTGTGTGTGTGTGTGTGCACATGTGTGTGTGCATGTATGCGTGCAGTAGCATCATCACAATCGGCTGAGATATCCAAACCTCCCCAAGTGTCCTTGTGCCCTTCTGTTGTGTGTGTGCATGTATGTGTGTGTGTGTATGTGTGCACGCCCATGCTAAGAGCACAGTGTGAGCTCTACCCTCCTAGCAACACCACACAGCTATCATCAGGCACACTGCACTGCAGCTGTCTAGAACTCACCCATCCTTCATATCAAACTTTATTCCTGTTAAAGTTCCCCGTTTCCAACTTTCTGGGCCCCTGCCACCATAATCATATCTCTATTTCTAAAAATCTGACTTTTCTAGATACTCAGATATGTGGAATCACACAACATTTTTTGCTTCAGTGATGGCCTGCCTCACTTAACATAATGTCCTCTAGGTTTCTCCATGGTATTGAAAATGGCAGATTTCCCTTTTAAAGACTGAATAATATTCTAACTCATTTCAAGATATTGGTTGTGTCTATATCTGGGTCACCATGAGCAGAGCTGCAATTGACACGAAAGTGAGCTATCTCTTCCAGATCCTGATTTTATTTCTTTTGGGTAAATTTCTGGAAGCAGGATTACTAGCATACTGAATGATGAAAAATTATAAAAGCTTTTCCTCTAATATCAGGAACAAGACAAGGATACCTACAGTCACCACTTCTACTCAACACAGTACTGGAAGTCCTAGCCAGGTAAACTGGGCAAGAAGAAGAATGAAAAGGAATCTAAATTAGAGAGGAAGAAGGGAAATGATATATACTAGCAGATGATATTGATATAATCCCATATTTATAAAACCTCAAACATGCCACAAAAATATTATTGGACACAATAAACAAGTTAAGTAAAGTTGTAGGATACAAAATCAACATACAAAAATCAGTTGTATTTCTGTAGACAAACATGGAACCAGCAGGAAAGGAAATTAAGAAAACAGTCCCATTCACTATAACATCAAAATAATAAAATATTCAGAAATAAATTTAACCAAGGTAGTGAAAGACTTGTACACTGAAAACAATAAAAGACTGATGAAGGAAATCAAAAACAAATGGAAAGACATCCCACGTTCATGGATTGAAAGATGTACCATTGTTAAAAATGTCCAAACATGAAACACTCTATAGAGTCAATGCTATCTCCATTAAAGTATCAATAGCATAATCCTAAAATTCATGTGGAACCATAACAGACCCCAAAGAACCACATCAGTTTTGAGAAAAGTGAATTAAGCTGGAGGCATTAGATTTTCAGATTTCAAAATTTATCACAAATAGTAATTAAAGCAATATGGCATAAAGACAGATATACAGACCAACAAGACAGAACAGAGTCCACAAAAAGAAACCTCATGCATATACAGTCAACTGGTCTTTGACAAGGGCACTAAGAAAATACAATAGGTAACGTACTGTCTGCAACAAATGATGATGGGAACACTGGAAACCCCCAAGAGCGCAAATGAATCTTTATTTACATCAAAACCACAGGTTACAAAAGTGAAAGCAAACAAGTGGGACTACATCAAACTAAGAAGCTTACGTACAGCAAAAGAAACCAGCAACCGAAGAGGAAACATAGCCTACAGGATGGGAGAAAGTACTTACGAACCACATATCTGAGGAGGGGTTAATTTCCAAAACTCTTGGAAAGAACACTTACGACTCAATAGCAAAAGAGAAACAACTGATTAAAAATAGGCAAATGACTTGAACAGACATTTCTCCAAAGAAGACATACAAATGGTCAACAAGTATATGAAAAGGTGCTCAACATCACTTGTTAACAACAAATGAAAACTGAGATGTTACCTCACAGATGTTAGAATGACCATTTAAAAAAAGCCCCAAACCAAGAAACAGCAAGTGTTGCTCAAGGTATGGAGAAAAGGGAGCCCTGATACACTGTTGGTGGGAATGTGAAATGGAACAGCCACTATGAAAGACAATATGGAATTTCCTCAAAAAATGGAGCTGCTAAAAGTTGTTTGGTGTTTCAAGAAGAAGGCATGAGTTTTAAGAGATGGTTTGAGTCCTGGGAAAACTTTAGGTTCAGGTTAAGTCCTCTTTTTGCCATATTCTGTATCATTTTAGGACCTGATTTTCCTTTCCTGAAAAACAGAGGTAAGAATGTCTACCTTGCTGTGTCACTGAGAGGATTCAGCGAGAAGGCATCTGTGAAATGCCCTATGCGGGAGGTGAGGATCAAACATGTCTTCCTTCCTTCCGTCTTACTTTTGAGAGTCACCAGTACAAACAACTCATGAGCCTGTGAGCCACATGGAAGGACGGCCAGCACAGTGGGCTAATCTGGGAAAGGATCAGGGGTGTCCCATGAAAATAACAGCGAGGAGCGGGTGGCAGTGTGTGGAGGAGAGAACTGAGGTCAGCGGAGAGGGTGCGCCAAGGGGAGCAGGTTAACCATGAGAACAAGCAGTCCCAGACTCTGCTGATCATCTCCACCCTCAGTCTCCTGACACCACTGATCTCTTAACGGAGCAGTTCCTGCTCCTGTGCTGAACCAGTGTCATCCACAGCTGCCAGCTGGAGACTGGCTTACCTTCCTATCTGAATCTCCGCCAAGCGGCTCATCGATCAAACCACATAAGGTGATAGTGTAGACTTTCTACAAATGGCTTCAGTGAATTAATATCAGAAGACTGCTTTGACAAGTTGCAAAGTGTTCCTTGCCCAGACTAAAGAAAGATACTGTTTTCACTGTGGTTGCTGAAAAAAATTCTAACTATGACTCCTCTGTGTTCTGCCAAACATGTCTTCATAAAATTAGAAAGAATCCATCTGTTTCCTTGCCATGGATACTAAATCTCAGGGTTATTAGCTTTTATTTGGACTTGAGTTCCAATAGGCAAATAGAAAGGTGTGTAAGATTTGTTAGCTGCTGGCTATGACATTGATGCGTCTGTTTGCTTTTTCTTTCTTTGTATTTTATTTTATCTTTTCCATACCGTCTCTATTTTGGGCAGACTTTGATCTTTGGGAAGCGATATTATGTTTCATTAGATGGAATGGCTCTTCGTACCTGGCTGGTGACATGGGCTCCCCAGGGAGGGAAAATTCTGAAAGTGTCTTCAAAGACAGGAAGAGAGACTGGGGCACATTCTAGGATGTGACACGCTCTTTGTTGTTTTCTGTCCAAATAGGTGTGATTGCACACGTCCCTCTGACAGGGGAGGGCTCAGGTGTGTACCTGCTCGTCTCCTTCCTTTACTGCAAGCAGATGATTACCTTGGCAGCTCAGCTGTGTTATTGAGACATTTCAGCGTGAAATTTGTTTTTTTTCTCACTGAACTTTAAGCAGAATTTCAAGTGCCAAGTCTCCGAAGCCGAGTGGGGCTATTAAGGGATAATTACTAATTATGCTAATTTGAGAAGTAGCTGCCTTCTCCTTCCCCGGTCATTCTGTGTGTGTGCCAACCTCCTGCGAGGCCTCCCCTCCCAGGTGTCTCCGGGAGGACAGTACGTCCTGGGCCTCCACACGTTGCTCTGGAGGTTTATCGTCCATCAGAAGGGGAAAGAAGGTGGCAGGGGTTCTAGGGCAGCCTGTGTCCTCGTCATCCATGATTTATGCTGGTTATTAATTTGTCCCGTGCCAACAATATTTATTGTCCTTTGTACTCAGGCCAGAAGCGTATACATTT
This sequence comes from Tragelaphus eurycerus, assembly GCA_935064755.1. NCBI lineage: Eukaryota > Metazoa > Chordata > Mammalia > Artiodactyla > Bovidae > Tragelaphus > Tragelaphus eurycerus. The sequence continues at coordinate 300,270 of CAKXYN010000202.1, read as the reverse complement.
AATTCCTAATACATGTGTATTTCTTCTCATCATCTTGGAACCTTCATAATAAGTTCTGAGCACCTGTGCCCACCACAGTGTTGGGAGGCACTGAATTAGGCACTGGGGGCCTCGTGGGTCTTGGATAATTATCACCCTTTCTCCTCAAAAGTTACTATTTAGAATAAATACAAATGATGAGTGTGTGTTTGGTTTGACCACCTGGACACTGTGACTGGCCCCCAGAGGAGAGGCTGGGTCAATAAGAAGGGAATGATACTTGGACAATATCACCTTCAGTGGTGCAGAAGACTGTTCACACCTTGACCTGCTGTTCACCCGCCTCCTCGCCTGTGAACTTGGGGGTGATGAGGTCGTCTGCCTCACTGCTGGGCCCAGACCCGGGGAGGACCCGAGCCCACTGACCGTCTCCTGCTCTTCAGTCTCCACCATCTATTCCGGCGGTCACACCCACTCTTCCCTCCAGCCTTATCTCTTCTGCCACAATGAGGATGTCAATGCTTCAGCTTTGCTCCTGACACCATTTCTCAACCTGTTCCGACCATGTGGAGCAGGGTTCCCAACGTGCTCCCGAGATGCCCGGGATGGAGGGGCGGTGACAACTGCACCAGGGCCCGCTGTGCCCAGGTGCCCTGTGCACCGCCGGTCATGCTGGATATCAATCCCCTCAAACCTTAGGAGCCTTGAGCCCACGGTCACCTGAGGCCTGGCCGGTCTGGGGCTCGTGGGGTCCCTGAAATAGGCCGTGGGCGTCTCAGCCCAGCCCTGGGCACCGCTCCGACACCGGCTCCCATCTTGCAGTTGCGGCTGCCTCTAACCACCCTGCCTCCTTGATTCCTGTGGGAGAGGCGTTGTCACTGTCAGTGTGACACGCTGGGACGGACTGAGGTCCCACAGCAGGAAGGAGACACAGCCGGCTCCTGGAGACGCACCTGGAGAGGTGGGAGCGCCTGTGTGCACTGGTTTGTGTGGCTCGGCTCTCGGATGAGGGAGTGCTGTCCCCGGGTGGACACATAGGGCGTCCTCCCGCACTGAGCAGAGGAGAAAGGTGCCAACGAGAGGAAATCTGAAGATGTTTAGAGCTGGTTCACCATTTGCATCATCTGAAGTCACTTATCTTCTCAGTTACTCGCTCCCGTCTTATATGACAGGTCCCAGTCATCAGGGGCTGTGACTGTTATAACTACTCGGGCTCCTAAAATTGGGGAATGCGATCCCATTGCCCTGAAGGTAACTGAGAAAGTTCTTCCTTTGTCCTCTCTGCAGGTTTATGTGTGCAGGGTCCACAGGAACCATGTGCATCTCAGAGATGCACATTCTTCTTTGGTGGCCCCCATTCAGGTCAGATAAAGAAAGATGAAGACAGCCGAGTACCGAAGAATTGATGCCTTTGAACTGTGGTGTTGGAGAAGACTCTTGACAGTCCCTTGGACTGCAAGGAGATTAAACTAGTCAATCCTAAAGGAAATCAGTCCTGAATATTCATTGAAAGGACTGATGCTAAAGCTGAGACTCCAATACTTTGGCCACCTGATGCGAAGAGCTGACTCATTTGAAAACACCCTGATGCTGGGAAAGATTGAAGGCAGGAGGAGAAGGGGATAACAGAGGATGAAATGGTTGGATGGCATCACCGACTCGATGGACATGAGTTTGAGTAAACTCCGGGAGTTGGTGATGGACAGGGAGACCTGGTGTGCTGCAGTCCATGGGAGAGCAAAGAGTCGGACACGACTGAGCGACTGAACTGAACTGATTCATGTCAGACTGACCTTTAGCTCCCAGGAATCCCAACTGCCAAAGATTTCTGTTGCTCAAAACACACCCATTAAAAAGTTTAAAAAATTCCAAATTACACATGCCTAAGATCCATTAAGAAATGCACAGAACAGCAGAGTTATCAGCAGTATTTAAAGTGCACGTTTCAAACTCATGCCCAGTTCCTCTGCGGCGGAGGCCAGAGTGACAATGACTGCTTTCTTACATGTGCCTGACTCTGTGCACAGCTCCTGACACATAATAGGTGCTCAAAACCGTGACTTTATGCAAAATGGCTGTTTTGCAAGCAGAAATAGAACCATTTGTCATCTTATAAAAATGGACATTTTTGGAAAGAATTCACACAGCTCTTAAACAAGCAAACATTACATAAGTTTGATGGACTCTGTTACACACAAAGGTAGGAAATCTCCAGGTGTATTACGCGATTCACTCCTTTCCTTCTGTTTTCTGGGCATGTTTGCATGAAGAAGCAGGCATGGAAAGCCCCGATGGAGCAGGCTGTGTTCTCCCCACTACAGAGTCGGGGACTGCGAAGGTTCCCTGTCACCCCTTCTGGAGGGACCTCACTCAGTCTTGCTGCTGCTGACGAAAACCGCCGTCACTATGTACACTGGGCAGAACAGTTTACCTGCTAACAGGCCGGCCCCTAGTTGTGACAGCACGTTTCTCCATTTGTACTTTTTTTTTTTCACTCATGTTTGTGTACAGTGTCAACCAGCTGGCATCAGATTTTGACAGTGGCCTTTGGGGGAAAATGTGTAGTTGGAGGGAGGTAGGTGGGCCTGAGCACCTGGGAAGGGATGTACCTGGAGAGGTCACAGGTCACGTGGTGGTGACAGAAGGTGAGTGGACACTGGCTGATGGTTTCACAGAAGTTATGAGTCGAATAGCACAGAGTCCCCGCGAGGCTTCCAGGGTCCTGACCAGCACTGTATCCAGTAGGCCCACACTCAGGTGTACACAGACACCACCTGGGCACACCTGGACACACAAGTTCCCTCCTTAACAAACAGTTGGTGAGTGCTGGACAGCCACTGGAAGCACGTTTTGAGAGCAACTAACACAGCAATACCCTCTCTACCCACACACACATACACACACACCCACAAAAACACACCTCCCCACACACCATACACCCCTGCTGCCACTCCCCACACGGAGACACTGAGATTAGGGACAGCTGCTACTGAAAGACAGCTGGGAGTTTGGAGACATTATTGCAATTGGAGAATTTTACTCAGGGTAACACACCAGCAGGGAAGTTCAGGGAGGCCGTGTAGACCGCCTGCCATGTGTAGCCTGAGCCCAGGTGTGACCTCTGCGTCAGGCCTGGTCCGGGCTCAGGGGCCCCTCCGTCGAATGCAGGCTGTACTTTCATCCACCCTCAGCTCTTCCCTGATCTGGACAGGACAGCGTCTGGAGCCGCTGTCAGCTCCACAGGACAATCAGGAGGGGTCTGAAGAGACGGGCTCCGGCCACTCTCTGCTCAAGGTCAGTGGCGTGAGGCAGCCTCCCATGCTCGCTACTGAAGGTAAGGGATCCAGGTCATTCTCCTGTCATACCCATCAATACAATGTCACCAAGAACATTCATGTTTGTTCACAAAGGGATTTTACAAGTCCAGAAATCTACCTGTGTGTATTTACATGGAATGATTTTATAAGTAAGATGTTGAACAGATGGGAAGAGCAATCTCAGTCCATTTGTGCCTGTGGAGTTGCTTATATCCCCTTAATGCTAATATCCTTTGTTACATTGGGGACCAGGCTGTTTACTTACAAGGGTCCCTGTCATTTAACTGCTTTGTTTCACAGTTGACACTTCCAGGATCAGTTGTCATATACTGAGTTTAGATATCCTGTTTGACTATTCTCTACCCAAATCTAATTTGTAAGCCACTTTTCATCCATTTACTCAGTGAATTTGAAACAGAACCTATATGTTTACTTGTGGCTTCAAGCTGATTTTGACTTGTACATCAGACAGACTCTGAGCTAGTTTAATCTAGGAAATTGGAACATTAAATATATTCTTTATGCATGGAAGTTTATGAAAAATATCCTGTACATAACACAGACACATACAAGGTAGTTCAGGGTGCTCTCCTTTTAAATCCAGATGCACAAGAAGTGTATTTACGTATGATGAGAAGGTTTTAGAACATTCAGATTTAGTTCCAGGGTTTCACTGAGTGAAGGATAGGCTTCATTTTCACTGCAAAATATCGATTTGAATATGACCATAAACTCTGTGCTCACTAGATATACCTTTTTGCGTGTGTTGTGTATGCAGAGGTTGTGTATATACAGCTGTGTATATAGGAGTGTGTAATAGATACTGTACATGCAGATGTTGTGTATGCAGGTGTGTACATAGGAGTTGTGTAAGCAGGTGTTGTGTATATAGGTATTGTGTAGGCAGGGGGTGTGTATATACAGCACTCAGGCCTTCTATTGTATTTGATTTTTAAAAATAGAATTTAAAATTTCTTCACCTCTAATATTAATTAATTATAGTTGTTGAATATTTTTTACCTTGTACAACAATTAATATTTACTTTGGAGTGAGTGTGTATTATTTAGGTATCTGAACAATGAAGATGTTGAATGTCTGAGTTGGTTGAACGATCTCTAAAGGTTTCTTCAACCATCCAATCAGATAATTGGAGGCTACTTAAGCAAAGGCTACTTAAGCACAGTTGTATATAAGCATGTATATATATAAATATATGTGTTTACCTACAAGCAAATACATCCCCACAAATACATATTCATAGTCACACACTCACACACATTACCATGTTATGAGCTGACTTCATGCTCAGCACCTCTGCAAAAACCAGAAGCACAGAGTTCCCCCTCCCCTGCCTCGAGACTTCCATCTTGCTCCATGTGGCAGCACTCACAGGCACTGGGGATGTTCTCTAGATGTTTGCTCAGGAATCCCTGAGAGACAGGGAGCCCTGTTTCCCAGGGATCTGTGTGTTTGCCTCCACAGCAGGGCAGTGGGTCCTCACCAAGAGCACTTGGCTGAATACCAAAGGTTCTGGGTCTAGGTCTGGTTCCTCACTGTCCAGCTCTTGGAAGGAGACACTTGCCTCGGGGTCCCCCTTCCCTCATCCAGAAACAAAGAGGATCTTTACTTAACCTCTCAGAAAGGAAGGCATAGGACTGATTCTGTGGAGAAAGAGCCTCTGTGGTGGGGGAGGGGGGGAAGGGAACCCACCTCAGAATATACGAGTTCACACCACTTTTAGCTAGAAATGGGGGTCTTTGCTGGGTGGGAAAGGACACAAGAGGCCGAGTAAAATAAAATCCACATCGGTTACATCATCAGATCAGTTGGGAACATTCATGACAAAATAATCAAGAAAAAGTATTCCAGGCATTATCTCATCAAGCCTAAGTTCAGTTGGATTCTATGAGCAATTCTCATCCAATACAGACTTTCTGGTTTATATATTGGAGGTATCATGGTGACAAAGATGTAACATGAATTTTTTGGCCCTTATTGAGGTGGAGAAGATGTTTCTTGGAAGAGGACGTTGATGAACCGCGGTGTGTTTAGGTTTGGGAAATATCTCTAAAGGTAAACAGAACAGAACTTCTGTGTGTTTCTGGCTGAGTTGTGTCCCCACCACAGACACACACAGAGGGAGGTCACATGGGGATACAGGGTGTGGCCTTGGGGGTGACCAGCCCTGCTGACGTCTGACTCCCGTCTCCAGCTTCTAGGACTGAGAGAGAATAAATTTCCACTGTGGTGTTTGTTATACAGCCCTAGCCGACTAATATACTGTCTATCTAGATTTTTTGGTACAGTTAACTTAGTCTAATAAGTACCCAAAACCCTCTCTATTCTAAATTTTGTCCTAAAAGTTCACTTATAGGTCACCTAAATATGACAATGTTTTGCTAATCTCTGAGTGAATGTGTGTGTGTATATATATATGCACATCTGCTGGACTGGAAGAAACACAAGTTGGAATCAAGATTGCCGGGAGAAATATCAATAACCTCAGATATGCAGATGACACCACTCTTATGGCAGAAAGTGAAGAGGGGCTAAAAGCCTCTTGATGAAAGTGAAAGTGGAGAGTGAAAAGGTTGGCTTAAAGCTCAACATTCAGAAAACGAAGATCATGGCATCTGGTCCCATCACTGCATGGGAAATAGATGGGGAAACAGTGGAAACAGTGTCAGACTTTGTTTTTCTGGGCTCCAAAATCACTGCAGATGGTGACTGCAGCCATGAAATTAAAAGACGCTTACTCCTTGGAAGGAAAGTTATGACCAACCTAGATAGCATATTCAAAAGCAGAGACATTACTTTACCAAAAAGGTTCGCCTAGTCAAGGCTATGGTCTTTCCTGTGGTCATGTATGGATGTGAGAGCTGGACTGTGAAGAAGGCTGGCGCCGAAGAATTGATGCTTTTGAACTGTGGTGTTGGAGAAGACTCTTGAGAGTCCCTTGGACTGCAAGAAGATCCAACCAGTCCATTCTGAAGGAGATCAATCCTGGAATTTCTTTGGAAGGAATGATGCTAAAGCTGAAACTCAGTATTCTGGCCACCTCATGCGAAGAGTTGACTCATTGGAGAAGACTCTGATGCTGGGAGGGATTGAGGGCAGGAGGAGAAGGGGACGACAGAGGATGAGATGGCTGGATGGCATCACTGACTCGATGGATGCGAGTCTGAGTGACCTCCGGGAGCTGGTGATGGACAGGGAGGCCTGGCGTGCTGCGGTTCATGGGGTCGCAAAGAGTCGGACACGACTGAGCGACTGATCTGATCTGATCTGATCTGATCTGATATGTATGTGAAATATACAAGAAGTATATATATATATCTTACAATCTACAGTTCAAATATTGTTCCACTTTATAAGGAAATGGAGTAGCAGAGAGGAATTCCTGGACTTGAACAGTGTAGGTGCTCAATAAATATTAATAACTAATTTTAGTTCTTATTGTCTAAGGGCCACATGGGCAGTGGGTTGAATGGCCTCAGCATGGCTGGTTTACATGTGGTGAACCAAGACAATCTTGTTGAAAACTGAATACCAGAGTCTCAACTAAATGAATCTTTCACGTTTGCCCTCCCTTGTGTTTTGCTATCCTTTTGAGTGAGGCTGACATTCTGTAAAATAGACACATCCAACCTTATGAACGTTTAGCTCTATACTTTTCCTGGGATGTGGGTAAACTCAACATCCCCCTACTCCCGGACCAGGGGATCCAGTGGTGTCACATACGGAGTGTTGCACACCAAGTAACTATTTATTATATTACGAATACTTACAAATGGGAGGTAGCATTCAATCCAGTATATGGTTTCAATTTTTAACAATGTGCATTTTTCATTGTCTTGCTGATGTTCAGGTTTGGAGACTTACTTCCCTAAGCATCATTACAGATAAATACCAAGACCCACTGGAGCAGCCAGCATCACTGCAGCCACAAGAGCAGACCGGGCAAGTCGTGCTCTGAAGAGTGTTATCTCCTGGCGCTGCACCCTGGTCACACACTTAATTCACATGTGTGAGATGGAGACAAGGATGGAAGGATGGATGGAGAGACAGATTGCCCCAAGGCCGTCTCAGGTAAGAGAGAAGAAAGACCAGGAAACACGCCATCTACACAGATGCAAGGGATGAGTCCAGTGATTTGTCTTTCCCACAGGGTATCCCGTGTCCACAGCCCTGAGTGGACCCAGTGGTGGGATGGCCTCCCAGACCACTGGGATGAGCCCTGAGTTCTACTTTGTATCACCTCCAGGTGGAGAGATGCCAGCCATCCCGCAGGTGAGACACCTGCTTCACTCACGTGCTAGACTTCTGATCTGCATAGACGCACATAAGTTCTGCCCTCAGCCACGAGGACAGAGTGGACCTCTGGGCAATGAGAAGCAGGGTGGACGCTGAGCCTGGGGCAGTGCCTGGGCCTGTCTCGGAGGAGGTGTTGGGGGCTGGCTGCTGTAGGATGGACTCAAGGACAGATGTGCACTCCCAAGGCAGGTGGGGTGGGGGACACCCCAGAGCCCAGGCTAAAGGCACATGGTGGAGAGGCCGAGAACGCCTCGGGGGTCAGGGATGTGTGAGCACCAGTGTTGCCAAGATGCACCTTGGGCATTCTCTGGGTCCGAGGGTGGCTCCTCATCCCATCTACACAAACACCCTCGAGTATGCAGGCCGGTGGGGAGGGGTGGGGGGCTGGCTTGGCAAAGGGCAGTAGGGTGCTGCCTGGCTTCCTGAGGGAGTGGACCATCTCTTCAGTATGGACCACATGGCCATGTTGAGATGTGCTTTCTGACTCAGAACATTTCCCAGAACTCTTGGACTGCTTAATCCCTGACGTTTAGTGCAGTGCAGACACATAAAGACGTCCCATGAATGTCTGTTGAATGAGCATACTCAACGTTCCACAGCAATGACTCTAGAATAAGTCAGTAGGTGCTCTTTATAAGTGAATTCGGCAACAACCATTGGTTGATGGTGTACAGTGAGAGAGCCTGTGTGCTAATTTCTGGGAACACACCGAGTGTACCTGGCTCCCATCCTCCAAGGACCATCTTGCACACAGACCAACACCCACCAATCAAACCTGCAGACAATTAATGAACAATAAGGGGAGAAGCAATGTCCTTCCCGAGAGGTCATCACACCAGGTGACTTATGAAATCACCAGTAACCCCTCACCCAGTTTCTCTTGTGGTTTGTAAGCTGTAGTAGCTCATGCCATCTGCACCTGGTCTCCTTAGAAAAGCTTCCCTCTTACTATATTCTGACTATTGCTTTAAGCAACTTTATTTCAAAAATGAAATCAACATTCTCAGTGGATTTTAACTGAGCAGCTAATATGTTTTGACATTGCAGAGGGGATAAAAATGCTCAGACCTACAGAAGTTTGCATTTTAGCCATTTAATTTTTATATATGTAGTTTCACCTGAAATGATAAAAGAAATTCAATTTTGTAAAATATATGATAAAAATGGGCATTAAAATTCCCTTAGGACCTAAAACTGTGTTGGGTCACAGAGTCTGTTTTCATTTCCTATGACTGTCCATTTGTGTATCTATTCCCCAAATTCAGTATAAACTCAGAGAAAAGAAGGACTCTGTCAACTTTTTTTTTTCTTGTACCTTTGTAGTTCCTAAGTCTTTGCCCAGTCCAAAGCAGGTGCCCGAGGTGACACAGCCGCAGGTGAATAAAGCCACTCACACAGGTCGAATCTAGCCCTTGTCTGAGTATACACGCAACGTCTAAGGCAAACTGCAGAGAGCAGAGCTGGATCTCGTATCCCTCACTTTCAATCAAGAGCCTGCTCTGTTGTGGAAGATACAGAAGATAAAGTGCAGGAACGTGAGCTCTGACCAGAGCACAGGAAGAAAGAGACCTGGAAGTTACTATCCGGTTTCTCCCTTCCCTCTCCTCCTGTCAACAGCCCCACATACCGCCATGGTTTCTGTTTCTCGTATTTTATGACATAAGAGGATAGATTAATTTTTATTAGATGCAATAACAAAAAGATTTATTGTACTTCTTTAAAATTTTAAAAATAAAAGAAGTTTTTTCAATGCTGAACATCATGATCATAAACCAAGTTTATTTTTTCACTGTCTTTCAAGGAGTTCATCCTCTCAAGACTTTTTTCTACACTTGATTTTTTAAATGTTCATCTAAAAATGAGTATGTGTTAGACTTCTGCTAGTCCAGAGAGTTGATGGACAATCTTTTAATATTTCAATATTCATTATTTCAATAAATATTTACATATATCTTAAATCTTGAATCTGTCATCTGTATATATTGTTTGCATATATTAGTAGCCTACAGAAAGTATAATTTTTAATAACTTGAACTCTATTCATTATCTACACACAAAAGCCCCAAATAAATTTAACTCCCCTAAAAGGTGATAACAATAAAATATGAACTGCACATTTTTTAGATCTAAAATGAGTAACCTTCTTATCCTAACTGCTTAGGGAGAGAAGATCCCCCCAATTTCCACCAGCCCCGAGCAGATCCCTGTCTCCAGTTCTGGGAGGGGCTGGCGCAGGGACACATGTGCTGCCCCCAAAGCCACCGTCAGGGGGACAGCATTTGTTCTCTGTTCAGTATCCTTCAAGGATACTGCATTCCCTGTCCTACTGTGTCAGAGCTTCTAAAAAGCTACTATTTATCCTTAGGATATATCAATGATTTTGATTTCAACTTCACTTCTTCCTCAGAAAGGAAATTAGCAGCACGGACTCATCTGAATTAAAAAAAAAAAATTCTCCTTGAACTGTATGTTTTGAATGAAAAAGTCACTTTCTGTTAGAATTCTGTTAGAATTCAGAAGGTCCTTTACAAAGTTTCATCCATGGTATGAATATTTAGAGTTGAAACGCAAACAGAGCATCTTTACGTCTGTGGTTAAAGCGGGTCTTCCATGTTTTAACTCAGCTAAGGGATAGGAGAAGGTATGATGCTCAATATTGTTTTGCGCAACACCCAGATTAAAACAAAAATCTTTTAAAGTTGGACACAACAGGCGGAACCTGAGCTTGTGCACCTTCGGCGGTCTGATGGGGACAGTGTTTCCTGTGAGGACACGGGCTCCACAGCCGCCAGCCAAACGCAGAAGGAGCATCTGCTCTGGACAGGGACGAGTGGACACAGCCAGGCTTGCGGGGAGGAGGCCAGGGTCTGCTTTGCTGATGTGTCTGTCATGTTCATTATACTGGACTTTTCCAAGAACAATTAAACTTTTAGGAAATATTGCATTAATTTTAAAGAGAGGCCATCTGTGTACTTCCGATGGACTTAGGCTGATAAAGTCATTTTTAAATCTATTATTGGTGTTCTAGGAGCATGCTGTGAGCTACTTTATCACGATTCCCAAGTCCTGCTTCTGAGAAACGGAGCTGCCCCACTTTCTATTTGATTTTAACACAGAGAGGATTTGACTTGGGCTCCAGTTTCAGAGAACTGGGTCCCCTCTGTCCTACTTTCATGCTGTATTTGAGAAATCATGTAAGACATTGCACAGTGATGAGGCAGGTCTTCTATCAGCGGAAGGAAACAAGAATTAGAGATTGCATCTCAAATAAATGGAGCAGTAAAGATTAATTAAACCTGTGAAAGTCTGCAAAGCCCATCCTGGCTGAGGCATTTAAAGGAACACTTTCTATTGTGTGCGACCCCTCGGAAGCCCTAAGCTAGCATTTGGGTGGCAGAGTCACGTCTGTAGAGCAGAGATTCCAGAAAGGAGGATTTGCTAATGCATTCTGAGCAATGTTCGCTGTGTTTATCATCCAAATGGTGACACGGCCTCAGAAAGAAGCCTCAACCTCTTTTGTGGGAGACTTCAGTGGGCGCCTGTATAAAGTGCTTGGTGGAAGGGACGGAACCAGATTGTAGCTGAAGGGTGCAGGTCATTACAGTGGAGGGGCTAGCTGTCCTCGCCCACTTTCCGCCTACACCCCAGCTTTCCTCCTCAGTCAAGGGAGCTGTGGACGGCAGCAGGCATGGACATGAGCTAGAACATCCCAGCCTGAGCCCCTTGCCGGGTCTCTTCAGGCTGGGGCTGTTCTATCTGCCTTCTCTGCACCGAGGCAGCCCCATGGAGCCTCCTCCAGGCCCATGATTTTAAGTGAACTCAGCTTTAAAAAAAGCTTTTAAAATTGCATCTCTTAGGGATTCAAAAAAAATGATCCTAAAATCCTAAAGTCACCTGAACGTTTGTAGGTCTCTTCCGTCTTTAATGCTACTCTTTATCATTATAAATGTCCCATTTATTGGACACTATTTCTTAATCAAGCATAAAATGCTTCTTTAGTATGAATATAAAATTTATATTCCACGCTTGCTGTTTTTTGAGATTTAAATTTTTTAACATTAACCTGATAATTTTCATAATTTAAACAAGATGATAATGAACTTGTGTGTGTCTATTTTATTACACAAAAGGGACACTGACTAGCCACTTTCTTACCAGAAACCAGATACTGGTTGCAGTCATTCTCCATCCATGAAATAATAAAATGAAATTATTTTCATATGTAAATTATTTCATACTTAATACCTGTAACTACAATAAAAGATGACTAAATATCCACAGTGTTTGGAGAGAACTTATGCACTCAGATTAACTCTTTATTTTCAAATATTTATCACTTATTCTTCAGAAAAAAAATCAGCTGTCTTTGCAAGCAGCCAAGTTTATTTTGGGGAAAATTACTGATAGCTTAAAAAGCAAACATTTCCACTTCTGGGTTGCTGTTTCTTGGATGGGATTCCTGGGAAAATGAATTCATTCACAAGTGTGTGAATGGACAGTCACGGCACTCAGAGCTGCCTTTGCTGTGACTGCTGAAACAAGGTCAGGAAACCAGGCAACAGCCCCTGTCCCCCAGTCCTTCTAAATAAACAAGGAAGTAAAATTTTAATCATACAAGAGAGGTGTTTGGAACCGAGGTACAAACATATGCAAGTATAAGAGGCTAGGTTTTAAATTTCTCAGCATGCCCTCCTCTTTCTGTTTCCTGATCCTACAGGCAGAGACCAAATTCACGAGTGGATCAAGAATTAAGCAAGATGTTTCCCTTCTTTCTGAAAGTAATGTTCTTTTCTTTGACAGTGATATGTTCTTAAGGGAATTAAAATGCATTATTAGCGAGGAATAAACAATTCTCTTTGCATAAGCCTGTATGTCACAGCATGTATTTCTGCATTTCAGTACAGGAGAACCATTTAACTGAACAGACAGGGGTTAATTTGGCTTCACTGTTCACAGCGACTCGACAGCATGAGCGGGTCTTGGCCGTGCTCAGGCAGCGTGTGGCTGTGTGGCTCTTTCTTGTGATGTATACGCTCGGGAAAAGGCCAACGCACAGTAGTTTGAATATTTTGCGAAGGACCTTGTGCTTTCCATATTTCACTTGGGCATTCACCTTTCTTTCCTTTTTTTTTTTTTCCAGTTTAGAAATGGCTAAAATAAGTACCTTTAAAATCTCACTATTATGTGAAGATTTATCCTTTTAGAAATCTTGTTTGCTAGTAATTAAGAGCTCCATTTACTGATGCAACATTCAGAGATAATATTTTTAAATGATGAAGATCCGTGTTATTATTTTTGGTTTTATGAGTTGTTCAAAACTATCCACAGTACAAAAACAGTGACTTTCATTTTCTAGCATTTTAGAAAAAGAAGCAGGCAGACATAAAAAATGCTCAGGTGTTTCAGCTGTCTTCACTTTATGTGTACGTACACATGAACACACACAACCACAAACATCTACGGTTTTTAAATTGAACACTGAATGCTTTCAGGGCAAAAGTTGTCTTTCCACGCCTTAAGAAAAGAAAGCTGCAGTTTCCTTATTCTGCATATCCTTATGTGACGCCCCTCTGGGGCAGCACTTCTCCAACAACCCAATCACCACTGTTTAGCGATGGATACATGAGCCTCATATTTTTATTCTAAATTCAAGTTCACTCATCATATCTAATGCCCTTGAAGCAATCTCAAATTACTGCTATTACACGGGTCACTAGAAACCAGACGTACTAATACAAATTTTAAAAAGAGAAAGGAAGAAAAAGCCCTTACACAATTAGAGGGCGAACAGTTCCGTCAGTTTAATTTCATCACTAAATCCAGCCCTTGATCTGGAGCTGCGGGCCAGCGAGGCTAGTGCGTGCAGGGATGCTTGGATGCGACGCAGGAGGCAGGTAGTCCCACCAGGAAGGATGAGCCCACCGGCCTCTGCCACCTTCATCTATGGCCCATGTTTCTATTTCATCAGCTTTTCATGGAATGCCATTTCACAACAAGCCTGCGTCTCCATCCACATGCTCCCCTTATCCTGCTCCTTTGGCCAACTTTCCCTCGCATTTCCCCAAGTTCATGACCGGTTGCTCCTGCCTCCTCCTAATTCATCAGCTTACTTACTTCTGCAGAGCTATCCCTCAATTTTCTAGAACTCGTGTAAGGGATTTCCTTGGAATAATACGTGAAATTCAAGCATTAACTTAGCTTGCTGTCAAACGCCTCAGAAAAGACAGGTGGTGTGTTGATGCCGCATTCAGCTGGATCTACTTACCAAGGATTGTTTCTACAGCATTTCAAATAGTTCCCCAAAGGTCCCCCTCTCTGTGTTAGTGACTGATGCATTTCACTTAAAACCCTGTCTTCCTATTTACCTCCTGGAACCATCTGAATTTGTATTGGTTCTCAATCCATTTCCTAATTTCCTAATACATTTGTATCTAAAGAGCAATCTTTTTTTAATTTCCAGAGACTTCAATTATTTTATACACTGTATGTATTCATGGGGTCAAATGTGAAAAATATTTTATTTACAAAATGCATTTCATGACAATACACAGTTTCTTTTTGGGAAACTACTCTCATCAAAGAAAGCTCATCAAGAGATCAAAAGAGAATACGTATACTATTTTAATAATTAAAAATACACCCATACAATTCCTCAGTCATATTTCCCTGGAGGTTTCCATGGTTCAGGGAGCTGATACATGTAAGTGACTTATTTTATATGCTATCTGTTCTGGTGGTACTGCCTTTTGTGCTTCCTGCTTGAGCTGATACTAATTTAAGAAACCTTCCACCTTTGCCTTTACTACTCAGGGTTAAAATATGCACCTTTTACAACATTTTACAATATCCACACCTTCAGTTCTTTTGTAACACGTGCAGGCGTGACTCTAAGACCAGCACGGACAGGCTGCGTGCAGACCTGCACACAGTCTCACCCGGGACTGGAAGGCCCAGCATGGCCTCCAGGATTCTCCATGAGGAACTGGCTAAGAGGGTGCTCCATGTGGGAGGCAGCAGGGAAGTCTCCTAAACTACATGTGCAGCCAGGATTTCCTGGAAGTCTCTGCATGAGACAAAAGCAGAAGCTGATGGGGCTCATGTGTGACAGGGGAAGGAACCGTCCTTAACCACAGTGTGGGTGCACATGTTACTGAGCAGGTGACCATCCTGAACCGTAGTGTGCAAGTGAGACGGTAACACTGTCCTTCGCTCAGCTTTTCAAAAAACTGCCCTTCTTTTTTGCATAAAAAGTCAAAATTTGACATTTCTTGTTTGTACAGAAAATTTAAAAGATCCATAAACAATTTATAAGATAAAGTCCCAACTAAAACATAACACAGAGAGAAAAATGCAAAAAGGGATGGTACTGGGTCCTAATGAAATAACAGGGGGATTGGGGGTGGGGAGGCTTGCTTAGTGTCTTTTTAAAAGTTTACCTGAGAGACAAATGCAGGTCATGCCTAGTTTATACCCGAAGTCATATTTTGCGACTAAGTTTTTATTTTTTTTTTTACTTTTAATGATATAGACTGCTTTCTGTGTGGTATCATGACTAGAAAATATCTCCTACAGGAAAAAAAAATTTCATTTCCAAGGCTCTGGATCCTATGTAATAATAAATGGGAGTATCGTGTCAATTCCACACTTATACTATAGCTACAGAGCTTTTATTTCAGATCCTATAGATTATTCTGACAATAAAAAGCATAGAGGGGGGTTCAGAATGGGGAACACGTGTACACCCGTGGCAGATTCATGTTGATGTATGGCAGAACCAATACAATATTGTAAAGTAATTAGCCTCCAATTAAAATAAATAAATTTAAATAAAAAAAAGAGTAAAGGGCAATTTAACAGTCAAAAAAAAAAAAAAAAAAAAAAAAAAAGAAATCTAAGGAAAGCCACGTTTAGAGAATTTGTATAGAAGCCAGTAGCATTTTGGTTAACAGCTCTGGGAAATTAAAAGTTATGATGCAAACAAAATGATTCTTGTTTGTGAGAATAGGTGGAAATATGTTTATCACTGGTGAAAAATGTACATTTACTTTAATTTATTCATTTACACAGGAAAAGAAATCTTTTTGTGTGCTCATAATCACTGGCTTTACCTAGTATTCAATAGAGCCTTATCAAAATTCCTTAACAGCCACCCATACACACATGGGCTTTAAATTATGACAGATACAGTTTTATTATTAGATGAGCTTAAAAGTTGAGGCTATTCTATTCTATTTCTGCTATTAAAACTCATGGATATTAGAACATAATTTAAATTCACCACTGTCCTGATAGAAGAGTGGAAAAAAGCACCTGTAATAATTAAGAATTATATACAGACTGATCTATTCCCAGGAAAATGCAAATAAAGAGCTTTGTAATTGTTGTTTTCTTTTCATTGATCACACACACCTACATTGCTAACTTTTCCCTAAGAAGTGAACACTTAGAGGTTTGATTTGACTCATCCACCATGATAAGCTGTTGGCAGATGACATAAGAAACTTCGCCCCACGGATAAATCTGCGAGTACCTGGAATTAGTACACACATCCTGAATACCTTTTTCTATTTCATTTTTGGCTATTAAAAATTAAGAGACTTGATATATTCAAAATAAAATGTATAAATATTTCACATAAAATTTTATTTTGAATTGTCATAGTTTATAGCCAATGAAATCCTCCTTCAGATTTCTTGCTTTCCTTTCTGAAAATGAATCCCTTCTAAGCTAACATGACTGCCTTTAAATTAAAGGTACAAAAAATGAATTTGGAGAAAGACATGAGTGTTCATCAGCTTCTATTTTCTTTCTATAGGTTTTGCTTTGTTGTAAAATATTGTTCCATACTTTTCCATTTTAATATTTAAATATATTAAATAAAAATACTGGAACACATGAACACTTGAAGCATAAAAGGCAATGTTTCTTTTTCATTACTTTTAACATTTATACTCATTATTAAATTTTGTGATTTTTTTTCAATATCATTGTCACTTTCTGTTAGCATTATTTTTGAAAGACATTGACCAGATCTGTTTTGGAGTGAAATTTTCAGGGAACAAAGTGAGTAGCCAGCATTCTTTGCAGCAGCTCAAGAGTTAAACCAGAATTACAGAATCACCCCCCACACCAAGGCTCTGAAGCCCTCCTAGAAGCTGTCACCGAGCTCCCTGCCACCCTGACATGTAATCATAATGAATGGCTGTGTGCTCTTGGCATTTATTCCTTCAAACATTCTGGTTAATTTCTACTACAGGAAGAAGTCGGGAAGGGCTCAGGACCATTTGGAAGTAGTTAGGAGGAGATGGGGCAGAAACTTATCTTAGGCCTTGGCAAGGATAAAGATTCTTGGGGAAGGAGGTATATGTTCAACCACAACTTAACTCCGCATCTTCCAGCAGAGAAACCGGGAAACCTGACACACGATAGTTGTGTCTTTCCTCCTGTTCTTTAGGGCTCTTTGGTCACTTAAAAAAACCCAACACATTTCAAATAATAACTGAACTTTCTCCTGCAGGCTCATTATAAGGGGCAGCTGACATAAGTTACTCTCTGGGAAAGAGGCGGCTGCACCGAGGGCTCCGGCCACCCTCCAGGGACAGACACCGGTGGGACGGCGCCCAGGGCCGTCCTCCTGGCGGAGCAGCGGCCGGCTGCGCCCTGCCCCCGAGGAGACCCTGGGCTGCCCACCTGACGACTAACTTCGGGGGCTCGTTTGTCTCCCAGAACCTGGGGAACCAGGCTCAAACCTGACACCAGACACTTTATCTCCCCTCCTTGTTCGGAGCTTTCCTCATCTCTAACGAGCTGCGTTGCTTGTTTCTCTTTTCATGCATTAATTTCTGCTTATTTCCCCCGGACGAACCCCGTTCTTGCTGCAGGTCCCCGTGTTTACAAAACAGCCGGCACCGCTCGGAATAGAAACTGTCACCCAGCGTGAGGAGGCGGTTGCCAGGGTTTTGCCCACTCCCGCCTCCAAGACTATTGGGATGGAGAAGCTGGCGCGAGGTCCGTCCCTCGTTCTTAGGGACGCTTAGGGCTTAGGCGGGCGTTTCCTTCGGCACCGGCGTTTGTGCGCGACGGTCAGCAGCCGTGCCGGAGGCCGCGGAGGGTACCGCCTTCCGCGGGGCCCCCCGCTTGGTTGGCCACCCCCTCGGGCTTGCGGGAGCCTGGGCGTTCACGGAGGGACCTGAACTCTGAAGCGGGGCCCTCGGCGGGCCCCGGCCACGTCGCCGCAGCATCCCGAGGGAGGCCGCTAGAAGCGGGCAGGGCGCGCAGACAGAGGCGATGAGTGTCGCGGGGAGTGCGCGAGAGGCGGCGCGGAAGCCGGTCCTTACCTTTCCGCTTGGCCCGCCTCCTCCTCCTCCGCTTGGACTTGCATTTGAGTTGACCGCTCAGCCCTCCAGACGCTCTGCTGGTCCCCAGGACTGATGCCATGGCAGCGGCCGGCGAGTGGACCCGGGCAGGAGTCCTCTCCAACACTCTCAGCTTTCCGGCTCCGGCCGCGGCCGCCGGGGACTCTCCTGCGGATCGGGGGCCGGCTCACTTTTCGGGGCTGCGCTCTCGCACTCCTGGCGTCTCCTCTGGAGGCTGTCACCGTCTCCTTTGGCGGCTCTCTGTCACCTGCGTCCAGGCGGGCAGAGCCAGCGGTCTGAGCGCGCACCAAGCGCGCAGGCCGGGACCGCGGAGCGCCCGCCGCCCCAGCTGCCCCGAATCTGGGCTCCGCGCGCAGGCTCTACTTTGGCACCTCTGCTAGTTGTTGGGCACCAGCCACTTTGAAGCCGATCACGCAGGGAGCCTGTCTATTTGCTGCTGCGAAGTCTAATTAGATCCAATCACGGCCGTCCGCCGGCTCTGACATCAGCGCTGCCAGCCCGTGCGCTCCTGTCAGCAAACTCAGCTCGGGTTTGGACGGCGGAGCTGCCCGGGGCGCTGGAAAGGGAAGGGGCCAGCCTGGGAGGGAGGGGGCGCGGGCCGAGCCGGCCTCCCTGCTAGAAGCCCGAGGGGGCAGCGGACTGAGGAGTCCGCCCAGCCCTGCTCCCGCCCGGCCGCACGGACAGGGCACTCGGCTCCCGCGCTCTCAGGCGCAGGGACCCCGCCTCTCACCAGTTTCTAACTAGTTAATCCATCGCACACCCGGGTGTCAAGGGGGAAATCTCTCTCTAAGAAATACCGAGCCCTCGCTTCCTCGGCCAGGGGCTAAGATTTGCAGTTCCCCGGGAGACAGCGTCTTAGGGGGATTCATTTTTCAGAACCCTCATGTTTGTCTATTTGGTTTTCTCCTTCACATCCCTTGGCTGTTCCGTCTGCAAGGAAGAAATGCTGCATAAAGACGCGGGGGTTTGGTCGGAGCCTGATTTTTTAAGGCAGGGATGTCAGTAGGTTGCTCTATTTAGGGAACAATGAAATGAAAGGCAGAGAGGGCTTTTTTCTGATAGTTTTATCACCGAATGTAACATTCGGATGAAAGAAAGTAATATTTACCAGGAGGAAGATTGCAAATTGAACCAGGTTTGAACAATTTTTCTCAGGGTTATCTTGTTTTTTTTTTTTTCAAGACCGTACTTATGGAACGTTAAAAATCTAACATAAGATTTAAGAAGGAAAATAATCCAGCCATCTTCATTGCATTTTGCATTTAAATCACATAGGCTGTTAATTATAACAGTAATGGTTTGGAAAAAAAAGCCCACTCTAAAAGTCATTAGCGTTAACAGGATGATGCAGAAATGGCACACAAATATTTCTATTTCCTACTTTACATACACCCTTTTCAAGCTCCTCATGGACTTAGAAATTTCCAGATAATTTTCTTTATATGAGAAAAAAGTACTCCCTCTAGGGAACATTGGAAGCAACTGGGAAGTTTGGATGTGCTGTTATGCGTAGGGCTGGGCGTCTTGGCTCAGCTCTCACTGACTGAGGGGAGAGGAGGGCGTCTGCATCCAGGGCTAGCCCTGCTGCTCTGCCTCTGCTGAGTGGTGTAGACTAGCCTCAGTCTGCTCATCTGTATAGTGGGGATCACCACCTTTATTCCTGCTTGAGAATCAGTACAACAGCAACTGGCGACACTGATCATTTTGTGATTATCTGGCAAATCAGTGGGTAAAATTTTCGGATAGAATGAGCACACATTCTTCCAGTTAGCCTCAGAAAGGAGGGGCTTGTGTATTTTCCGCTTAGGCGTTTAAGTGTCTGGCTCATTTCAGGCTGATAAATGCAGTCACGCCAGGGTCCCTCTATGTGCCGGGTTCAACCATTTCCTGCTACTGACCTCACAAGCCCACCTCTTCTGCCCTTTCTCATGAATCCTGGAGAAGTGCACCGCCCGCCCACGTACTCTTTATAGCATGAGAGATATTTGAGAGCGTCAACTGTGTCTGGAAATGCAGCTGTAGGACTCCCCCTGTGGAAACTCGGAGTCAGTACCAACCAATACTTTCCCTGTGTAGCCTTTTGCAAAACACTAGTCCCTGAGTCCAGAAGTCAAGGGGAGATGCCTTGGGGAGAAATTTGAGCAAATGCGCCTTCCAGCCTGGTTGCATTTACCAAGCCCCCCTCACCTCCCATCATCACAGATTCTTTCTGTGAAGCGTGAGTGCCCTGGCCCCCTGGTTGGAGAGTGGGTGTGGTCACGGGGGACTACAGCTTCCAACCCAAGATGGGGGCGGTCAAGGCCACACACTTAAAACCCGGGTTTCAGCACTTAGTTTAGATCCTGATTCGAAAGCTGGTCAAGATCAAAATCTTGGCCGATCTTTACCTTTCTGAAAGTTCTGGGGTATAATTTACGCAGACATTATTCTGCATGGATGGGGGCTGGTCTCTGTTTTTTGTTTACTTGCATAAGGTCATGCCTCGTTGGGAAGGCAGGACAAGCTCAGGCCTGGCAGCTCAGTGAATCGGTGTCTCTGGGGATGGAGGAGGCTTCTAAACCAGAGCTTGCCATCATATGCTCTGACACAGGATGCCTTAGATGAAGCTCCCTGCCTCCTGTCTGTTTCTAGTCACTTCAGCACAGCTTAGCGCTGGTGTTGCTGTACAGATGTGAAAACACAGAGGCTGGAAACACAGATGCTGGAAGAGCTGCAGGCACCCACGTCTCCCCCGGTCCATCAGGAGGCTCCGCTGGCCCATCTTCAGCCCATATGAGCCAGAACCAGGAGCTAGGAGTGGGGGTCCCGGCAGGTGGGGGGCTGCCTGGAAAGTCAGGTGCTGCCTCTGCATAGCCGTCAAGTGGAAGCTGGACAAGGACAGGGGGCTGGGCAGGCCTGGAGGGGAGCAGGTCTTCACACTGAGGCAGGGCGGGGCCCCCAGGGTGTTCCCTGCACCCCAGGATCTCCAGCGCGGGTCTCCTCAGGACTGTAGGTGCGCAGTGCTGCTGGGTGGTGGTCTGGTCTGCTCCTCCTGAGGCCCTCAGAGCCGCAAGGGACCTGGGCCAGGTCTGTGGTTTGAGCATTCCTGGAGCCAGCCTAGACCGGATGTGCCACTTGTCCCAGGCACACTACTGAGTTCACACTGACTCTGGTGTGATTCTCACAGATCCTTCTTTTACTCTCGAGGAAGCTGAGGCTCAGAGGACTTGGGAAACATGCCGAAGTCATCGTGGTTAGAAGGGGGCTCCCAGGGGGATGGTTCCAATGTGGTTTTTACCATATTTCTCTGCTCACTTTCATTCTGGAGTTGGCGATTTGGTAGCTTTTGTGAACTTCTGCAAGTCTTCTTGAGGGATCTTGTCGTCCTCATGTCTCCCGAGGTCAGGGACTTTGTTGTCCTCGCGTCCTCTGAGGTGAGGGAGGCTCAGGGTGCAGTGGAGGCAGAGCTGGCTGGCTAGAACGTTCCAGAAGAAGAGGTCTGTTTCTTCAGGTGAAGAGCCTGAGAGCGGCACATTCACACCAATAATCCCTCCTGCGCCTCCACCCACTATGCACCCCTTTAGGCTCCTGGACTCGGCACCTGTAGTTGACACCAACACATGGGTTCTTTCCTTACTTGATCACAACATCTGCACTTCCAGTTAAATGTACAGTTAACTTGTTTCTCACAGGTTTCCCCAAGCAAGTAACTCCCACAGAAATGAACAGGGCTTTTGTAGAATCCAGAGTTTGGTTCAGCTCCCCTTGCCTCCCCCGACAAGTTCTACCAGGCTGAAAAAAGCAGCAAAGAGTGTTCCCTGGACATATTTATGCCTGCCGACTCATGACCTCATCACAGACTGCACTAAATTATTACTTTTCACAAACAGAGAAATAGCACAAGAGGGCTTTTTCACTCTTTCATCTTCAGCCATTGTTCTTCAAATTAAATAACTCACATCAAGGAAACTGGGCCTGAGACCTGGAAGTGGAGGAGACATGGGGATGACCTGTGCTGTGACCCGTGCCCCACTCCTCGTTCTCGTCCAAGGGGTGGGAGCAGGGTGGCCAGCAGGGGAGAGTGCGAGGGGTCCAGCCTGGAGGAGGGCTCTGAGTGCAAGGCCGTCCTGGGCACGATGCTGCACCTACAGCCAGCTCTCCCTCTGTCCCTGCTCTCTCTCCCAGGCACGCCTGCAGTTTGGGAGAACACCAAATGCATCCTTACCAATTTCAAAGCAGATCTGCACAAGATCTGCTTTTTCCAAGTTCCATGTTCTGTGATTGCTGATTATTTCTATGTGAGTTCTGGGGACAAATAATTTTGGCTGAATTTTCTTTCTTGGTCGCTATCACAAATTTTAATTTACCAAAGTCTGTCTTTCAGCTGAAACTTACTTGAGTTTTGTATTGATGTTTAAAGGAACATTACTCAGAAAATGCTGGTAAAGAGAAGGAAAGACTTTGAATTTGCTACCAACAGGCCAGATTCATGTTCTACTTCTCTGTGTGCTGTGCCCACTCCTGGGAAAGGCAATGAACCCTCCCGAGCCTCGTCTGTAAAATGAGGAGAAAGACACTGCAGAGCTGCTGGGAACACTGAATTAGGAACAAGCAAGCTGAGTGCTTTGTAAAGGGATCCTGTTGCCTTACTGTAGTCTCTCAACACACAGTGCCCTGATTTTAACCATACACTTCCCAAGATGAGGGCAATTGTCAAGTCAAAGTGGTCTCCATGATGAAAGCACCCCTCTGGACTTCTCTGGTGGCTCAGTGGTGGAGAATCCGCCTGCCAGTGCAAGAGACATGGGTTCAATTCCTGGTCCGGGGAGATCCCACATGTTGTGGAGCAACTAATAGTCCCACAACTGCTGAGCCTGTGCTCTGGAGCCCAGGGGCTGAAACTACTGAGCCTACAAACCACAAACCGTGTGCTCTGTGACAAGAGAAACCACCGAAAGGAGAAGCCTGAGCACTGCAATGAAGACCCAGACAAAAATAAATACATAAAAATGAAAAGAGGAGCCCAGAGAAGATGGTCTGCCACTGCGTGGGTCCCACGGGCACCCCAGGCCCTGTCTAAGATGATCTTGACTCATCGAACCTGCCTCCAGGCTAATTGTAGCACTGATTCCATTCCTTCCTAGTGTGCAGGCTGCCAGCCATGGGACAACATCCACATCAGTGTTTTATGATCTCTGTGACTTTTGGAATAAAGTATGGTATTCTACCACTAAGTGTTTGTGCAGAATAAGAGAAATGACGACCTGAAATAATCCTCTTTGACATTACAGATAGGTTCAATAACTGACATTTACACTTAAGATGCCCTTACTTGCTAGTTTCAGAAATGTGAAACCTTAGTATTTTATTGAATCATAAAGAATTACTACTATTTAAAGCTTCCTTAATGCACACCGTATCCTAGATTTTCCTTTGTGTCTTAAACTGATACAGTTCAAAGAGTTAATTTTTTAATGTTCCAAATCTTGTCTTGGAACCAGTGATTTTCAAAACGAGCACTGTCATATCCCCAGAGAGCTGTGTGATGGCATGAAGAAAGGAAGAAAGTGAAGCACAGATGGAATTAATGGTTTGGGGTGTTAATCAATGTAATGAATTGAAAGGAAGGGATGGGAACTTGTCAGGAATACATTTGTGGTATTTGGACTTGGGTGGGCTGGTGCTGTGGCTTCATTTCAATTCTCTGTGCCTGCATGCTCAGTCACTCAGTCATGTCCAACTCTTTGTGACCCCATGGACTGTAACCCACCAGGCTCCTCTGTCCATGAATGCTGGGTGAGTTGCCATTTCCTTCTCCGGGGATCTTCCCAACCCAGGGACTGAACTTGTGTCTCCTGTATTGCCAGATTCTTGACCACTGAGTCACCTGGGAAGCCTGTTTAAATTCTCTACCCAAGGTTTAAAGTCTAAACACTATTTCCACCTTTGGTTTCCTGGATTTATCCCTCACCTGGGGTCGAGGCTGTTGTGTATATTATGAAACCTCAATTTGCTCTTTCCCTGCCCAAAAATAGAGCAGAGAAAGAAAGGGACACCGAGTTAACCCCCAGGGTTTTTTGATCACTTATGGAAGTAATTTTTAAAAACTTGCCTTATAATTCCCTGCTTTTGGTCAAGGCAGGAGAGAAAGAGTTGGGAAAACACTAGAAGGAAGACCCAGTGGGCTCCTTACCGAATTCAGCATAGGGGGGATGGATGGCTTTGGGTGGCTGTTTCCCGGGACAGTGGCACCTCTGCCCTGGCTCCAGGGAAGGTCATTAGGACCCTCAGCCAAGGTCCCTCCTCCGGACTGCCCGCCTGAGCCTGCATATGAGTAACGTCGGCAGGGGAGGGGGTCATGGTGAGCAAAAAGCACTCACTCTGATCCCATCACGAAGCAGAGGTGGTCCCCATGAAAGGGACTTAGGCATACCAGCAGGAGCATAATCTGGTGGAGGAGATCTGAGCACACAGCTCATGACAAAGCTGATGCCCTCCGACAGCCAGCTCTGCTGTCACCTGTCAATGCAAGATGTGTGTTTGCAGGTCACATGGCTACATTCCACAAATCACAGTGCTATTCTTTTATTAATTAAAACCTTGGACCCAGTAGAACGGCCCTTGCTCTTAGGACTCTCATGTGCTGGAAAATTACTCCCCTGCACCCACTTCCACAGAGAACAGCAGCTCCTGCCCCTCAGAAATGAGAAGCATGAAGAATAGAAGATGGTGAGGACTTGCCTGCGAGTGTGCCTGCAGAGACCGTCGGCTGAGAGCATGGATGACTGACACCTTCCCGGGTCCCTCTTGGTTGAGGGTGAAAGACAGCTGCTGCTGCTGCTGCTACGTCGCTTCTGTCATGTCTGACTCTGTGTGACCCCATGGACGGCAGCCCACCAGGCTCCCCCATCCCTGGGATTCTCCAGGAAAGAACACTGGAGTGGGTTTCCATTGTCCCCTCCAATGCATGAAAGTGAAAAGTGAAAGTGAGAGAGAGAAAGCTTATCAAAACCATCTTCCCAGAAAGCCGTTCTGTGCAGCCTAGCCCTGGAAGACTGGGGTCCTCATGCTGGCCTCAGTTGCCCAGCTTCCCAGATGTCTTGGGGCTGCCTGTCCAGGAGCTATTCCCATGCTTTCTCCTTCATGTTCCCAGGGCCCAGCCGAGTTAGCAAAAAGCAGTCTCGCCTCTGTACCACCCTCCTCCAACCAGGGATGTTCCTGGAGGGGCAGTCTGTGCTGTGATCACCATCCCCTGGAGCCAGCCACTCTGGACAAAGGAAGCACTGTGGAGAAAATGGGAGGAACCAGGGTTTGTGAAAGTTGTTGGGACGGTGGAAAGTTGTGTGCAAGTGCAGATGTGCTGTTACTGACACGAGCCAGTACTGTCTCACAAAACTCCTCCTCACTGGTCCATGGACCCCCAGGATCGGACGGTGGTGGGCATGGTGTCCAGAGCACCACCAGCAGAGCCGGCCTGACTCCCTTCCTGCTGGGCCATGAGCTTCACTCTCGTCCCTGCAGGAGGCAAAGCCCACCAGCACCTACCTCTGCAGTTGTTCTGAGGTTGAGCTAACCCATCCTGTGAGCACGCTGCAGCCTAGTGCCTGGTACACTTGGGGATGGTGGTGGGATTTCAGGGCACTCCTGGCCATGTGCTGATGTCAGTGCTGGAGAGCCATCTTCACCCCAGGTGTGCAACCCTGGGAAGTTGGGCCGCATTCTTCCTTCCACCTTCCAGACTCTACCCTTCAGTGCACAGCACAGCAGGTGAGCTGAGAACTAGAGCAAGGAGTGGCTTTGGGGGAGCACACTTACTTCATTACTTCCTCGAGTCTGCTTCTCTTATAGGGTCCTTCTCTCTATCACAACACATCTCTAAAAGATATTCTGCAGAAGGAATGAGAGAAGGAAAGTGAGAAGGATTGCAGCCTGTGAGGAAGATGGGGACAGGAAAGAGACAGTGCAGGTGAGTCCCAGGAGAAACACATGAGTATGGCGGGCAAAGTCAAGCCAGCTCCCCTAAGACGGCAAACCTGAAGCGTTCAGCAGGTAGAGGCCAGAACCTGGGCAGGGGCTGGTTTTCCAAGCCAAGCACATCTAAGTTCACATCTTACTTGAGTCAGTCTGGCCATGGGAATCTGGGCAAATCACATAAAGTCTATGAGCCTCAGTTTCCTCATCTGAAAAACAGGGCCATGAATTTTGCTTTTCCGGCTCTGTGGTGAGTAGTTTAAACAGTGTTACACGTGGTCACTGTGACTACTTTTGGGATCTTTATAGGTTACACAAAAGCAGGGCACTGTTACTCATAGCCACGTTTCTTTTCTTGTAATGCTGATGATTCATGGCAAACAGGGCATTCAACATTGGCTGCTTCTTAGCTTTGGTGAAATTCTGTAACTCTGAGTGGTGTCCAGTCCTAAGGGTACCTTGGCGTTTGCTTTCCAAGGGTGACACGGGGCTCTTTTGGGTCCCGGTGGTTTCTGTCCAACACTTGTAATGGTCCTTACCAGCCCGCCACCAGCCCATCAGACAGAGACGGGATTTTCTCAGGACCTTGGAGAGCAATCTCTGTAAATTGCAGTTTGAGTGCAATCAATAGATGTGACAAACAGCTGATGCTGGCCCTGGGGACATAATGAAGGTGTGACTGTGTAAACGCACAGATAACAATGTGGGGAGATTACAGGGCAGGGCGCGCTGAATAAGTGGGGTGCAAAATGAGCTGCCGTGCTGGGGTCAGGCTTCCTGCTGCGCGTCTATGCCCCTGTCCCTGGTAATTGTTAGTGGCAGCGGAGCCCACAGAGCCACACCGGAGGGACTCAGCCCCATTTGTTCTGCATCTCAATGCAGTGCAGGCTGCTGATCCATCCTGTCAGTGACCACCTCCCAGTGGACAAGACACCAGCGAAAATATCAAGCCTCCTTGGCTGGAGTCAAGAGGCCCATCATTAAAGCAATAATGAATTCCAGGCTCTCCTGTAAAGGACTGAATCAGAAAATCACTTTGGGCTGTTATTAAAGTGTTTGCAATTTCTTCCATATACAGGAAACAGTTTGTGATAAAGGAAGGGAAATATGCTAATATGGTATTTCTTTTAAAAAGGGAAAATTTGAGAGGTGCAATTTGAAAAAATTAATCTTACATCTATAACCTATATGTACAATGGTATTTCAATAATTTTAGTATTGAATTTTAATAATTTTGAAATGTGAGCTTTTGACTTCTATGATTTGTGAATATATTTCTATTTCCCTAAAACTACTTAAAAATTATAGTAAAATATTACTGGATGTGCCATAATTGCACTTTTTCAAGGGACTAACCGTTTCATGACTGAAATGATCATTTATGTCTCTGAAAACTGTTGTATTGATAAATATGTTGCTTTTTAGATTCTTTAAATCTTTAAATACAATGGGAAAATAAAATTATTTTATAATTGAGTCATGATAGTAATATGTGTATTAAATATTGAAAACACCAAAATAAATGGGTGTGGCTACTGAATGGGAGGAAATATTGGCAAATGATATCTTTAAGAGGTATAAACAGCTCATACAAGTCAGTATAAAAAAGCAAACAACTCAATTTAAAAGTGGGCAGAAGACCTGAATAGACATTTTTACAAAGAAGACATAGAGATGGCCAAGACACATGAAAAGATACTCCACACCCTTAATAATTAGAGAAACACAAACCAAAACCATGATGAGGCACCACCTCACACCAGGCAGAATGCCCATCATCCAAAATAAGGACAGAAGATGCTGGTGAGGATGCAGAGAAAGGCAACCCATATTCACTGCTGTGGGGGTGCAAACTGATGCAGCCAGGATGGGAAACCGTGGGGAGGCTCCTCAAAAGACTAAAAATAGAACTACCACATGAGTCAGCAATCCCACTCCTGGGTATATGCCTGAAGGAAATGAAAACACTAATTTGAAAAGACACACAGACTCCAGTGTTCACAGCAGCATTATTTACATTAACCAAGATATAGAAGCAACCCCAGTGCCCATCAACAGATGGATGGATAAAGATGATGTGGTACATATAGGTGGTGGAGTACTGCTCAGGCATAAAAAAAGAATGAAATATTGCCATTTGCCACAACATGGATGGACTTGGAGGGTATTATGCTTAGTGAAATAAGTCAGAAGACAAATATTCTATGTTATCACTTATATGTGGAATCTAACAAACAAACAAATATATGTAACAAAACAGAAGATGCGCAGATATAGAGGACCCACTAGTGGGGAGGGGGAAGAGGGAGGGGAAAGATAGGGATGGGGGCTAAGAGGTACAAACTACTATTTATAAAACAATAAGCAACCAGGGTATGTTCTACAGCACAAGGAATAGAGCTGTCATGCTGCAATAACTTTAAGTGGAGTATAACTATAAAAGTATTAAATCACTATGTTATACACCTGAAGATAATATAATACTGTAAATCACCTTTAAAAATGTTTTTATTTATTTATTTATTTTTTAAAATCAAGCCTTTTAGATTACTTTAAAAATGTATATTTTTGAACAATTAATACATTTCAGATATATTATACATATTTCAATGTTATAAATAAATGGGAGAGGTCCATACACTCAAGTCAGTCACATTCTCGTGATATGTAAATGCAACAGCAACTGGAGATCAAACACAAGCTTCTCACTTCAGAAAGTGGGCTCCCTTAGCTCCCGAAGAAGAGTAACCACCACTGCAGGTGTCTCTGCACGTGTGACTCGCGAGGGTGTAATCCCACTCATTCTTGTCCCATTTCAACAACCATGATGTCCGATTTGCACATTCAGCTGTGTGTCTCTTGTGGTTAACAGCCTTGTGCACAGTGGTTATGACTGTCATGATATTTACGTCTCCTGTTGAGAAGCATCTATCTTTCCCTCCAACCACTCTGCAAGGATATGATCTTCACAAGGTCCCAAGTGGGGAAGGTGGGGGGCTGCCATTGCAGGTCAGCAGCAGCCCCTGTGCTGGCCCATTTACTCAGAAGGCATTTTCTGATTCATCCACAAGAACAAATACAGGTAAAGTGTCCCTGGGGATGGGAGATGATGCTGGGGAAAGGGGAACAGGCTCATGGCCTGGCATCAACACCATTCACCTTGGGCACAATTTTAAAGGAGAGTCAGAGCTACATTTTTAAGTAAATTTTGCTCGTCCTTCTCTTCTCCAAATAACTTGATCTTCCTCATTGTAACATTCCATGGATTTTATAGAAAGTTAGAACCAAAGGAAACCTTAAATGACTGGCCTGAGCAAGGCATTTCAAAGTTCTTTTAGCCCAGGGTGCTGCTATTTAGGCAGGAGTGTGGAATCCAGTGTGTAGGGTCCCTGAGAAGGGACTGTCTGTGGAGGGTACACCCCCACTCTCCCAGAGCCCTCAGGGGCACAAACACTCCCCGTGTCTGTGAGGAGCCCTGTGAATGTCATTTCTCAGCTCCATCCTCTTCATCTCCCAATTGGGGAACCGGAGGCCTTAACATCAGCTAAATGAGCCCAGGGATCTCCTAGGGAGACCATCCGAGAGAATGTACCCAACCGTCTTGTTTCTAAAATCTTTATCTATTTTTCTATCACGATTAAATTGAAACTTCCTTTATGAATCTTCTCTTCATGCCCTTGAGACCTGGGTGCCACATTCCAGCAGATATGTGGCTGAATTTGTTAATCACATGTGGGACCTCAGCCCCTCTGCCCACGAGAGACAGGAAGGTGACAGGTGACCTTTGTTTTAAAGTCCCTTTATATTCAGAAGTGAGGTTTCAGTTTGAATTCCTGATCATCAAGCAAAAGAATATTGATTTTCTATTTGGATGATAAGATTTCCAGTTTCCTGCAGGACATGTGAAGAAAGTCATCACTTTCATCTTTATTACAAGAAGAAAGCTGAACCTACCAAAAATCAGCAACTCTTCTCAGATGCATCAGAACAGCGAGGTCACAGGGAAAACTGGAGGGACAGACAAGCAGACACAGGACCCCATAATTCACAGAAGCAGAAACCCACACATGAGGAGAGCCTCCATGGGAGATCATACCCATAGCTGACGAGCTGCTGGAGGCCCAGTGTGGACGAGCCTGAGAGTTAAGAACTCCAGGGGCATCCAGTCACAGGGAGTCCCTTGCTTCTTGAGAGTTTTACCTCCTGGAGCCCTATCAGGTTCAGATAGTAGGTGTTGGAGAGAAGTCCCCAAAGTCTTCCAGCAGGAGGAGGGGAAAGGACCCATTGTGAAATGGGACAGAGGACTCTGTGCCTCTTAACAAGACCTGCCTCAGGGGAAGCCACTTACACTGGACCTGTGCTCTTGGTGTTATCATAGCCTAAATGACCAGTGAAACAGGAAAACTGAACGCCAGTCCATGCCAGCCATCCCGTCCCACCTAAGAGGAGGCAGAAAAACAAACTGAGAAGCTCAGTGAGGGTCACAGCCCAGGGCATAGGCTCCCTAACAGACTGAGCCCTGTCCCTTTGTCCTCAGACTCAGAACACGTCTGCCTCCCCTGCTCCATCACCACCATGTTAACAGGGCTCCCATGTAACAATGGGGCACACACTTGAAAGAGACCTTGTCTAAGAAGAGGAGGAAACCCAAAGAAGAGGAGACAAAACCAGGACACCTGGAGGAACCTTAGCCTCTGACACCTGGAGTTATAGCAAACAGTGAACATGGCCTAACTCCTAGCTGCGTAGACATAAATCCTCACACTAAAAGTCTATTTGCCTCATTTCCTTCTCCTTGGTACCTCATGTGCAGCATTAAACAACAAAGTAATACTGTCCAGTGCACGCACAAAAGAGACAAACCCCCCCAAAAAAAGGGGACCTCCCAATCAGAAAGTGAAAAGTGAAGGGAAGTTGCTCGCGGCGCTCTTAGCGACCCCATGACTCCCAACCCCCCCCGGCCAGGCAATCGGGTGGGGTGTCAAAAAAAAAAAAAAAAAACCCCCCCACCCAACACCAACCATGTAAGAGACAGATCAAGCACCAGAATGAGACTCAGACTGGGCAGATGGGATTGTCAGATGGAGAATTTAAAATAACTGTGATTAACAGTCTAAAGGCTGTAATGAAGAACATGGATGACATCCAGGAACAGATGAGTCATGTCAGCAGAGAGAGGGAAACTCTAAGGAAGAACTAGAAGGAAAGGCTAGGAAAGCTGTGACTGCAATGAGAATCCTCTCTAATGAGCCTTCAGTAGATTGGGTGTGGCTGAGGAAGGAATCAGTGAGCTTGAGAAATGGTAAGAGAAACTTGCAAAACTAAAATACAGAGAGAGAGAGAGAAAAAAGGAAGAATTACACAACAGAATATCCAAGAAGTACTGGACAATTATAAAAGGTATAATAAGAATACTGGAAGGAGGAAACAAACAGAATAAATAGTTGCAACAATATTGCCAAAAGTTTCCACAGTTAATGGCAGACACTATACTACAGATCCAGGAATCTCAGAGAATACCAATTAGGATAAATACAAAAATATCTACAACCAGGCTCATATTTAAACTGCAGAAAATCAAAGACAAAGTTTCAAAAGAAGCTGAGAAAAAAAGCCTTGTGTACAGAGGCACAAAGGCATGAATTACATTAGACTTTTCTTCAGAAACCATGTGAACAAGAGAATGAAGTGATAAAATGTATAAAGAAAAAAAAAAACAACCCACCAACCCAGAATGTGTAGGAGAAGCTTGGAGTAATTATATATGAACTCTCAGTAATTTTTTTCTGTAAATATAAAATTGCTCTAAAATATAAATCAATTAATTACGATCCTATAAAAAAGCTAAAAAACTCCCCCTCTCACTCCAGATGATTTGATAAATGTATATTCAAGTACCATGACCATTCCTGTTTTGGAGATACTGAAAAGAAGGCAAAATATGTGAGTAAATCACAGGGGATTAAAAATTAGGATATCTTTTTTTTTGTTTGTTTTTTTCTGTCTTTTTTTAAAAATATAAATTTATTTATTTTAATTGGAGGCTAATTACAAAATTGTATTGGTTTTGCCATACATCAACATGAATCCACCACTGGTGTACACGTGTTCCCTATTTTTCAACACATGTCAATGTTATATGACAAGGGGCATACTTCTCTAAGTATGCCCTATGCTCTTCTTCCCTATGCTCTTCTCTTTAGAAAGAGAGTCATTCTTAAGATGAGGCCAATTATTTCATGATACTGGACATTGAGTCCTCTTGAAAATGAAAATAGTTTTAATGAGGCACATATTTAAAAATATTAGATGACACTAATTATCTTGTCTCCTGGTGGGTGACACTAGCCACCCAGGAATGGCATCTTCTGTAGAACCCTAAACTGGCGAAGTTTAACAGGTGTTCTAACCGCAAGAGCCTTCAATTGGACACAATAATTTTCAGTTCTTAACAACTGGAAACCACAGAAAATAGCAAAAAAAAAAAAAATAATTGTACTAGAAATTTATCAAAATTCAAAACATCTTTTAGAAAAGTTCCTGAGGCCACTACATTGTGAGATCCATGTTTACACAGTGACTCTTAGCCTTGGTTACTTACTACAGTGTTAAAAAGCAGATCTCAAAGTCTCCACGCAAGACGGGAATCGGATTTCTAAAGGTAGAGTCAAGTGTTAGCATCTTGAGGTCTCCACAGGTGAGTGAATGTCCAGTCAAGTTTGAGGACCCCCACCCCGCACCATGTACAGTCACCATGATAGTCAGTCTCATTCACGGATATGCATTTAGTATATCATAAGGAACAGACACTCTCTTAATCACTGGATGGGCATCCCACATTGCAGGCAGATTCTTTGTCATCTGAGCCACCAGGGAAGCCCGATCACTGCATACTCTGTATAAACTTGACCTAACTGGTTTTTACAGTTAAGGCATATTCTGTAATGAAGGCAAGTGGTAATGTTTATAGAATGTATATCAAGTGGAAGGTGGGCTCTGAAAGTGTCAGGCACTCACAGAAGACAATCCTTTAGAGCACACTGCTCTTTATCACTAGACATGAAGTATTTGTGTGAGGGGAGCAGCTTACATTATTGATATGAAAGAGAAAAACACTGTGTCTTTACTTTAATTGTCTACTACGGGAGATCCTGAGGACAGATGGGGTCATTGGGTCACCCCAGGACACATGGCTAAGAGAGATGCATTGGCCTGAGCAGGTCAGTGAACCCCCATCCACTCAGCTGTGCTTTGAAATGCATCGGAGCCTTTTTCTTAAAGGGAAGTTTCAGGATGTGACAGCCACAGTCCCTCTCGACACGATATCCCAGAGGACTAGGAGAAGAGGTGGCTTTCTAAAAATGGCAGCAAGGAAAAACATAAATCCACATCTCTATAAAACCCAGATGTTTCCAACCATTACTATTATATTTTGATCCTAACTATACCTGGATGTGGCTACTAAGCACATTAGTCTAAATGCTTTCCCCAAACCTCATAATAGTAATTTTCACACCTTGCACCATGTGATAAGATCTAGTTTATTTCTAAAGCTCAATGAATGAACAACCAAGCATTCAATTCCCATTATTTGTTTCACATTTATGTTATGCTTTTACTTTTACTTACTCTGTCTTTCAAGTTTTTTTTTTTTTTTTGGTAAAAATCAGAAAAAAGGTATGAAAGAGAATTTTCAGACATTAATTTGGATCTTTGACCTTTAGGAAATAGGGTCAGTAAAATCTTCTCTGGGCTTCCTGAGTATTTACCTGAGGTACATAAGCTTTTTATTTTCCCTCCTATTTTTGTTGTTTTTCTTGGCCTGTGATATCTTATTGCACAAGGATTTTGTGTCTGTCAGCCATCAAAGCTGTGATAAACAGTGATCCCATCAAAGCCGCACTTCATGTGTGTTAAACTGAAGAGGCTCAAACACACTTTCCAGTTTTACCCCCATGGACAGTTAGGTACAGATGATGACTAAGGCTTTTTTGGGATTCTTACATCATCAGTGTCTCAAGAAATGAACTGCAAGTTGAGATAGCAGATATCAAGGTCTTTTACGAAAGACCAGTACTTTTTTGGTATGTTAAGTGGTTCTGTTGGTCAGCAAGTGGGTGTGTGGGTCTAGTCACCTCAGCTACAAACAGAGTTTCAGTGTAAAGATGGTTTTCTTTTCTGTGTCATGAACACCTGGCCCACACGGACACTCTGTAACATTTCATCAGAGGAGCTGGAGAAGAGACAGTCCCTCATGGACTGCAGGCGGAGGCCACGAGGCCAGCTGACCTCTGCCCAGGGCACTCTGCTGGTGAGGGGCAGGGACAATTACGGCTCCCCTGTGCCTCCTGACCACGGGGCGTGACCGTGGCCTGTTTGCTGCAGGAGCGCCGTCACTTCAGCCCTGCTTGCCTCTGCAGGGCCAGATGTGGTCGTCCTGTCACCGGGAGGCCTGGGACGTGAGGAGCAGGCTTCCACCAGCACAGACCCAGTCGGCGGCTGTGACGACCCTCAGAGGACCTGCTGTCTCTGTGTTCATGGGAGAGGAAGCTGCCTTTTATCTCCGAGACACAGGCTTGGTTGGAGCCCCGAGCAGGCGACCAGGGAGCCAGGGCTCCTCCCGCCGCCTCTCTGCTAGCACAGCAGAGCTTAGGGGTTAATCACCCTGCTCCTCCAGAGGCCGCCCTGGGCTTAAGGATGCTGCAGCCCTCGGGTTTGAGGCAGATGCCAGCGTTTCAGGGAAGAAGGGCACAACACGATAAAACAAACACAGCTGAAAACAATAGGGAGAAACAAAGGAAGGCACAGGAAGCAGAGAGGGGCCCGTTTGCAGTCCCCTGTCGTGTGTGTGTGTGTGTGTGTGTGTGTGTGATGGGCTAGATGTCCCCCTGCACTTGGCAACAGTGAGTCCGCACGGCTGAGGCTTGCTTTCTCTTCTGTGCCTGTGGAGTGACATCCGCAGAGCTCCCCACAACACAGTCACCTCTCAGGGCACCTCCATTTTCAACCCTAAATGTTCATCACCATCTGAATCTTTGTCACAAATGCTGTGTTTTCTGTTATTGGTTCTGAGAAGGAGAAGGAATGAGTTTTCAAAGAGCCATGCTTCCAGGTTACTCATCATAAAATCTGTCCACTTGTTCTCTCCAACTCACTCACACAGACACATGTGCACACATGTGCATGCAAGCAGAAGCACACACAGACACATGTGCACATACATGCATGCAAGCACATGCACACACACGCACACACACATTTCTACGTATGCAGACAGACACACCAGCAACCTGAGCCCTCAGGACACTGGGACCCTGAGCTGAGCGTCCCTGAGCAGCCACCTGGGGGCACCGCGGAGCAGCCCAGGTCCCGCCTCAAGAGAGGGGCCTCCTCCTGACTCTGTGCCCATACAGCATCCAGGTCGTCCTGCTCTGCCTTAGAATTCTCTTATGAGTAATAGGTTTTTTTTTTTTTTTTTTTTTTTTAATGAAGTGAGAATATTTGAGGGGAATCTATTCCCAAGGATTTAATAAAGGGGAACAAAATCCTCAGATAAATCACCCTGTGAAGACGCCTCCTCTACAGAGGCTGCTGTAGACAGCAGTTTTGGTGGCTAAGAGCCCAGATGTTGAGATCTCAGAAAAGAGTGCCAAAGAATGAGACCTTAGAATTAAAAAAAGAACTAGTTTTATTGCTAAGGGAATCATTAAAAAAAAGTCCACACAAATGAATAATACAATACCATAGTGGTTAGAGGATAAATTTGAAGAGCATAATAATAACTGTTGTGCCTGGTTTAGTAAAAGGAAATTGAAAATTGACACGCTGAATCCAAAACTTACAGTGTGAGAAAAGACTGTGTCTTGTTTTGTTTTCTGGTTTAATCCACTGAGTCAGAAGGAATGGGTGCAGCTCACCACATTGGCAGGTATGTCCAATCCTGGGCAACGACACTCCTGAAGGACACATGACACACACACGTCCAGTCTTACTTCAGATAAGAGAGATGGCTCGCTTGGACCAGAAAGGTGGAGCAGGTTTCTGAGAGCTCCCCATTACCAGGAATGAGTTATCAGTCATGCACATCCGCTTTAGTGATGGTGAGGAGGACCTGGCCAAGGACCCAGAGCACCTGCTGCAGGCAAGGCCACGGGATGGCCCTTGAGGCATGTGCGGCTCATGATGGCGGGAGCTGCTTACCCAGCAGCTGGGTGGGTGGAAGAAGCTAGATGCCGCGACCCCAAAGCTAACTAGTAACTCATAGCAACCGTACAGTAAGTTCTGGGAGTGTCGGTATAAACAAGAGGAGATTATGGCTTAAGAACAGACATGACAGGAGTGGTCTGAGAACTCTTCATTTAGTAGGTGAGTTCTCCTTAGCCCAGTAAGCATTACTGAGCACATAAGAACTCTGCTGTGGAAAACCAGCTTTCCCGGCATTGCAGATTTATGGGTTTGAAGACTGGAGAGACATTTCAGGCAGAAGGGAACCAGGATGGTCTGTCTCCCTCTATTTTTTTCCCCCAGGGATTCTGAGGAAATCTTTCTGGCTTACCCAGAATTTTACAAACAGCAGGAGATCTGGCTAGATGAACTGAGAGGAGTCACTGAAAGGCTGTTTACAGGAGGATAAAGATTCCGAATTTCATTTTGCACAGAAGTCATGGGAAACATTTCAGTGGGAGCATGGTTGCCTGTCTGAGCACAGTCATGACTACCTGCATCAACATTCTCCCTGTGAAGCTCCTTCTACCTTCAGGAATCCTTTCCTTCCCGCCTCCCATTTTCCTGGCTCTAATGTGTCTATGTGGGAGCGTCCCAAGACTGATGAGGTGTTGAAGAGCATTTGACCCCAACCAATAAGACATTATTTGTCATCCTTTGTAGGTTATGCTGCAGTAACAAACAGTCCCAAGTCTAAACAGTTCACAGCAACAATAAGGGTCCACTCTCAATGTGTATTCTCCAGCAGGTCTTCCGCCTTCCCAGATCGAGGACACGGCTGTGCTCACGGTAGAGGGAAGAGAACCATGCCCTCATTGGGTCTCAGGGCCTGGTCTAGATGTGGCATTCAGCAGTCCAGTCTCCTCCTGCTCCAGAGCACGTAATCAGCCAAGCCTGTGGTCACTGAGGTAGAAGCAGGACCCATTACAGGAAGGGACAGCAGGATGGACATTGATCTACCTAGACAGAAGGACTGGTCCGTAAATCAGAACCCATCCCAGGATTTTCCTCTGTCTCCTTCTCCTTCCTGTGGCGTGGATAGCAGGGGGACTGTAGGGAGGGAAGAGCCTCTTTTTGTTATGACTCTGGGAAGACGTGGGGTCAGAGCCCATCGGCCAGTGTCTTGTCTGGATGGTGCATGGGGTCTGAGAACCTTGACCTTGACTGCCTTCCCAGAGGGATAAGGTGCCCTCCCATTTTCTGTAAGCCACCGCTGCCCTCATTCTCTGGTTTCTGGCTGGAGCCCCCTTTCCCTGCTTCATTCAAGGAAGCTATGGACATGATCCTGAATAGGGGCCTCTGGGTTTACTGCTCAGCCCAATGGAAATCTGAACATTCAGAGGACAGTTAGCAGGAGTCTGTAACTTAATGATGGGAAGTGCTGTAATCCATGTTCCTTGAAGTGCTAAGTATAGTCTGAAACCTAAGCTTTGAAGAGAAAGTTGTGGTGTGTCTTCACATATGGTGATGTTGGTGGTGAGAACACAAGGCCAGTCAAGATAACCTGGTCTCCTTCTTGTAGCAGTTTCTTGGCTACATTGGTGACCAGTCATATCCAGAAAAAACAAAAATTCTATGTATGCCAAAATGTTTTAAAGTTTGCAGATGTCACAGATAACTGATTGTTCTGCTATAGCCATACATTTTAATTGATTCTGATTTGATGTAGTGTGGAGAGTCCAATAATAAAGAAAGGAAGTTTTCATATGTTTAGAAGCTGTAGGTTTGCTTATCAATGTGCAGTCAACAGAGTGACATGTTGGAACATTTTGCTGTAAGACACTGACCAACAAATTAGATGATGAAATATGTACAAGTTGCATAGTGAGGCCTGTGCATTGGATCTCTAGTCAGATAATCTATAAGTGAGTTTTGTATCTTATACACATTTTTTAAGTGTTACGAAAAGTTAAAAGAAACACTTCAAGAAACAGTGGTGTTTCAGTTTGCGTGTTTTCTTAACTCAGGTGAAGGATGTAACATAACTACTGGATGCTTCAGATGAATTATTTCAGAATCCCAAAATGCACCCCCGGATTCTTACCATGTCTGTGAACGGGGACAAGCTGTCTAACAAGCTGCCTGGTTCTCTTTGCCTCTCGTTGCGCCCTCCCAGGAACTATCATTATCTTTCAATGATAATATACTACTATGAGCACTTCTTTATTGAGCTGAGTACTAAAATTTTTATATGCAATGTTTATCTTTATCCTCATTACTCTCAGTTTCCCTATGTGTGAACCTGCCCTTGGGTAGAGTACAGCTCGTGTCCCTAAAGCAGCACCAGGGTGGCTTCTGTGCAGGGGCTCTCTGACTTGTGCAGAGTGAATGTTTGAGTCGCCTAGCCCGGACCTTCCCAGTGGAGGAGCGGGGGGCCAGTGCTCTGCCTTCTTGTTTCAGGTGGCAAGCGTAGGTGCTTTCTACATGTTTGTGCTCTTTGTTGGCGACTTTGCTGTTAAAGTGGCTCCAGCCTAGTCCTCTGTACCTAAGCTCAAGAAGGCTGTGACCCGGGAAAAATACCCATGTGCTAAGCAGTGTTCAGATGTGAATGACAGCTCTGTGGGCAGTAGGGTCAATGTCAATGGGTCCACATTACACTGAACAAGCTATCTTTGAACAGAAACACATAGACTCAAAGTTAGGTATTGATTGGTTGAGTAAAATGTGACCAGAAGCTTGTAGGAACCTAACCCTGTATTTCCTCTATAAGAGTGGTTCAATATTCACTAATTCAGGGTTCGTGACAAAATTGTAGAATATAACCACCATGAGTAATGAAAATGTGCTTAGTCGGTCCGACTCTCTGGGATCGCATGGACTTAGCCCACCAGGCTCCTGTGTCCATGGGATCCTCCAGGCAAGACTACTGGAGTGGGTTGCCATTTTCCTCCTTCAGGGGATCTTTCTGATGCAGGGATTGAACCCACATCTCCTGCATCTCTTGCATCAGCAGGCAGACGAATAACGGGAAGAAGTGCCCATTTCAATGTCTTCTGAGTGCTGGACCGTGTCCTCTGAGGACAGGGCAGACACAGCCCTTCCTCCCTGGTTTCTGTGAAGACGGCACCACCTGTTCAGTGAGGCAGCCCTGGGGGGACTTCACCTGGGGGGATGGGGAGCAACCCCGAAGAGGCCAGAGCAACAGCGCCTTTTCTAAGTTTCTGTTAATAGAACACATGACTGTTGGGGCAGGGGCGGGGATCACTGCCTCCTTTCAGGGAGCAGGGACTAAGGAAGAGAAGCAGCTTGCATAAGATCCCACATTCACTCAGGCAGTGCTGGCTGCCTGTGGCTGGGATGAAGAAACCCCTGATACCCTCCATTCCCCTGTCCTCCACCCCATCCTTCCTCCATCCCTTCTCCCTTTTCCACCCCTTCTCCCCCCTCCACACCTTGTCCGTCCTCCACCCAACCTTCAGCACAGCGGCTTTTCTGAGCACTGTTTTCTTATTTCACAGGGGAGAGAAAACACCTTCTCCTTCCTCGAGCCTGCCCTGAAGTCTTAATTCCTCTCTTCCAAGAAAACCAGGATTGACGCTCATCTAAAACAGACCTACAAAGACAGCCTCATGCCTGCCAGGGTTAAATGCCCAGGAAACCTCATTAATTAATTGCATTCTGTATCATTAACCTTGAGGTCAGAACAGGTCAGTTCTGGTAAAAGCTGATGTCCACAAGATTGAAATGGGTAAGAGTGATCTAGAGTACTACAGAGAAGTTACATTACAGCAACATTGCCCACCCCCGCATCAAAATAACCTGGGACTTTAAAAACGTCCAGAGATCTGATTTCTTTAGAAACACCTTCATATCTGTATAAGTTCATATATGCATATGTATGTACACACATATATTTATATATATTGTAAAAAGCTGCTTTCAGAAGTTCATTCAGCTTACTGCTATGGCAAGATTCTTTAGTTGCTGCTATTGATGTTGCTGTTTGTTCTTTTATTGGTTTGTGTCTAGTTAGAGAATAGTGTAAGTTACACATGTTTGTACAAGTCCAGTAAGTCAATGCACTGCGACTAGAGAGCCCTATGTGCTCTGGAGCCTGTGCACCACAGCTAGAGAGTCTGTGTGCACGACTAGAGAGCCCATGTGCCACAACTATAGGCATCTTTGTGCATAACTAGAGAGCTCGTGTGCCACGAATAGAGAGCCTGTGTGTACAACTAGAGAGTTTGTGTGTACAACTAGAGAGTCTGTGTGCCACAGCTAGAGAGTCTGTGTGCCATAACTAGAGAGCCAGTGTGCCACAACTAGAGAGCCCATGTGCCACAACTAGAGTCTGTGTACACAACTAGAGAGCCCGTGTGCCACAACTAGAGAGCCCATTCCACAACTAGAGTCTGTGCACAACTAGAGAGCCTGTGTGCCACAACTAGAAAGTCTGTGCACAGCTAGGAGCAAGCTAGAGAGTCTATGTGTCACAACTAGAGAGTCCATGTGCCACAACTAGAGAGTCTGTGTGTACAACTAGAGAGCCTCTGACAAATGTGTTGTCACAACCAGAGAGTCCATGTGTTTACAACTAGAGAGCCTGTGTGCCACAACTAGAGAGCCCGTGTGTACAACTAGAGAGCCTGTGTGCCACAACTAGAGAGACCATGTGCCACAACTATGGAATCTTTGTGCACAACTAGAGGGCCCATGTGCCACAACTAGAAGGTCTTTGTGCACAACTAAAGATCTTATGTGCCACGACTAGAGAGCCAGTGTGCTACAACTAGAGAGTCCATGCCCCACAACTAGAGAGCCTGTGTGCTACAACTAGAGAGTCTGTGTGCCCAATAAAAGATTCTGTATGATGCAATGAAGATACTGTGTGTGGCAATTAAGACTTGATGCAGCCAAATAAATAGATAAATATTTTCTTAAAAAAATACTGGTCTCTGTAAGGCCAATGACCACTATGAATATATGAATTTAAAAGTATTATCCATTTCTTATAGTGTTAAAAATGCAGTTTTAAGACAGTTGTTACCAGTTAAATCTTTGTGTGTGCCTATGTGTGTGTGTGAGAGAGAATTTTAATAGAAGGCAATAACATTATTTATTTATTTATTTTTTTTTTTTTTTTTTTTTTTTTCTCTTTTGTTTAATCCCCCGGTTTTTTTTATTTTTTGTAGTGGGATTGCTGGTTGGAGTTCTTTGGTTTTTTGGGTCTCC
Organism: Tragelaphus eurycerus; assembly: GCA_935064755.1. Taxonomy (NCBI): domain Eukaryota; kingdom Metazoa; phylum Chordata; class Mammalia; order Artiodactyla; family Bovidae; genus Tragelaphus; species Tragelaphus eurycerus. The sequence continues at coordinate 258,937 of CAKXYN010000202.1, read as the reverse complement.
ATCTGTTCTCCGTGGCTGTCTGTTTGCTTCCCACCAGTGCGGGTTCCCTTCTTCCGCCCCTCTCGCTTTTTGCTTGTGGACTTTTGTGGCCTCTGTTGGGTGTGGTTCTCTGTGGTTTGTTGCTTCTCTGTGGTTGGCTCTTCTGTGTGGCTCTGTTGTCTTCTTGGTGTCTTTGGTTCTTTTTTGTGGTCTTTTGGGGGTGCTTGTTTTTGGGGTGTGGCTCTTTTTCTTTGGCTGTCTTTCCTTGTTCGCTTTTGTGGGTCCTTTTTTTTTTTCCATTTCTGGGTGGTCATGGATCCTGCTGTGATGTGTCGAGAGTGTTTTGCCTTGTTTTCCTCTGGTTTTGGTTTCTGGTCTTCATTTGCTCTTTTCCATTTTGGTTTTTTTGTGTTGGGTTGGTGTTCTGTTCTCTTGGGGGGTCTTGTTTTGTTCCATTCGCCAGTCTCTGTCTTTTGGTTGGGGCATTCCCTTTCATTGGTTTTGATTTGATCCCGTTGCCATTTCTTTGTTGTTTTGGGTTTGTTTTTCCTTTGTGTTTCCTTCTGTGTCCTTTGTTTTGTTGGGGCTGGTTTGTGGTGCTGTTCTCTCGCTTTTGCTTGTCTGTGGTTTTGTTTCTCCTTCTTTTGTGGATCCTTGCTGGGTACATTCTGGGCTGTGGTTCTTTTCTTCTCACTTTAGTATGTCTTGGAGGCAATAACATTATTTAATCTTATTTTATATCAAGTGAGTTTCCAAAATATATTCAAAATTCTCACCTCTCCACTTTCTTTATGGCATATTTGGTTTTATGCTAAACTGCATTCCGAAGATTCTATTAATGAAGATGGTTTAATGCCCGTGCATTATTATAATGGACTCCTTTGTTCTACATGTTCTCCCTGTGTCACAGACTAAGTCATTAATCAATGGGTGCGGAAAAATAATTGTCTAGTTCTAACAATCGTCTATTGTTGAAACATTTGGAATTTTAAGATAAAGATGTACAGGCTGTTCTGAAAAATGGTTTAAGATTACCCTTCATGGAATTGTGGACATATTGTTGGAAATGCCGAGCAGCTGACCTGGTTTTAATGCATTTTTGAGTCCCATTGTTCAATTGCCTATTCAAATTGTGCTGGGAAAGTTGACTTCATTAATGTCAGGAAATAATGATTTTTTTTTTTTATTGAGCTCACACAATTATTAAATGCAGAAATATCATAGGATTCTTTAGCATTTTAAAATAGAAGTGCAGCATGTTAATAATCATGATGGTGACTTTTCATCTATTTAGCATCATTTTTTGTACATGGCACTCCCATCCTAGACACCTGCTATAAATAAGAATCCTGTATCTCTAGGTGATGACTATTCAACAGGAAATATATGACTACACCATGCTGTTTCAGTAGCTCAAAATTAGATACCTTTCTCATTGAAAATGCTGTAATTTGAAATGTCAATAAATACATTGCATGCCATCTCATACTATAACAGATTACCACTTAAATCTGTCAAGATTGAAGTCCAACTCACAACCTGAAATAAATGTGAATTCTAAATTGAGGGAAAATGTGTGCCTGACTTTTTAATGTAATTCACTTCTATGTAAATATCTGTATCATTGCATATTTATTTGGTTGTATGTCTAACTCTTCCCAGACAGGGCACTCTCAGAGCCAGTCTTTGCTCATATTTATTTTTGGTAGATCTCTAACCTATTATAGACCTAAGTTAATAATTATACATTGGCTTTTCTTTGATGAGCATGTGAAATAAACATTAATTCTTAATTGGAGGAGAAATGACTGTATTTCTGTCAGTTCGTCCACTCCAACGTGACCCATAGTAACTAACCTCTCTTCTCTTGTCTTCTCTTGTCCCTAACAGTACACTAAAATGAGGAGCATCTCCTCTCTCTGGTATGTTTTCAATGAATCTTCGTTGTTCAAGTGGAGCAGACAGGTGGCATCAGCTGGTTCCTTTCATCCCTTTAAAATCTAGGAGCGTGGGACCTATCTGGGCACCTGATTATCTGCGTGGTAAGACTTGTCCACTCTGTAGGTCTCTTGGGCAAATCAGCGCATGCAGTCCATTTAAAAGATATGTCATCCTAGACACACAGGGAAGGGGACAGGGTGAATGCCCCACCTTGGTCCCACAGACAGAGGCCTAGAGCCAGCAGCAAGGGCCAACTCTGATTCTAGAGCCCCAGGTTTCTCCATCAGAAGAGTCCTGTCCTTTTTTCAGTCAGACTGACAGTCACTGACTGTTATATATTATATTAAATACATATTTATATCCATGCATGCATTATATGTATTTTATGCAAATACATACTATACATAATATGATGTTCTTTCTTTGTGTAAATGGTTACATTAGATCTATTCTTATATACTTATGTCATCAAAGTAGACTGTATTTTACTGGGTTGGACTTCCTTCTATGTATGTATTCCGTGTATTGAGTGATTTCCTATAAGTTTTACTATCTACAAATTTGCTACCTAGTAATCAATCTTCATTCAGCAAGAACATGGGAAAAAATCAATAATTCTAATAAAATGATATGGATGGATTTAGATGAAATAGGATTATGAGGTTATTTTACTTATTGTCCACATCGTGACACTTGACCGTCTTCTCTAAGCCGGTGAGTCTTTCTTTTAGCTTTGCCCCGTTGTTTGCATTGTTACAGGACTGCCTCCTATCCTAGGCAAGGGCTGGGGCCAGGCTGTGTCCACCCCCTGCTCTGTCTCCGGGCACACCCATGGCTGTAAGGAGTCACCTCACTCGTTAAGAGCAGGCAATCTGAGAGCTGGACGGGACACTGAGAAGAATGTATCCTAAGCCTTCGCTTTTAGATAAGGACCCTCAGCCCCTGAGAGCTGTTACTTCAGGCTCTTGGGGGCTAGATCTTGGGGCAGGATCTGAAGGAGGGCCACGGCTCCTCTGAACTCTGCAGTGTCCCCTGTGTCCTACTTGTGTCCCCCAGAGCGGCAGTCTTCTCACACCCACACCCTGGAGGGGTCCTTCTCCTTTGGAGCCAAGCTCACAGCTCCGGGAGAGGTGCCCATGTGAGGGAGACAGGGAAGCATCCACCTGGCCACCCACATCAGCAAGGCCGGACGGCAGGCCTCGGCTGCAGTTAAAACACCTCATAACCAGAAAGTATGGAGTAACAATTGTGCACTGACTTGACTGCCCAAAGTAAAAGTGCCAGAAATCGACCTGCATCATGGGAAAGAGCAGGAAGTTACTTCAGAGACATTTTGTAGCAAATGTAAGAGCTTGCTGAAAGCTGGCACATGACAGTACCCATTGCATTTCTCTTGGATAAAACCGTACTGTCTCCAGACCTCAGTGTTTCCAAGTATTGAGTACAAGTCAAGTGGGAGCCAGTTTTTGATCACTATAAACAGGGGCTGTCCCAGCCAAATGGATTTGAATACTCTCCTGCTTAATGACTGAGAAGTAAGAAACTGGAGATCATGCACTGTGTTTCTTATTTAAAATTATGTCTTTATTTCAGTATGTTAATATAAAAATCATATTGATCCATGCAATATATCTATTAACATGAAAGATCTCAGAAAGTAGGTCATGATGTTTGTCCAACCACCGTGACCCAAATTCTACAGAACTTAGAAGAGCTGTCTCTGACAGCTGATAGGCACTCACAAACACACACGTTCGGCCCGTAAACCACAGCATATTGGATCAGTGCGTTTAGGAGAGACTGTACTAATTACAGTGACATTTGACTTATGGTCAGAGATGAAATGACCCTGTATGCTCCCTTGTCAGGATGTGTGTCCCAGAGTCTTCAGTTCTGGGATGTCGTGGGAGGGCCCTGCTGTCACAGACTGAGTTACTAAGGAGAAGAGGATGGGAAGAGGATGGGATTCATGTCCTGGAAGGAGGGTTTTCCCCCTCTTACTTTATTGGGCAGGATCATTCATTAAATGAAAAATCCCCTTGGACTTGTGTGATCCTTTAAAATAGAAACATAAAAACTTATAGTAGTAATAATGATATAAGTGTAATAATTTTTAGTCTATTTACTGCTGTTTAAGAATTTTATGTATTTTGTACTTCTTCCCTAGATGCATGCCATAAATAAAGGAATTGAAAATCATTATTGTCCAGCTGGGAATATGTGGACATATAACTCAATTTTAGTGTCTAATATGGGACAGAGACCGCGTTAAGATCGGTTTATTTTTATGTCCCCTCTACTTGACTGGCATATCTAAAGCGACGGAAAAATCCATATCTTGTGAGATAAATGGCTTTGCTGAGAGACAGTCTGCTTTTCACAGAGAGTGTTTTTGCCTCTTACAGTGAAGATTTCAGTGGATACATCGCCCATCTTACAACTGGACAAAGCTGGAGAAAATGTCTATCTACTTACCCCAGAAGTTGTTTGGTTTCATGGGACTTTCACTCGACCCAGTCCCTGAAATCTATGATTCTTCCCCAGTTTGGGGGCCTCTTCGTTCTACACTCACTTCACCAAGGTTTCCTTATGTTCCTTTCCACGTTTTTTATACCACAATCTGTCTCCCTTCCCTTCCTCAGATATCAAGCGGGTGGAAACTCTGGACCAAGGCCAATAAAAGGCTCACGTTTAGAGAAAACGACAAAGAATCAGTCTTGTGTCCAGATTTGGAGAGCCTTCTCCAGGGCCGATACCTGAGCATGAAACCTGGCACTTCAGTGGAGGTGACCCCGACAAAGAGTGGACAGCGAGGTTCTGAGTGCTTGCGAGGCCAGGGAAGGGGCCTCTGGGGATGTGCCGGGGTCACTCTGAGGAAGAGACACCGGTAACCTAGAGTCTATCCAGAGAAGAACCAGCATGATGCTCAATCAGCAGCTGCTACTGTCGGCCCGGCTGCGCTCGGTCCACTGATTGTGGTTGCAGGAACTTATCCGATTCATCCTGAGGAAGCCCAAAGGACGGTTCTGAGAAGTGCCTTCAGTCCAGGGGCTGCAGCGTTTGCTCCACATGGCTCAGGAGACTGGACGAAGAGTAAGGTTTAAACATCCAAAAGGAGCCACTTTTGTATAAATGCAAGACTCTCCTAACTGTGGGGACCAGCTATCTGGGTGGGCATTTCTTGGCAGGAGGTGAAGAAGGCAAGCAGATGTCTGGTGGGGCAGGAGCACCAGCACGGCTCCTCAGTCTTCGCCCGGGACTCTCAGGAAGGCTGGGGTTGGTTACCTGTGCTGTTCTCCTCGCCAGAGGGGAGTCTCCGGTGGCGGGGGCAGGCGGGGGGCCTGTGAGAATCACTGACCAGAGTCAGCATGTCTCACTTTCCTGAATTCTGGGGTTTCCTCAAGTCCTGCCTCCCCAGTCCTTTCGAAGCTTGCATAAATCCAACTTTCTTTGAAATGCCAGAGACAGTTTTTGCTTTTCTCACAGAATGCTGACCCATGTGCTGCTGAAAAAGGATGATTCTTTGTCCATTTCTTGGGTTCACTTTGTGAGAAAAAATCATCTGGGTTCAGTACAGGAGCGCAGGGGCACAGGTTTGAGCAGTCCCGGGAAACAGGTGCCTTTGTGAGGAGCCCCTGTCCTCCACCCAGCCCAGGCCAAGCCAGGTGTCCTCTTACAGGTGCGTCTCTTCATGAAGCCGGACTCTCAGTGTCCCTTCAGAGGCCTGCAGCCCCAGCTAAACGACCAGTTAGGGAAGGAGGACAGTGTTGGAGTCACAGCTCAGACCGCCCTCTCCCCCAGGCTGCTGGCAGCCCCTGAGGACACAGTTATGGCCTCCGGTTTTGTCCTTTGCTGTGAAATGTGCAAATTTTGCTATACAATCTCTCTGCGGCTCCTCCCAGGTATAAAGTTCCCTGAACACGCACCTGGCCACCCAGCATCTACTGAGCCCATCACTCTACTGAACAACGTGGACAGAGAGCCAGACTTAACCCCGGCCAGTTCACAGAAATGAGCATAAATTTGACCCAGTTTGTTTAGACTTAGTCTCAAGGCTCTTTGGAGAGAACTGAGCTTGTCACACACCTTTTCTTCATATTTTCTGGATCCAGAGACACCAGGAGAGGAGGGTTGTGGATGTTTAGTTAGCCCTATCTGAGAGAGGACACTTAAAAAGTCCTGAGCTTGTTTCCTGCTGCTGCTGCTGCTAAGTCGCTTCAGTCGTGTCCGACTCTGTGCGACCCCATAGACGGCAGCCCACCAGGCTCCCCTGTCCCTGGGATTCTCCAGGCCAGAACACTGTAGTGGGTTGCCATTTCCTTCTCCAATGCACGAAAGTGAAAACTGAAAGGGAAGTTGCTCAGTCGTGTCTGACTCTTTGTGACCCCATGGACTGCAGCCCCCCAGGCTCCCCTGTCCATAGGATTTTTCCAGGCAAGAATATTGGAGAGGGTTTCCATTTCCTTCTCCAGGGGATCTTCCTGACCCAGGGATCAAATCTAGGTCTCCTGCATTGCAGGCAGATTCTTTACTGTCTGAGTCACCGGGGAAGCCCCCTTCAGGAAACTTTCTTGATTTGCTCAGAGGAAATAATTTCCGCCACAGGTATAGCTATACTCAGGTGTGACGCTTTACCATGTGAATTGCCTGACCCATGTAACTCCTTCCTTTCCCTGGCAACTGGCTAAAATTCAACAGGGTAGTAATATGCTCCAGGGATTTTAATTCTTAGCTTCGTAAAAAAAGTGGTGTGTAAAAGGTTGAATTGTGAATTTTAGACATTAAGCAGAAACATGAAATATATTTATTTTAGAATAACCATATTTAGCCAATACATGTTAGTTTGTAAATAATACAGTAGCTACCCATGAATAAACCGCTAAAACAGAGATTTTTCTATACTTTGTAAACGAGGGCGAGGGTAGGATGATTGGGATGTACTTTCTACAGTCAAAATCAAGTGAAAAAAATGAACAGAAAGACTCATAATGACCCCAGAGTGATTTTCATTTTGAATTAAATTCAAAAGCTTTTTCTTAAAAGATCCTAAGTGAAAAAGGAGGTGTTTTATGCTTTAAAAGAGATGACAGCAAAATCAATCATATTTGTGGAGTTATTTTTTCTTTCCCCTAAATTATGGCTGACAAGATAAAAATTTAAAATATGGTCAAATATCAGGTAAGAATTTGAATAGCACTACGTCTACTATATTTAGACATAATTATAATTTTTCAATATTTTATTAACAACAGAGTCATAGTATGATAGCATGACATATTAGCATATTTATAATTTTAGCCTCTGTGACCGGCCAGTAACTTGTAGGCTCCCTCATTTGAACAATCTTTTGTTTAAATGTGACCACCTTTCACTGCTAACAACACCATTGACCCCAATGTCAGGCAACATTATCTACTCAGTAATTTGCACCAATAGCCTCATTGTATTTCATTTAGCATGACGCTTATCAGGGAAAAACAGGAAGAAAGAAATCCACAGTTCTTTGTAAAATAAATACAAGTAATAATAATAAAAAGATGGGATAATAGGAAGCAGACTGGGAGAGCCTGTGGACAGGTGACCAAGAGACCCAGTACTGAGCTGCTTGATGGTGGTGATAAAACCAGGAATGTCACTGGCTGTCCCCCCATGAGTGGCTTTGGGTGGGGAATGTAGGGGTCACAAATGAGTACTGTTCACAACCGAGTCCTTGTCAACAGCAAATCCCACTTTTGGCTTTTGGGTTTGAAATAAAACAAATACAGATGCTCAAAGCTCTTATCAAGGATGGAGCTGGGAAGTGGGAGCTGGTTCCAAGGTCTCTGAAACGATGGACTGGGCCTTCCTTCACTTGGTGAGCCTCTGCCTAATGCCTCGCTGGGTCTGGCAGCTACCTGCTGGCGAGTCCGACTACAGCCCCTCCGCAACTGGCCAGTTCCTCTGCTTTCCGCTCCTGTCTCCAGCCCACGCACAGCAGAGAAAGTCGTCTGCTCCCTGAGCGATACGGTGGAGGGCTATCCCAGCAGGCGGACCTGCACCCTTCTCTGTGCTGCGAGAGCCCTGCCCGTCTTGCTCTCTTGCCATCCCAGCCCTGGGTGGGCAGGCTTTGCTTATTTCTCCAGGTGGGCATGATTGACTGACTTGTTTGGGCCTGGATGACCCAACCTGGAGCACGGCAAGCAGTGGGTCAAGTTAGTTGTAGATGATTGTATTCAGATACCTATGGATATTTCCAAATACTGCCAATCATAACTTCCTGTGTATTAGTCCATTCAAAAGACAGTGGACACGTCACAAAAATATAAACAGATGTGAGAGAAAATAGAGAGTGAGAAACAAATGTTATTTGAAATCAACTACAAATGACCTGAGTTGATCCTGACCCCAATGGCCTTTTTTTCCAGCAATCTACTGTTAGCTACACTTCAAATAAGAACTTATAAAGGAAGAGAGCAAACATTTAAAAGTTGCTAAGGAGCTCCACTGGAGAAGGCAATGGCACCCCACTCCAGTACTCTTGCCTGGAAAATCCCATGGACAGAGGGGCCTGGTAGGCTGCAGACCATAGGGTCGCTAAGAGTTGGACACGACTGAGCAACCTTTCACTTTTCACTTTCATGCATTGGAGAAGGAAATGGCAACCCACTCCAGTATTCTTGCCTGGAGAATCCCAGGGACGGGGGAGCCTGGTGGGCTGCCGTCTATGGGGCGCACAGAGTCAGACATGACTGAAGCGACTTAGCAGCAGCAGCAGCAGCAAGGAGCTCCACACGGCAAAATAATAGAAAATGGTCATTTGGGTGGGTTCAGGGCACTGGGAGCTGAGATGTCTCTGAGGCAGCAAACAAGTAGGAGCCTGGTGGCTAAGGGTTGAAATCAGCTGGAGAGAAGCTCCCAGCATCATTGCTTTCCCAAGACCTCTGAGCTCTTCACCTGGGAAGCCACCTCCGGGCCCACTTCCAGAACCTCATTAAAGTTTGCAGTGTCCCACGTGCTTGGTACCCAACATGACTTGGTATCCTGACATCACTTGGTACCCCAACATCACTTGGTGCCCTAACATCACACGGTTGGTACCCTGACATCACTTGGTACCCCCACACACTTGGTACCCCAACATTACATGCTTGGTACTCCAACATCACACACTTGGTTACTGTGATATCATTTGGTACCCAACATCACTTGCTTGGTACCCTGATGTCACTTGGTACCCCAAACATCACTTTGTACTCCAACATCACGTGCTTGGTACCTGACATCACTTGATACCCTGACATTGCTTCCGAGAAGACAAGGAGGTCAGGTGTCAGGGGGGCCGAGGAGTCCCACAGGGAAGGGAGCTGGGGGATTTCAGGACTAAGGGCTGGGGCAGAGCTTCCCATTCACTTTGGGAGGAAGACTTTACTCATTTCACGTAGAACTCAAAGACAGGGTGATCTCAACAGACATTCAGCTAAATTTTAAAATAAAAAGTATAATAAAAAGGAGACTAGGTTGTATATGGTGACCTTTTAAACTGCTGGGCTGTGTGTGTGGATATTTAAGGCCACCATACTTTCCCACGATTGGCTGTTATTTCTCCGATGCGTGCCAACCACTGAACTTGTGATTGACAGAACTTCCTTTGAGAGCTCCATATTAATCAGCACACAAGTATACACGATAAAATAGTGCAGTGAACCCTTCTCCCCACCCAAGACATTGTTACAGAAAAGGAAAAGACTATGACTATAAACACACGTTGCTGCTGCCGCTGCTAAGTTGCTTTAGTCGTGTCCGACTCTGTGCGACCCCATAGACGGCAGCCCACCAGGTCCCCTGTCGCTGGGATTCTCCAGGCAAGAACACTGGAGTAGGAGGTATATGTAAAGGTGCACACAGTTTTTTTTTTTTTTTAAGTCATCATCTTTGATACCTCTGATCATTTGTGACAATGTCATATTTACTAGACAAGAATTGACATTTTGCAGTTTTTTTTGGAGGGAGACACTTTACTTTGGATTTTTTTTTTTTTTTGCCATTAATGATGACCAAAAGAAGGTTGGAAATGTAAGCTTTCAGTGTTACTCCTAACTTTTTGGCCAGAAATTAAATGGTTGCCTGGAATTATGGTTATCTATAAATTGTAGGGTAGTAATTTTAGAAAATGTCAGCGGAACTAATGCCTGACTCTGTGTGGTAAGTACACAGCTAAGACCCCACAGGAAGTAACAGGGTGAACAAACATGAACTGAGACCTATTCCTACCAGTTAAGAAGTCAGAGGCTGTAGGATGGTTATTTGGTTTTTGAACTTTCCTTATGAGAAGGGAGAATGATAATCACCTGCAAGAGTTTTCTGAATCAAGCACTGTGGAGAGCCTAGCTCATTCCGGGTGCACAGGGATGGTCACAAGTGGTAGAGAGACTATTATCATAGTAATTGTTGCTATTATTATCATTGCACTGGGTAAGGGGGCAACTGGCTTACTTTGGCTTACTTACTGGTCCAACATTAGTTACTTCAAACACTTCTTTAATATCCCCCATTTAGAAAATCAAGCTAACTTCACTGAGAAAAGTATTCAGGCTGCAGAGGTGGGGGTCATTTATTCCAAGTGCTCAGACAGTGATGGTGACTGTGTTTTAATTGGAAAGAGAAGTAACTGAAGAATCATGGAATTTTTCTGCCGAGAAGGACTCTGAATCATTCCTGAGCCCTTTCACCCACCCTCCCAGCCCTGCTGCAGCCGCCATGCATGAGGATACCCAGGCCAAGGAAAAGCACGTTTTTCAAAGTCAGACAGCTAACAACAGCCCGCAGAAGAGCCAGAGCAGGAACCCGGTCTCCCTCCCAGGCTTCCTCCTTTCAAACGGAGCTCAGATGTGGGCTTGTTAGTGATACAGCAAGTATTACAGCAGCCTTTTCTGGTGAATCAAGAAAAAATATGATATAACAAAAGTTAATTACACACAACCAGCCAAGTAAAAAAAAATCTCACATTGTAATCCACCGTAGAATCTTTGTGGTTTCCATGGTAATGGGAGGTTGAGAGTTTTCAAATAGAGCAATCTTGCACAAGACATGTATTTAGTGATTTTCCCGACATCTCATAAGTGTTTAATCAGGCTGGATCCATCCTGATGTAACTGGGAGCTGAATGTCAGAGGAAAAAGTAGGCTCCATTTCAGTCCAGTCTCGAGGGCACCACCTCCGCCCTTTCTCTGAGCCCAGGCAGCGTGATCCTGAGACAAAGAGGGGTGTCCTCCCCTGGTGGGCGGGATCCAGCAGAAGGGGTCCCGCTCAAACACCCTTTCACCCCTGCAAGAGTCCTGACAGTACAGCAAAGGCAGGTCTGGGGCTGAGTCCAGTGGCTCCCAGTAAAACCACTGACTGAATCACAAGCAAAGAACAAAACCCGAAACAAACAACTGGCAGAGCCACTATGATAGCAGCAGGGCACCCGTGGTTTTCTGTTATGAGGCTGACAGTTACTTTATTGTGCTGACATGAGACTTCTGCTCACTGTTGAATCTCTGTACTTCCCTCCTCTCCATCCATCTTTCTTCCCTTCCTATTCCCTCCTTCCTCCTCCCTCCATTCCTCCATTTCTTACTTCCTAAATAGTTTATTTCCTTCCATTATGTCTTGTAAGTGTCATTTACTTAACTGCAGGAGACCCAGGTTGGATCCCTGGGTCCGCGAAGATCCCCTGAAGAAGGAATGGCAACCCCTCCAGTATTCTTGCCTGGAAAATTCCACGGACAGAGCAGACTGGTGGGCTGAGTCCATAGGGTCACAGGAGTCAGACGGACTGAGCAACCAACACTTTCACTTTCATGTTATTAGTTTTGTGTGTTGATTTTACAACATGTATCTTCCTGGAGAATCCCGTGGCCGGAGGAGCCTGGTGGGCTACAGTCCACGGGGTCGCAAAGAGTCAGACACGACTGAGCGACTTCACTTTCACTTATAAATTATCTTTTGCTAGTGCATTTCTATCAATTCCTCTGATTTTATCTCATACATAATTATATCATCTGCAAGTAAGAGTGACTTTAACTTTCTCTCATATATGTGTGTGATTGTACTGTTTCATATTTCCACATGATGCTAAAGAAAAGGGGATATACAACATATTTGTATTTGAACTTAAAAATATATAACAATGAGAAATTATCTGAGATTAATAATGGCAAAACTATAATCAAAATAAAATTATTGAAAGAAAGTTTCTTACATATATATGGATTCTATAGGTATTGTTAGGAGAAGGCAATGGCACTCCACTCTAGTACTCTTGCCTGGAAAATCCCATGGATGGAGGAGCCTGGTAGGCTGCAGTCCATGGGGTTGCTACTCGAGTCGGACACGACTGAGTGGCTTCACTTTTTCACTTTTCACTTTCATGAACTGGAGAAGGAAATGGCAACCCACCCCAGTGTTCTTGCCTGGAGAATCCCAGGGAGGGGCGGGGCGGGGAGCCTGGTGGGCTGCCATCTCTGGGGTCGCACAGAGTCAGACATGACTGAAGCGACTTAGCAGCAGCAGCAGCAGGTATTGTTAAGTGCTGTCATTTTCTATCATACTGAGTGTTTTTAACTTGAAAAAATGATATGTTTTGATTTTGCAAAATGCATTTTCAGAATTTTTAGAAATGACCATATGATTTCTCCTTAACTGTATTAATATGAGATCTATAATACACTAAGTTAAAAGAGTTAATTCTTAAAAGTAAAAGTTATCAAGCTAAAAGTTAAAGATTTCCTACTATTAAAGCACTCCTGAGTTCCTGAAACTTTGTTTTGAATTTCCTGTCTTACTCAAATGTGTGTGTTCAATTTTCCCCACTTCTAGCCATGGTTTAACTTCGCAGTTTAAAAAGCTCTAGGAAGGCTTTTTGGCTATAAATGTTGATATCCATTCCAATTTTCAATATCTTTCATAATGATTGGAGATTGTTGATTTTGTTATTTTTCTTTGGGACACTGAAGTTCTGTCTGTAACCTAAGTCATTCCAAGTTTTTTTTTTCATTTTTTAATATAAATTTATTTATTTTAATTGGAGGCTAATTACTTTACAATCTTGTATTGGTTTTGCCATACTTCAACATGAATCCGCCATGGGTGTACACATGTTCCCCATCCTGAACCCCCCTCCCACTTCCTTCCCCATACCATCCCTCTGGGTCATCCCAGTGCACCAGCCCCGAGCACCCTGTATCATGCATTGAACCTGGACTGGCAATCCGTTTCATATATGATATTATCCAAATGCACTGAAATGCTCTTCAGATACAATGCAGAACCACCTACGTGGGTTTAGAGTATGATTTACAGCAATACAATCTGCCTTACTGATTTGTGGTTTCTGTCTTCTCTATTCTTTTTGTATCCCTTGCCATGTTTTATGTTGAGACAAATAAGTGAGAGTCTCGTATTATTATGTTTCTGACTCTAGTGTCCACATTATAACAATGCTGCTGCTTTATCTGGGTGTAGTTTGTAATGACTGCTACCTCTGTACTGGTGGTTGTATCCCTCAGCATCATGAAGTGCTGTTGCCGCTGCTGCTGCTGCTGCTAAGTCTCTTCAGTCGTGTCCGACTCTGTGCAACCCCATAGACGCCAGCCCACCAGGCGCCCCCGTCCCTGGAATTCTCCAGGCAAGAACACTGGAGTGGGTCATGAAGTGCTAATCCTCTGTTATTAAATGCTCCATCTGAGTTTCTCCTCCTTCTTGCCAGCTTTTGTCTCATATCAAAGTGTGACACCTGCCTTGTTTTCATTTGCATTCACCTGGCATAACTATATTCGTATTTTACCTTTAATTTCTCTGGAATAATCTTATTTTCGTTTGTAAGCATTGTATTATATTACTAACACCAGAAATGAAAGAGAAAATTTTACTACAGGTTTAATAAACTTAAGGGGGAAAGAGATGACATTCTGAACAAGTTAATGTCAACAGATAAGGCAACTTAGATAAAAGGGACACATTCATAGAAGAGTAAATTAACCAAAACTGAGTGCAGATGAAACAGCAAATATAAATAGCTCTATGTCAATTAAGCTAATTATCAAAAAATCCTCCCACAAAGAAAGCTTCAGGCCCAGGTGGGTTCACCGTAAATTCTCTTAGAGAGCAATAACACCATCTTACATGCTTCAAATAGAGCAGAAGGGAGCACGTCCCAATAAGACAGAAAAGGAAAATTTAAGAAGCATATTTCTCATGAACACTGACCTAAAAACCAAAATTACTCATGGGCATAGATGCAAATAACATTAATGATTTATTACCAATCTAAATCCAGCAATAGATAGAAAGATAACATATCATAACCTAATGGAGTTAACCCAGGAATACATTTAACTTTTTGAAATAAAATAATATGTTTTACTGTAATAGAGAATGAAGAGGGAAAGACATGCAATCATTTCAATAGATGCAAAATTTGACACCCATTAATGTTGAAAATAAGAATCTCAGAAATTTACTTAACCTGGTAAAGGTTATCTATGAGCTAATCTCACATGTTATATGAAATATGAGTAATTTCTCCCTAAGATCAGGAACAAGGAAGATATTCACTCTTACCACTTTTATTAGTCATTATACCAGTGGCCCTAGATGATATTACAATAAATAATCAAAAATACACAAAGGGCATGAGTATTTGAATGGAAGAATTAACTCTATTTTCGGAGAATTTTTTTAAGCAGAGAGAAAATCTTAAATAATCCACAACAAACCTGGTAAACAAATCATTGAATTCAGAGGATTTCAGGATACCAGGTCAGTATAAAAGAGCCAATTGTATTTTTACATATGAGCACCAAAAATTGATAAGTGAAACTAAAAAGAACATTTAATTTACAATGCTTTCTAAAAAGACAAAATACTTGGGAATACATTTAGCAAAAGATGTGTAAGATCTTTATACTGAAAAATCATAAAATATTAATGAGAGAAATTGAAGACCTAAATAAATGGTGGACTTACCATGTTCATGAGTTAGAAGAGTAGATTTTAAGATGTCAGTTCTCCACAAACTGATCTATATGTTGATTAATGCCTTTCATATCAAAATCTCAGAAGCCTGCTTTGAAGAATGGATAAATTGATTGCAAAATCTATATGAAAGTGCAAAGGACAGAGACTGTTCAAACACAGTCACGAACAATAACAAGAAACACAGGGTACTTCTTCTACCTGATGTCAGGACCCATCAGAGGTTACTGTGACCAAGACAGTGTAGAATGAGAACACATACTGGCAAATGGGTAAAGTCACAGACCAGAGAACCCACAAACAAGCGTGTACTTCAACAGACAACTGATTTTCGACAAACACACCAAACTGTGCAACAGGCAAAGTGAAATCTCCTCAATAAATGGTGTTGGAACTATGCTATTTTCATGCACCCCAAAGTAGACTTTACCTCCTGGACATCATATTATACACAGAAATCAATTTTGAATGCATTATGGATGTAAACACGGAAGTATAAATCTTCAGAAAATCTTGACAAGGGGGGTGAATTTCCTAGACAGATCTCCCA
Source organism: Tragelaphus eurycerus (assembly GCA_935064755.1). Classification (NCBI taxonomy): domain Eukaryota; kingdom Metazoa; phylum Chordata; class Mammalia; order Artiodactyla; family Bovidae; genus Tragelaphus; species Tragelaphus eurycerus. Next base: position 243,471 of record CAKXYN010000202.1, on the reverse strand, counting down.
AACAATAACCATAGAAGAGTTAAATAATAACCTAGGTGTCATCAAACATTTTTAATCTCTTCCAAAAGACATCATTAAGGAAAGGGAAAGGAGGGTCCGTAGTGGGAATGAGTGTTCACAGAATAGATATTTGAAAGGACAGCGGCACCCAGCACGGACAACAGTCTCCTATAACTCAGTAACAAATCTTCAAGCAGCCCGTAAACACAGGTAAAGTGTGGCATGAGGCCCTTTCCACAGGAAGATGAGCAGGTGAAACCCAGGAGAATGTGCGGGCGCTGCAGTGGAGAAGCCTGAAATACCGAGTGTTGGTGGGGATGAGAAGCACCCAGAACTCGTTTATTTTTGGATGCAGTGTAAAAATGTTAAAGGTATTTTGAAATAACACATAGCAGTTTCTTATAAAAATAAATATGCAGGCACTCTAGCGCACAGTAATTCTGCTCCCGGGGTATTTACGGAGAAGTGAGAATGCAAGTTCACTAAGAGACTTGTACAAGAATGTCCACGAGGTCCCTTTTGTAATAAATAAAACCTGCTCAGGAGACCTCAGGAGACTGCTTTATGGAGACAGCTCAGGTGACCATTAATACAAGGATACATGAACAAACTGTAATACAGCCCTACATATGTTGGATAATTAGCAACTAAAAAAATCCTGATACATGAATAGCATTGATGAACCCCACAAACAAATAAGCTGAGTGAATTATGCATTAATAAAAAGATTATATATTGTAGGCAATACTTTCCATGTTGAAATAAAAAATCTGAACGCTTACTTTGATGGTGGTGCTGGAGGTGGGGCCTGGTGGACACGGGAGGAATGCTTCAGAAATGGGAATTACCAAATCGAGGCTATAAAATAACTAAATGTGAAGTATTTAAAGAGATAAATATCACCACAGAAAAGTGAGCAAGCATCCAGAGACAATTAAGGAGGTCTGAAAACACATGGAACAAATAGAAATGAAAATTACAAAGGCTGAATTTAAAAAGTCAATGAGCAAATTAAGAATAAGATCTGTTTCACATGAAGGGAGAATTCATGAATTACAAGATAAGTCTGAGAAATTACTCAGGATGTGTGACAGAGAGGAAATTGGAGAGAAATTAAGCGATATGAAGGCTTTAGTGAGAGCATTTAACATGAAATACAGACAGTTGCCAGGGGAAGCAGTGAGCCCAAGGGGACACCAGTGTCACCAGAACTGCAGAGGGACACTGATCATACGTGCAGAGAGCACAAGTACCACTTGGGAGAAGAAACAAAAGGAAACAGACATCCCAGTATGTTATAATGACATTCCGGGAAAAAGTAAAAATAAGGATCTTAAATACAGACAGAAAGGCACACTGTCTGCTAAGGAACTTCTCAACTGCAAGGCTGGAAATCAGAAGACAGGGAAAGTGCCTTCAGAGTGCTGAGAGAAAATATAGTAACTTAGGTCTGTGTATCCAGAAAAGCATCTTCCAAGAAGAGTAAATGCAGGTATCTTCTGATAAACAGATACTGAGAGGGCTTTTTTTCCAGCAGATCTACTCTAAAGCTGTAAACAGGCTCTAGAAACGAGAAAATCACAACCAGCAGGAAGGTCTGCTGTAGGAAAATGGACTTATTTTTAATAAATCTAAGCTAGCTACATCCAGGGAAATGACTTAAATTTTTATCTCAAAGCTTTAGGAAAAAAATTAATAAATACCATTTTTATAATAAGAAATAAATAACAAAAGTACAACCTGAGATTCTGGTTAGGTGCTCAAATACTTGTGCTCTGTTGAGTTTTCTAAAAATATGCCATCATGGTTTTGACTTTACTGTAGAAAAAAAAAAAAGTCTTCTGCATTTCTACTGTTCATGAAGATGCTGAATATCACAGAAGAATTATAAAGTCTGGACAGAAATTTAAAATGTGTGTACTCAGTACCTACGTGCAATACAAAATGAAAAGTTGAGGTGTTTGGGGGACTCAATTTTTAAATTATTGATTCAAGGGTTATATATGGGAATTTCTTAATAATTTAGCAAATTCATTCTAGTATTTTGTTGTTGCTGTTCAGTTGCCAAGTTGTGTTTGACTTTTTGTGACGTCATGGACTGCAGCAGGCCACGCTTCCCTGTCCTTTACTATCTCCCGGAGTTTGTTCAAACTCATGTCCATTGAGTCAGTGATACCATCCAACCTTCTCATCCTCTGTCACCCCCTTCTCCTCCTGCCTTCAATCTTTCCCAGCATCAGGGTCTTTTCAAATGAGTCAGCGTATAGGAGCTTCAGCTTCAGCATCTGTCCTTCCAATGAATATTCAGGGTGGATTTCCTTTAGAATTGGCTGGTTTGATCTCCTTGCTGTTCAAGGGACTCTCAAGAGTCTTCTCCATCACCACAGTTCTAATATATCTGTCATCTAACATTAATCATCTAAAAACATTGAGTGGATAGTTTTGAGATTCTCAAACAGTAGCATGAATATCAAGCACACATGATCTTCAAAGAGATTGTAACGAACAGAGGAACTTCTAAAAATGTACACAGTATGATCTAGATTTTCATAAAATGACACACAGATCGTGATGAAACTTAAGATATATGAAGTCCATAGTCTAGGAAAGGAATATTCATGAGGAAGATTAGGGCACATCAGGGGAACTTTACCAGGCTATCCCAGAGCACCCATCCTTAGGATGTGTCATAACCCCCCTGCTGCATTTGTTTTTGTTGTTTTATTCACCAAGAATAGTGGAGGGGGTTGCTGTTTCCTCCTCCAGGGAATCTTCCCCACCCAGGGATCGAACCCCAGTCTCCTGCAATGGCAGGAGGGTTCTTTACCACTTAGCCCCTGAGAAGCTGCACGTTTCAGCTGTTCTAATACACATCTTCATAAATGATGCCACTGCAAACACACCTGCACACAGATCCCAGCATGAGTCTCTGATTAGGAAGGTGAACCTGATTTCTATTACCCAAATAATGAGTAAAAGGATCTGAACTCTGAAAGAGCTCTGATGGACAATTCGAAAGCAATATACAGTGTTCTAACACCTATATTCCCATAAGCAGTGTATGACAAGTCTCTTTTCACTGTGTATTTGACAAAATTAGCATTCTAATTTAGATACATTTTGTTCCTTTTGATATGTAAAATATGGGATCTGGTATATTTTTGCATTTTTCTGCTTATTGGTGATGTTGCACACATTTTATATATTTATTGAGCTTTTTATCTTTAGATATTTGCATTTATTCTTACTTTCTGTTCATATTTTATTATCTATTTGTAAGAATCTTTATATGTTAAAGCTCTAAATTCTGCAATTCTTGAAGCAAATAATTTTCTGAATTTGTTGAGTTTGTGTGTGTGTGTGTGTGAGTGTGAGAAAAGAGAGAGAGAGAGATAGAGGGGTTTAATATTGCTTTCCTTTCTTTGATTTGTTTCCTAAGAGAATTACACACTGGCCAGTGTTTAACTGGGCTTCCCTGGTGACTCAGACAGTAAGGAATCTGTCTGCAATGTGGGAGACCTGGGTTTGATCCCTGGCTCAGGATGATCCCCTGGAGGAGGGCATGGCAACCCACTCCATTATTCTTGCCTGGAGAATCCCCATGGAAAGAGGAGCCTGGTGGGCTACAGTCCATGGGGTTGCACAGAGTTGAACACAACTGGGCAACTAAGCGCACACGCACACACTCAGTGTTTAACTGGCCCAATTTTAAATATACTTATTCAGAGCAGAGAATATTATTATGTTTACCCAGTGTTTAAGTTTGTTCTTTAGTTGTTGATTATTTAATTAAGGACCATAAATAGTTACATTAAAAATTGTTTTATAGTGGTTTACCTGTATCTAATAATTTTTTCAAAGATTCAATGTGAGTATTTTCATCATGTTACAAAAAGGCAAAGATTGAATCAATCTTTTCCTCTTTTTCTTTTTTTGGATGTGTAGAATGATTTACTGACAAAACCAGTTTATAAATTGCATCCACTGAAGATGTATTTAGGAAGGGAACATTATGCATGAAGTCTGTTTATTTTACCAGAACTTTGCGAATGTGTGAAGATAAAATCTCATGTTACCACTAGTTTGTTCTGTGTCTTCTTCTAAGGACCTCATGTTCTCTCTGAGAAATTCAGACAGCACTGTGGTGAAAGTGAAAGTGGCAGTTGCTCAGTCGTGTCCGACTCTTTGTGACCCCATGGACTGTAGGCTGCCAGGCTCCTCTGTCCATGGGATTCTCTAAGCAAGAATACTGGAGTGGGTAGCCATTCCCTTCTCCAGGGACTCTGCCTGACCCAGAGAACAAACCCAAGTCTCATGAATTGTAGGCAGATTCTTTACTGTTTGAGCCACCAGGGCAGAGAAGCGATGCCCTGAGAAATTCAGGCAACACCGTGGACAGGGCACGAAGTGACCAGGAGGTGATGTGAGGGATCACCGCAGCCTGTGGTCAAAAAAATCCAGGGACTTTGAAAGTTAGAAGCTGTCCAGAATCACAACTGAGACGTCTTTAACTTCTCTCGATTAGGTAATTATTATGTCAAAAAGGGCAAAGATAAACAAAAGGCACAAACCTTTTTTAGATTTCAGAGAAGTGTTGCTTTGATGCTGATTTAAGGTCCACGAGGAGAGGCTTAGAAGACCTATATAAACCTTCTGAGGTAAGTCCGGAAGAGAAATACTACCTGATATACTTATATGTAGAATTTAAAATATGACACAAAAGAACTTATTTATGAATTGCTTTGCTTTATTCTGAAACACACAAAGGAGAAAGAACCTGGGCTAGAGTGGGACTGCAGCACCATAGAGAGCAGGGAGTCTTCCAAATTTCCCAGGTCACGTGAGCAGGAGTACTATTTATGTTTTGGAAAAAGGCAGAGAACTACTGTTCTTCAGGGAGAAATAAATGCACAGATGTCCATCTGAATATGAAGTGTAGAATGGGGAGAACTTGAAAATGTAGCTGCCATTTGGAAATTATGGAAGAAATTCACTCACTGCACTTTCCCTCTCAAGTCTTAGAGTTAGTCCTCAGCAGGTAAAATAAAAATTAATGTATTTTGTGAAAACCCACAGAAACTCTACAGTGATTCTTTCATATGATAAGCTTTAGCCATCTGTTTCAAGTTTTCATTTTCTTAATATTTAATCTGTGCTTAAAAATTAGTTTATATCACAAAAAGTGACAAAGCTTCTCACTAATTCATGACTCAGTTTAACAAGATAACAGTTGAATAGATGAACTTCTGGCCTTTTTTCATAGTGGTTAGACTTCAGCAGACACATTTTTTCAATCTAATAATAATGAAAATTAAAATGACCTTCAGTGTTACTTTTTACCAGTATCTACAGTTCTGTGATTTCACTGTATTCATAGAATAAATATTAGAAAAATCTTATGTTAAACTTTATGGATAATTCAATAGATGTGTTAACCATAGAAACATTTCAGATTAACAAGAATACGAAAGAAACTGTTGTCTTCCTATGTTTACAATGCCATGTTCCTGATAACTGCCCCTACCTCAGCTCTCAGCTCAGCAGGAGAGGGTGAACCCTACTGCAGTAGGGGATCCTGTGCCCAGAATGTGGGGCAAGACCACAGCCTCTGCGTAGAGAACACTTGCCATGTGGAGAGAGCTGGCCCTGTAGGCACCCAGCCACCAGAATGCTCAATGTCCAGCCCTCCGGCAGCAGGGACAGTGCTTAGCTCTGGGTGCGACACCGTTCCCAGGTGAGGGGAGTCACACAAGGGGCAGCAGGACAACTACCGCTGCTCAAGAGGGAGCAGTCATTGGCCTTACCACGGCCGTGCTCGCTGCAGACATGGGTGCCTTCCCTCCTGGGGATATTCTACTCTGTGGCAACAGCTGAGGCCAAAATGGCCTGACTAGCAGAGCCAGTAATTCACACAACTTTACCTTCAACCTAAAGACCTGCTTTAGGGAGCAGCGTGTGCATAAGGGACCAAGGACCCAGAAGGTGCCACTCTCTGCTGGGACAGCCCTCCTCACAGCTGCACTGGACAGCAGCAGGACCACTTGCTGGCTATTGAGCTTGACAAACTTGTTTCTTCAATTTTTTTTTCCAGTTTTTAGAACCTAGGAAATTCTAGGGGAAAACACACAAATGATAAATTTGAAAGGTCATACGGAAGCACATTTGGGGACGAGTGTCACAGAAGGAGACTGAATGGGATGCTATAATGCAATGAGGGAAGCACCTCCCTTTGCTGGTGCTCAGCAAGATTTGCACACTACTTATAAGGGTGTGATATTCTCCCAATTTACTTAAAATACAATTTAACACATCTCCTGTGTTAAAATAGTGTGCTGGAAATGGGAAGGTAAGCATATTTTTAGACTCACATGAGTTGAGAATTTTTTCCATTGGGAAATAAACTCTGTGCACTGAAGGGATTAAGAATTGTGTGATATTTTAGCCCCCAAATGTTAACTACTCTTGCATTCCAGAAATCAATATGATTTTGTGATTAAATATTATTTATATATGCATATACACACATATGAGAGGAGCTAAAAAACCTAATGCTGCTGCGCGCGGGTGGTCCCGTGTCGTCTTCCATCCCTCTTTGGCTGCCCGGGGGCAACCTGGGATGGGCGGGTCGGTGGGAGATTGACGGGTGTGGTCCGCTGGAGAAGGGAATGGCAACCACTTCATTTCTTCCTTGGACCCATAGTATGAGAAAATGATAGGATACTAAAGGACTCCGGTCAGTGGGGCCCAATATCTACTGGTCAGTGGAATACTCAGAGATGAGGGGGCCACAGCTGTGATGTGTCTGGTGGGCATCGTCTGTAGGCATTTCGGCTGGTAGGTCCATGTAGGCAATGTGGTCAAGAGGGCAGGTGAGGATCTGAACTGAGGAACTGATGACATATTTACTACTTGGGCAGGATCCTCGAGAATGGAGTGGCCATCTGTAGGCGGGTACGTCTGTTCATTATTAGTAATCTTCCCATCGAGCTGAAGGAGTTCTGCCCTTGAGTCCTTTTATGGGGGACTAATGCTAGAGGAGTCGCTGAGTGGAGGCAATTCCTGGAATACGGAATGAAGCAGGGCAAAGACTAGGGCGAATCACTGTCGCACCTCTTCAAAACAAGAGAAGACTCTATCTACATGTCACACGTGATTATTCTTTGCAGCAAAGATGGGAAGCTCTTCTCACAAAACCAGGAGCTGACTGTGGCTCGACCATGACTCCTTATTCAATTAGACTGAAATTGAAGAAAGTAGGGAAAACTACTAGACATTGAGGTATGACTAAATATCCCTTATATTATAAGTGGAAGTGAGAAAGATTTAGGGCCTAGATCTGATAGTGGTGCCTGATGAACTATGGAATGGGTTCGTGACATGTATAGGAGACAGGGATCAAGACCATCCCCATGGAAAGAAATGCAAAAGCAAAATGGCTGTCTGGGGAGGCCTACAATAGCTGTGAAAGAAGGAAGCGAAAAAAAGAGAAAGGAAAGATATAAATTTAGGTTCCAAAATAAAGAAGAGATAGACCTTCTTCAGTGATCAATGCAAAAGGGAAAAAAAGAATGGGAAAGACTAGGACCTCTTCAAGATAGAGACAAAAGGACATTTATCAATGGGCAAAAAGACAGAGATGGTGGGACCTAACAGAAGCAGAAGATATTAGAGGGTGGCAAGAATACAAGAAGAACTGTACAAAAAAGAGCTTCAAGACCAGATAATCATGATGATGTGATCACTGACCGAGAGCCAGACATCTTGGAATGTGAAGTCAAATGGGCCTTAGAAAGCATCACTACGAACAAAGCTAGTGGAGGTGATGGAATTCCAGTGGAGCTATTCCAAGTCCTGAATGATGATGCTGTGAAAGTGCTACACTCAATATGCCAGCAAATTTGGAAAACTCAGCAGTGGCCACAAGATTGGAAAAGGTCAGTTTTCATCCCAATCCCAAAGAAAGGCAATGCCAAGGAGTGCTCAAACTACCGAACAATTGCACTCATCTCACACGCTAGTAAAGTAATGCTCAAAATTCTCCAAGCCAGGCTTCAGCAATATGTGAACCGTGAACTTCCTGATGTTCAAGCTGGTTTTAGAAAAGGCAGAGGAACCAGAGATCAAATTGCCAACATCCGCTGGATCATGGAAAAGCAAGAGAGTTCCAGAAAAACATCTATTTCTGCTTTATTGACTATGCCAAAGCCTTTGACTGTGTGGATCAAATAAATATGAAAATTCTGAAAGAGATGGGAATCCCTGATCTGCCTCTTAAGAAATCTGTATGCAGGTCAGGAAGCAACAGTTAGAACTGGTCATGGAACAACAGACTGGTTCCAAATAGGAAAAGGAGTGTCAAGGCTGCATATTGTCACCATGTTTATTTAACTTATATGCAGAGTACATCATGAGAAATGCTGGACAGGAAGAAACACAAGTTGGAATCAAGATTGCCGGGAGAAATATCAATAACCTCAGATATGCAGATGACACCACCCTTATGGCAGAAAGTGAAGAGGGGCTAAAAGCCTCTTGATGAAAGTGAAAGTGGAGAGTGAAAAGGTTGGCTTAAGCTCAACATTCAGAAAACAAAGATCATGGCATCTGGTCCCATCACTGCACGGGAAATAGATGGGGAAACAGTGGAAACAGTGTCAGACTTTGTTTTTCTGGGCTCCAAAATCACTGCAGATGGTGACTGCAGCCATGAAATTAAAGACGCTTGCTCCTTGGAAGGAAAGTTATGACCAACCTAGATAGCATATTCAAAAGAGAGAATTATTTACAAAAAGGTTTGCCTAGTCAAGGCTATGGTCTTCCTGTGGTCATGTTGGATGTGAGAGCTGGACTGTGAAGAAGGCTGGCGCTGGAATTGATGCTTTTGAACTGTGGTGTTGGAGAAGACTCTTGAGAGTCCCTTGGACTGCAAGAAGATCCAACAGTCCATTCTGAAGGAGATCAATCCTGGAATTTCTTTAGAGGAATGATGCTAAAGTGAAACTCAGTACTTTGGCCACCTATGCGAGAGTTGACTCATTGGAGAAGACTCTGGTGCTGGGAGGGATTGAGGGCAGGAGGAGAAGGGGACGACAGAGGATGAGATGGCTGGATGGCATCACTGACTCGATGGATGCGAGTCTGAGTGACCTCCGGGAGCTGGTGATGGACAGGGAGGCCTGGCGTGCTGCGATTCATGGGGTCGCAAAGAGTCGGACACGACTGAGCGACTGATCTGATCTGATCTGATACACACATATAATATTAAGTTAACATAGAATATAAAGTGTATTATACATATATATATATGCATTACTTTTTCAACTTTTAGTTTTTTTTTTTCTTCTAATGAGTGATTGATCTGATGCTTCTGACACTGTTCTGGAATTATGTGTTGCCAAAGTGGATGAAAATGGGGAGAGACAGCACAAGCTGTCATATCAGCTGGTCAATCTAATCACACTAGGACCACAGCCTTGTCTAACTCAATGAAACTAAGCCATGCCTGTGGGGCGACCCAAGATGGGCGGGTCATGGTGGAGAGATCTGACAGAATGTGGTCCACTGGAGAAGGGAATGGCAAACCACTTCACTATTCTTGCCTTGAGAACCCCATGAACAGTATGAAAAGGAGAAATGATAGGATACTGAAAGAGAAATTCCCAGGTCAGTAGGTGCCCAATATGCTCTGATGCTGGGAGGGACTGGGGGCAAGAGGAGAAGGGGACGACAGAGGATGAGATGGCTGGATGGCATCACTGACTCGATGGACGTGAGTCTCAGTGAACTCTGGGAGTTGGTGATGGACAGGGAAGCCTGGCATGCTGTGATTCACGGGGTCGCAAAGAGTCGGACACAACTGAGCAACTGATTTGATCTGAATGAGTGATTATTGACTTTTAATATTCCTTTATTTTTTAGTCTTCAGTAGGAACTAGTTTCAAGATTAGGTTAGCCTCATAAAAGAAATGCACTGGAGATGTTCTTTCTGCTTTTCCTGGGAAGATTTTCTATAAGACCCAAATGTCAATTTACTCAATATTTGGTAGAACGTTTCATGTAAATCTCACCACTTCTACCAGTATGCACTGGTGGAAGGGACAACTCAAAGTTTTATACTAATTAAGACAAAGAAATCAAATTTCAGTAAACCCACACATGAATAATTCACTGGATAAAGTTATTTCTCTGCCCTCATTCTTGGTAATGGGGCATGCAATTTAATGCTCCTTGTGTTATGATGGTCTATCCACTGAGGATCATGTCTTAACCTTGCTGGGTAAGTTACTTTAAAGATTCTTCATCAAAATGTACTCATTAGCCAGGAATTGCTTAGATATAATTCCTGTCACTTTTTTTAAAACAACTTTATTAGAGTATAATTGACATGCATTTATCTACATATTTTAAAACACAGAATTTTGATGAGTTTTGACAAATGTATATAACCAAGAAACTATTACTGAAATCAAGATAATGCACAAATACACCATTCTCCAAAATTTCCTGTCTCCCCAACCCTGTATCCCCAGGTAACAATTTCTATTATTTCTTCCCCCCCCCCCCTACATTTCTATTATTTCTTCCAATTTGCTTACTCATAATTTTGTTAAATATTTTCTTTTCTTTTTGTCAGGACAGACAGACTCAACTGTTCATAACACAGATTTTATTTTGAGAATCAGTGACCCTGGGGAGGGCTTGTTCTGCAAGGTGGTGGGTCTTCCTGTTTCTCACATTTCTGTTTCACTCTTTTACTGTGCAATCTAAAAATGGGTGAACACGCACTGCCTAGCTGACTGTTTGTTCCAAACTGCAGAGCGTGGTGATGCCATGCAGCATCTGTTCTCTCTGACAAGGCTCTCAGAGGTTGACTTACTAGACGTTGACGGTCTGGTTGGCAGATGTTAGCATAAAACCCAATAAGTATAATAATTGGAGAATTAGCTGATGGCTTTTTCAGTATGTTAGAAAAAGGCAATATGATGTTTCTAATATAAGTTGATTTGTCTTCTCAGAAGCAAAAAAAGAGTAAGATAGCCTGATGTTTTTCTTTGAAGATTTTTCAAATAGAAGTTTCACATATCCAGTTCAGTTCAGTTCAGTCGCTCAGTTGTGTCTGACTCTTTGCGACCCCATGAACTGCAGTACGCCAGGCCTCCCTGCCCATCACCAACTCCTGGAGTTCACTTAAACTCATGTCCATCGAATTGGTGATGCCATCCAGCCATCTCATCCTCTGTCATCCCCTTCTCCTCCTGCCCCCAATTCCTCCCAGCATCAGAGTCTTTTCCATTGATTCAACTCTTTGCATGAAGTGGCCCAAGTACTGGAATTTCAGTTTTAGCAACATTCCTTCCAAAGAACACCCAGGACTGATCTCTAGAATGGACTGGTTGGATCTCCTTGCAGTCCAAGGGAGGTCTCAAGAGACTTCTCCAACACCACAGTTCAAAAGCATCAATTCTTTGGCATTCAGTTTTCTTCACAGTCCAACTCTTACATCCATACATGACTGTGAATATAAACTCAGGGTGCAAAGTGGCTTCCTCAGCCCTCTGACTGATGAGTCATTAAAAAGTCCAACTTTGATTATAATTAGATTGACTTTTTCCATCAAAATATCCTCATGTTCACATTTTATAAATACTTAAATATAATTAGGAAGTGAAGTAGTTCAGTCATGTCCCACTCTTTGCAACCCCATGGACTGTAGTAGCCTACCAGGCTCCTCCCTTCATGGGATTCTCCAGGCAAGAATACTGGAGTGGATTGCCATTTCCTTTTCCAGTGGATCTTCCTGATCCAGGGATTGAACCTTGGTCTCCCACATTGCAAACAGACACTTTAACCTCTGAGCCACAAGGGAAGCCCCGATATAATTAGGATCAATTATATCCTAATATATATTCTGGGTTGATCAGTCCTGGATCTTGGTAACTAGCTATTCCACTGTGTTGATTTTTTTCAGAGAGCTTCATAGGCCTGGCTTTTTCAAATATTCTGAACATTCTTTTGGAAGTGACTTGGTTAGTTATAAAACACCAAAACCAGCGTTATTTATCCCAAGGCATGTCTCATAGTCCCAAGTCATTCTCTACTATTTGTGCTCATTTTTAAAATGAAAATATGTTATAGTACTAAGCACTCTGGTGTGAAGTAGTGGTAAAACCCAGGCTGGTGTGCAGAACATCCTCCTTAGAAAGTTATAGGAATATGGAGTCAGACCTGAAGAAGGACATGGGGGCAGAGAGGATGAAAGAGGGAGAGATGGTGTAGGAGCAAAGGGTGGGAGAGAAGCAATGCACGGGGGCCACATATAGGCAAGGAGGAGACAAGCAGTGAGGCCCTCTTACTGGGTTAAACTGAGTAGGAGCAGGACATCTTTCAATGAAGTTCTTTTATGAAAATTAATCCTTTCATTCAGGAAAAATGGAAAAATATTCTGGAAACCATTCCTAATCTTGGCTTTTCCTAATTATGCAGTGACGTAGAATCCTACAGCATCAAACTGAACATACAAAGAGTTTATATCTACTTTAAATAAAATGAAAAGACTTAGATAAGTATAGCATTTGAAGTCAGAAGTGGGATGCTTACTATTTATGAGTAAGCACTTGTATCCCAGTCCTTTACAGATAAGCAAATATCATGATATCACATATGCTACATATTTAAAATAAACTGCAAATGAAAAAAAACTAAACAAACCAGAAACAGATTCAGACATAGAGAACAAACTCATGGTTACCAAAGGGGCAAGTGTGGGAAGGATAAATTAGGAGTTTGGGATTAGTAGATACACACTGCTGCTGCTGCTGCTGCTGTCGCTTCAGTCGTGTCCGCTCTGTGCGACCCCACGCGGGCTCCCGGCTCCCCTGTCCCTGGGATTCTCCAGGCGACACTGGGGCCTTTCCTTCTCCATGCATGAAGTGAGGGGGGCCGGTCCGCCCCTGACTGCCCGCTCCCCGTCCGATTCAGCGTCGGGGTGGGGTGCCGCCTTCCCCGCATTTTGTATATTATTATAAGATACAACTACTGTATATATAGATAGACTATATGCATCTTGGAATAAATTAGTGGAAAAGAATCAAGTATATATATATATATATACTTATATATATATATACATGGGCTTCCCAGGTGGTGCTAGTGGTAAAGAACCCTCCTGCCAATGCAGCAGACATAAGAGACTTGGCTTTAATCCCTGGGTTGGGAAGATCCCCTGAAGGAGGGCATGGCAACCCACTCCAGTATTGTGGCCTGGAGAATCCCATGCACAGAGGAGCCTGGTGGGCTAGAGTCCATGGGGTCACAAAGAGTCAGGTATGACTGAGGAAGCTTAGCAAATGTATATATACATATATATGCATATGGGGCTTCTCAGGTGGCAGTGGTAAAAAACCTACCTGCCAATACAGGAGACATAAGAGATGCAGGTTCAATTTCTGGGTCAGGAAGATCCCCTGGAGGAGGGCATGGCAACCCATTCTATATTCCTGCCTGGAGAATCCCATGGACAGAGGTGCCTGGAGGGCTATGGTCCATGGGGTCACAAAGAATTAGACATGACTGAAGTGATATATGCATATCTATATGAATCACTTTGGTGTACCCCAGAAACTAACACAACACTGTAAATTAACTATACTTCAATAAAAATGAATATATCCACTTTTCCTCATCATACTATAAGGGTTTCCAGTGAAGATATGTGACTTGAATTCCATTTTGCTGATGATGAATACAATTATTTTAGTGTGTCTTGCTATGAAGTGAAATTTTCTGCTTTGAGAGAGAAAAACTGGCAATCTATATAACATAATCACATATAGAAAGGTAAGAAGAAATTATTTTAGGGATTGTTCATGCTTGGTTCCATTCTTGCTTACAGTGCACACACACATATTTATTGAGTTCAAAGTTTGATAATCAGTAGTCCTTTGTTTCCCAATCAGATTTACCAATAAATTTCTTCTTTTCTCTCCCCTTTCCTTTTGCCCATAGCTTCTTACCCTTGACAGTGCTCAACCCTTCTTCATGTTACATATCTCTTTGTAATCTAGTTATCAATATTCTGACCCCCTGTTTATTTTTCTTTGTAATGGGCAAGTTCTATTTTTCTCAACATTTCTGTGTCATGTGAAAATATGTTTATCTTGAATGAGTGTATGACTGAAAGATGTTTTTTACATTAACTTGATGTTATTTTACTAGGAAAATATAACCCACTTACCTGTGTTAAAATGGAAATTACTTATATTAATCTAACCACAACTGAAGTGACTTAGCAGCAGCAGCCACAATATGTTATATTTTTCTTTATTATACATTTTTGTTGCTTTCTTATACCACTTTGATAACTGCTACTGATCAATAGAATGCTATTGTTTCTCATATCATATCTTAAAAGTCCTAATCCTTTAAATTTTTATAAATACATTTAAACTTTTGTCTTTACCAACATGTATAGAATAGAAGCATTTCTATGGCTCCCACTGATATAAATATGCCATTATTTTTCTCCAGAATCATGGAACAGAGGTCACTGAAAAGACTGGCCTTCAAAAAGAAGAACAGAGATAAGGAAGGTTTTAATTGTGGGGCTTGGAAGATGATGGGGAAACACACTACTCTGATGGATAATTTATTAAGGCAAGATTAAACAGCCCTGTCTTCATTCTGCTGCATTCACTCCACTGATGCAGAGGCCAGACCAGTCACTGACCTCTGTAGGGAGGGCTACAATCCTTGCTATAAGTATCATCACCAATGAAAACAGCTGATTTCACATCACTCCTCTACTAGAAATCAGAGCAAAATTCCCTGCAAGCTCACTGCCCTTTATCATGGCCATTTCATGACTTCCTGGATTGGCTGATGTATGAACCTTGCATTGTTTCTTTCTCAGAGCCTTTTGGCCCTCACATGTGCACAGACCACACACATGTGCACTCATGCACATACTCTACCTTTTCAGTGCTTACAGACTCACTATTGATCTCTCTGAGCTTCTATAATGTGATATGCTTCAAGTTACTCATAATCTCACAGTCCACTGTGAAGCTTATGCCAACTGTAGGGCTTCAACAATATTATGTAATTTTGTGTGACACCAAGGCTTATGTCCCATTATTTGTCCCAAGGCATCAAGCACAGGCCTCTGTATAGAACAGGTCCCTAATTAGTGTTTGGTAATCAATGATCATGACTAATATGATCTACTGATCATGACTAATATGATCTACTGATCATGACTCCCTTTCTGGGAGGTGTGAGTATAACCACACTTGGGCCAAAGGGTAGAGCACATCCTCTGGATGGTTTTCCTATGCCAGGTATGGGTTTACATTTTTTTCTCAGCATCTTACATAACAAAGATGCCTGCTAAAAATACAAGTTTCAGATATTTTTTTTCCACTTGGGTTGGAGCTGAATTGCTTTGCACATTCTTTGGAGAAAAGATTGAAATCCTGTTAGTTAGCATTATGAGTCAGCTGTCTATATTTATGACATTGATTTTATAGAGTGCATATATTTATTAGGAAATGGTACCTGGGGGAATAAGAGAATGAAGACGAATGTCTCAGATTGCCTCCATGTAATACCTGAGCAACTCACACATTCTACCAAATCAGTACAAAATCATGCAAGCATGCAAGTTAATTGTTTGGAATTTTGAGTGCAGAAAATCTGAAAGAATGAGTTTTTCATTTCTCTTTATTTTGCTCAGTGTAGATACCACTGAAATACTAAGAATGACATCACACCTTTAAACCAAATACATGAAACTGTTTGTGACTCTGACATTTTCCATCTTTCACACTATTTGTGGAGTGGTTCTACATTAGGCATCAGAATTCATTTTAGGGGGAAAACCATATTTTGGAAAAATATTTTCTATCCCCAGGAAAGACCCTGGGCATTGGGGTGCCCCAAAATGGCAGGAAAAAGGAATCCTCTTGGCATGACAAGCCAGCTTGAATGTACTTAGTGCTCTGCAGAAAGAAGGAAGAAGAGGGCAGGAGAGGAGGGCAGTTGGACCATGAAGGAAGCCAGCAAAACTACAGGTGATGGGCTTTGCCTGAGGGCAGGCAAGCAGAGAAAGTGGAGTTGCCAGTATGAACTTGGTTCCTTGTAGGAATTGTGACCACTCTTGGATCTCCATGGCTGCCTGCACTTTCCTCCAAACGCTTTCTTCAGGTCAGCTCTAAGGACCACATGATGCAGGTGTGGAAATGCTGGGGAATCTTGGAGAGCATGAAGAAGTAAGGATTTGGGGTAGGGGGCCTTTGAGTTTCCTCTGGCTGAGAAATGGGGGAGCCAGGAAACTCCTATGGCAGAGGACAACCTAAATTCAAGTTGCATTTATATGGTAACTGAATGCTAACTATATTATTCTATTTAAATATGTGACAGGTTTTCATATCAATGTTTAATTCAGTAAGTGCTTCCTATTGGAAAGGCACCATGGCAAACCTTATGGAGATGTCAATGAGCTTGGAAGACATACAATGCACCCATGGACAGAAACTAGAAAAGGAAGAATGAGATTAAGTTAAAATACAACACAGTGCTGTGAAAATATGAGAGAGTGATCACTTTTGGATAGAAATAGGGGAAATTTTCTTTGCAGAAGTTGAGACTAAAACAAGAGAATAGGTTTGGTTTATAGGGGGAAGGGATATAAATAAGCCAGGGAGTTGTGCAATGACTACACCAGAGAAATGTGACTACAACAGTCATAACCAGCTGTCAGTGACATACCATCATTTAGGGTCCTGGAAACCAAGTACCCAGGACCTGAGGCCCTGCCTCCTCCTGTGCCCTCATCAACTTCTTTCCTGAACCTGGTTCACATTCTTCCTAATTCCTATGATCCAGGGGCTTCCCTGGTGGTCCACTGGTTAAGAATCTGCCTTGCAATGCAGCGGACACTGATTGGATCCCTGCCCAGGAAAATCCCACATGCCATGGAGCAGCTAAGCCTGTGCGCCACAACTATGGGGGCCCATGTGCCTAGAGCCCGTGCTCTACAACAGGAGAAGCCACCACAGTTAGAAGCCCGGACAGCACAGCTAGAGAGTAGCAGCCCCTCACCACAACTAAAGAAAAACCCACAAGCAGCGATGAACACCCAGCTCACTCAAAAAATAAATACATAAAAATAAAATAAATTAAAATATATTAATATAATCCTGCAACTTTGGCCTACAGAACTGTGAGTCAAAGGTTAGCAAAATCTTGGATCTCAGTCCTCCCCAGGGCTCTCCCAGGTGGGCTGAAACTGGGTCTGCTCAAGGCCACAGCCTCTCTGAGGACTAGACCCTCCTTCCTCCCCTCCCAGTGCCAGGTGAGGGTCTACCCTTCTCTCTCTGGTGTCCATCTGTTTCCATCTCCATTTCCCCATAACCTCTGAATGTCCTGAATAGGTCTGAGCCCCTCATTCATGCAGCATCTCTCCTGTGGTTCCCTCCATCATCCCTGCCCCCACATTTCAGCCCCTGGATCCTTGACACATCCACCTGGAACAAGCCCCAGCCTGGGCCTGGCTTCCTTTCCCCTTCTAGGAAGACCCTCTGCACTGTCCTCTGTGAGTTGGACCCTTCCTTAAACATCTATCTCCCTCTCTCTCACCTGTGAGCACTCTGCATGTACACACTGGCTCCTGATCGGCCTCTTCTCACAGCAGTGCTCCCCGAGGGGAGAGTTCAGTTCAGTTGATCAGTCATGTCCAACTCTTTGTGACCCCATGGACTGCAGCACGCCAGGCTTCCCTGTCCATTGCCAACTCCCGGAACTTACTCAAACTCATGTCCATTGAGTCGGTGATGCCATTCAACCATTTCATCCCCTGTCATTCCATTTTCCTCCTGCCTTCAATCCCCCCCCCCCCCCCCCCCAAAAAAAAGACCCTTCAATCAGGGTCTTTCCAATGGGTCAGTTCTTTGCATCAGGTGGCCAAAGTACTGGAGTTTCAACTTCAGCATCTGCCCTTCCAATGAATATTCAGGACTGATTTCCTTTAGGATGGACTGAATGGATCTACTTACAGTCCAAGGGACTCTCAAGAGTCTTCTCCAACACCACAGTTCAAAAGCATCAATTCTTCGGTGCTCAGCTTGCTTTACCATCCAACTCTCAAAATCCATACATGACTACTGGAGAAACCATAGCTTTGACAAGACAGACCCATGCTGGCAAAGTCATGTCTCTGCTTTCTAATACGCTGTCTAGTTTGTGTCGGGAGAGAGGGGTGAGTCCCTTGCTCTGTGTTCTGCTCTGGCTTCAGCACCTGGGACAGCTCCCAGCACCGGCCTCTCTTCCTTAGTGTCTGTCTCATGAACCACAGAGTCTTCTGAGCAAGCTCTTTGGAAAGAGATGGATAGCAGCTCTTTCCCCAGTCTGCTGGGGTAGAGGGACAGCCTCACCCCTGGTCAGCCTGGGCGTTTCTGAGTCTAAACTGACCTATCTGCCTTCCAGAATCCATCCCCAAGTCCCAAAATGTTCTGCTATTGATATAATCAACCAAACAGTTAACATTTTCATTGATATTTAAGCCAAAGATGCTCTACACACCCAAATGATTTTTTATCCATGATACAACTACTCTTTCCGTGTTTGAAGCTTGTAAATGAACGTATACATTTATAAATCCTCTCATTATTCTACACAATACACTGAAGGGTTAGGGCTGTGCTGGAAATAAAGACACAAAAGAAAAACACTATGGTTATCATCTGTACTTGCAAATGAGTTTTCTTTGGGCATAATTGGTAAAGCATCATTTTCTGCCTGTATAATGCTTCCCCAGCTGTTTTCAGGAACTCACCTCTGGTTGCATTATATGTTTTTCCCAATCCTCAGGGCTCCCTTTCCCTGCTGAGGGGGTGCCTTGATGGCCTCATGGAGTCTATTTCCTGGGACCACAGGTAGGACCTGTGGTCACATGGCCTATAGCAAAGAGCATGATATCACAGCCTCTGCTAGTGACAGCCAGCAAAACTCAGGGTCTCCATCTCCACAGATGCAAGGAGCTGACTTCTGCCAACAACCCCAAGGACCAGGGAGAAAAGCTCAAGTAGCAGGTGAGACTGCAGAGTATCTGATGTCTCTGTTGCAGTTCCCTGAGACCCAATCATGGGAACTTTGACACAATAAATACATGTTATGTTTAGCTGCCAAGAAATTAGAAACTGTTACTTAGTGTTGGAAAATAATATGTTTGTTCTGATGTATTTTGAAAGGTCTGTTACTGATTCTCCTTACTCGTTTTTGTAAGAAATCTCATGAATGAAGATCCTCATTTATTGTATAAACCTTATTTCTCTTTCTTCAGAACTAGAATAAAGAAAAGGTAAATGGAGGATGGGAGAAGGCAATGGCAACCCACTCTAGTAGTCTTGCCTGGAAAATCCCATGGGTGGAGGAGCCTGGTAGGCTATAGTCCATGGAGTCACTAATAGTCAGACACGACTGAGCGACTTCACTTTCACTTTTCACTTTCATGCATTGGAGAAGGAAATGGAAACCCACTCCACTGTTCTTGCCAGAATCCCAGGGACAGGGGAGCCTGGTGGGCTGCCGTCTATGGGGTTGCACAGAGTCAGACACGACTGAAGCAACTTAGCAGCAGCAGCAGCAGCACAAACGGAGGACCAAAGTTTGACATTTGTAAAAATTCATTGGAAGGAACATGTATATTTCTTGTGTGTCATTTACAGGAGCTCTTAAAGTTGCTACCTAGAAATATAGAAATGGCAACTCACTCCAGTATTCTTGCCTGGAGAATCCCATGGACAGAGGAGCCTGGTGGGCTGCTGTCCATAGGGTCGCACAGAGTTGGACACGACTGAAGCAACTTAGCATGCATGCATGCATTGGAGAAGGAAATGGCAACCCACTTCAGTATTCTTGCCTGGAGAACCCCAGGGTCAGAGAAGCCTGGTGGGCTGCTGTCTATGGGGTTGCACAGAATCAGACACGACTGAAGAGACTAAACAGCAGCAGCAGCAGAAATACAGAGATTATTTTTCCATACCAAGAAAATATTTGTGATATTACTCAAAATAGCTAAAAAGTTGGAGCAATTCTGATTGACATCTGAGAATAAAATCTTGCCTTCCTCTTGGCATTTCAAAAGACATTTTCAAATCTTGGGACCGAAAAAAATTAGTCTGCAAAGGGTCAGAAAAATATGCATAAAAATTACCCCCAAATAGTAATCCTGATTTATTTATATTTCCTATTTTCTGACTCAAAGCCACAGCTAAAACCTTTGAACCCCGTGGGAAGGCTGCACTTTTGTTCTAAATGGATACCGGTGCCATCAGTAGCAGTGCTTTATGCTTCATAGCTGTGGTCACTCAGTATTCTCCTCTCTGCTCCCGCGGATGCGTCATCTCTTATGGTCAGTAAGTAGTGCAGGTCTACAGAGGCGGAAAAGGAAGCAGAACTTCCCACATTATGCTCCACACACATCTGTAAACCTCTAAGGACCAAGAAGACAGGGTCCCATCGATCCCCTCTGGAGGCTGGGGTCTGGGTCACCCACCAGCAAGCTGCTCCTAGCTACACCTTGCAGGGAATTTGTCCTGGTAGAATTCCTCTGAGCCCACAGAGCCCCCTCAAATGCATTCTCCTTCTCCACTGCATGCATGCTAAGTCGCTTCAGTCGTATCCAACTCTGTGCAACGCTATGGACAGTAGCCCACCATGACCCCTGTGTCAGTGCGCTCAGGATCTTTTAGCAAAACACCCCAGGAGAGGGAGCTCAGACTGGGAGTCGCTGTTCCCAGTCCTGGAGGTGGGGCATCTGTAGCGGAAATGTCTGCAGGGCAGGTTCCTCCTGAGGCCACTTTCTTGGGTGTGCAGATCCCGTCTTCTCCCCACGTCCCCATGTGGTCATCCCTCTGGGCAGGTCTGTGTCCTCTCCTCCTTTTATAAGGATACCAGTTCTGTGGGATCAGGGCCCACTCCAGGGACCCCATTTTACCTTCCTCACCTCTCTAAAAACCCATCTCCAAACACAGTCACATTCTGTCCTCAGCCCCCAACACTGACAGCTTCTGCTTCTAAAAGAATGACATTGTTCTGCTGTGTAAACTTTGACTTTCTGGTCTTTGGGACTTCAGCCCCATCCTGTTCTGCCTTAAATCAGCCCAAAGCCCACACGGGCTCATGGAACCGCCCGTGATGGAACTGAAGAAGCAGGGCAATCATGTTCTTTTTGCCATTTCTCCTCTGTTTCTCTAGGCACCAACTCCAGAACATATGGATTTATGATAAAACACACTTCCAGCTTTGGGAAGCGGGTGGGGTCCAAGTTGTTTCACTATGATTCTCACTATACATTTGGTTGGCTGGCACACACATGCAAAGATAGTTATCTTTTAGTACAATTAGATACATAAAGATCAGGCTTTTCTTTAAAAAACCATAACATTTCTTATGTTAGTACAACTGGTGATAAACACTGATAAAAATAATCTAAGATTTTTTTTTTTGCAGCAAACTTGAACAGAAAGGAATAACCAAATGTACTACTCAATCTAACTCCTATTTCAGATGATGAAATAGCTTGCCTTTTTAATATAAAACCAACGCCAAGGTGGTTAAGGAGAATCAGCTTATGGAGGAAGAAATTACTTACAGAGAGAATCTATATCTTAGAAAAATGTATCTGTTAGCAGTGACATATGGGTTTCTCTTTAAAAGCATAAGCTTTTTCAGATCGCATTAGGCATGCATTTTTCTAAATAGTTACCCTCAAACTTCATAAACAAGCCAAACAACATATGGAATGATTACAATTTGCATAAAATATGATGTGGGAAATGCCCCATAAATTCTTCCTAAGTTTGTTGCACACTTTGTTTTGGAAGCAACAAATCCAAAGGAAAAAAAAAAAAAAGTCTTCACTTCATGATTAAAATCTTCTTCCACTGACATTTCTCCTGATAACTAAGACCCGCTGTTGCTCCCATGAAGCATTCTGTACCACTCTGTCAGAGCTGAGTGAACCTTTCCGGTCACAAACAATATTTTGTTCCTATGATGTTCTTCTTAAGCATCCTATCCCCAGTTTGCATCTGCTGTGACCAGTGAAGTTAGGTGCCAGACAAACGCAGGAAGCTTCCAGAGCAGACTCCAGGATGAGCCCCTGCAGGCGAGCCAGGATTCCACCATGGGCCCTGTGACAATAGTACACTGCCTCATTCTGGACATCGCACCTCAGGACAGTGAAGGGAAGCTGTCTGTGACTGTGTGTGACCTCTGCTCAGTCAGTTCAGTTTGGTTCATTTGCTCAGTCATGTCTGACTCTGATCCCATTGACTGCAGCACGCCAGGCCTCCCTGTCCTTCACCAACTCCTGGAGTTTACTCAAACTCATGTCCATTGAGTCAGTGATGCCATGTCTCATCATCTGTTGTCCCCTTCTCCTCCCACCTTCAATCTTTCCCAGCATCAGGGTCTTTTCAAACAAGTCAGTTCTTTGCATCAGGTGGCCAGAATACTGGAGTTTCAGCTTCAGCATCAGTCTTTCCAATGAATATTTAGGACTGATTTCCTTTAAGATGGACTGGTTGGATCTCCTTGCTGTCCAAGGGACTCTCAAGAGTCTTCTCCAACACCACAGTTCAAAAGCATCAATTCTTTGATGCTTAGCTTTCTTTATAGTCCAACTCTCACATCCATACATGACTACTGGAAAAACCATAGCTTTGACTAGACGGACCTTTGTTGGCAAAGTAATGTCTCTGCTTTTTAATATGCTATCTAGGTTGGTCATAACTTTTCTTCCAAGGAGCAAGTGTCTTTTAATTTCATGGCTGCAGTCACCATCTGCAGTGATTTAGGGCACAGCTCCTCCTTCTTTAACTTGATTTTGTCCACTCACATGAAAATCTACAAATGCCAGTGTTTTTGCATCTCTTTGAATCTTCCCCATCCCTGGGGAGACTGGAGGGCAGGGGGGTCAGGTGGGGTAGTAGTGGTGACAGTTTATGTGCATCTGATGTCCATCAGGCTGTGTCCATTCACTCCATCTGTCCCTCCTTCACCAAACGCTCCTTGAGGGCCACCAGGTGTTGGGCTCCTTGCCCTGGGACTGCACATGGGTGAGTGACACCAGAACCAGGCCTCCCTGAGCAGAGGGAGGGTATTGGGCTCCACTTCTGTTTCTGCTAAGACTATCCAGGGTTCTGATTTCAGAGAGGTGCTGTGTAAAGCTAATGAACTGGAAAGCACTTTGAAACATTCATAGCACTTACATATATAAGGCATTCTTATTTCATCTAATTTATCGAGTTGATTTGACTTTCAGGCCTGGGAGAACCTGTAAGAGTGACCCCTCTTCCAGGCAGAAGTGAAGGACCCCCGAGAGACATGGTCCCTCACCTCCTTCATTGTTAGAATGTGGGTGTACTCAGCTCTGATTGTTTGAGGCTGAGATGGCCCAGGGGCCCCACTGTCTTCTGGGTCATCTGGCAGCTGAATCTACGCTTTAGTATCCACCTGTTTGGGGGAACTGCCTTTGCTGGGGAGGGCTGAAAGTGGGAAGGCATATTTGCTGCCGTAGTGTGATGGTGTGACCCTGTTTCCATGGAAGCCCACGTGTGCAGACCAGGACACATCAACCAAGGATGGCCTCTTCGTGTCAGGGGTCAGATTTTTTACGGATTAATATTTTCTTTCTTATTGTTATTTCTATTTCTTACTTTCTTTTTATTTTATTTACTTTTTACAACAAGCATATGTTATTTAGATAGAAAAAAACCCCATAAAATGAAGCCATGTTCTCTGTGAAATAAGAATGAGTATCTATAACAAGATTCAACTATAATTTTCTGGAGCAAGAACTACATTTTCTTTGTCATTGTGCTCCATAAAATGTCTAGCTGAGGATTTTCACATATGTCTCTAGCAAATATTTCTGAACAACCAATTCTGAGGTCTAAAGACATTAGATATTCTCTATAAGAAATTTCATTCCCATGAAATATTAGTAAAGTAGATGAATACCAATTAAAGGTATTAATATCAGTTTCATTAAAAATGCAAATCAAGTTTAATAAAGAAGATTCAGCACTAAAATTTTTCTTGGGATAGGATATGATGAGCCATCACTAGTTGCAAAATTCCAATTTTTTATTAAAAATATATCCTTTTATACTTTATAATTTTTGAAATCTTACCACTGTTTCCATATCAAATTTAAAAAAATAACTTTTCCAAATGTGTTGAAGGGGCCCTCGTGGCTTCAGTGTGGCGTGAGGAGAGCTCGGTGGTGGAGGCTGCTGGCTTTTTCTGGAGGATGCAGTCACTTGCGCTTGTCCACGTGTTTATTTAAATCCAGTCATGTCAGGAATTGCCTAGCAACACAGCGTGGAGACAGTATTCAGGAAGAGTGGCAGAATCTGTGACAACCGTGAAGAGAAAACACTGCATAAATGAGTGTCATAACTGCTGACTTTTTTTTAAAGGGAAAAATATGAAATTAACTTTCAAGTTATGTTTGTTGTAAAAGCTCAGAGGCCCAAACCAGCTGGCAGTACACGTGTCACCTTCCAGGCCTGAGTGATGGACTGTCGCCATCACATTTAGTGTCCTGAGTCTCTGTGGATAACGACCCACAGCGTTCCTCCTCAGACTAGCAAGGACTTCAGGTAGTGTGTCCTAACCCTCTCGGGGGCTCAGGTTGGGGGGTGTGTGTGCATGCATGGAGGCGTTTGTGCACATGCACACACAATAGGAACATTCACATACATGTGTCCACTACACACACACACACACACACACACCTACTAGGCACACACACAAAGATATGAAATGTATTTGCTGTACAGAATTGGCTCAGTGCTCATGAACACTGGAGTCCCAGGGTCTACAGTCTGCAGGCTGGAGCACAGGAGAGCCTACACTGTGATTTCAATCTGAGAGTCTGAGTCAAAGGCTGGAAGAAGCCCAACAGCTAGCGCAACGACAGGCAGGAGAGAGCGCCCGCTCACTCAGTCCTTCTGCTCTGTGCAGGCCTTCCTTTAGCACCTGCGGGAGGCCCACCTACACGGAGCAGGGCCGTCTGCACTGACCAGTTTACTGACCAGCTGTCCACCTCGTCCACCCAAGCACCTCACAGACACACCTAGAACAAAGCTTGACCAAATGTCTGGGCACCCCGTGGCCCAGTCAAATTCACAAAGAAAACGAACCATCATTTCATATCTCCATTTATAGATACTGGTACAGGGATAGATACAGACATACATTCGTGTGGACAGAGAGAAAGAGAGAGAGAGGCCTGTGCAAAGACCCTAGCATTCCAGAGGCGACTCTGCTACTGACCAGCTCTGAAGAAGGTGGAGATTCATTAAACTTTCAGGGTTATATATCCTCAACTACATACAAAATACCTTTTTAGACTCATTCATAGGAACTCAAATAGAAAAAAACAATTTTAACCAATATACATCCACAATACAGCAGCTGAAAAATGTCTAAAATATGAGGCAATCTTGAGCAAACACACAAAAGACAGTCACTTTTCTCTAGTTCTGAATGATTTAAAACCTGGTTTTTATGTTTTTCCCTTAACACTAGGATAATCAATGTTTTTGTCGGTAGAATGGTGCTATTGGTTTCAGTACAAAGAAATTCAAGAGCAGGCCAAGTGATTTGTCTACCTTGTCATTTCAGAAAGAGTCTATGTGAGACCATTCATTAGAACCATTCATTTTCATCTCAGCATTCCATTTTTTGCTAATATATTCAATAAAATGTAGCTATGTACATGCTTTCAGATTTACAGGTCGAAATTTTCTCACCATGTACCACAGGAAGAAATTTTGGAAATAGTATCCACTATATATTATATTAAATTAAGCCATGCCCGAGGGGCAACCTGGGATGGGTGGGTCATGGTGGAGAGATATGACAGGGTGTGGTCCGCTGGAGAAGGGAATGGCAAACCACTTCAGTATTCTTGCCTTGAGAACCCCATGAACAGTATGAAAAGACAAAATGATAGGATACTGAAAGAGAAACTCCCCAGGTCAGTAAGGGACCAATATGCTACTGGAGATCAGTGGAGAAATAACTCCAGAAAGAATGAAAGGATGGAGCCAAAACAAAAAGAATACCCAGCCGTGGATGTGTCTGGTGATAGAAGCAAAGTCCGATGCTGTAAAGAGCAATATTGCATAGGAACCTGGAATGTCAGGTCCATGAATCAAGGCAAATTGGAAGTGGTCAAACAAGAGACGGCAAGAGTGAATGTCGACATTCTAGGAATTAGCGAACTAAAATGGACTGGAATGGGTGAATTTAACTCGGATGACCATTATATCTACTACTGTGGGCAGGAATCCCTCAGAAGAAATGGAGTGGCCATCATGGTCAACAAAAGAATCCGAAATGCAGTACTTGGATGCAATCTCAAAAATGACAGAATGATCTCTGTTCGTATCCAAGGCAAACCATTCAATGTCACAGTAATCCAAGTCTATGCCCCAACCAGTAACGCCGAAGAAGCTGAAGTTGAACGGTTCTATGAAGACCTACAAGACCTTTTAGAACTAACACCCAAAAAAGATGTCCTTTTCATTATAGGGGACTGGAATGCAAAAGTAGGAAGTCAAGAAACACCTGGAGTAACAGGCAAATTTGGCCTTGGAATACGGAATGAAGCAGGGCAAAGACTAATAGAGTTTTGCCAAGAAAATGCACTGGTCATAGCAAATACCCTCTTCCAACAACACAAGAGAAGACTCTATACATGGACATCACCAGATGGTCAACACCGAAATCAGATCGATTATATTCTTTGCAGCCAAAGATGGAGAAGCTCTATACAATCAGCAAAAACAAGACCAGGAGCTGACTGTGGCTCGGACCATGAACTCCTTATTGCCAAATTCAGACTGAAATTGAAGAAAGTAGGGAAAACTACTAGACCATTCAGGTATGACCTAAATCAAATCCCTTATGATTATACAGTGGAAGTGAGAAATAGATTTAAGGGCCTAGATCTGATAGATAGAGTGCCTGATGAACTATGGAATGAGGTTCGTGACATTGTACAGGAGACAGGGATCAAGACCATCCCCATGGAAAAGACATGCAAAAAAGCAAAATGGCTGTCTGGGGAGGCCTTACAAATAGCTGTGAAAAGAAGAGAAGCGAAAAGCAAAGGAGAAAAGGAAAGATATAAACATCTAAATGCAGAGTTCCAAAGAATAGCAAGAAGAGATAAGAAAGCCTTCTTCAGTGATCAATGCAAAGAAATAGAGGAAAAAAACAGAATGGGAAAGACTAGGGATCTCTTCAAGAAAATCAGAGATACCAAAGGAACATTTCACGCAAAGATGGGCACGATAAAGGACAGAGATGGTGTGGACCTAACAGAAGCAGAAGATATTAAGAAGAGGTGGCAAGAATACACAGAAGAACTGTACAAAAAAGAGCTTCAAGACCTAGACAATCATGATGATGTGATCACTGACCTAGAGCCAGACATCTTGGAATGTGAAGTCAAATGGGCCTTAGAAAGCATCACTACGAACAAAGCTAGTGGAGGTGATGGAATTCCAGTGGAACTACTCCAAGTCCTGAAAGATGATGCTGTGAAAGTGCTGCACTCAATATGCCAGCAAATTTGGAAAACTCCGCAGTGGCCACGGGACTGGAAAAGGTCAGTTTTCATCCCAATCCCAAAGAAAGGCAATGCCAAGGAGTGCTCAAACTACCGAACAATTGCACTCATCTCACACGCTAGTAAAGTAATGCTCAAAATTCTCCAAGCCAGGCTTCAGCAATATGTGAACCGTGAACTTCCTGATGTGCAAGCTGGTTTTCGAAAAGGCAGAGGAACCAGAGATCAAATTGCCAACATCCGCTGGATCATGGAAAAAGCAAGAGAGTTCCAGAAAAACATCTATTTCTGCTTTATTGACTATGCCAAAGCCTTTGACTGTGTGGATCACAATAAACTATGGAAAATTCTGAAAGAGATGGGAATACCAGACCACCTGATCTGCCTCTTAAGAAATCTGTATGCAGGTCAGGAGGCAACAGTTAGAACTGGTCATGGAACAACAGACTGGTTCCAAATAGGAAAAGGAGTACGTCAAGGCTGCATATTGTCACCATGTTTATTTAACTTATATGCAGAGTACATCATGAGAAATGCTGGACTGGAAGAAACACAAGTTGGAATCAAAATTGCCGGGAGAAATATCAATAACCTCAGATATGCAGATGACACCACTCTTATGGCAGAAAGTGAAGAGGGGCTAAAAAGCCTCTTGATGAAAGTGAAAGTGGAGAGTGAAAAGGTTGGCTTAAAGCTCAAGATTCAGAAAACGAAGATCATGGCATCTGGTCCCATCACTGCATGGGAAATAGATGGGGAAACAGTGGAAACAGTGTCAGACTTTGTTTTTCTGGGCTCCAAAATCACTGCAGATGGTGACTGCAGCCATGAAATTAAAAGACGCTTGCTCCTTGGAAGGAAAGTTATGACCAACCTAGATAGCATATTCAAAAGCAGAGACATTACTTTACCAACAAAGGTTCGTCTAGTCAAGGCTATGGTCTTTCCTGTGGTCATGTATGGATGTGAGAGCTGGACTGTGAAGAAGGCTGAGCGCCAAAGAATTGATGCTTTTGAACTGTGGTGTTGGAGAAGACTCTTGAGAGTCCCTTGGACTGCAAGAAGATCCAACCAGTCCATTCTGAAGGAGATCAATCCTGGAATTTCTTTAGAAGGAATGATGCTAAAGCTGAAACTCCAGTATTCTGGCCACCTCATGCGAAGAGTTGACTCATTGGAGAAGACTCTGATGCTGGGAGGGACTGAGGGCAGGAGGAGAAGGGGACGACAGAGGATGAGATGGCTGGATGGCATCACTGACTCGATGGATGCGAGTCTGAGTGACCTCCGGGAGCTGGTGATGGACAGGGAGGCCTGGCGTGCTGCGGTTCATGGGGTCGCAAAGAGTCGGACACGACTGAGCGACTGATCTGATATATTATATGTACATACATTATATAATACATATAAATAATGTGGCATAGAAGTATCAAGAATTACTTGAGTTAATAAAGCAAATGTAATGAAGCTAACATTTTAGAAACAGCTTTTCTTCTTTACTTCAAGTGTAAGTAAATTCACATTGAAGGAGAAAGAAAATAATACTTTGGATTTTAAGACATTAAATCTGCCTAAAATGGGTATGGCCTATGTTCATCCACAGGGCTGTGTGTGTGTGTGAACTTGTAGATATATGTCTGGAATGATTCTTCTAGTGAGGAACCAATTTGTCCTTTACAAATGGATCACCACAGGTTCTGTTAATGTGTTCATTAGGCCTCCATATGGAGCATGCTGTGTTGAGAGACAAATAGAAACAATTTGGAATGAATCTATTATGTAAATCAGAACATGTGGATGAAAGGAGAACCCAAGATTGTGTGCCTTTATCTCCTATAATAAAATCAC
This sequence comes from Tragelaphus eurycerus, assembly GCA_935064755.1. NCBI lineage: Eukaryota > Metazoa > Chordata > Mammalia > Artiodactyla > Bovidae > Tragelaphus > Tragelaphus eurycerus. Next base: position 213,977 of record CAKXYN010000202.1, on the reverse strand, counting down.
ACAGCTCCTTTGTGCGATGGGCAGCCCCAATCTAATGAGTAAAGAAATGCAGGGAAAGGCTCAATCCCCAACAAGGATGAACATTTTAGGGCTTTATGTGTTGGAAGTGCCCAAGAAAGGAGCATATTAAATTGAGCCATGTGAAATTAATGTGTTTACAAGTCAAAATGATCAATTATTGGCCATTTCATAGCTATTCAATAAAATCAGTGTTGATAGATTTAAGGGCATAGGAGAAAGAATGCAGATGCTCCCTTGACTGGAAGTGGGGGCTTGGGCTTTTTAACAACGTTACTTAAAAACAGATAACTTTTGAGGTCAGGTGGGTAACAGAGAATTTAAGCAATCATCTGAGCATTAATCAAGCCAAGTGTAAAAAAGGGCACAAGAGAGAAGATATGACACCGAAATATGGCACCACCAAATAAGAAGGGGTTGGGAGTCATGCTAGTCCATCACATGACTGATGACCAACCACTTACACAATCTTCACTGTATTTCTAAATTTCCTGTCTACCCTTTCTCCATCACTTTATCTTTTATTTGCATTCAAGTTGTCAGCTCCATTAATCTACAATTCTCAAGTTTAATTTGTACTAACCACGCAGTTTCTAACTCCTATTACTCTTAATGGCTTATATCTACTTCTTCTGTGGTCGTACCTCAGGCAAGTCCTACCCATCTTTGATGCACACAGCTCAAATCCCTCTTCCCCTAAAATCTTTTGTCCTTCAAATATCATATTTCTCAGTTTATCAGGCACTTCTGAACAATATTTTCTCTACTCACAATTTCTAACACAAATATTACCCTTCATTGTACAATTCAGTTCAGTTCAGTGGCTCAGTCATGTCCAACTCTTTGCGACCCCATGAATTGCAGCATGCCAGGCCTCCCTGTCCATCACCAACTCCCTGAGTTCATTCAGACTCATGTCCATTGAGTCAGTGATGCCATCCAGCCATCTCATCCTTTGTCGTCCACTTCTCCTCCTGCCCCAGATCCCTTCCAGCATCAGAGTCTTCTCCAATGAGTCAACTCTTCGCATGAGGTGGCCAAAGTACTGGAGTTTCAGCTTCAGCATCATTCCTTCCAAAGAAATCCCAGGGCTGATCTCCTTCAGAATGGACTGGTTGGATCTCCCTGCAGTCCAAGGGACTCTCAAGAGTCTTCTCCAACACCACAGTTCAAAAGCATCAATTCTTTGGTGCTCAGCTTTCTTCACAATCCAACACTCACATCCATACATGACCACAGGAAAAACCATAGCCTTGACTAGACAGACCTTTGTTGGCAAAGTAATGTCTCTGCTTTTGAATATGCCATCTAGGTTGGTCATAACTCTTCTTCCAAGGAGTGAGTGTCTTTTAATTTCATGGCTGCAGTCACCATCTGCAGTGATTTTGGAGCCCAGAAAAATAAAGTCTGACACTGTTTCCACTGTTTCCCCATCTATTTCCCATGAAGTGATGGGACCAGATGCCATGATCTTCGTTTTCTGAATGTTGAACTTTAAGCCAACTTTTCACTCTCCACTTTCACTTTCAAGAGGCTTTTTAGTTCCTCTTCACTTTCTGCCATAAGGGTGGTGTCATCTGCATATCTGAGGTGATTGATATTTCTCCCAGCAATCTTGATTCTAGCTTGTGCTTCTTCCAGCCCAGCATTTTTCATGATGTACTCTGCATATAAGTTAAATAAGCAGGGTGACAATATACAGCCTTGACATACTCCTTTTCCTATTTGGAACCAGTCTGTTGTTCCATGTCCAGTTCTAACTGTTGCTTCCTGACCTGCATATAGGTTTCTCAGGAGGCAGGTCAGGTAGTCTGGTATTCCCATCTCTTTCAGAATTTTCCACAGTTTATTTTGATCCATACAGTCAAAGGTGTTGGAATAGTCCTTAAAGCAGAAAGAGATGTTTTTCTGGAACTCTCTTGCTTTTTCCATGATCCAGCGGATGTTGGCAATTTGATCTCTGGTTCCTCTGCCTTTTCTAAAACCAGCTTGAACATCTGGAAGTTCATGGTTCACATATTACTGAAGCCTGGCTTGGAGAATTTTGATGGAGAGCAAACTAACCCCAAGGTGAAACAAAGGAAGAGCATGATGAAAATTTGGGTAGGAATTAATGAAACAGAATAGAAAAACAATAAGGAACCAGCAAACTAAAAGACAGTTATGGGAAAGAAACAATGAAATGGACAGATTTTTAGCTAGACTGAAGAAGAAAAAAGTTCACTATTAAAATTGGAAATAAAACAGGAAATCTTCTTGACCATCTTCCAGGAATAACACGTATCATAAGGGACTGCTTATGAACAACTGCATGCCAACACATTAGCTAACTCAAACCACGTGACATGTTTTTAGAAAGAAGCAAACTACTGAAACTGACTCAAGAGGAAGTAGAAAATCTGAATAGACAAAACAAAGAAATTGAATTAGTAATCAAAAACTACCTTAAAAAGAGAAACCCAGACCCAGTTGGCTTCACTGATAAATTCAACCAAATATTTAATAGAGAACACCAATTTTTTCAAACTCTTCCAAAAAAAGAGATGAGGAGGAAAACTTCACAACTCGTGCTATGAGGCCAGTATTACCGTGATCACACAATGTTATCTCCCGTGGAGAAAGTCTCCGAAGGTAGAGTCAGGCTAAGGATTCTGAGATGAGGCCATCCTGGTTATTCAGATGCCATCACAGGAAGCTGCCTGAAGATTTCTGGGCCACGTGACGGCAGGGGCTATAAATACCCCAGAGATGAGAAGCTCTTTTGTGCCACCAGCGATCTGGACAGTGGTTCCTGCCACCCCATGGCTGTGGGGTCACACAGCACTCCTCGCATCCCCCACAAACACCAATCCAACCCGCTGAGAGCTCTGAGCGCCTCTGGGCAGGAGTAGACTGAACCTGCCCTTGATGTGAACTTGAGGTGATCCTTTAAGGACATGAGAGAGGAGCGTCAAGTGGTGGGCTTGAGGTAAAGCAAGGAGATCGGAATGTCTACACAGAGAGGTGTGCAAGGCCACCCCAGTGCTGAGAAATGAAAAGTGAATCATCACAAATAAAGATGGGTTTTGGTTTGAGATCCAAGAGTGTAAAACCCTGAGTGCCCGGAACATGAGGTGGGAAGAGTGCCTAGGGGTACAGGGGACGGACGGTTGGCAGCACTGTGGGGACAATGAATTGGGTGTTGGGGGGCACTCTTGACTGCTGTCAGGGTCCAGGTGATCTGGAAATATTCAGTTGCTAACGGTCCAGAAACTCTTGAAAATGTCCAAGTGAAATTGGTAATCTCTGGTCTTTTTTTTTTTTTTTGCATCTCAGTAAGATGGTTTATTTCTGGCCCAGAACCCTGCCCCCGTGGATGTGCTCACCCTGGAGGAGATAAGTTAAATGGGACCTCATGCCTCTTCTCCCTGTTGCATCTCTGAGCTTTGCCCGAGTGCAGGTCCCAAAGGGCAACTCTGAAGAGACAGTCTGACAGGTGGACCTGCTGTTCAAAGTTTGGTCCAGTCCCTCTCACTCTTCATAACTTCCAGTCCTAAGAGTGTGCTATTTTTGTCTTGCATACACGCAGAAGTTACCCCTTAAACTACTGCAGATACAATTGTTATACAGCTCCTCTCTGCCTCATTCGCTTTCTCTTTCAGTTTCTCTTTTCCAATCCTATTATCCCCTCAAGCATTGCACATAATTTTTCTCTGCTTGTTAGCGTACTGCCTTGTTAACTCTGATTCTCTATTTCATGCTGGGTATTTGTTCCCAGTGACGAGGTGGAGCTCACCTACCGTCAGCTGAGTGCCTCTTTTAGCAATGAATCTCTCAGTTGATTCTCATCAGCCCCATACTCCGTGTCATTTCATCTTCACTTTTGTCTAATGCTTTGTATCAATTTCTCTATTCTGGCTGAAATTGTTACTTTCTCACATCATCAGCTAAACATGAGGCATCGAATATTTCTCCCTCTTTCATAAACAACCTTGAGTTTCACCTTCAGCTGAGATTCAAGGAATTACTAATATCTATGTACTTCTAACAAGGGCATTTACGTAACTCTGCAGTGTCTACTCAGGTGCTCTGATGGAGTTGTGAAGTTTACATCAGTAAGTCAGACATTTCTGCTCCCAGGCTGTCCACCTGGGAGGTGAAGACAATCATTTGTATATGGAATACAAATACCTTTATTACCCAGTGGGATGTCATAAGAATTGCATGGGGTGGCTCTGCTACTGAGGGACTGCAGATTAAAGTCAGGATCACAGTTTGTTATTATTGTATTATGGGGGCATTTGAGCTGGGACTTGAACAGAAACCAAGGGGTCCACAGGCTGGGAGTGTAAGCTAGCAAAGGCTCCAATCAGAGAAGTCAGAGAGGGAAATATTTTCACTACCCATGTTAACAAGCATCACATTTATAAATATTTACCATTTAAACATGGAGGGATACAGCTTGCACGCACTATCAGAGGAATTTTGAGAGAGCCTCCTTTTTTGTTTTTTGATAGTGATTGGATTTCATTTTACTCAAGTCGCCTGAACTTCTGGAACCCTTCAGTTGAGATGTTCTCCATTCCTGACTATTCATCAGTGCTGTATGCAGGTCTTGGCTGCCAGAAGTCTTGACCGCTGATGCCTAGAGGACTTTTCTCGGTGAATATGGAAGAAGAAATATGGATTTGAACTTCTGATGGACAGCAGATGTTCCTTCCTCCTACATGTCGAGGGGAAGTGATTTCTCAGTGCTCCCTTCCTCGTTCAGCGCTGCTCTTCCACATCTCCTTTAAATGTCCTTTTGTTCTTTCCTGAGCTGTCTATTTTACTGGGATACGAAAGCTTCCCTAGCGACTCACAATTGGTTTGATCTTTGTGTTTTCTAGGTCATTCTAGAGGTCCCAGCTGTCTAGAGGCGGTGGTGAGGGAGGGGATAAGGTTACCCAGGGGAAGATATTTTTCCACTTTGGCTGACAACTTGTAAAACCAGACAGACACTGTGTGAACATGGTAGGCTCCCAAATATAGTTAATTTAGAGGAAACAATGTAAACATGTTTTTACATTGACTCATATTCACATTTTTCAGGTTAGGTCTTCAGAGTCCCCCCAAAGTCATAAATGCTAATACTTATCTAGTGCTTAATATGTGCTAGAGTTCTGCTGTGCTTTAAGTATTATCTCCATATAATTTTCACAAGAACTCTGTGATATAACTACAACTAGTATATCTAATTTTTTATGAAGAAGCTGAAGAACGGAGTAGTTGGGTAGCTTGCCTGTGATCACACAGCTAGTAAGTGGTAAACCCTGGAATAGAAACCAAGATATCCGGTGCTGTAGTCATTCCCCCAGCCATGGGGTCACACTGATAGTAATTCATAAGCTAGTCCTGATCAGCCCAGTCATTAACACCTTTGGCTTAGCAGGCGCATGTGTGTATGCACCTAAGGGCTGGCTATTGGTTTTTCACATAATACACTATAAAGGATCTTAAAAAATTTTGTCATTAAATTAATAACTGATTTTAGGTTAGGAAAGAAAATCTCTTTAGAACAAATGCAGATTAAAGCAAAAGAAAAGTACATCTCCTGTGAGGGCACTGCTTGTCTCAAAGGCCAAGTTTCTCCTGGTCTTGGTTGTTATGAGGAAACACGAGTGGCTCTAGGGAGGACCAGCTTGTTCTAAACAACCATTTGGGGAGAGATTATCCAAAAATATCTTTCTGTGAAAATGGTCCTGAACTATGTCACATATATTTGACTGTGCCTATACTAATCGGCGTACTTGATTATATAATCCCTGGAGAATTAACATTTTCATGTTCATTTTCATGAAGAACTTTAAAATGAATAAATTGTGCCATCTCAAATGGAATTCTGATGGCTTGATTTCTACTGGGACTCTCATAAGAAAACAAGCAGACATTTCTCAGAAAGTAAATGCACTATTAATTCAATAGAGAACAGAAAGTTATGTCTTTGGTTTGCTATAAAACAGTAAAACTATTTTTTTTCATATTTGCATAAGCAACACTATAATTAGTACAGTAAGTAGAAACCAAAGACAGGAAGCAAAGTCATGTTACAATTCTGTTTTTACAAGCAAAAGTTTGTATTATTTTCCTAAACAAAGGGGCATTGAGCTAACCTGAAAATAAGTGTGAATAATATGCAGCATTAACTTTGTACCTTTCTCTTAAGAATCTGAAATGAAGAACAGAAAATGTGTCCAAAGATAGTCTGCATTTATATCAACAATTTTCTGGGACAAAGTGGTGCTTAGAACACTTGTGAGGAATGCTGTAATTCTTTCTCCATGAGCACCTGTGCCCCACTAGAACGTGTTCTGCTCTGTCAGAGTGGTTAATATGGGCTGCATAGGAGGGCACAGGCTAATCACTGACTGCAAATGTTTACACAAGAAAAGACGCACTCAAAGATGTGTAGCTACATTACTCTAGATGAAGCCATTACCATTCTCTCAAAGTTATCTCATGGTCTTTGAAATATGTGCTGTTTTTCATTTCTGACCCCCATATTAGGATATCAAGAAGGTCACAGGGAACTAAATTACTTAATGATCCTTCATTAGTTGGTAAGCTGGCTGATTTTCTGCCTATGCTGTTTGTCACTTGTCAGATACAACATTTTCACCATTTCTTATTCCTAATTACTCATCAGAGGTTCTTGTGACATCTACCCAACTCAACACTTGTTTTATAATGTTCCCTGCCTCTGTTTTATGTCATTCCATTCAAGATTTTCATGACCTTAAGCCTGGGCTACTTTAATAACATGAAGGCCATCAGTGGACAGTGCTGGAGGAGAAAGGAAACCCTGATGGGCAGCAACCACTTAGGGAGATGGGCAGGGATACTGGAGAGCTGATGTCCCAGCACCCAGAACCACATGACAGGGAGGAGACACACAGGCATCCACACTAACAGACAGCCCAACAGCTGGAAGCTGCGTCCTGGCCTGGAGCTTCTGGGAAGCACCTTCATCTCTGCAGAAGATGGGTTCACCTCTGACCCCTGAGGGTCAACAAAACAAAGGCTCTGGGAGGAACAGACTCATCAGGGCCATAGCCACGGGGTCAGTCCAGGCTCAAGGCCGAGGAGTCCTTTTGTGTTTCAGGTCGGCTCAAGGACCACTGCACACAGGTGCCTGCTCACTTCTCCCTGAGGCTTTCTGCCTGGATCATCACAGTTCATTTTTCTACTTTGCTGCATGTACAAGAAGTTGTGATTCTATTATTTTCATTTTCTCCCCACGGCCTGCACCCTCCATGAGGGGTGATTACTTCCGTCATGCCCACTGCTGTATCTTGAGCCTCAAGCACAGCACTCAGTAAACATCTGTCAAATTGTGCCCAGAAAAATAAAACAGGAAAGGTTACTGAACCTTGAACAAATCCCTTGTGACTCTCCTGACGTGCCCCCAAATCCCAAGTGACTGGAGTTGAAAGATGATGTATTCAAAGTTCTAACTCCCCTGGAAACCAAGGTCTTTTAGAGCTTAAAAAATACAGCACTCAAGGAAAATCAAAAGATGAATCAGTAGGTTATTTGACAGCCTTCTGTCCTAGAGAAAGTAACTGTTAATATACCCTATTGGAGAATCAAATCTTCACCTCTGAATGTGAGTTAGAAGGAAGAACTATGAGCCAGCTTATCCAACTCATGCAATATGACTTTTTCTTAAAAAGTTGGGTTCAAAATGTCTGAAAGTGGGGCTTATACATACTATTTGGAAGAAACTGAAGTGCGCGCGCGTGTGCGCACACACACACACACACACACACACACACACATGTTCCACACAGGAATTACCAAAGTGTTTATCAAGTGCCTATCATAGGACAGGCATCATAAAAATCCTTGTCCTTTGGGGAGCTTGGATTTGGCATGGGAGAAAACAAACAAGATGAGTAAAACGTAGAGCATGTGAAGGAGTGATAAATGCCATTGAGAATGACAAAATTGAAAAAAAAATTTACAATTTGAAATAGTGTCACTGGGGGGAGTCTTCACTGGGAAAGCTGGGTTTTAGGGGAGTCCTTCAAGTGGTGAGGACGGGAGTGAGGCAAGTACCTGGTGACAGTGGTTTCTCAGTAATGGGAAGCACAAGTGCAAAGTCCTGAGACAGAGGGCGTCTGGTGAGCTGGAGGGAGACGGAGGAATCATGAGGAGGAAAGTGGACATGATGGGAGGCGAGTCTCATCTTCAGGGCTCCGTGGGCCACTCGTACAGGCCCTTAACTGCCTGTCAGGAACTGAGGGGTCCAGGTGCGTTGCAGAACTCAGACTCCCACAGATGTGTACGAAGTTCATGTTTATCAAGGAGGCGCTCTAGTTAGAGGACTGGGTTAGCAATAGGTCAGGAAGACCCTGCTCCGTGTCTTCTGTTATTCCACCATCCCCTGAGGGGTCTATGTCGACATCTGCCAGTTCCTCACAGCACAGAACTGCAGTGAGGAGGTGGACCATCCTCACTAGTCTTGGGTCACATTTCAGTATACCTGGCTTGCAGTACTGGAGTTTTGAGGGGCCCAGAGCTATGGAAATGGGTCAGGACCCATCCTGCAGCTGTGACTCCGAGTGATACATGGTACAATGAGTGTCTGAGCAGAAGAGACCAGAGCCGAGCGTGACCACATCTGGTAGCTGTGACAAGGGGACGGATGAAGCAGTCCTGGGCGGCTTTGTTTCACACCCCAGTTCCATGGAGTACACTGAATGTCCCATTTCTCTGTGTAACTCTCTGTTCTCTCTCACAGGGAGACTGCATTATGGATAATTTACTCAGTGACCACTCTTTACATTTTTAAAGTTTGCACATTTAATTAGCTATTTCCCCTAAAATCTTTCTTGTATTGTGTTCCCTCACAGTAGACCTATAAACTGTGTGCGTGAAGTATTTTATGTTTTGACTTTCTTGTTCCTCTGGTATTTCTTGAAAATTCCTTTTATTGTTTATATTGCACATGGCACGTTGATATTACATTATCTGCGGACTATTAAATAAATTCTATTTTGAGCATAGACAAAAGTTGTTGCCACAGCTATCTTGTTGCAACAGCTGATCTAAAAGTGATGTCCAAAGCTATCAGAATAATATTTGTACTTGACAAACTTCTAAACACTGATTTCATTTTAACACGTTCTTTCTACTGAGAGACAGAATTCTGCTTCCTGTCTTTAGTGTCCTCGGTAGAAATTAAATGGCTAGAGTCATGTTTTGTTTTCATTTTCCTTATTGCAGAGTTGATAATTTCAGCATTTTTCCTAGATTGCCAACATGGGGGATCAGATCCCATTTCTTGCCTGGGAAAAAAATGCCCCAACAAGTTGCTTCAAGGAACAAGCAAGGTACCCAGTGTGTGGTAAGAAGGCCCTCTGTCCACCTCGCTCTGCTGTGCTGGGCTGCAGCCTGCATGCAGGGCTCTCTGACAGGGCCAGTCATGTGTTTACTTGTGATCAGAAGTGATACTGACGGAACTGATGCCTCTTTTTATTACTTATTAACAAAAACAAATATATCCATTTCTGTGTGAATTCACTCTTTTAGATGGAAAGGAGGCTGGCCAGAAGGAGAGTAGAGAGGCCCTCCTTTCTCCAGCCCTGGATGGAGGCTGACAGGTGTGCCTCTGCTGTGTGGCCTGGGTGGCTCATCTGTCTTCCCTCAACGGGATGGTTCTGTACCAGCTGAAGGCCATCGTGAGGATGCTGGGCGACCGCCCACCGTGGGTCCTGACCACCTGTGCCACGTCATGGCAGGTGCCACTGACATCCCAGGATGCCCAGGTGCTCCCCTCATATCTCTCCTATGAGGATCTCACGTCCAAGGGAAAAGGCTCAGATCCTGCTGGTGTTCTGAGCCCAAGTGTTTCATGTCTGCTACACTTGAAGTGCTTCAAAGGGATCAATACTCAACAATATGGCTGAGATTACTATGTCTTCTTAAAATGCCAGTATCTCACTTCAGTCTGGGACCATCACTGAGGAATAACTTTGAAATTGATCCTAGATCTGCTCATCTCAGTCTGGTCCTGTCCAATAAATTGTTCTGAGAATACCCTTGGAGCCCCTTCACAACCAGCACTCCAAGAGGTCAAGATGATTTTGTTTTATTTTTTTCCCCCACTTTTCATTGTGAAATCCACCCTTTCCACCCCCCTCCCCACCCCCCCGCCAATAATCAGTATTTCAGCCATGCTGGTAGTATATTAACTGGATACATGACACAGCAGAATTGCCTATTTTGAAAATATAAATATTCAAACGGTAACAGAACAGAGGGCATGCAGTCATGTTTCAAATTTGTCTAGATATTTCTCAATCATTTACCTAAAGTAGTATGATATTCAGATATTTTGAAATAATGTATAAAGGTATTTTTAAAGCCATATAGGCTTGTTTTTGTAATTAATAAATTTTCACCTATAAGATTGAAAACCAGGACTTCCCAGGTCATCCAGTGGCTAAGACTTGGCGTTCCCAATGCAGGGGGCCCAGGCTTGATCCCTGGTTGAGGAACTAGATCCCACATGCCAAAACTAAAGATCCCAACCGCTGCAACTAAGATCTGACTCAGCCAAATAAATTTAAAAAAAAAATTAAAAATTTTTTTTCAAAAAGAATAAAGACCAATAACTAAACACTGTTCCTTCTGGAGGTCCAGCCTTGTTGTGAAGTCTGAGATGCACATCCCTCTCTTCTGCTGGAATGTACACCAGGTTAGGAAGCAGGAGTCTCTCCTAAGAGCTCTGTGTCATTAAACAAACTCACCAGCTTTTCTTAATCTCTACTTTCCCATGTATAAAATAAAAAGTAAATGATATTACCCACAGTGCCTCTTTCAGCTGGAAGATTTTATGTATTTTCCCATCTATCTCTTTAAGGCCCTCTGTGCTGTTGTGATTAACATCCCAGCAATTAAAACACAAACTGCTGAGACTTTTTCAACAGTGTTAACCTCTGATATTGTGTTGAAGTGCCTGCAATAGCTTTGAGGGAGAAAAAAATGTAAAGACACAATTTGTACCTTTGAGGGATTGTTTTTGAGAAATAACAAAAATAAATGAAAGTTAAATGACAGCAAGTTGACAGTATAGTACTGAATGTCACAGGAGCAGTGAAGAGAAGGGGGTTCTGGGTGAAGGCCCAGGTGGGACAGCACTGTGCCCGGAAGACCAGGGAGCTTCTGGAGGTGGGGGCAGCCCAACTGAGCCCGCCCTGTGCACCCAGAAGCCGGATGGCCATCTGCAAATGTTAATTCTGTGGCACAGAAACAGACCTATGGTGATGGGCCCAGAGCTCAGGAGCAACTCTGAGGTTTTGTAATGCAGAGAGTTTAGCAGGAAACTGGTTAACAGGTGATGGAACAGGATGTGGAGGTAAGTGGGACCTCCTCGCAAGGCAGAGGGAGGCTCCCACATCTGGGCTGGAAGCAGCCCCCAGAGGCCACAGGCCGAAGTCCCTGCAGAGGCTGAGCCCGTTCACCTCTGTCCATGCCTCCCTCTCCTGAGAGTCTGCTGTCGGGGGAGGCGGGGGGGGGGGGGGGGGGCGGCAGGGGAGGAGCCTTCTATGGACATAAAGGGAAAATGGGCAGGGTGGGCTCACAGAGGGGCTGGGCTCTATACAACCCACAAGGGGGACATCATGCTTCAGTTGCTTCACACAAACTGCAAGCTTTTATCTTGCCCAACAGTCTGTGACATACATTTTAAAATTCAGAAAATGAACTCATAGAGAGATTAAGTAACTCTAACACAGTTGCAAAACTACTAACAAGAAGAACATAATTCGAGTTTTCTCTGATTACGAGGCTTGGCTTTCCTACTGCAGGCATGAGAGATGCCAAACGAGCAGGCTCTGGTATGATGCAGCGGTCACTGCCAAACTGCGCTCCTGGATTGCAACATCTGGTGCAGCATGGAACATTCTAGAACACAGGGGGCACTGTGGAAAAACTTTGGGCTGAAATATAAACCCCACTGACTGTTCGAGTAGCTCCTAAAGCCACCATGGATGTTTCAGCTACACTTCTTTCAGGAGCCAGATTGCTGCTGTGTGAGGGAGAGCTTCAGAGGGCATGGGAGGGTGTATTTAAAAGTTCAGATGGAATATTCCAGATGAAAAAAATAATGGAGCAATCAGGTTTTATCATGTGGTTGCTATGCAATGATCTCATAGCAACTTCTATACATTGTTTGGAATTATCACCAAGTTTTCAATGAAAAAGATCAATCTCGGTTAATTTTCATAGAGCAGTCCTGCTTGGTGAGGTACCTGCTGTTTCTGAAGCAAGACTTAGCTGACCTCTGACCCATACTGTCAACCCATATGGGTTGACTCCTCCCACATCTCTCTTATTCCTGTTCTTCTGAGGATCCTGTCTACAGTGTATGTTGAAAGACATGCTTGTTAGAGCACTTTTCTAGTGATTCTGTTGCACAGGCATATCAAGTGCAAGAAACATTTTAAGTGTGTACGATGTGTGTTTGCCCCAGTGTTTCACACAAACTGCAAGAGTTTATCTTGTCCCACGTCCTATGACATACATTTTAAAATTCAGAAAATGAAAGTGTAGAGAGATTAAGTAGCTCTAACAGGGTTGACAGGTCTCATGACATCAGTCCCCAGGCTGGGTTCAGGGACCCAGGTCCTAACTGGAGGGGAGATTAGAGAAGGGCCGTTTCACTCAGCTCCCTGAGGGGCAGTGAATGCTTATGACCCACAGTTTGTCTTTAAAGCCCCCATTAGGGAGCACTAGACAAGAGCACTTGGTGGATATGAGAAGAAAAAAGTAAGAATAAAAGCAAGGTAACAGGACACTCAGAAATAAGCACACAGCTGCTCCCCAGCCCTGCTTCCCTCCCCAGGAACCTTGCACAAACATACCTTTGCTTACACATCCTTCAAGATTTTTGTAGAGGTGTGAGCTTTGCAGTTAGATCCCATCTATTAGATGCCAAGAATGCTTTTTGTACATTTATCTTCAACTGCTTTTTAGAATCAGTAATTACCATTTCAAAGACAGGGGTTAGATATTAGCCAGATGGAGGTGATTTGTGTATATCACATATAGTATTACATTTATGGACTTATTTTTAGCTTCTTTAAAATGTTCTCATTAAAAATAAGATCATGACACGAATTGACTCATCACAAGCACAGCACACGCCTCTCACTGGGAGTCTGTTTACTCCTGTCGTCCTCTTCATACGGGGGGTCAAGCTATGACAGGCTTATTAGCTGAAGAGGCAGGGAAGTGTATTTTATTAGTTAACAGAATGTTATCTGGTTATTAAGGAGCTCCCAAGTTCAAATGAGGGCCATAGATCTTTCAAAAGTTTTAAAATGTCTAACTGGAACCCACAGTTGAACTGATTTTTTCCCTACTATTTTACAAGAGAGATGAAATGAAAGAAAAACAGCTTCATTTCACTTTGGTGTCCAAGATTATGAAATGTCAAGGGGTGCATCCTATTCAGTTAGTGAAGATCTCCACACTTCAACATGGGCCACTATAAGGTGACTATCAGGGGGCAGTCAAGGTCATGCACGATTGCCAGTCATCGAACACATTTTAAATTCTTTCTATGGGGGTCAGAACATCTAGAAATACTTTCATCAAGGACACACACATTTTTCCTAGAGCCTGGAGAACTCCAGATTCTAATCTCAGCTGTGCAACCAATGGTCAACATGAACCCAGGAGATGTCCCTTAAATATCTGTGCATGGTATCAGCAACTGCAAAATGAAAAGTGAACAGCAGAGTTTCTTTTTTTTTAAGTCCTGCAGTCTCTCCTTTGAGGAAACACATCCTGCCTTTGCTTTGGCACAGAGTTTAAGGAGGAGTGACCAGTGCCTGGGCACCCATCCATCACCACCCCTGAGCTAGTGTGAGGGTGGGCACCGGACCCAGGGGTCATCTAGGTTGATTTCTTTTAAGCTGGAGCTATGAAAGATCTTTTTTTTTTTTTTTTTTTAAATGCTTATGAGATCTCAAGATTAGGAGCCCAGAATTTTAAGGGCCAACTCCCCATCTCATACGAAGGTTCGGCTCAGAGGGAGAAGATTGCCACCAAAAGAAGCAGAAATCATAGGCCTAGTTCCAGATTCCAGACCTCCTGAGGGAAAGCCCATCTTCACTTTCTCACATTTCATCTTGGAAGACCTATTGCAGGCCAAAGTCAAGCTGGGTCTCTGACACTGCAGCTCAAAGGTTTGTAAGGGTACCAACCAGAATGGGATTTGAAATTTCTTCCACTTCTATGATTTCATGAGTAAAAGAAAGTTAAGAAAACATTTCTAGATAAACCTCAGTTAATCAGAAAATTATATTAGCCAAAAGATTCAGTTTCATAAACATTTTAAGGATCTAGGACGGAATAGTGCCCATCATACATGAGGACCTGTATAAAGAGCTGTTAACTGGCAGAGTGATTCTAAATAATTCAGATGTATTTATTGGTGGGAAAGCACGTATAAGGATACTTGGTTGACAGTCACAGTGACTGACTCCTGCAGGTCTGGGGTAGACACAGTGGTCATTTGGAGGAGTGTGGCCTGCATGATATTCACTGAGCATAAAATGATAAATACTAAACCCTCTACATCCATGAGATGTTCAACACTTTATGTATAGGCAGCTTTCATGAAGATTAAATGTCTACCCAAATGGAGCCTCAGGTTCAGCTGAGGGGGAGAAGTCCTGCTGAAGAGAACAACTCTGGTCCTCCACAGTGGGACAGAAATAAAACAAAGTTGGGGAGAGGTGGCAGGAAGGATCAGATCACCATCTAGCAGAAAAATCATCTTCTAGAGTAATAACAGTGGAGAAGGCAATGGCACCCCACTCCAGTACTTCTGCCTGGAAAATCCCATTCGTGGAGGAGCCTGGAAGGCTGCAGTCCATGGGGTCGCTGAGGGTCAGACACGACTGAGCGACTTCACTTTCTCTTTTCACTTTCATGCATTGGAGAAGGAAATGGCAACCCACTCCAGTGTTCTTGCCTGGAGAATCCCAGGGATGGGTGAGCCTGGTGGGCTGCCGTCTATGGGGTCACACAGAGTCGGACACGACTGAAGTGACTTAGCAGCACAGTAATAACAGAAATGTAAGGCACTGTATAAAGCAAATCTCTATAGAGACCCTGGTAAGTTTGTACTAAATATAAACTTTCAGAAAATTTATAAACCAAGGTTGAGAGTAAGATCCTGAAAACCAAGTTAAGTGACAGCCTAATGTAGATCCAATAGGATGAGACAGCGTGGAACAGCAGAACACTAGGACATCACGCAGATGGAAAGGAGAAATACACAAAGAACCCTAAGAATTTCGACTGGTCCATTAGTGAAGGGGAAATGAAACTAGAGTCCAATTTTACATCATTTATTCTTTGTTCCATGAAATGCACATGAGCTGGCTGGAGAACAAAGAGCATTTCACACCCAAGCATAATACTTTCATCTCATGGCAAAGGCATAACCATTCTCCAATGATTCATGTTATGTATTGATTGGTCTGTGTGTGGAGAGAGTCTTGAAACTAGAATCCAGTTAATTTGACAGAGATTTCTGAGCTGCCTAAAGCCTGAGAGTTCCGGTCAATATTCTGATTCCAACAGGGAACAAAATCAAGAAGACTCCGACATTAATGCTGCTGCATTTATTATGTCTTATTTTTCATAGAAAATATCATGATTGTCATCACTGCCCCAGAGCTGAGCCCCAGCAGCTGCCTTGAGTCTCTCTGTGAGAACACAAACTTCAGCCCCTGGCTTCCGGCTTCTTGAGCTGGTCCTACGTACTCAGACTCTCCAACTTTGACACTTTGATTTGTAAGGTAAGAAGTGTGTTGCGGTCGTGTCAGAGTTATTGAAAGGAATAAACCACTTAATGATAATACAGCTGAGAATGTGGTGCTGGGTACTCAGTAAGTCCTCAGTAAGCCAGCTTCTAGGAGAAGGCAATGGCTCCCTACTCCAGTACTCTTGCCTGGAAAATCCCACAGACGGAGGAGCCTGGTAGGCTATAGTCCATGGGGTCGCTAAGAGTCGGACATGACTGAGCGACTTCACTTTCTCTTTTCACTTTCATGCATTGGAGAAGGAAATGGCAACCCACTCCAGTGTTTTTGCCTGGAGAATCCTAGGGACGGGGAGGCCTGGTGGGCTGCCGTCTATGGGGTCACACAGAGTCGGACACGACTGAAGTGACTTAGCATAGCATAGCATAGTCTTGTCTCTGTTGCCATGGTCGCCCGCACTGCCACCACCACTGAGAAGCACAGCTGCTATGTTTTCAGGGTGAAATGACAGACACTCAGAGGACCCCCCCCCAGAGTAGTCATCTGTGTGGCAGGATGTGAGGGGGTGCATGCTTTGAGAATGCAGATGGGAGATATTCCTAGGAGTGAGGGGCCTGGAAAACTCAATTGAACTTATATATGTGTGTATATAATAAACAGGTAATAAATACATACATTATAATACAGTATGTATACACATATATATTTCCTTGTTCAGTTGATCTGAAATACATTCTTCAAATTTAGGGAATAATAGTCTAACATTTTGCTTTTCAGAATACCTGGAGTTAAATGCTTGTGACAATGGTGATGATAGATGGTAAGAGCAACAATAATAGCTAATACTTACTGAAGTCTTTGATATGATTGAGTACATCTCTATGTCTTCATCATCATTACGATCTCTCTCTTTGTACTGTCACCTTACATCTATCTATCTACCTACCTACCTTTAAATATTCAAACTGCATGCAGCTTCTATTAATGCCCTGGAGTACTAGTGGTGGGAGTCTTATTTGAATCCGGTCAATCTAACCGTAGAGCCTGGATGTTTCATGTGAATGGAAAATGAAACAAAGTAAAATCTTGAAGTTGGTGAATTCTTTACCTGTATTATAAAGCATGTGTACTGTATACACATCAGTAACTGATAGTTATAAATGGTGGTGGTTGTTGAGTCACTAAGTCATGTCCGACTCTTTGCGACCCCATGGACTAAAACATCCCAGGCTTCCCTGTCCTTCACTATCTCCCAGAGCTTGCTCAAACTCATGTCCATTGAGTCGGTG
Organism: Tragelaphus eurycerus; assembly: GCA_935064755.1. NCBI lineage: Eukaryota > Metazoa > Chordata > Mammalia > Artiodactyla > Bovidae > Tragelaphus > Tragelaphus eurycerus. The sequence goes on along the minus strand of CAKXYN010000202.1, from coordinate 196,867 downwards.
ATGCCATCCAACCATCTCATCTTCTGTTGCCTCTTCTCCTCCTGCCCTCAATCTTTCCCAGCACCAGGGTCGTTTCCAATGAGTTGGCTCTTTGCATTAGGTGGACAAAATATTGGAGCTTCAGCTTCAGTGTCAGTCCTTCCAGTGAACATTCAGGGTTATATTCTATACTAAACCATGATTGGTTGAACTACTAAACCAAGTGAAGAAATATACTTGGTTAGCAGGCTCCTGGAGTCACCGTGACCTTCAACAATGCAGCTGTCAGGGACTGGGCGCAGAAAGTGCAGTCCCAGCATCTCCAGAGGACAGAGTTGAGCTGGGAAGGAACTGGGAATCTGCTGGGAAAGTGAGGAAGAGTAAACTCACTGAGGGAACCAGAGATGGAGAAGGGATGGCAGGAGGTGATCGTTCAAAATACGAATCTGAATTTCAGGTCAAAAATCTACAATAGGGTTTCTTTCTCTGTGTGAGTGTGTGTTTGTGTGTGTGTGTGTGTGTGTGCGTATATATATATATGTATATATATATACATACATACATATATATTTCTGAGATTATTTAAATCTTTCCTTCACAGATATAATTTGAATAAACACATTGACCACATCATATTAAAATAATCTAATTGTCACAGTTTTCACTTCTCTAAACAGCTTTGAAAACACACAAACTTCACAATTTATACAAAGCTTCTTGAGAAGACTTTAACAGACTTTTTATAAGCAAATGAACTAAATACACTGGAGCTTTCTAAATTGCACTTCAGAAGCGGTATGAAAATCTATTAAAAAAAAAACTGTATCACATTTCGTACACTGACTAACAATTTGTGGGGGTATGAATAGTTTAATCCACAGAAAAATTCACAAAGCTTTGTAGAATTTTTTTGAAACAGTGTCTTAACCCTATAGTGAATGACCTTTGTGACTCATTTTAGGGGTCATTTCTTTTCCGGTGAATGCTTTGTGGATTCTAAGTATAAAAAATGAGCAGAAAATTTTGTATTATTCATTTTGAAGGCTCTTTTTATTAAGAGAAGAAATGAAATTCAATGAAAATCATTTTGTTGATAATTACAGTGAAATATGAAGTGCTCTGAATATATTCTATTGCAGGCAATATAGAAGAAATGGCTCTAACTGATCGATGCTGTTTTAATGGATTGGGTCCATGAAGCTTGGTCTTGGCTCATTTCTACATGCAGTCATCAGAGTGATAGTTGGTGAGCTTCCTTTCAAAGAGGGATTTGGTTCAGAAGATCAGGAGAATCACAGACAGCCTTATTTTAATTCCCAGAGGCTTAATGCTTTCGAGTTGTTATTGAGACAGAGCCAGTCAGTGGCAGTGGCTGACCTGTGATGAAGTCTAGGCGAGCCCCCTTGGTGGCCATGGGGAGCAGAGGAATCAGGACTCTGTGTCAGCCTGAGGCCAGGGCTATAGCCACAGGCCATGGTTTTCAGAGAAGAAGCAAGTAGGATAGAGTCACAGGTAGTTGCATTCAAATAGTCCTCATGTAAATTAGTTCCACATGTCAGTCCCTCATTTTTTCTAACCTGCCTACCACAGTCCTGCTCTTTCTTTTCTTCTTTTTCAAAGAGACTAAAGATGATGCCAAACTAGGTATAAGTAAATGAAAGCAGTAGGGGATAAGCAAAGATGTTTTAAAACACTTTGGGATGTAGTTCCCAGACACACGCTGAAGCTAAAATTAGGAACTGCCTCAGAGGGCACCCACGGGCTTCAGCTTCCTGTGTCTGACCCAGCTGCTGACCACCGCTGCAACCTCGGGGTGCGGCTCTTCTCACTATAAGGGGTTGAAGTGGAGACAAGACAAGGACTTTAAAGTACATGGTTGGATGCCAGGCACTGTGCTTCAGAATTCAACTAGTAGCTTTAATTAGGAATAATGGAATTGAGAATTTTGATAAGGTAAGTTAAAACCAAGAGTATACACTTTTAAAGCCAGCATAACTGTCAGAAGATTTACAGAGATATAGGCCATATACAAGCCAATCTGTGAAACATTTTTAATCTAATTATTTAAAGGTGAGATATAAAATTCAGAATAATCATCTAAAGGGCCCAAAGAACTTTTTTTTAAAAAAATGGATTTTATTGTTTTGGGAATCTAATAAAAACAATAAAATCCATTTTAAAAAAAAAATTCTTTGGCCCTTTAGTGAATTCTTTTTATATCTCCCTTTATAGATCCTCTCTCCCATTATTCTTGCAATCCTCCCTCACTCATCTCACCCTAGTGTATCTATCTCCAACCAGCTTCACAATATGTAACCTGAACTTCCTTGTTCGCTGTTTTAGAAAGCAGAGGAACAGAGATCAGATTCAACATCCCTGATCATGAAGTCAATTTCTCTTTAACTTCAAACCTTTGACTTACAAAACTATCTAGAGAACAGACACTATCTCCTCTAGTACAAAATTCAAAAAACTCCTATCACATTTATAACTTTTTTAAGATCTACTGGGAAGTTGGATCGGCTGGGGAATCTCCTCAGTTCAGTCACACCGCGGTGGGGGCTGCCTCTTGATGAAGTGGTGGAGAGGAAAGGTTGGCTGCTCAACATTCGAGAGATCTGGCATCTGTCCCATCTATGGGAATAGATGGGGAAACAGTGGAAACAGTGTCAGACTTTATTTTTTGGGCTCCATCACTGCAGATGGTGACTGCAGTGAATGGCTACTCCTTGGAGGAAGTAGACAACCTAGATAGCATATTCAAGCGAGACATAAAACAAGGTTCTCTGTCAGGCTATGGTCTTTCCTGTGGTCATGTATGGATGTGAGAGCTGGACTGTGAGGGCTGGCGCCGAAGAATTGATGCTTTTGAATGTGGTGTTGGAGAAGACTCTTGAGAGTCCCTTGGACTGCGGGATCACAGTCCATTCTGAGGGATCATCCTGGATTTCTTTAGGGAATGATGCTAAAGCTGAAACTCCAGTATTTTGGCCACCTCATGCGAAGAGTTGACTCATTGGAGAAGACTCTGATGCTGGGAGGGATTGAGGGCAGGAGGAGAGGGGACGACAGAGGATGAGATGGCTGGATGGCATCGCTGACTCGATGGATGCGAGTCTGAGTGACCTCCGGGAGCTGGTGATGGACAGGGAGGCCTGGCGTGCTGCGGTTCATGGGGTCGCAAGAGTCGGACACGACTGGCGACTGATCTGATCTGATGATTTTTCAGTTGGGACACACTTTAGCAGTTAAAAAAGCCTAACTTTTACTCTACTATATGAGAAACTATATACACCAGAAGCCAATCCCAGAAACCTAAATAACAGTAGTGCCTGGACTTAACATCCAGTGATCCTGAGTATAACCCTAGCTGTTGTTGGTTATGCAACTGAGATAAGTAGGTTTCAATCTCGTCTCCTAGATCATCAACCAGTCATTTATTAGATGTGAATCCTGCAAGTGACTTGTATTTTCTCATCTGTAGAGTGGGGATAATCATATTACCTATACTACAGAGCTGTGCTGCAGGTTTTATGAGCAGAGTACACAAAAGCCAGGCATACCTGTGAACACCCACACAGCCACTGTTATGAGAAACAAAGGCAGTGAGAAATTTCAGTGATGTAAGTGAAACACTAACATACAGTGTATGAGTGTGTGCTTCCACACGGAAGTCAGCTAAGCCTCACTTATGTCTAGACTACTGATGCTGCTGCTGCAGCTAGTCGCTTCAGTCGTGTCCGACTCTGTGCGACCCCATGGATGGCAGCCCACCAGGCTCTGCCATCCCTGGGATTCTCCGGGAAAGAACACTGGAGTGTGTTGCCACTTCCTTCTCCAGTGCATTAAAGTGAAATGTGAAAGTGAAGTCGCTCAGTTGTGTCCAACTCTTAGTGACCGCACAGACTGCAGCCTACCAGGCTCCTCCATCCATGGGATTTTTCAGGCAAGAGTACTGGTGTGGGTTGCCATTGACTTCTCTGGATAGACTACTCTCTGCTCTGCGCCTCTGTCTTTTCCTCTGTCGCCCCCAAAGGAAGCTCACCAGGCTCCCCTAGGAGATGTCAAATCATTCTGTGGAGGTGGGCTGTTGCTGAATTCCACTACATAGGAAATGCTTTCATCAGAGAGAAACATGGAGTTCACAAAATCCTAAAGGCAAGGTTATGGGACTCCAAGGTCAAAGATTTTTAAGGAAATTTATAAATCAAGAAAAACAGTAAGATAGAACCTCCTTGTTAGCTTGCAGGAACATATTGCCTTATATATTCTCATAAGGGCAGTTTGGGTTTTGTCGCAATGCCTCAAACAAGTTGAACTTTATTATATTTGTTTCATCTGGTTGGGAGTCTCTGTCACCTCAACCCTTTCTGATGTGCTTTAATGAAGATAAAAATGTTAGAACTATCTGGGATGAAAAAGCTATGTTGGATTTACAACAGGGAAAAGCAGCCCTTTCAGCTTACAATGCCTGACACAATTTAAAATACACAAATGCTGGAGCACTTCAGTTTGGTTTGGAAAGCCTCAAAAGAAAACCAAGATCATCACTCCTGTCTGTATACAAATGACATTAAAATTTATCAGATAGATGCTTCCTGTATTAACTTACTATTAGGACATGAAGAAACTCCCAAGAATGTGTATTTACTAATAACCTTGTACATTCAATATCTGGTCAAGATTTTAGAGGTTTAAGAGTTTGGAGGTGACCACCATAAAATTCTCTTTGCTCAGAAGCAATCAGTCCTTAAAAACAACATCCGTTTTCTTATTTATACATGAAGCCACTTTTATGCAGTGCAAAATGTCAGTACCAGAGAAAGAGTTCAGAAAAATTAGGGAGACATAGTCAAAATTTCTCAGTATGAATCTAGTCAAATTTTGATAGTTTTATCTACCACAGCCTTAAAATTCTTGCCCATCCTTTAAACTCCCTTGTGAAATTGAGAAAAAAATTGCAAGAAAACAGCATCAACTTTGTATAACAACTCGAACTGTGTTTTTTTTGTCATTACTGTAAATGTGTTTCACTGGATGGCTGCTGAACTCCTCTGGCCTATTTCTATCTAACTAATCATTGAGGCAGGCGTTGGGAGTTGATCAAGGTAGGAAGTGATTAAGATCCGTTCTCTTCTTGCATTTTAACTGTAAAACAGGATTTCATGCATTTCAAATCCTATTAGTTTATTTGCTGTAAGTGACCTTCCCGGTAACCTTGTTCAAGAGTACAGGATGCTGGTTTGTGTTTATCATTAGCAGAGAGCTATGCCAAATGTGACTTTTAAACCTATTTTCTGATTCAAATTTAGTGGATCTAATGAAAAAAAAAATACCTTAGGCTTTGCAGCTGCATCCATTTGTACATGCAAATTAGGTAATTGCTTATATAAATTGAGTAAACTGTACATGAAAACAAGCTTTTAAATGTTCAATTAATCAGTCTGCACAAATCTCCCAGTATTCTTGCTACCAGCAAACTCTTCCACAGATCCTTCCTAGAAGCTGAAAGAAGATCTACTATTCCACTGTAAACGCTAGGAAGCTTTCTTACTTCCTGTTCCTTGGCTCCAGTTTGTTCATCCAACACTGCTTCCTACACACGGTGTCAGGCACAGAGCGCCTCTGGCGAAGAAGAGGGATGACATCTCCATGCACCTCAATTTAGTATTTAGTGCTGAGTAGACCCAGGGGATTTAAACTGAAGTTACTTATCCTCTGGTTTTGTTGCTTCAATCCTCTTTCTTCCACGTTTCCCTCAACAGAATTATCATTCTACAAAAATCATGTAGAATTGGGATCCAGTTTTCAAGGATTCAGATCTGTGCAAAGCAATTTTTTTTGACAGTTCCCTTGTGTGTAAAGTGAGGGGTTCCACCAGCTCTCGCTGCATGGCTCTCATTTTGGCTGCTCCGGGAGCCCATACGCTGCCTTGTTCTGTCATCCTCTTCTTCACATGCAGGGTGGCGTCCAGACCACAAGTGCTCAGGCTCGGGTACACCCATCCATCTCTTGGGCAATGGATGCCTTAGTAAAGCTGATAAGGGAGAATCTGTTTTCCTAACACGCTCCAGGTGATGCTGGTGTTCTCTGTACCTGGGGTCGCTCTGAGTGGCCACGGTTTGGCTTATGCTGTGCTCTACATTTGCCCATCTGGGTTTCTACTTACAAATTGTTTTTTTTGGGGGGGGGGGGAAACAGTATATTTTGAAAGAGGAAGGCATTTGTATTGAAGGCAAACACAGGCATGGGCAGTAGCCTATAGCCTGGTGCGCATGCATGAGAAAGGCCTTTCTGCAAACTTCCCAGCATTTCTTAATTGTGCTGGTCACACAGATGCAGGGAGGCTCGGAGGGTGAGCATTAGCCCAGGCCTTCATTATAGGAAATGACAGGGATGCTGGGTGCTGCTTATGGTGACGGATGTCTTCTGAGAAGTTTTCTACATCATTATAGCAGAATCCTCTTCATTGCCCCTGTCTGACATAGGAAAATGAAGTCCTAAAGCTGTTAAGTAATTTCCCCAGTTTCATACAACTATTAAATGGTGAAGCTGCAATTCTGAGGCAGTCCTGTGCAACTCCAGAGCCTGCGCTATGCAGAATTCTCCTCATTGTCACTCAGCACTGTCTCCTTCCTTATCTTGATACAATTACTGGTTTGGAGGTAGAAGGTACATTTTGCAGAGAAATGAAAGAACACTGATTTTTCTCAGCTTGATATTATTTAAAAAAAGTCAACATTTGGCGTAATTCTTATTTCTTGAAATGATGACCTATTCAAGGATGGAGATTTTTACATTTCTCAGATTTAATGAAGATATAGTTCAATGGATACAGCATTCTATAAAGGTTCCTATTAATATGTATGTGTAACAGAAAAACGGTGTCTCTTCAAGTGCTCAGAATGTGCATTTGGTTATGTACTTCTCAAAAATCCTTTCTAAAGTAAAAAAATTATCCAGTCATAGCATTCAGGACAAAAATTTCTGAGAATTATTTTTGTTATATACTTCCTTTGGGAGTTGAAAAAACTATTTTCTTAAAAGTAAAAAATGTAGGACTGAGGAAATAAAATGGAATTCTCGACATTTTCTTCCTCCTCATCATGTAACCTTCCTGAAGCAGATGGGAGCTTTGTCTCTGGAGTTCTCCTTCTGAAAACAAAAGGGGTGGAATGATGTTTATCACCTGGTCTGATGTAATAGTGTACAATGACCCCAATAATAAACGCTGATTTTTATGGAAGCGTTGTTTAGGAAGAGACTGATTCTTTTCCTCTACCTTTACCAGACAACAGAGAGAGATATTTCTTTAGTTCTCAGCATCACACATTAATAAGGACATGGACAAAGTGGGGTTTTTATAGCAGTGGCCGGAATGGTGAATGTTTTGAGTGTTGAAAGAACATGGACAACTGAGCTTGTTGTGGAAGGAGACATGGAGAATTGGTGGAGGTGCAGCAGGGTTTCAAGCATATGAAGGGCTGACCTCTGGAAGAGGAGGGCAATTCATTCCATCTGACCTCTGCTGTCAACCAAAACCACCACGTGATGGTCAGAGCTGGCAGATCCTGGCTCCCTGTGAAGATGCTGCTCCTCAGAGGTGTCTGAGGGTGAAACGCTGCCATAGGCTGTTGTGAATTTGAGGAATTGCACAGACTTAGGGGGTGCTGTGGGGAGTTTAAACATAGGACACTGGACAAGGGCCTCCACCAAGCCCCTTGCCAATACGCAGGCTGGGGCACTGTGGTTTGAAGCTATTTACCTACAGGTAGGCACTGGTAATGGAGAAGGCAATGGCACCCCACTCCAGTACTCTTGCCTGGAAAAATCCCATGGACGGAGGAGCCTGGTAGGCTGTAGTCCATGGGGTCGTTAAGAGTTGGACACAACTGAGGGACTTCACTTTTCACTTTTCACTTCATGCATTGGAGAGGAATGGCACCCACTCCAGTGTTCTTGCCTGGAGAATCCCAGGGATGGGGGAGCCTGGTGGGCTGCTGTCTATAGGGTCGCACAGAGTCAGACATGACTGAAGCGACTTCACTTTCACTTTTCACTTTCATGCATTGGAGAAGGAAATGGCAACCCGCTCCAGTATTCTTGCCTGGAGAATCCCAGGGACGGTGGAGCCTGATGGGCTGCTGTCTGTGGGGTCACACAGAGTTGGACATGACTGAAGTGACTTAGCAGCAGCAGCAGCAGGCACTGGTAAGAGTCTAACTGCTTTAGGCATATAAGAAAGATCTGGGCAAATCCGTGATCAGGCTTCTATGTTAAAAATTTCCTTCTCATGTACCCCTCCCACATGTTTCTTCTGCATTCAAGCTTCCTTCTGTCCCCTTGGCAAGTTCCTCTCTTTTGATGGCAAGCTCTGTTCTGGAGCTCAAGTTATTCCACTGACCTCCACTCCAGACCAACAAACCTGCCTCTTCCTAAGTCCAGTGGACCAGGCAAAGCAGGCCCCAGGAGTGACTGGAAGAAGCCTTGCCAGCATGTCAGGGTATATCCATCTTCTCCAGCAGTATTAAACGTGTGGGTGTCATAGGAGCTTGGGTCACAGCGACAAGCCTGCTGGGATCTTTCTTCAGGACCACACCACTCTTGCCTCGCAGCAGTGGTCCTGTCTGCACTGACCGCAGTCCTGGATGTGAGCATGTGAGAACAGTACCAGAGTCGAGAGGAGTGTTGATGTGTTTAAAAGGAAAGTGAACCACATCTCAAATCCCACTGCCTGGGATGACCCGTCCCGCCGTCTAGACCCAGAATTTTGTTACTGTTCCCACGTGCTCATGCCCAGGGCTGCGGTCAGTGACGACAGAGGTCCACTGTTGCGAGGCAAGAGTAGTATGGTCCTGAAGAAAGAAAATAAGTCTCATCTCAAATCCAGCTTCCGAGAGAAATAAAGGCAGTTTTGTAACTTTTACAGGTAGTATAAATGTAAGTACACTCACTAGCATTCAAACAGACTAAATAACAGCCATTAATAAGCTGTCTGGATCCCAAATGCTTTTTCAGAATTCAGATTTGATGCTATAGTGATTATTTTCTGAATTGCTTCAAGTCTATCATTGTAAATTTGATTTTTAACTGATTAAATGGTCTCTTAGTTATCAATTTCTTGAATAATTATAGTGCAGAAACAATTTTTCCATTACATATTTGTGATACATGACCTGGCTTGGCTGAAATGCAGGAAGATTTGTTAAGAAGGATCGAGTAGAAGAACATTTCATCTTAATGTGTACCCTGATATAATTTTCAAGGTATTCAAAGTTGTCAGTTTTATATTCAAATCAGAAACTACTTTAAAATCGCATTAGATGTATGTGTTTTTATTTATATATTTTATTATGTATTTGAAAACTGTACTAAAATTATGAAGCATTATTTTATACACTTAAACATGTATATCTAAGGTGTAAACATTAAATGTGTAGGCTGTATAACAAGTCTATTATCACCTAAAGAGAGATGTTATATAAAAACAGATAATTTTTAAGAAGAATTAATGTGATTAATGTTCATGGAACTAATCATAAAGATTCAAGATAAATCTGATAGAACTGAAAAGGAAAATAGGCAAATTCAAAATCATTTCTGGAGGGTTGAACACCTTGTTCTCAGTAACTGATAGAATAAAACATGAGAGCATGGAAGCCCCAAACAGTACCAACCTGCTGACTTCACCTAGTCAACATTCTGTAGGATATGCCCCCCCAAAAGCAGAGGAACCACGTGAACATGAGGTGCACACGATGCATTTGAGGACAGAGTGTCAGTCCTCTTGGCTATGAAACAGGTATCAACGCATGTAAAGGCACTGAAATTATACTAAGTGTGTTCTCTGAACTCAACAGAATTAAACTAAAAATGGCAGAAACACAGAGGTATCTTGACAATATCCCAAAACTTGGAAATTAAACAATATTCTTTTATATAATCCAAGAGCCAAAGAAGAAATCTCAGGGAAGTTACAGGATATCTTAATTGAATACAAATGAAGCAGAATTTATGAAACTGGGTGAGATGCACCTAAAGTTGTGCCTGGAGGGGGCTTTAATTCATGAAATGCTTACATTAGAAAATGCAGCATAGTCTCAAATTAGTGGTGTAAGTTTCCAAATTTTGATATTATAAAAAAGAAAAGCTAATTCCATACCCCCAAAATTATAAAGAACAAAAATCAGTGAAAAGAAAACAGAAACTTAGAGAAAATCAGTTAAACCAAAACTGAACTTTTGAGAAGATTAAGAAGATTATTAAAAGTCTAGCTAGAGTGATCAAGAAAAAAAAAGACACAAATTTCCAATATTATCAGTAAAAGTGTGAGCTCACCATAGACTTTATTAGCACTTAAAAGATAAAAGAATATTAAAAAATTGTAAGGCAATATATTTGATAGATTAAATAGAAATTATGCAGTCTCACCCAAGAAGAGGTGACCAGAGTAACCATAATTCCACTAAAGAAATAAAATTCCAATTCCAGATGTCTTTTTTGGTAAAATCTACCAAACAATTTTGGAAGAAATAATAGCAATTCAACACAAAGTCTTCCAGAAAATAAAAGAGAACATTTTTCGACTTGTACAATGAGACTAAAACTACTCTGAAAGCAAAGTTCAGCTCAGTTCAGTTGCTCAGCTATGTCCGACTTTTTGCAACCTCATGGACTGTAGCACGCCAGGCTTCTCTGTCCATTACCAACTCCTGGAGCTTGCTAAAACTCAGGTGCATCAAGTCGGTGATGCCATCCAACCATCTCATCCTCTGTTGTCCCCTTTTCCTTCTACTTTCAATCTTTCACAGCATCAGGGTCTTTTCAAATGAGTCAGTTCTTCAAATCAGGTGGCCAAAGTATTGGAGTTTCAGCTTCAGCATCAGTGCTTCCAATGAATATTCAGGATTGATTTTCTTTAGGATGGACTGGTTTGATCTCCTTGCAGTCCAGGGGACTCTCAAGAGTCCCTTGCTCTCAGGGGACCACAGTTCAAAAGCATCAATTCTTTGGCGTTCAGCTCTCTTTATGGTCCAATTCTCACATCCATACATGACTACTGGAAAAATGATAGCTTTGACTATACAGACCATTCTGGGCAAAGTAATGTCTCTGCTTTTCAATATGCTGTTTAGGTTTGGCATAGCTTTTCTTCCAAGAAGCAAGCATCTTTTACTTTCATGGCTTCAGTCACCATCTGCAGTGATTTTGGAGCCCAAGAAAATACAGTCTGTCACTGTTTCCATTGTTTCCCCATCAGTTTGCCATGAAGTGATGGGACCAGATGCCATGATCTTAGTTTTTTGAATGTTGTGTTTAAGGCCAGCTTTTTCACTCTCCTCTTTCACTTTTATCAAGGGGTTCTTTACTTCCTCTTCACTTTCTGCCATAACGTTGGTGTCATCTGCATATCTGAGGTTACTGGTATTTCTCCCGGCAATCTTGATTCCAGCTTGTGCTTCATCCAGTCCAGCATTTCGCATGATGTACTCTGCATACAAGTTAAATAAGCAAGGTGATTATATACAGCCTTGATGTACTCCTTTCCCGATTTGGAGCCAGTCCATTGTTCCATGTCCGGTTCTAACTGTTGCTTCTTGACCTGCATATAGATTTCTCAGAAGAGAGGTAAGGTGGTCTGGTATTACCATCTCTTTAAGAATTTTCCACAGTTGTGATGATCCGCACAGTCAAAGGCTTTAGCATAGTCAGTGAAGTAGAAGTAGATGTTTTTCTGGAGTTCTCTTGCTTTTTCTATGATCCAGTGGATATTGGCAATTTGATCTCTGGTTCCTCTGCCTTTTCTAAATCCAACTTGAACATCTGGAAGTTCTTGGTTCACGTACTAAAGTCTAGCTTAATTTTTTTTAAAATGGTTTTGTTTTTACTCTGAAAGCAAAACCATAAAAAATTTACAAGAAAAAATAGTACAAAACAATATTCCTTGTAAACAAACAAAGCAATCACCAAATTTTTAAAAAACCAAATCCCACTTTTCATGTATGCATCTAACAAACAGATAAAAAAGAAATTGAAATCTCTCACTACAATGTGTACATGGATTGCAAAGTGAAGACGGTGCATGTGGTGGGAATGAGTGAGGTGGGTCAGTGGCAGCGGGCCTGCCCAGAATCACTGCCATGTCCAGTTTGATGACTGAAAGAATGAAGATGCAAAACACGGCTCTGTGCTTCTGTAATTCCATAAACATCAGTCATTTTCATATGCAATTAAGTGAAGACCCTAAAATATTTTAGCACTTTTTTTTTCAGTTTTGAATCTTATTCTGAAAGTTCTTTAATGTGCTAAGGATTTTATGCAGGAGTAACAGGATCAGGCATCTTTATATCCATCTTTACATTCTCTTTTTTAAAAAACATTTAACATTAATGGTAACATTTTGTTTTTAAGATAAAAATCCCATTTTATACCCCCCTCCCAAAAAGGAATAACCACTTTTTTTTTTTAATTATGAAAGTATGGTAACACATTTAGTCCTGTCACATTTTAGCAAAAGAAGCCCAGAATATTATCTCAGCTTAACCAGTGTTTTTATTCTATAGGCCCCCACCTCTGAACAGTTAACGGAATAAAAAGACACTGAACCTGGATTCAGGCCTGCTAGAGGCTCCGGGGTTACAGTCTTATGGTAAAAGCAGGAAAACCTACCTTGAAACCTCTTCCTCGCAAGAGGCTCCAGGGTTGTAGTCTCACAGTAACAGCAGGACAACTTACCTTGGGGTCTCTTCCTTTTCCAAATGTAGAAAGAGAATGCTTTCTTTGGCTTTTACTGGCTCTGTTTCCAGGGACAAAGGAACAGATGGACTGAACTCTTTCTGCCCAGTGGGGTTTTAAGCACTTTTGATAATGGACTTAAAAAGAGGGACTTTTCCCATATATTTCAGTATTGGTGAATGATTTTCACCCTTTTCCTAGTTTTATTCAGAGTCCTTTTGCATAAAAATGCTTTTCATGAGCCAGTATCTTTTATCAGAGCTTGTTTTATTTTTCTATGGAATCCCTGAGTTCTTGGAATATTTATTAATACTTCTCACCTTCATCTTCAATGATGTAATGTGCCCAGTCCTGATGACCTCCACTCATCCTCACAGTCTGAGGAATCCCACCCACGAGAGAACCCTGTACAGTCTGTTGCACTTAATATGTCCTATGGAAATTTAATATTCTCACAACTGCTTTCGCCCTCCCCACAGAACTCAACTATTTTGGAATAACTTCATATCTCCCTAAATAAAACCCAACTTCTCCAATAGGCCAAAGCAGGAGCAGGGGCCCAGGTTGGCTGGGAGACCAGTGCTGAGCACACACGCGATGCCTGGGGCTGCCTCCTGGTCCAGGATACGCTTCCTCACACTGGGGCCCAGTCAGAGGACTGCAGTGTCTCCCCTTACCTTAGACCAACACACACACATTCCACACTGACAAAGCATCTGTCTACTCACACGTCTGCAGGACAATGAAGTTGAAGATCCCGAGGCCCCTTACCGGTGTAAAGCCCATGGAGCATGGGTCTTGGGAGCCGTCTCCTCAAGGTGGACTTCAGTCCTCCCAAAGTGAGGCACATCAGGTGTCTGGCTTATTCAACCTTCCGGTAAGCTGCTGACTTCCTGTGGGCTTAACCTTACTGCCCAGGAACACATCAAGGAAACCCATCCAGGTGTGACACTGCCTTTAAATCTAGAAGAAGCAGGTTTGATTTTCAGCTCTTCACTTAATTGATGATGCTCAGCCTGCTCCTCTATAACACAGAATATAACAATAATCACCATACCAGGCTACTGGGAAGATCTGAGAAACCATCTCTCAAGTTTCTAGCACAGTGGCTTATGCATAGAAGATGCTTAATAAACAGCAGCTACTGCTATTTTTGTCAACTTTATGTGGATCTTTTAAAATATTTATGTGATATTTAGCATATCTTAAATATAACAGTAAGAAAAAGGCAGTGTGGTTTTTTAAATGGGTGAAATAGACTAGACAATCTATTATTATTTTTGCTTGCAGTGGGGCAGAAGGACCCATGTAGCCTTTATTCAGGTACCAAAGATCTTGGTCACTTCAGTAACCTGACTCTTGTCCACAAGGCATAGAGTCTTTAGTGGAGACTCATCTGTGTCCACACATACCTGTTCGCCTCATCTAGGGTCCTCTTGTCCACTGGGAGAGACTAGAAAGGGACTCGGCAGCAAAAAGCAGGTGGGCAACTGCTTGGCCTCACACTCAGACCTGGATTTCAAACCTTTATCAGCTGCCAACTGTCTTCCCCTATAAAGGACATCGTGTTATAGCCTCATGACAGACTGGAGGCTAGGAGTCTCTCATGGGAGGTGTGAGTTTAGACAATACTGTGTTGAAAGAACAGAGTTTGACTCCTGTCTGAGCCCACCCAGGATGCTCCAGTAGGACACCACAGGCAGGCAGCTGACAGCCAGGAGGGACCCTTCACTGTTCCGGAGGCTGGGTGTCTGGGATCAAGGCACCTGTGGATTCTATGTAATGAACATTCATGACCAAGGAACTTGTTGGGAAAATTAGGGTAACTACAAATTGTTGTTCAGTCACTCAGTCATGTCTGACTCTTTGAGACCCCATGAATCACAGCACGCCAGGCCTTCCTGTCCATCACCAACTCCTGGAGTTCACCCAAACTCACATCCATCAAGTTGGTGATGCCATCCAGCCATCTCATCCTCTGTCGTCCCCTTCTCCTCCTGCCCCCAATCCCTCCCAGCATCATAGTCTTTTCCAATGAGTCAACTTTTTGCATGAGGTGGCCAAAGTACTGGAGTTTCAGCTTTAGCATCGTTCCTTCCAAAGAACACCCAAGACTGATCTCCTTTAGAATGGACTGGTTGGATCTCCTTGCAGTCCAAGGGGCTCTCAGGAGTCTTCTCCAACACCACAGTTCAAAAACATCAATTCTTTGGCACTCAGCTTTCTTCACAGTCCAACTCTCACATCCATACATGACCACTGGAAAAACCATAGCCTTGACTAGGCGGACCTTTGTTGGCAAAGTAATGTCTCTGCTTTTCAATATGTTATCTAGGTTGGTCATAACTTTTCTTCCAAGGAGTAAGTGTCTTTTAATTTCATGGCTAAGGAAACTACAAATTGTTGTTCAGTTGCTCAGTAGTGTTCAACTCTTTGTGACCCCATGAACTGCAACATGTCAGGGTTGCCTGTCCTTCACTATCTCCCAGAGTTTGCTCAAACTCATGTCCTTTGAGTTGGTGATGCCATCCAACCATCTCATCCTCTGTCATCCCCTTCTCCTGCCCTCCGTCTTTCCCAGCATTAGTGTCTTTTCCAATAATAAGTTGGCTCTTCACATCAGGTGGGCAAAGGACTGGAGTTTCAGCATCAGTCCTTCCAATGAATATTCAGGGTTGATTTCCTTCAGGATTGACTGATTTGGTCTCCTTGCAGTCCAAGGGACTCTCAAGAGTCTTCTCCAATACCACAGTTCAAAAACATCAGTTCTTTGGCACTCAGCCTTCTTTATGGCCCAACTCTCACATCTGTACATGATTACTAGAAAAACCATAGCTTTGACTAGATGGACCGTTGTTGGCAAACTGATGTCTCTACTTTTCAATATGCTATCTAGGTTTGTCATGGCTTTTCTTCCAAGGATCAGGGGTCTTTTAATTTTAAAAACAGATGATACTTTGGATCATGAAGGATCAGCAGGAATTTGACAAGCAGAAAATGCTGATCTCTGAGAGAGGTGCATGTGCCAGAACGAAGAGTGTCAACCTCTGGGAGCCACAGACCTAACAAGACACAGCGGGGAGCTGGTCAGTTCCCCTCCTCAGGACCCAAGGAGAGGGACCAATGGGGAAGGGGCCCGTGAGCCACGTGGGGCAGAGTGACTCTCCAGGAATAGACAAAAAGCAGATCCAAGCTGAAGGTCGACAAGCATTTCTGTGTGACCTGGTTCTGAGACACCAGCTTGGCTCTCACAGGAGATCAGCTGTGTGTGGGATTTCCTCTGAGAGTCTCCTAATTGCTTTGCAGGTCTAAACATCCCCCACGGTGCTGTCGGGATTGCTGTGGACAGCCAACTCCATTCTGCTAAACAAAACCAGCGATTTGGAAAAATTACAGCCCTGGATGCTCTCGCTGGCATCACAAGGACACCCTCCCTGCTAATGGCTAAAAAAGAGAAAAAATTGGCTGGTGCAGCAGAGCAGGAAGGCCTCCTTGTCAGTGCAGAATGTGGTGCTCTACTGGAAAGAAAGTGAGACAGAACACCATGAACTTGCACGAGCTAACCAGATGGTGGCATCTTACAAGGCGGTGGCTCTTTCTTTTAGAACAAAATTGGGACCTTCCGTCCTGCAGTGCCAATGAACCACATGTAAGTGCTGATGAGCAGTGTGTCTGGTATGGCCACGCCCTCTGAAGAGCTGGACCTCATCAGACTGGGGGCTTCTTCTCCCAGGGACTCTCAGAAACACAGGCCTGCCAGAACCGGAATTGTCGGATCTGAAGCTGGATGCGGAGCATTACTCGGATTTTTGTCTCCCTGCCTGAAACTGGCCTGAGATTTCAGTTTCCAAAAATTTCAGTTTCACATCTTGACTCAAAAGTTCTTCCATCTGATCCTTTCTTAACATTCTAAACATATATCATAGCTCACGCTTCTTCTCCCTCACACATACTCACTCCCGTGAATCTTGGTCACATATGTGGGTACAGACAGGCGCTCAGGCTTCCCACCTGAGGCAGGAGCAAGCACAAGAATAACCTGTCAGAAACTGAGTTTCTTTCATAACAAGTGTAATAATACTAACAGCAGAGTAAGCGGCATCCTCTTGTCCTCTGATTCCCTAAGGGGCATGGCTGTGAGCAGGTCTCAGTTTTAACTCAGCTTCTCAAACCAGTGCAAAGGCGGGCATTTGATGACTGGGAGTTCACTAAGAGCAAGTCACGACTCACCAGATGGAATTACGGCCCTCGTGGCAGGTCAAGTCTGCCCCATGGCTGCAGGGAAGAGCTGGTGTTTCCTCTATTACTACTACTACTACTACTACTACTAAGTCGCTTCAGTCGTGTCCGACTCTGTGCAACCCCATAGACGGTAGCCCACCAGGCTCCTCCGTCCCTGGGATTCCCCAGGCAAGAACACTGGAGTGAGTTGCCATTTCCTTCTCCAATGCATGAAAGTGAAAAGTGAAAGTGAAGTCGCTCAGTTGTTTCTGCCTCTTAGCGACCCCATGGACTGCAGCCTACCAGGCTCCTCCGTCCATGGGATTTTCCAGGCAAGAGTACTGGAGTGGGGTGCCACTGCCTTCTCCAAGGTGTTTCCTCTATGCTATTGTCTTTCACATAGTTCAAGTCAGGAGTCATGTTTCACATCTTTTAACTTTCACATGATTTCCCCCCCAAATTGTTCAAGCAGGACCTGTCTGGTCTCACATTCAGACACAGATGACCCGTCTTATTCTGGACCATCCCATGTTTCTATCGCTCCTCTTTTCAACTGACTGACTCACAAACAAAACAGCATGTTTATTACAGGTTAGGATTTTGCTGTATTTTGTGTACTGTCTTCCTGATTTCATGGACTTTCGGTGCTCCGGATGGGTCTTTGTGACAAGGCTCCACACTCCTAGGGGGCAGCACATTGCACACTCTCCCCACGGGAGAGACCATGCCCCACATGGGCAAAGCCAGATCACTCCTGGGCCCCTCTCAGTGCATCTGCTCCTCTACTGTTTTGTTCCAAACGTGTGCGGAGTTTCTCTGTTGGACACTGGACTTCTCAAAAGCCCTCTAGTCCACAGGTGATTGTCTAAATTGAGGGTCAGAAGGTAAAAACTCTTAATTTGCCATGATAATGATGTCACTCCTAACTGTGCATCTTGATCTGAGGCTTTGGAACAATCCCAGATGTGAACTTTGGTAGCGGAATGGTGTCAGTACACTGTGGGTGAAATGTCCAAAGAAATGGGAAATCAGCATGAAAGCATGGTAAACCACAGAAGTTGTAGGACAAAGAACTTTGGGCTTATGCTCCCTGACAATCCTCACGTAACCCCAAACCTCTCTCCCTCCCAGCCTGCTCTTCACTCATTCCTATTACAATCTTCCATTGATTCCAATGAGGTGTCCATTAGAGACTCTTTTAACCAGCTCATCACTACTCTCCCTTCCTCATGTTCCTCTTATGGAAACACCCACATTTAGTGCTTTTGGACTGCTGTTGTCATTTCCTTTGAGATTGTTTCTGGAAGTCCAGGTGGGTGGAGAGATTCACTCATATTTCGTTCTCAAATGTCTTCACTACGCCTTAACTGTCGTCTATCAAGGATGTCAGTTAAACTCTTGCTCAGTTAATAGCCTCTGAAGTTGTCCTTGTAACCACATGGTTTTCCTCTTCTCTGCTTTTATCACGAGGATGGCTATGAGTTTTCATGATACCTGTGTGCGGAGGAGCTGCTTTTATAGACTGTTCTATAGATAATCTGTGGAGGTTTCATGGGACAGTGGCTTCCCCCTGAGAATGCTTCAACTTGGCCATGCCTCAGGTCGGTCACATTACGACCTCCTCTTCATAGAAGCACTGCTTGTGCTAACATTTTCCTGTTGCTGCTCTCATGCCCCAAATGAACATATATTGGCTCATGATTACTGTGCATCAGGCCTGATGACCATGCAGAATATCATCCTACCCATCTTACGGATGAGAAAACTAAAGCTGTGAGGTTTAAGTGATTGCCAAGGGCTTCTAACTCTTAGGCCTGAGGGAGCACACAATGGGAGCCAAGGCTGTTTCCAGAATGCAGAATGGTTCTGCTGCTCTGCGTTTCTGACGGAAGTATCCCCTGGCTTCTTGGCAAAAGCTAGATATCTGAACAAAGTGGGGCAAACAAATCAAATGACACTGCATGGATCCTGTATGGCTGGCTCACGGGAAATGAGTGGGTCTGGACACAAGCAACACTCACTGCTGGGCCAGACACGTGGCCAGCCTCACAAAGAACCTGATCTCCAGTGTGTCATGTTTACTAATAAAACTGGAAGCCACAGTGTCTTTAGGGGAAAATGTATGCAACTGCAGCTAACAAGTAAGGATTTATCTGATTCATAAAATTGGCACCTGCAGTCTCAGCTCCCTTGGCCAGTCTTACATAAATGTTCTCAAAACAACAAAACTCACAGAGCACCACAACACTCTAGCGACTTAGACCCTCACTTCTGTGGCCCTCCCGGTCCTCTGCAGATTACTGCCTGGTCCCTGAGGGCACAGACACAAGCAGAGAACCAAACATGCAGTCCAGGTCCCTTGTTGTGTGTCCTGGCTGGGGTCACTAGAGGCTCTGCAGATTTTGTGAGCCAGGAGGTCACCAGAGGAAGACCCTGAGCCGGCCTCTCTGGGCCTCTCCTTCTTAGGGGTGGAGTGAAGATCTGAAATGATGCTCTCTCAAGCTCATGCCAGACTCTACACACATGGAAGTTTTGTCTCTTCCTCAGATTAAATTTCAGCTCAAGAATGTCATGGTAGGAACTGAATATATCCACTACTGGTCCATTCTGTGCGCCAGTTCCACTGTTATCACATTAAAATTCTGACACGATCCGCATTCCGCATTCTCTTAAAAGATTTTTTTCTGAAAGTCACCATGTGCACTTAACCCGACCAGGCAACATCTCTGTTCCATGGGTCTGGTCCACACCCACCCTCATCCTAGCCCATCCCATTGGAACAGCCTCGTATTATAACCCTCTGCTCCCAGTCGGTTTATAGGGTTGTATGTGCTGAATCCCAATGAATAAATACAAGTACTGTTAAGGTAACTGTTTCTCTTAACAGTGTCTAACATTTATGTTTATCCACATTCCTTCCTATGACTGAATCTTTCTTTCCTCATAAAATGCCTGATGCAGCGAGCTTCTGGGAGTAAACTAGCATGACAGGGAAGTAAACTTTTCAGAAACATTCTTCCTAGAAAAGCTTTTTATATGTGACAGATGAAACTATTTCAACTGCATGTAAATATGGAAAAGTAAAATTGTTTTAGAAAATCAATAAACTTGTTTAAAATTTGTAAGATATTTGCTAACTAAACAAAAAATGGTGAAAGAGATGTGAAAGAGAAGCAAACAACTGAATATTCACAACTCAGAAATGACAACTGTTAATATATTTCCCTCAAAGTGTCCATAACAAAATATATGGATGAAATTAGATTCTTCAGTGTAGTCACAGGATACCCTCAAAAATAAAGGGAATTCCTTGTACTCCAGGTGGAAGCTATGGATATCCTTTGTCTCTCTGTCTCATTTCTACCTGTCATCTATCTACCTGCCTACCATCTCTATCTATTTATCATCTCTCGAGATAATCTCTTTACCTGTATTATATTATGATATAATCTATATAATCTCTGTATATTAATGGACCTTAGCATATATTTATTGACTTGTATTGATATGACTTGGATAAATAATAAAACTAATTTGGTCACTGAGATCTTCCACATCAAAACACATCAGATGTTTAAAATTTCCACCACCACCCAGCAAAATGTGTAATTAAATCATGTGCAGGAGGCATGTAATGAAATAGTTATCAAGAGACGTACTTGGCTTGCTCAACTCGGTGGTTAAACCTCTTATGAAGAAGAGTATTAAAAAAGCCTAAAATCCCAGGTCCCTGTATGCCATTGGTAAAAACTGACTGATGGTACCGGTTGCTTCCTCACGCAGCTCGTTTCAGACCATGTTCTGAGGAGCTACAGGACTGTTCTCAG
This sequence comes from Tragelaphus eurycerus, assembly GCA_935064755.1. NCBI lineage: Eukaryota > Metazoa > Chordata > Mammalia > Artiodactyla > Bovidae > Tragelaphus > Tragelaphus eurycerus. The sequence goes on along the minus strand of CAKXYN010000202.1, from coordinate 176,105 downwards.
CGAGCCCCACCTGAGGGCTGGGCCTCTCACGTCAGATTCTGAGACATGTGCTCAGAGTGCAGTCCTACCTCTGGGGTCCTCAGGGCACATGTGTCCTTGTTTCAGAAACTTCGCTGAGGAGCGGTATGATGCCCCTTCCATCTCTCCATTCTGTGCCTTCACAGGTTCAGGCAGTTGATAGCATCTTGGCGAATATTTGTTGACTGATGAAGAGGTGATGACACATAAATGGAGTTAACATGGAGCAAAAGACTTGTGATGCCAGAGGTATTGTATTAGACTTCTGAATCGGAAAGGTCTCAGAAACTACACTTCCAGATCAACTACGGGCAAGAAAGTCTCCGCAGAATTTTATTCTGAAAGAGAGAGGCCTTTGGACTTCTTTGCTGCTCATCCCTTTCTTACCTCAAACGCTATGACTTTTGTTCAAGTAGCCTTCCAGCACCCACTGCAGACCTCTGCTCCCAGAAGAGGTTTATTCCCCTCAAGGAGCTGTGTCTCCAACTCCTCCATTTCAAAGAATGCTTCTGACTTTCACTAACCTTTCTAAGGAGCTAGTAAGATCCTGGAGGGTTAGTATGGATCTTGCTTTCCTCTTCAGCTCAAGTTCCATTTCTGTAATATCAAATTAAGAGTAAAGTGAGCATAATATTCTGCAGTATCACACACACATCTTTCTGGCATGCCTGATGGTCACTTTTGCACGTTTTCAAACACTGGCTCTTGTGTTTCAGAAGGCTAGGTATTCTTGGGTTTACAATATATTCATTGTTTGTATTTCAAATGTTTCTACTGTTTCATGTTTTGTATTGCTGAACAAAAATCCAGTTTTTTCTTTGCTCCTGGTTTTGACTGTACTTTTATACCATTGCTTCCTAAGTGCCCCATACAGCAGTTGCAGGTGAAACACAGAAAGTCATCACACAATAAAACAAAAAAAAATTAGGAAGACTTTCTCATTCATTCTGTAGGTGATGCAGTTGGCATAGGAACCTTCTGATTTACATTGTGATATAAAAATCTACTAGCTCCTTTTGTGTTATAGTTTAAAAATTACATTAGGAGACCAATCCTAAACACAGCAAGGATACTATATAAAATGTCATTTTTTCCATGTGACTAGTCATTTTCTTCTGACCTGATACCTTTAATCCTTACATATCGTGTCCCCATCATTTTAAATGTTGAATCCTTCATAGGATTATTTTATGGGTTATCAGATTATCTGATTAGCTTACCCTGTAAACTGGTCAGTGCTGTTACCAGATCAGATCATGGCATCATGATTCAGTTACATTCAAACCAGAATCTACTGAATGTGAATTATCCAGATCTAATTTTATTTCTGACTTCCCTGGGTAGCTCAAACGGTAAAGGATCTGCCTTCAATGCGCGAGATCTGGGTTTGATCCCTGGGTTGGGATCAAATGGAAAAGGAAATGGCAACCCACTCCAGTATTCTTGCCTGGAGAATTCTGTGGACAGAGAAGCCTGATGGGCTATAGTTCACGGAGTCATAAAGAGTCGAATGTGACTGAGTGACTAACAATTTCATTACTGAATTTGGATTTCTTAAAATTAAGACTCAAAGACTAATTCACCTCAGATGTATAATCATAACAATAAATTTCAACAGTTTCTGAAGCCAAATCTGTGGAATTGTGCCTTATCCCAAATAATTAAATTCATATTTAGCTTTATTTACTGTTCACTGCCTAAGGAAGAAACATTTGGTAACACAACTTTAGTGAAAATAACAAGTACTTATGTTACATGGAAATTTCACTTCATCCCAGTCACTAAGCACTGCACAGAAGCTTTGCAAATTGAATAAGCAGGAGATTATTGGTAACTGACATGATTGATTGATCATTTCTTGGTACTAAATGGTAAAGATAATAGGCCTTTAATGTGGTTCAGTCTGAGGGAAGATTACTCGGCAGAAAGGAGCATTAATTGTGTGTCTTGATGCCCATGTCTTCCCTCTCTCTGGACCAGGTGGACAGGTGAGGAGAAAGCCTGCACAAGCTCTGAAAGCTTCTGGGAACAGGTGACACCTGCTTCCATGTGTTGCTTATAGGCCGAAGCCATGTGTCAGGGCACTCGAGCTTAATGGGGCAGGGACTTTACATAACCCTCTCACAGGTAAGGGAGGACTCTTCCACAGACAGTCGCAAGGGCAATGCGGGTTTGGGCCCAAGGTGATTTTCTGGTTGTGCAAATTGCGATTGGTTTTGGCTGTAAGTTTCTGGAGTCTCATTTTCTTCCCTTGACCCCCGGGATGATCGTGCCCATCTTGAAGGATGGCTGGGACTCACTGTGACAGCAGAATGTTCCTGGATGGGGTTCCAGGAGGCCATTACCCACCAGCCCTGCTCAAGTGGCTGCACTGTGTTAAATAGTGTGAGCTTGAAGATTTTTACGTGGACTCCCCCATTCAATGCCGACATCAACAGGAGTTGTCATGGCCTCCATTTCACATATAGAGTCAAGCTTGAAGCTGCATAACTTGACCGTGGTCATATCAGAATCAGTGGTGAAGCTGGGGCCGGGCCCCAGTCCTCTCTACTGCAGGACGAGGCCCAGCCACATGGCAGCAGGAATGCAGCTGTCACCAGGACTCCGGAGGCGTCCATGCTCATCCTGCCTGAGAGGAAGCTGTCCACTTTCTCCCCCTGGAGTTCAGTGGACCGCAGCTAATAGGACTCATCCTGCCAAACACAATGACCTTTCCCGACAGTCAGACCTTGTGTTGGTCTGTGTTGATGAACAAAACTCACTTTGAGGAGTCAAAAGGAGCCAAGGGTTGAAACATGAGGACAATGTTATAATAAGATACAGGAGTTACTGAAGTATGAATAGTGAACACAGGCAGGAGCGAGGGTTTGTATGATGAATCACAGACATTTACAGTCCCTTCATAGGCCAGGCACTGCAGATGGCTTGTTTCCATCATTTCATGTGGTTCTCAGAGTGTGTCTGCAACTTGCCCAAGCCTGTCCAGCAAGCTGCTGCTGCTGCTGCTAAGTCACTTCAGTCATGTCCGACTCTGCGTGACCCCATAGACGTCAGCCCACCAGGCTTTCCTGCCCCTGGGATTCTCCAGGCAAGAAAACTGGAGTGGGTTGCCTTTTTCTTCTCCAATGCATGAAAGTGAAAAAGTGAAAGTGAAGTCGCTCAGTCGTGTTCAACTCTTAGCGACCCCATGGACTGCAGCCCACCAGGCTCCTCCATCCATGGGATTTTCCAGGCAAGAGTACTGGAGTGGGGTGCCATTGCCTTCTCTGGTCCAGCAAGCTAGCTGGCCTTAAACCCAAACTGTCTACTCAAAACCTGACATTCTTTCAGTTTCATCCGGATAACCAGAGTAATGGTAATAAATAATATAGAACTTCCTAAAACACAATCATACACACTTCCTTGAGGGTAAACACAATGTGGGAAGGAGCTTCTTTGTTTTGTTTTGTACTTTTTCTGCTCTGCATACCCTCAGATCGCCTTCTGCTCAAGCGACCCAGGCTGCTTGTTGAAGAGTGCTTCATGCTCTGGGCCGTTTCTGTATCCATGAAGTGGCACAAATTGTTTCCCTTTTTACTAGGACTCTGCTATATGGTAGATAAATTTGATAGTCCACACCAAAGGAGTTGTTCATCTTCTGAACCATCTCTTCTTTCCAAATGTCCAGTTTGGAATTCCTCAACATTGGACACTAGGAAATGTGACTTTCTCTCTCTCCATCTGCCTGTCTATATATGTTAACATCAATTTAACATTAAACATTTTAATAATATTTGCATATTTTTATATATATGTAAATTACATGCCTATAACTTCAGACAAACTGTTAAACTCCTTTCACCTTCTTTATTCATTATCTACAACAGGTGAATAGAGATTTTTGCACAGATAAATGTTCCCATTTTAGTTTAATGGTTGCTCCTAATAGTGAGATGAACTTGATCAGATATATAAAGATATCAAGCCTGGATATGGAGAGAAATTAAGTGTTTCTGCTGTGTGAAATCCCACAGGATGTGGAAGAGTGGCCAAGGGTTATTATGTAATAACCTTCTCTATTTGTGAAAGTTCTCTATTAAAGAACAAGCAGTTAGAATCGACTTCACCAAAAGATAATTTATTATAATCAATACAGTTCCTCATTTGATTAGAAATATTCCAAGTGTAATAAATGCATATAAATCCATACCACATAATGTGCATAAATACCACACCACATACTAACAATGTGGTGATGTTTGCATTCACCTCAAGGTCACACCAGTTAAACAATTTGCATTTTATTTTCCTCTCATACACTAAAAATCTTTCTTTACATTTGGTTAGCTCAAACTTCTTCTTCTAGATCTTTAACAAATATAAAAGTAAGACCTAAAACCTTTAAGAAACATTTTCACAAAGTTCCTTTTCATGATTTTTGAATGTATTAAATTATTAGGAACAATTAATATATGTTATCAAGAAATGTTTGTGGCATCTGACATTTAAGACATATTCTAAATTAGAAAATAAGCATAGACACAGATGTTTACCTTTCATAGCAAAAGTCAGTTTTGGTAACTGAACATGAACTCTTTTCAGAGAAATTTATCTGAATATAAACCAAGGTGCACCTGACCCCCAAACACTGCTTCTGTCACCTTCATTTCTGTCATTCACCAACAGTCCTTCAGAATCCATCCCCATACACATCCTGCTGTTGACCTCTGCTGTCAGCCTGTTCCACCAGGGGACATGTCACAACTTTTACCTCCAAGAATTTAATTAAAGGTACAGCTGAATCCTTGGCAGAGCGAGGTTCCTAGTGGTGCGTTCATTTTCAATCAGATGGCATTTTTCTTAACATTTATCCTATCTCACTCTGCATTGTCTCTATTCTCTCCAAATATTCCCACAAGCACTCAATTCTCCCGAGATCTCTCTAGAGGCCTTGTGGTAGGATACAGACAAAGCCCTTTATAGAATCAAATGAGACATGTAAGCTATTCAGATCCCTGGGCTCTACCACAAACCTGTTGAATCCTCATTTCAGGTAGTGGCCAGAGTTTTTCTGCTGTCGCCGAAATGCAGTCTTTTCATAAGTCATACAGATGGCATCATGGAAGAGGTGTCAGTAGAATGATCCCAGTGATGTCACTAATTCGTGCAACCTAATTATACACTGTTTTACATGGCCGAAGGGTCCCTGCAGATGTGGTTCAGGTCAAGGACCTTAAAACATGGACATTACCCTGGATTATTTTCAGTGTGCCCATCTAATCACACGAGCCTCTAAGAGGAGAGAATTTTCTCTGGTTGGAGACAAGAGAGGCTGGCAGAAGTAAAGTCTGAGAAGCTCCACGTGTGAAACAAACTTGACCTTCATGGCTGGATGGAGCAACATGGAAACCTGAGAAGACATTTGGGGGCCTCCAGGAGCAAAGACCAGCCCTGGCTGACAGCCAGCAAGGAAATCAGGAACCTCAGTCCTACAACCACAAGGAACCAAATCCTGCCAACAATGGATGAATTGAAGCTGATATTCCCCAAAGCCTCTAGCAAGGAATGCTGAGAAATCACTCCCAGAATGTGGCTCATGCCCAGAGGAGGTGTCAGATATATCTTCCTAGCAGCTCATGCCAGGAGGAGTTATCAGAAATGTCTTCCAATCGGGAATCAAGTTCTGCATCTGTGTGCCTCACCATGGTAGCTTTTCCTTCTGAATATCACAGAGAGCTTCCCCATCTGTAGTCTGTATGACAGTCTGATCTGGACACCAGGTCTTGCTGGGTTTGGCCAAAGTTGAATTTGTTGACCCTCAACAATTCTCCCCCAGCTTCTCTTTGCAGCATCACTGGCTGATATCACGGAGGCTGCAGATGCCATTTCTAGCAGTGTGGCACAAGGTGCCAGAGCTCAGGTATACTGAGGCACACACAGAGCCATCAGCAAGAACTCCTGCTTCTGCCCTTAAACATGGGATTTCAACATCAGACCAGCTGGATCCCATTCATGCTGTCTCCACACTGGATGCTGATATGGAGGGTGCCACCTTTCTTCTGAGGATGGCGGTGGCTGCCTGTACTGGCCTGCCTCCTCCACCTCCTCCTTGCTTGCCTTCTGCTTCACATCAGGCCATGGATATCTCAGGATTTTCCCAACCAGGCCCAGTTAGGTTTTGATGGACTAGGACATTTGGGGATATTTTGTATTAAAGAGCAGATACATGGACCAGACCATGTATGCACGTGTTTTCCTGGGCGTGGAGCCAGGACTCTGCAGTTATGACAAGTGTCTCCAGGTGATTTGGAGCAGCTGGTATAAATGCTGAGAACCACACTCTAGGTATTTCTCTGTGCCTTCTGAGCCCTTGTCATCATTGTCTCCTCCAGTGGACTGGAAGCTCCATGTTAATCTGAAGGACCTAATTCATGCTCAGGTACAAATGGCTGATGACTTGTTGAAACCTGTTACTCTTTTAACCTCAGAAGTGAATATATTGGCATTTTTAGCAGTAAAGAAGGTGACAAAACCTTTGCGGCTCCTGACAACCACTGTGCACAGCCTTCTCCAGGACTCAGCCCATGACCTTTGAACTGTCAGCCATGCCTGCAGCTCTCCAGGCTGGGAGGACACATGGCTGAGAAGCTTGTCACTGAGGGAGGCTAAACAGGATACAGTTACATACACAGTAGCTTGCCTGTGGGGGACCAAGTCCCTAAAATTGGACTTCTTCTATTTTTTATTGACAAACAATAAAATGTACAGTTAAAAATCAATTGGAGGTTTGACCTGCATGTAAATGAAACAGTTCCACGTCCCATCCCTTGGGAACTGTTCCCTCGGGTTAGGGTGGAAATTGCTTTGCCATACATTGTGGACAATCTCCCATGAGGAAATCTCATCCAATTCTCCAGAGGGACAATGGGTGTTACTGATTTGTACTTTGCTGTAGGGCTGATCTCAGTTTGTTGCTCCCCTTCAGCCTTGATACTGTTCCTGTTCATGGTTTATAGCTTGGAAGCCAAATGCACTTCTGAGTCTGCACTTGATAAAACCCAGTGGATAATGATGGAGACAAAGTGCTAAAGGCAGCTGTACTTCCCACTTCTGATGATGTGGTGAGGACCTGGAAACTGTCCCTGAAACTGGTGTCTGTCACCTGGTTCATAGTCAGTCAGTCTGCATTCAAGGGTTTGGAAGGGAAGGGGGAAGTGGGGAAAGAATAAATAGATAGACAGCCTCAGAGACAGAGACAGAGAAACTCAGAGAGAGAATGTTCACCTCGAAGTTTCAAATGCTGCAACTACTGGCCCTGCATTCCATCCCATGTTCACTGGCAAACTGTAATGTGTGTTATTGAGTCATTCTGACAAAAGAGAGTCCTATATACATTTAAAAGCACAGGGACTGGGGCGTTTGGTTTTGATCTCCCTCCCAGAAAGACCCTAAGAGCTGTGACATGCTTAGCAGGTACCTGGCTGTGTGGGGTATGGATGGAGATAGTGCTGCCCACTCCAGCAGGGACATGGCCAAAATTAGCCAACACTGTAGATGCTATATTTCAGCCTGGATGGGCAAAGTGCTGTCAGTTCAGTTTAGTTGCTCAGTTGTGGTGACTCTTTGCGACCCCATGGACTATACGTGTCTGGATAAAGGAGAGGATCTCTGCCCCCTTGGAGTTCAGATCCAGGTAAGAAAACAGAACTACGTGATGGAACACTCAGGAAAGGGTCATGTAATAAGATAAGTATGGAGGTAGTCACAGGGTTAGGATTAGGGCTAGAGTGAGACGAGTGGGGGCTGCCATACTCAGAGTTCTGGGGGTGTCTGTGATGAACCCCATATACTTCTTGAGAGAAAGGAATGGGTTCACAGGAGCTAAGGCACCATCTGTGTGCCTCGGGAGATGGCAGAGCTGGACACCCGGGGCCTGGGAAACAGCAGTTCTCTCCAAGGATGTTTCCAGGTGGTCACCCTGTGAGGTGCACTTGTCAGAGGACAGCTTTAGGAACAGCACTTCACTCCAGTCTCACACATACCAACAAATGGTGACCACAAAAGAAGACACCCTGAGTGTGGAGGGTTTTACTTCAAACTGTTGTAGGTAAGAGAAAATCTTTTTTCTCCAAAATACATTTCCTTAAAAAATATATGCAGCAGATGAGTAGATTTTAGGGGGGACTTCAATGGTTTTTATTTGTATTTATAGATGAGTAATCTGAAACTGAAGAGGAACTAAAAAGCCTCTTGATGAAAGTGAAAGAGGAGAGAGAAAAAGTTGGTTTAAAGCTCAACATTCAGAAAACCAAGATCACGGCATCTGGTCCCATCACTTCAAGGGAAATAGATGGGGAAACAGTGGAAACAGTGGCAGACTTTATTTTTCTGGGCTCCAAAATCACTGCAGATGGTGACTGCAGCCATGAAATTAAACGACGCTTACTCCTTGGAAGGAAAGTTATGACCATCCTAGATAGCATATTCAAAAGCAGAGACATTACTTTACCAACAAAGGTTCGCCTAGTCAAGGCTATGGTCTTTCCTGTGGTCATGTATGGATGTGAGAGCTGGACTGTGCAGAAGGCTGAGCCACGAAGAATTAATGCTTTTAAACTGTGGTGTTGGAGAAGACTCTTGAGAGTCCCTTGGACTGCAAGGAGATCCAACCAGTCCATTCTGAAGGAGGTCAGTTCTGGGATTACTTTGGAAGGAATGATGCTAAAGCTGAAACTGCAATACCTTTGGCCACCTCATGTGAAGAGTTGACTCATTGGAAAAGACTCTGATGCTGGGAGGGACTGGGGGCAGGAGGAGAAGGGGACGACAGAGGATGAGATGGCTGGATGGCATTGCTGACTCGATGCACATGAGTTTGGGTGAACTCCGGGAGTTGGTGATGGACAGGGAGGCCTGGTATGCTGCAATTCATGGGGCCACAAAGAGTTGGACACAACTGAGCGACTGAACTGAACTGAAGTGAATCTGTCTTTTAGTTGAACTGTAGAATGAAGCCTGTATTTAGTATTCTTAGGAAAACAATTAAACATTAGCATGTTTGAAAAGGACACAGCTGACTGTGAGTAAAACAAACAAACCAAAACACATTACTCAGAACAAAGTCACTCCTCAGAAGGTAATGTTCTTCCCCTCTTCTTCAGTGTGGGGGTCCAATGGCCACTGGCTCTAATAGGACAGTGATTTTCCCGCCTGGAAGAAGTGGCATTTTAGTGATTGATAAAGTGCATTATTTTAAGTACATAATAGGCTGTGACCATTCCAGCTAAGCGGAGCTATCTAAGTAGAAGGTCGTCATCATAGCCATTAGGAAGGAAACAGTTTCTAATGATGATCCCCTTTAACTCTGGCTAAAACTGCACTCCAGCCCATTACAGAGGTGACCCGGCCCCGCCGCAGCCTCAAAGCCCATGTGGTGTGTTGGGGAGGCCACTGCGTGCATATGAATGTGATGCGCTCCTTTCTTGAGCAGCTGTTTCCTGTTGCTGCATCCAAGGGATGTGGGTGGAGGAGGTGGCCTGATGGATGGAGTGACTGTCAGGTGCTTTAGTGGCCATGTCCAACCAACTGATATCTCCTAAGGGACACATCTGGTGAACTTGTCCCCAGGCAACAAGGATGAGCTGGTTTTTTTTTTTTTCCTGGCCTCAGTATGGGGGTCCAATATCTTGAGGCCAGATTTATGACTAAGTAATGCAAGATGAAGAAGACTGACCACAGGTCAGGTGTGAGGGGTGTCCACGAAGTTTTCACAATCCAGGTGACCCTCCTGGCCTGCCTCCTATGAAGCCCTCTGCATCACCAGAATGTTTTTATCATGTTAAGAAACAAGCATCATAGCCAGTCCCTGGGGTCCTGGGTGGGAGATGGGAGAAGAGGCTCTATTCTCAGGAAGGGAGAAAATAAGGGTGAGTAAGAGTGAGTCTTCCACTCTTCCCTTTGGTTTGACTAAAACTTCAGAATTTGAACTTCATGGTGAGGATGAGCTAATAGAGAATGACACAACACATAACACAAAGATGATCCAAACTGAGATGAGTTTCAGGGGTATGCTGTCAGAGACCCAGACCACCCGCTCAGACGCTGCAGGAGGCAGGAGGCTCTTTACGAGGCAATGGATGGAGAGGGGCTGTGGGTGTTGGGGGAACATCTCTTTGCAGAGACCCCAGGAGCTCCAGGAAGCCAATGCTAGTTCTACTTAATACATACCTGCAATCAGACTCTCCTGAAGAGTCAGAGTTCCAGTACAGTGAAGGGATCCTTGGATGGGGGTGCTTAGCAAAAACGATCAATGAAAATTTACTTTAAGAAGTTTTACACTTTATTTTCTGTCACATTTAATGTAATCATATGACATTCTCCCATCTTATGTCACCATATTAGTGCATTTTTAGTGTTACAAGTGTAAAAAATAAACATAAAGCTTCACTGTATTTTTATGGTTTTAGCTGTTCAGTTTTAAAGTGTTACATAGTTAAAAGCTATACTACACTGCCACCAGATCAGCCACAAAATTATCTTACTACAACTGCAAAAAAAAGAATGGTATGACAGGGAAGCCTGGCCTGCTGCAGTCCATGGGGTGGCAGAGTCGGACACGACTGAGTGAGTGACCGAACGACAACGAAGTTGCAAGTAACTTCCTTGAGGACATGGCCCTCCCCACTGTCAACGAGGATGGATTTTCAGAGCACTTAATGTCAGCAGTGACCAGATGTGTACTCAGCATCAAACATCATTTTTGCCCATCAAGCCTGAGTTGGAGCGAGAGCTGTTGTGAAAACAGGAAAAAATATAAAGAAGATGAATCCTTGAAATATGGACACAGGGAATATAGCCCACAGTGGATTCAAATCAAAAGCTGTCCTAAGGGACTCATTTTCCACTGGGGTTTGCCTGAAATATGCCCCTGAGCTTTTTGTGTCCCAAAGACAACTATTATTTTTGAGCTAACATGTACTATTTATTATTAGAATTTTCAAAGCCATTAGAAATAAACCATTTTAATATCAAGTCAATATTTTCACCTGATTCATATTATCTCTAAACAATATATCAAAATGTGTACTTCTCAAGAAATAAATATTAAATATACCAACTCTGTTACCAGGCAACAAATTCTTAACTACTTCATTGAAACAGAGGTTAGCATATCAACTTTCATTATCTTACAAAAGTTGACTCTGGGGAAAAACAGATGCCTCCTACAAATTCCTGGAATTTGGTAAAGACAGGAATCTATGTTTTGATTTTCAACTGAGGTATAAGTGTTGCTGTGAGTTTTATGGCATTTCAAAGTACTCCACTATTTGGACACACCATTCTTAGATGGCTCAGAGGTTAAAGTGTCTGCCTGGAATACAGGAGACCTGAGTTCAATCCCTGGGTTGGGAAGATCCCCTGGAGAAGGAAATGGCAACCCACTCCAGTACTCTTGCCTGGAGAATCCCATGCAGGGAGGAGCCTGGTAGGCTACAGTCCATGGGGTCGCAAAGAGTCGGACATGACTGAGTGACTTCACTTATCACATATAGCCTTTGGCCTTCCCTAGTGGCTCAGATGGTAAAGCATCTGCCTGCAATGCAGGAGACCCGGGTTCAATTCCTGGGTTGGGAAGATCCCCTGGAAAAGGAAATGGCAGCCCACTCCAGTATTCTTGCCTGGAAAATCCCATGGACCGCGGAGCCTGGTAGGCTACTGTCCATGGGGTCGCAAAGAGTCAGACACGACTGAGCGACTTCACTTCACTTCCTTCATTCTTAGATAATACATCCATACCGTAGGCCATGGTTATCTTCCACAGATAGCATAGTTGAGATTTCCTCTGGCTAATAGTAGGAGAAACAAGTTGCTTAGATTTCCTATTCTCCCAGTACATGTGGACCATGTCAACTGTTCAAGATTTCTACCCACCTGTGCTCTTGTGAGTAGAAGATGAGAAACAGGAAGGAAGAACAGAGAAAAGCTTAGTGTTAAGAAAGATGCAGAAAGATAGGATGTGGTGACTAGTCAAAGGTGTTTCTTTAAGGAAGTAAAAAAACATACCTGCACAGGTGAATGAGAAGTGCCAATTTTCAGTTGCAAAATGAATGAGACATGGGTATGAAATGTACAGTGTGGGGAATAGTCAATAACCATATTATAACTAGACTTACTGTGATAACTTTAAAATGTACAGAAATATTGAATCTTTATTTTGTGTAATAGGAGGTAACATAGTGTTGTAGATCAATTATGCTTCAAAGACAAATTCAGAAAAAGAGATCAGATTTGTGGTTACCAGAGTCAGTGGGTCAGGGAAGAAAAAATTGGATTAAGGCAATCGAAAGGAACAAACTTCCAATTATAAGATAAATACGTACTAGAAATGCAATATACAACAACAATAAAATCAGCACTGGTATGTTATTACATTGAGGCTTCCCTGAGGGCTCAAACAGTAAAGAATCTGGCTGCAATGTGGGAGACCGGTGTTCAGTCCCTGGGTCGGGAAGATCACTTGGAGAAAGGAATGGCAACCCACCACAGTATTCTTGCCTGGGAAATCCCATGGACAGAGGAGCCTGGAGGGGCTGAAGAACACGTGGTTGCACAGACTCAGACACGACTGAGTGACTAACACTTTCAGTTTTCATGTTATTACATTGCGTAAATCCTCAGAATTCTCATCCCAAATAAAACGTTTTAAAAAATTTATTTAATTTTGCATATATTTACCTTATAATTGGATGTTAGCTAAATTTATTGTAATAATCACTTCGTGCTCTGTATGTAAGTCAAATCACTGTGCTGTACACCTTAAGCATATACAGGGCTGTATGTCAATTATATCTCAATAAATCTGGGAAAAAAAGAACTACAGAGCCGTGTGCTGACATAAGAGGCAGATGCATCTAGTAACCTGCCTTTCCAGATGGACGCACCCAGTGACATGTCTTTTCATGGTGTGTCCTCTGAATGCTCTCACTCTGTGGTTATTACTATCATTTTGGAAACATGGCAATATATGCTGCCAATGGCTCTAGCTGGACATGTCCCCCAGATGTGTGATTTTAAAGGCTTGTGGCTTTCTGTGACTGGTGTAAGCATGGGTTCTCAGCTGTCAGTGTCTGGCAGGGCACTCACAGTGGCAGGTGTGTCTGACACTCTTCACATGACTGTGAGGGCTACACTGCGGGAGACAGATGTGCTGTTTACACTTTTACTTTTGCTGCTTTTTTGTAACCACAATTCAGAAACATCACCCTTGCTGGGAGGAAACAGGTCTGTCTTTTGAAGGATCCCTCTACTTGAAAGGTGTACAAGGGAGATTCTGATGTCCAGCTATGATGCAGTAGCTGGCACAGGGCTAACTCCTTCCACTCTTGACAGCCACGACATTGGACAAGACACACGAGACACTGCTGTCAGGCTCTGGTTAAGGCAGTTAAGGCACCATCCATCGGAGGGCATTTGCTTTAGAAATGGGAAGCTTGTGGGGTAAGTGCCACGACCACACTGGTTCTCCATCTGTGGGCAATTTCCTACCACAGGATAAAACTAAGGCATCCAAGCTGAGTGCTGTGATACCACTGAGGTGAGAGCTCAGAGTTTGGGGTGGAGCAGGGGTAGGGGCTTGAATCTCCAGGGTTTGCCATGGAGAACAGGAGCTCACAGAGCAGGGCGCTTATGCTCAGGGTGAGGGGCAGCAAATCATGTCAGGCAAAAAGAGTGCTCTGAGGTTAAGAACTGAGATTCTGAAGGTCACATTGGGTAGGGTCTATTGGAGTTTTCCCAGTCAAAGTGGGAGAAAATGCAACTCCTCATAAAAAATCTAGACATGGATAAGAAACACAAGAAATGCTATGAATAACTTGCCCATCATGGGCTGCACTACAACCTCCCCTGGCCACTGGTAGGCAGCACCTTGTGGGGAGAGGACCAGACAGAGCCTATGTGTAACCGAATAAAATCACAGCACAGGAGAGTTTTTGATGCTTTGCTAAAGCAGTATATAGAAAAAATTATAGGAACAAGTGCTAATGTCAGACAAGAAGAAAGCTTTGATGTCAATGAGAAAAGTGCATACCTTAATAAACTAGACCAAGAAGAGCAAAATAAATGTGAGATAAGTATGCTGAAGGAAATTAAAGCACAAATCATCTCAATTAAAATAAGGAAAATAGTCACAGTATAATCAGAGATCAGATCAGTCTCGCCGTCGTCCGACTCTGCGACCCCGCGGCGCGGCCTCCCTCCTCCCCTCCCGGTCACTCCTCTTCGTCAGTGTGCCTCCCCTCTCCCTCTCTCCCCTCTCTTCTTCCCCCTCCCTCCCACTCAGGTCTTCTCCGGTCAACTGTTGCTGGGTGGCCAGTCTGGTTTCGCTGCATCATCCTTCCTCCAGGGCTGTCTCCTTCGACTGGTCTCCGTCGGACTCTCGTCTTCCCCACCACTCCATCTCTGCCTCCCTTCCCCAACTTCACATCCTTCCCTGCCAGGGCCTTGTGGCGTGTCTCCTCTCTGGTGGTCATCTCCTCGGTGCATCTTCGCTGCAGTCACCATCTGCGGATTGGGTCTCACTGTTACTTCTCTCCCGGGGGACGTCTGTCTTCTCTGGGCGCCCTTCCTCTCCTTCCTTCTCGCTCCTCTTCACTTTCTCCTTGGTGGTGTCATCCCATTCTGAGGTTTGATTTTCTCCCTCTGTTCCAACTTGTGTTTCTTCCGTCCCATTTCTCGTGTCTCTCATAGTTCAGGGTGCTCAGCCTACGTACTCCTTTCCTTTTGACAGTCTGTTGTTCCATACCTTCTACTGTTGCTTCTACTCATCATCTCGGGCAGAGGTGTCTGTTTCCCATCTCTTTCAGAATTCCACAGTATAATAAGGGAATATAAAATCTGATTCTTTAAGATGACCAGTGAAGTGAATAAATCTGAATTTATACTGATCAATACACTAAGAAAGGAAGAGCAAATGGATTACTAATACTGGGAATGAGATGGGGGCCATCGGATCCCATGGCCAGTAAAAGAATGACAAGGGGAAAAATAATTCTGTATTAATAGATGAAAATTCCTCGGAAGATACAAATCACCAAAGCTCACAAGAAAAGTACGACTAACCCTGTAACTATTAAAAAAAATTAAACAGTTTCAGTGGTGAATTCTATTAAGCATACAAGAAAGAATAATTACAATTCTATACCAACCTTTCAGTTTATGTCTGCATTTACCCAGCATTAAACTAGAAAAAGATATTATAAAAAAATCAAACACAAAATCAATATCCTTCATACCTACAGACTCAGTCATTTTTAATAGATTATTTTTAGAATGTGTTTGGGTTTGTAGCAAACTTGAGGGGAGAGTATATGATTTCCCATATATCCTTTGCCAACACACTGATTATTTGGTATGTACAGTGCATCTAAATCAAAGTGTCAGTATTCGTTTGTATTTATAGAAACTGACAAGCTGATTCTAAAATTTATATGGAAATTTAAAGCACCCAGAATAATTAAGCTTAAGTAAAAATAATAGAATGGGAGAATATTTACAATAAAGATAGGAGATTAAACCAATAGAATAAATATGGAGCCCAAAAACTCATGCTAATTTGGTCATCTGATTTACAACAAAGGCTCCAAAGCAATTCAATAGCAAATTATAAGTCCATACAAATTTTTTTCACTTTTTTTTTCATTTTTTAGCTTAAAAAGAGGCTACTGATATACAAAAAAAATTAACTTTGACCCCTACCACACAGAGAACAAGTAATGTGGACTGAAATGTAAACCATGACTATAAACTATCTGGAAGAAAGCACTAGAAATTTTAGTTTGGCAGATTTTTTAGATAAACAAGGCAAACAATAAAAGTGTTGGACATGGACAAGGAGAAAAGTTTTGCTTCATCATAGTTAAACATTGCTGTTCACCAACAAACACTGTAAGAAATGGAATCTCAATCCATCAGATCAACGTCAGTCAGTCGCTCGTCGTCCCTCTCCCCCCCCCGGCCTCCCTGTCCTCACCCTCCTTCCCCCCCCGTCGGCTCCCCTCTCCCCCCCCCTCGGTCTTCTCCTGGTCAACTCTTCCGAGGTGGCCAAATCTGGGTTTCAGCTTTAGCATTCTCAATCCATGGATATTTGCATGGATATAATATACATGTCTGTCAAAGGTCTTTTAATTGTAATATATTCTATAAAGAAATACTGCAAATCAGAAACAAAGAAAACCAATGTATAAAAACTGGAAAAGAGACTTATATATACATTGCAAATATAGATATAAAAATAAGTAATAAAGAAAGTTTTCAGCATCATTAATCATCAGAAAATTGCAACTTAAAACCATGAGCTACCACTACACATACACTGGAGAGGTAAAGTTAAAAAGACTGAAATTTTTTTCATGTTTTCAGGGGTCTTCTAAAGCATCAGTGCACATATCTGCAATGTTTGGAGAAACATGGGAAACACTTGTCTGTCCTGATATATGACACTGTCATAATATGGTAATGCCATCTGCCCCATACTCTTTCCCTGAAATTTTATGTTTTATTTAGTTCCTGTACCTGATGCTTCACAAGTACTCTCCTCTAGCTGTATTTAAAGATTACAGATAGACATGCAATCCACACCAAGATGCCATTGCAATCTGCATTGTCTCGTGCCCTCCACATGCAGCTGCCAGAGAGAAGAGCTGCCTGTGCTTAGATTTATGGTCCTTCCTCTGCAAGAGACTACATGGGCACTGCTACACCCGCCTTAGACTAACTGTACAATTAGCACTGTGATAGAAAGTCCCTGAGGGAACACACGCTCCCTTGTGACATGATTAACTCCAGGGACTCCAGACAACAGGAGCCAGTCACAAAGTGCAAACTAATGAACTTTGGAGGACAGGAATGAGGACAAGGGAGGTCAAGCAGCTGGCATGCTGGCCACAGAGCCCAGAGCAGCAGAAATGAAAGTTCAGCTGAAACAGTAGGAACTGTTTTTAAAATTAAAAGACCCCTGATCCTTAGAAGAAAAGCCATGACAAACCTAGATAGCATATTGAAAAGTAGAGACATCAGTTTGCCAACAAAGGTCCATCTAGTCAAAGCTATGGTTTTTCTAGTAATCATGTACAGATGTGAGAGTTGGGCCATAAAGAAGGCTGAGTGCCAAAGAACTGATGTTTTTGAACTGTGGTATTGGAGAAGACTCTTGAGAGTCCCTTGGACTGCAAGGAGACCAAATCAGTCAATCCTGAAGGAAATCAACCCTGAATATTCATTGGAAGGACTGATGCTGAAACTCCAGTCCTTTGCCCACCTGATGTGAAGAGCCACCTTATTGGAAAAGACACTAATGCTGGGAAAGATGGAGGGCAGGAGAAGTGGGTGACAGAGGATGAGATGGTTGGATGGCATCACCAACTCAAAGGACATGAGTTTGAGCAAACTCTGGGAGATAGTGAAGGACAGGGAACCCTGGCATGTTGCAGTTCATGGGGTTGCAAAGAGTTGAACACTACTGAGCAACTGAACAACAATTTGTAGTTACTCTAGCCATGAAATTAAAAGACACTTACTCCGTGGAAGAAAAGTTATGACCAACCTAGATAGCATATTGAAAAGCAGAGACATTGCTAACAAAGGTCCGCCTAGCCAAGGCTATGGTTTTTCCAGTGGTCATGTATGGATGTGAGAGTTGGACTGTGAAGAAAGCTGAGTGCCAAAGAATTGATGCTTTTGAACTGTGGTGTTGGAGAAGACTCTTGAGAGTCCCTTGGACTGCAAGGAGATCCAACCAGTCCATTCTAAAGGAGATCAGTCCTGGGTGTTCTTTGGAAAGAATGATGCTAAAGCTGAAACTCCAGTACTTTGGCCACCTCATGCGAAAAGTTGACTCATTGGAAAAGACTCTGATGCTGGGAGGGATTGGGGGCAGGAGGAGAAGGGGACGACAGAGGATGAGATGGCTGGATGGCATCACCAACTCGATGGATGTGAGTTTGGGTCAACTCCAGGAGTTGGTGATGGACAGGGAGGCCTGGCGTGCTGTGATTCATGGGGTCTCAAAGAGTCGGACATGACTGAGCGACTGAACTGAACTGAACTGAACTGAAGAATACAGGAAAGAAAGAAAATGTTATAATTATGCAAACACAAAAAGTACAGTAAGTGAGAACAGCAATATTTTGAAACTTATAGTAGAGCATACTGTTCAGTGGGCAGACAGTTGAACACTTGGAAGGAGCCTGCAAAAGGGGAAAGTTCATGTTCTCACTGAATCTTGAGAGAGAGAGATGTTTTTTTTTTTCCCCTTTTCTTCCAATTATTCAAAGCACAGAGGATATGGGCCCAAGAGTAAAGAAACTGATTTTCTGGCAAAGTTTCCATCCACCCCCTGAATATACAAAATATGGGAAGTTTAGAAATATAAACAAAACAATAAAAATGAAGTAAAAATAGCAGATAAAAATAATGATGCCATACCTATAGTTTATGGAACTAAGAAAAAAAAAAAAGACTTTTCTGGAATCACAAAATGGAACATCAACATTCTCCCATTTAATCCTACCACACTCAATCTGAAAAAAAAAAAAAAAGCTTCTCAACATTCTTGTGACTTTTTACTGATGTAAATTATTGCTAAATAGCAAAATCACAATAGACTACAGTCCCTCACTGGATGTGTTCTAGAAATTTAAAAATGTATGCTGGCATTTCAGTAGAAATCTGTACAATAGTCCATGTTGCTGTTGTTTAGTTGCTAAATCGTGTCCAACTCTTTTGCATCCTCGTGGATGATAGATAGCCTGCTAGACTCCTCTACCTGTGGAATTTTCCAGCAAGATTACTGGAGTGGGTTGCCATACTCTCCTCCAGGGGATCTTCCAGACCCAGGGACTGAAACTGCGTCTCTTGTGTCTCCTGCACTGGCAGGTGGATTCTCTTACTGAGCCACCTGGGAAGCCCACAGTAGTCCATATTAACAGTAAATGTTAGTGATTTTTACAGACTAGTTAGAAAATGCAGTAGGACACATGGAATATAATGGTTCATCCCTGTGTGTGTGTAACTGTAGAGAAAATGAGGAAGATAAATGATTGCCCCTCCCCATTACGTAGTTCAGGACACACTAAGCCAAGGAAATGGGACAGCAGTTTGTGGGAAAGGCTCCCAGTAATCCAGTATCTTTGAACCATGCTGTAAAATATATGTGACAAAGCATACTAGTTAAAGCTCCCTGGACAACTGACATCCAAAGTAAACCTACTCTGAGCACTTAATAATCTTGTGAAATAGCTGGAGGCAACAGTTAGAAACCTCACAGCACACACGTGCAATGTAATCTTGCAGATTCACAACAAACATTATCATATTATACAATACTGGAAACTAAGGGATAAAAAAAAAAAAAACAACTCTCCTACTTTGTTAAACTCACAGGTTCCTGCTTTTTTTTAATCCACAGGATCCCATCTCAAATGTCATTTTTAAATGGAAAAACTTTTTAAGGTGTGCTGATTCATGGTGTCTATATTTATAGATGTATCTCTTCAAGTGGTGCAATTACTGGCAACAAATAATTTTCTTCAAATATTTGCGAATATGGGCTAAGCAGCACTAAGGGAATGGGAACCTGTAGAAGTGTTCAGTGAATTCAAACGGGACACTTTGTTTATATTCCTCACAGGGACTCTCCTCCACTCTAACTTTCCCATCCTAAAGAGTAGCTTAAATGGTCAGTAGAGCACCCCCACCCATGACAGAGCAGGTACAAAGGTGGTTACTGGTGTGTGAGTGACTTCTGTCCACTCCGGAGGGCAGAGAAGATGAACAGATGGGTGCCATCTTGGGCAGGGCTCTATCTGTGATTTTTAGATTTATCTGTAATCTTCAGAATGTTGTCAGTGCATTAGAGGACTGCCAGTGAGTCCCAGCTTAAGTGTCAAACATTCTTTACTAACTTTGGCCTGGAAATAAAAGCAGAGGTTTGCTGGATTAAGTTGTTAACGATTTACTGATCTGAAGAGATTATTTTGACAGTCAAACCAAATTTCCTATTTGGGAACTAGTAAATGACACTTTTAGAAAAGGCAGAGGAACCAGAGATCAAATTGCCAACATCCGCTGGATCATGGAAAAAGCAAGAGAATCAGAAAACATCTATTTCTGCTTTATTGCTTGCCGGTGGATCACAATAAACTATGGAAATCTGTGTGATAAGACACCTGATCTCCTCAAAATCTGTATGAGGTCAGGCAACAGTAGAACTGGACATGGAAAAAGATCAAAAGGAGCGTCAAGGCTGCATACTGTCACCATGTTTATTTACTTATATCAGAGTACATCATGGATGCTGGACTGGAGAAACACAGTTGGAATCAAGATTGCGGGAGAAATATCAATAACCTCAGATATGCAGATGAACCACTCTGGCAGAAAGTGAGGAGGGGCTAAAAGCCTCTTGATGAAAGTGAAGTGGAGAGTGAAAAGGTTGGCTTGCTCAACATTCAGAAAACGGATCATGGCATCTGGTCCCATCACTGCATGGGAAATAGATGGGAAACAGTGGAAACAGTGTCAGACTTTGTTTTTCTGGGCTCCAAAATACTGCAGATGGTGCTGCGCTGTAAAAGACGCTTGCTCCTTGGAAGGAAAGTTATGACACTGATAGCATATCAAAAGCAGAGAATTATTTACAAGGTCGCCTGTCAAGGCTGGTCTTTCCTGTGGTCATGTTGGATGTGAGGTTGGACTGTGAGGGCTGGCGCGAGATTGATCTTTTGAACTGTGGTGTTGGAGGACTCTGGGTCCTTGGACTGAAGAAGTCAACCTCTTCTGGGGATCTGATTTCGGGTGCTGCTGGCCACCTCATGCGAGAGTTGACTCATTGGAGAAGACTCTGTGCTGGGAGGGATTGAGGGCAGGAGGAGAAGGGGACGACAGAGGATGAGATGGCTGGATGGCATCACTGACTCGATGGATGCGGTCTGGTGACCTCCGGGAGCTGGTGATGGACAGGGAGGCCTGGCGTGCTGCGGTTCATGGGGTCGCAGGTCGGACACGACTGAGCGACTGATCTGATCTGATCTGATCTGAAATGACACTGAACTACTTTTCTGATGTAGCAGGAAAAAATCCTATATTCTACCTCCACAAGCACTAAAGTGTTTTCAAGTGTTAGTATTTTGTTGTGCCTATACTTTGATTTCTCTTTGCTTTGGTTTTCTCTGTTCTTAACAGTCCTATTTACATAGCTCAATACGCCCACTGAACCCATAAAAAACAGCTCAGTGTATCTCTAATTTCAGTTGATACATTATGCATATATCCTTTTATATATGAGCCTGTCATCCTTTTATATCTACATTAAAATGTGGAGGCAAAGCTTGATTTTGTATTGTGTCAGTCTGTACTTATTTTCCATGCTGGTGCTGAGCACCATCCAAAGCAGCTTGCTCCTGGCATCAGCAGTGCAGCCTGCAAGAAGATAGTCCTGGGGGCAGAGCACTAGAGGTGCTTTAATCCTTCAGACAAGTTTTCAATACTGTTTACACCAGGGACTTTTCTTGTACAAATCCTCTTTACACAGACAAGAATAACACGGCAAGGAACTATTTGTCTCAGATCTCTGCAAAGAAGGAGAGCAAACGGGAACCTGTAGGGGGTTTTCCATCTTTTAAACATACCAGGAGGAGATTAATCAAAGATCTCTCTGCTGCCTGATGTACAATCAGTTACTTAGCTGCAGTGCCACTGATCAAGTTATGGTGGAATCACAGGATCACAGCACCCACTGTGGTGCATGGCTGGAGCAGAAACCTAGCAGGTATGTACTCCCAAAGAAACAGCTGGACGGTTAGCTCACTATTCCCTAAACAGTCTCAAACACAGTGCCTTAAGATCTTTGTCCTTAGTCCGTAGCTGGCCTTCTTTCTGTGGATATTCTCTGTCTTATCATTATGGATTTGCCCATGATTTAAGCAATATTTCTGTTGTACATCATACACACCCAGAGTACTTTCATGGATGTGAGCTCAGTGCCCATATGTCACACGTGAAGATAAGGGGTATGTGTTGAGATGGATGGTATGAAATCTTGAATGTGATGGCATTTTACTGAATGCACTATTGGCAACACTTTGTGTTATTGGCATCTATAGTGCACAGGCAATAGGGTCAAAATCCCATGCCCCTTAAAATAAATCTAGAACATCTGTACTATGTCTATGTTTGACAACCTCTTGGAAGTCAATTCAGTCACCTGAGTTTCCCAAGCATCTCTTCAATCAGAAAACACTTTTTGGGGATAGAAGTATTTTCTGTCCTGGAAGCAAACACATGACTGTAGATGACCTAAGATGCCTCCCAAGCCTTGCCATGTATTCCTGTCAGTCGAATAATAAAGGATTATTCTCTATCTACGTTCAGCATCCTCAGTCTCTGTCACAAAACTCATCTTCCACACACCTCAGTGGATAAGCCAAGCCCATTCTCACCAGATCCTCTACTCCATAGTTTATGATTCAAATTGAATACACAAGATAGCTTGGTTTCAACAGATTTCCAAGTGGGGCCAATAGACTTTCATCCACAAGCATAATATCCCATAAACCTTTCAACAGCAGCTCGGAGGCAGAGAAATAAGCCTGCTGTACAATCCACACAAAAAAGCGAAGACAGAAAGGTATAGCATTAAAGACTGAAAACACACACACAGAGACAAGAACTAATTGGAAAATGATGAGCAGTTGTTCACTCAAATCTGTGCATCTGCGATTTCCTCTAAATGGCTTTTTTCCTAGGCAACAATTTGCGCATAATGAATTCATTTTTAGCACCACATAACTTTATTTTGGGGGTGTGCACACTCTGAGAAACTACCTCAGGCAGTGAGATCATGAAGAAAAAAAAATTTTTTACTCTGAAGGTGTCAATTTGAATGTAATTACAGCACATATGCATGAAGCAGCAAACAAGTCAAGATAGAACTTAAAACCCTCCCAAGCTTTTGATAGAAAAATTACATAATGAGGAATAATACGCTGATTGGACTATTGTCTTTCTTTTAGAATATGGGAGAAACTGAAGGCAGTGTTTGTATGGCAACTGACTTACATTATGAATAAAATAAAAGGAGTTTTTGATCAAAGTCTCTCTTCCCTCCGTCAGACTGTGCAGGAAACATATTGACCAATGAAGATGGTTTCAATTAAAAAAAAAAAAAAAAAGAGAGACATCAAAACCCCAAAACCACAATACCCATAAAACACTGGGTCTTGCTGCATCTGTCTTATGACATGAACAGCTTGATAGATGACTGGAAATCAAACGATCCCTAAAATGCTTTTATAAATCCCCTCTTCATGTATCTGATAAGAATAGGGATGTCCAGGTGTTAAGGAACCGACCTTAATTAAGTCACAGATTGTTAGAGGAAAAGTCAGAGATTAGAGCCCTGGGCTAGAGTCTCTGCACAGCATCTCATTGTTATTGGGTGTTTGTTTACTTTTCTGATATTTATTCTGCAGAACAGGTAATATACAAATGTATACAAAGAATGTGAAGTTCATTTGTCCCCATCTATCCAATGTTCCTCCTCAGAAGTAACAAGCTTTACTTATTTCACATTTATTTTTATTTGCAAGCATACATGCTCATAGACACACATCCATCTATTCCTACTGTTTTACTTAAAATACATATACAGCTGCCTCTTTCCCTTAAATGCTCCCTATCGGGTTCTCAACTTTATTGATGTACATAATTTATTTAACAAGTCTTCCATTAATGGGTATTTATGTCTCATCCAATTTGTGTTTGTATAAACCATGCTGCAACAATCTGTGCACGCCTCATTTCCCACAGGTGAAAGAATATCAGCAAATAACTGCTAAGGAGAAAAATTCTGCTAGATCAAAGTAATTTCCATACTTATGTTTGTGTATATGTGAACACACACTGGGTATTGTAAAAATTACCTTTCACTGAATTCTGCTAACTTATCCTTCATGAACAGTAAATGAGACAGTCTGTTTTCCTATTTTCTAGTGGGAAATATATCTACCTATCTATTCATCTATCATATTTACCACTTAACTAGGTGAAAAATTGTCAGTTGTTTTTAAATTTTTATTTCTTTTATTAAAAGGGAGTTTGAGCATCTTTTCTTACATTTAAGGAACAATGTTTCCATTTCTGGTAAACTTGTGTTTAACACACATGGTATATATATATGTACATATGTACACACAGCTATATACATTATATGCACAATATATGCTATATATCATAGGTATATATAACTACTATATATACTCTATATTATAAGTATTATATATATTATAGGTATTATTATAGGTATTATAATATATATTATATATATAACTACTATGTATAACTATTCTATATGTACTATAAATACTATATATTATAGATATACTATAAGTATATAAATACTATATATTATAGATATACTATAAGTATTATAATGTTGTAGGTATTATTTAAATTACATACTTACAATGCACAGTATACACCCAATGATTGATCCTGGAATCACCTATTATATATATTATAGGTATTATACATAACTATTATATATGCACTATATATACTACAAGCATTATAATGTTATAGGTATTACATATACTATAAGTATTGTATAAACGACATACTTAACACGCACAGTACACACACACAAAACACCGATCCTGGAATCACAAGGGCCGTCCAGGAAACCCAAGCAAACCTGAGGGCCCCGGGTGCTCCCGGCCCGGCCTGCAGGGCAGCAGAGCCACCCCAGGCCACAGTCACCATTGGCGGACCGGCTCCCTTCCCACCCGAGCTGCCCGGTCACCCACATACGCACCTGGCGGAGAAGGCAATGGCACTCCACTCCAGCACTCTTGCCTGGAAAATCCCATGGATGGAGGAGCCTGGTAGGCTTCAGTCCATGGGGTCGCTAAGAGTCAGACATGACTGAGCGACTTCCCTTTTACTTTTCACTTTCATGCATTGGAGAAGGAAATGGCAACCCACTCCAGTGTTCTTGCCTGGAGAATCCCAAGGACAGGGGAGCCTGGTGGGCTGCCGTCTACGGGGTCGCACAGAGTCGGACACGACTAAAGCGGCTTAGCAGCAGCAGCAGAAGCAGAGACCAGGAAGCTGCTGGGGCCCCAGAGGGTCGCCTCTGCCTCTGCAGAGCTCGCCCCTCTGCCCTCCGATGGGCACGGTCCTGTGGGAACTCAGGGCGTGGTCTGGGGCTGGACACCGTCACCTGACTGAAAGCCCTTGTCTAACGCCCCATGTTGTAAAGCAGGCTCGGCCGTAAACTGGGGTCCTGATGTAAACCCAGGGCTCAGAGGTAACCCCCAAGTCGTAAACCTGGGGTCCTGATGAAAGGCGAGCCTTGGAGGCTGTGCTCTAAGGCACCAGAGGTGAGCCCAGCGTCTCGTGTGCCTCAGGCCTGACGCCCGCCCTCAGGTGGTTGCGCCTGACAGAAAGCCCTGACCAGATGCTGGCCCGCAGCTGCCTCGGTGACAGGAGGCCGCGCGAGGTGAGTGTGCTCGTCTCCCGCAGTGGGGTGACAGTGAGGGCCTCCTCCCCTGGCGGAGAGGGCGCTGGCCGAGAAGGCCACCCCAGCCCCAGGGCACTGGAGCCTGTGAGTCCTCGTCGCCGCGCTGGGGCTGCTCCTGGGCCGGGTCACTGGCTGCCTCCCTGTGACCATTCCTAGTGTTTCTGGGTTTTGGTTCTGAAGACTGAGGCTGTGATGTAGGTTTCCTCCTGTTTTCTGAGCTTTGAAACATACCTAGGAGGACATGCCTTAATCTGAGTTTATGTTAGATTTTCTGCTGGTTCTTTAGTGACTTTGTTTATTTACCATAAACTTTGAAGATAATGGTGACCTCTTTCAAAAGGTCCCATGCAGGCACCGCTGCACTCAGTGCCCCTGACCCTGTAGCAGGCCACTGCCGACCCACACCTCTGATGGAGACTCCTGGACATTCTGGGAAACTGTGGGTCAGTCTCTTGTGATGTCACTGCTCCTTTCTTCTGGGTCCTGGTGCGCACAAGGTTTTGCTTGTGCCCTCTAAGTGTCTGTTTCCCCAGTCCTGTGTAAGTTCTGGCAGCTCTGTGGTGGGGTTAATGGCGACCTCCTCCAAGAGGGCTTATGCCATACTCAGGTCTGTTGCACCAAGAGCCCCTGCAGCAGGCCACTGCTGACCTGTACCTCCACAGGAGACACTCTAAGGGTAGGTCTGGCTCAGTCTCTATGGGGTCTTTGGGTCCTGGTGCCCACAAGGTTTTGTTTGAACCCTTCAGATGTCTCTGGCAAGTATAGGGTTTGATTCTATATGCAATTTCACCCTCCTACCATCTTGCTGGGCTCCTTGTCTGCCCTTGGGCATGGGGTATCTGCTCATGGCTGCTCCGGTGGGAGCGGGAGTTGGTGATGGACAGGGAGGCCTGGCGTGCTGCAGTCCATGGGGTGGCAAAGAGTTGGACATGACTGAGTGACTGAACTGAGCTGAACCATAAACTTTGTTTCTCAACTCAGAAACTTTTTGACCTAAGATGTGAGTTATCCTAATTCATTCCTTATTTCCTCCCAAGTTTCTTGCAAAATTTCAATATATTTAGGTGATTGATCTGTTTTAAGATAATTTTTGTATATGGTGGAGGTAGGGGGCCCACTGTCATTCTTTTTAAGTGGATGTCCAGTTATCTGAACACTATTTATTAAAGAGATTATTTGAGTTGACGGATATTGCCTTGCTTGCCAAAAATAAATTGGCAGTGGGTCTATGGGTTTATTTTTAAATTCTCAAATCTCTTTCTTTGGACTACAATGTCTATTCTTATGGCAATACCATACCAATTTTTTTATTACTGTAGCTAGTCTTTGATTGATTTCCAGAGTCCTGAAAGTGTTGACTATGAGAATTATTGCCATTTTTTGGTTGGTTTTATGGAGATGCAAATTTTCATAGCTTGTTATAAGCCCATCTTGAATGAACATAGTGTTATTTTTTGCCTGTATATGCACAATTGTTAGATATCCATTATGTATTTCAAATTTATCATTATAAAGGCATTTACTTCTTTTTTCATTTTGTTTTTCTGTCTTGAAATAAAAGCTTGATATTCAAGTTGTAACTCTAACCTTTTTGTGTGTGTTAGTTTTGGTTGCAACTGATATCTTTAACATCATTTTATTTTAATTTTGAACTTGGAAATTAAATGCAACTGGAGGCATTCCGTTCTATTTGTAAAAAAAAGTTTATTTTGCTGTGTAGTATACATAGACGTGCAAATATCCTAGAAGTGTGCCTTTCAAAGATCTTTCACAGGCTTAGCACACTGGTGTAAATAGCATCCAGCTCAAGGAAAAAAACATTACCCAAGCCTCAAAATTCTGCCCATATTTCCCTTTAGTTGTTTGTATACTTTAAGGGTAAACTTATCTTGACTTCTAATAGTATAGGTTAGTTTTGCCTGTTTTTTTTTTTTTTTTCCTTTTATATACTGCATCAGTTCAGTTGAGTTCAGTAGCTCAGTTATATCTGACTCTTTGCCATGGACTGTTCGCCAGGCCTTCCTGTCCATCACCAGCTCCTGGAGTTTACTCAAACTCATGTCCGTTGAGTCAATGATGCCATCCAGCCATCTCACCCTCTGTTGTCTCCTCTTCCCACCTTCAATCTCAGCATCAGGGTCTTTTCAAATGAGTCAGTTCTTCACATCAGGTGGCCAAAGTATTGGAGATTCAGCTTCAGCATCAGTCCTTCCAATGAATATTCAGGACTGATTTCCTTTGAGATGGACTGGTTGGACCGCTTTGCAGTCCAAGGGACTCTCAAGAGCCTTCTCCAACACCGCAGTTCAAAAGCATCAATTCTCCCACACTCAGCTTTCTTTATAGTCCAACTCTCACATCCATACATGACTCCTGGAAAAACCATTGCTTTGACTCTATGGACCTTTGTTGGCAAAGTAATGTCTCTGTTTTTTAATATGCTGTCTAGGTTGATCATAGCTTTTCTTTCAAGGAGCAACATAGCTGCAGTCAGCATCTTCAGTGATTTTGGAGCCCCAAAACACAAAATCTCTCACTGTTTCCACTGTTTCCCTATCTATTTGCCATGAATTGATAGGACCAGATGCCATGATCTGAGCTTTCTGAATGTTAAATTTAAGGCCAGCTTTTTCACTCTCCTCTTTCAGTTTCATCAAGAGGCTCTTTAGTTCTTCACTTTCTGCCATAAGGGTGGAAGGGTGGTGTCATCTGCATATCTGAGGTGATTGATATTTCTCCTGGCAATCTTGATTCCAGCTTGTGCTTCATCCAGCCCAGCATTTCGCATGATGTACTATGCATATAAGTTAAATAAACAGGATGACAATATACAGCCTTGATGTACTCCTTTCCTGATTTGGAACCAGTCTGTTGTTCCATGTCCAGTTCTAACTGTTGCTTCTTAATCTGCCCATAGATTTCTCAACAGGCAGGTCAGGTGGTCTGGTATTCCCATGTCTTTTAGAATTTTCCACAGTTTGTTTTGATCCACACAGTCAAAGGCTTTGGCATAGTCAATAAAGCAGAATTAGATGTTTTCCTGGATGTACTGGATATAAATTATATAATCACTCCTTCTTTTGTATCACTTATTTTGTTAAACTTTATGTTTGGGTGTTTATTTGGCTACTGTGTATTGTTTTAGAACATTCATTCCTGTTATGAATATTATTTTGTTAAGTAAATATACCGTGATTATCCAGTCTTCTGCTGAAGAGCCCTTGAGTAGTTCCATTTTATGGATGTGAGGAATAGTGCTGCTAGGAACATGCTGGCCTATCTCATGGTACATATATGTTTGGGTACATATTTATTAAGTGTAATCTAAAAGTGAGATTGCTGTACACAACGATGGTATGTTCAGTTCTAGTAGGCATGGACAAAGCATTTTCCAGTAATGTTCCCAGTTCATTCACATGCTCTGTAGTACTTCACATTTTAATCTTTCGGTAAATTTTGGCCACTCCAGTGAGTGTTATGTTTTATTGTATTTTTTATTTTCATTCCTCTGGCTGTTAGTCAAATTGAGTGTATTTTATATGCTTATTTGTCATTTGCATATATTTTTCAATTGCCTTTACAAGTCTTTTTTTCCAGTATACTACTAAATTTTCTGTTTCCTATAGTGATTTGTAAGAATTCTTTATATATTGTGGATATAAGAGCCTTTTGTTGGTTGTATATATATATTACAAATGTCTTCCCATACTTTGGATTTTTATTCTGCTTTAATAAACAGAGGGGTTTCCCTGATAGCTCAGCTGGTAAAGAATCCTCCTGCAACACAGGAGACCCTAGTTTGATTCCTGGGTCGGGAAGATCCCCTAGAGAATCCCCACTCCAGTATTCTGGCCTAGAGAATTCCAAGGACTATATTAGTCTATGGGGTTGCAAAGAATCAAACATGACTGAATGACTTGTGCTTAATAAACAGAAGTTCTTAACTTTGAAATAGTCAGCTTATCATTTTTCTTTGTTAGTATTATTTTTCTGTGTTAGGAGCTCTTTGCCAAAACCACAATCACTAATGTACTCTTCTCCACTTTTGTTAAAGCATAATTTTTCCCCCCACCCAAATCTGCAATTCCTTGATTTTTGTTTATAAGGTAAGATAAGAACTGAATTTTGTTTATAGTTTGAGATAAGGATTTAACTTTTTTTTTTTTCGTCTCTAGGGGTATCTCATTGTGGTGGAAAATTCTGATATGCCTTCTGAGATTTCAGCCTTTTGTGCCTAGCATAGTCTCCTCCCCTAGAATAGGTGATTGATTAGGCTATGTTACAGAACAAAGGTAAAGTGATTTTTCAGATGTCATTAAGCTAACTTTGATTTAATTAGAAGGGAGACTATTTTAACTGGCTCTGATCTAATCAGATGAGCTCTTCAGAGGGCCTTTGCCCTTTTTGAAGGAAGAGTTCCAAAGTATGAGAGAAATTTTCCTGTTGACTTTGAAGGAGTGTACTTCTGTATTGGAGAGGGGCCCACATGTGAGGGGATAGCAGTCTCTGTCAAATGAGGGCTTGAGCCCAACAACCAAAAGAAAGTGAATTCCAACAACAACCATGACCCAGAGCCTTAAATGAGTCTCCAGCCCTCATTACAGCTCCTGTGCATCCTCCTATGTGAGGCCCTGAACAAAGGCCCCTGCTCACCTGTATCAGTACCCACAGAAAAGATGAGTAATAAATTTGAATTGTTTTAAGCCAGTACATGTGTGGTAATTTTTTTTTTTTTATGGAAGACTAATGCACTAGTTAACACAAAACTACTTATTGAAAAATGCAGTATTTCCCCCATTGCATTGTAGGGCCACATTGGCCATTAACCACATATAGCTGTGTCTGTTTCAGAATTCGCTACTGAGTTTCATTGGCTATTTAGTTAATGCTTGTGTTGATGTCACATTATCTTTTTATAATAAACCTTGGTATTTGCTCATGTTAAGTCTTTCAGATTTGTTAATCTGCTTTCAAAAATCCTTGGAAGTTCTTGGTCCTTTGTGTTTCTGAATGGATTCTAGAATAAGAGAGTAAATTTCTGAAAAATAAATGCAGGAATATTAATTAGACTTGCATTAAATCTACAAAAACAATTCTATACTTTACTCAAGTTCCTTTTTTTATGTAGTAAAAATTGATTCACACCATGAGTAAAAGTGCAGTAAATATATTTCTATTCCCTATGTATGCCTCTCTTAATTTACTACTTAATTTTAGTATATATGGAAATCTTTTTTTACTCTTTAACTTTATGCTTGTATTTATCATCTTTATTATGCCGGGGCGGGGGGCTCTTTTCCTTTTCCTTCCATGGAGGAGGAAAGGCAACCCACTCCAGTGTTCTTACCTGGGATCCCAGGACGGGCTGGGGCCGCTGGGGCGTCTCGCTTAGCAGAGGCAGCAGCATATCTTTCTTATTCCCTTCTTTTCTGTAAAAGATGAAATTGTATGTTTATACTATCTTCCATTTTCTTATGTCTTTCCTCACAACTTTTGTTTCATAGCTGCATTGTTATGACCTTTGACACAAACATTCTGTTCTTTACCCATAAATAACATATTTGTTTTAGTTTACACTAAAGTAAATTCCATGACATTGCAAACTTTTAACAGTAATTTTTTAGTCATTTTTTGATTAGTTGAATTTTGTTCTTTTTTTTAAAGGAAGGATTTATAGGTTATTGGATTTAATTTGTTTCATTTTATGACTTTTTATATAAAGTGACAGTTTGGCTATTTATAAAATTTTTGGTTTACACTTTCACTCCATACTTTGTATTAGAGCTCTCTGTCTCCTAGAATTTTATTTTACCATGGAGAAATTTGAGATCAGACTGATTTTTACTTCTTTTGGTTACCACCTTCAGGTTTCTTTTCTCTGTTGTCTTTGCTGAGCTTTGCAGCTATACTCAGATATTGTGGAAGGTGATGGCAGTTGTGTTTAAGTTTTATTAAATGAAGATTTTGCATTTCTGATTTTATTTGTTACTTTGCACTAATACTTGAGTCAAGAAATTGAAATTACTACTTCACTCCATCACTTGTAAGCCAAAATGTGTCACGGCTACACTGTTTCCCTGGTTTGATCTCATGGGTTATAAATGTCTCTTTACAGATATTTATCACATTTCTTCTAGTAGGTTTATAATGTTACATTTGAATCAGCACAACAGATAGTATCTCATTGTGATTAAGTCAGAGAATGTCATTTTCACTACTTACAAAGCATCTTGTTTAGATGTGACAATTTCCCTTGGTTCATATTAAAGCAACAGCAGCAGCTAACAAGTATTAAGTAGCCACTTGTGGCAGAAAGTGAAGAGGAACTAAAAAGTCTCTTGATGAAAGTGAAAGTGGAGAGTGAAAAAGTTGGCTTAAAGCTCAACATTCAGAAAATGAAGATCATAGCATCCGGTCCCAGCACTTCATGGGAAATAGATGGGGAAACAGTGGAAACAGTGTCAGACTTTATTTTTCTGGGCTCCAAAATCACTAGAGATGGTGACTGCAGCCATGAAATTAAAAGATGCTTACTCCTTGGAAGGAAAGTTATGACCAACCTAGAGAGCATATTCAAAAGCAGAGACATTACTTTGTCGACAAAGGTTCGCCTAGTCAAGGCTATGGTTTTTCCAGTGGTCATGTATGGATGTGAGAGCTGGACTGTGAAGAAGGCTGAGCGCTGAAGAATTGATGCTTTTGAACTGTGGTGTTGGAGAAGACTCTTGAGAGTCCCTTGGACTGCGAGGAGATCCAACCAGTCCATTCGGAAGGAGATCAGCCCTGGGATTTCTTTGGAAGGAATGATGCTAAGGCTGAAACTCCAGTACTTTGGCCACCTCATGCGAAGAGGTGACTCATTGGAGAAGACTCTGATGCTGGGAGGGATTGGGGGCAAGAGGAGAAGGGGACGACAGAGGATGAGATGGCTGGATGGCATCACTGACTCGATGGATGTGAGTCTGAGTGACCTCTGGGAGTTGGTGATGGACAGGGAGACCTGGCGTGCTGTGATTCATGGGGTCGCAAAGAGTCAGACGTGACTGAGCAACTGATCTGATCTGATCTGATACTTGCTGTACAGTTTCACGGCTGAGAATATCCTTCCCTTTATTTCTCATCTGTTCCAACTCCCTCTTTTGTAGAAATGGAGATAACAGTAAAAACTGGAAAAGTCTGAAAAATTGAAATCTGAGGATTCAGAGGTCTTATTTAAATTAGTATGGAGCTTCAGATAATAGCTCTATGGGGGAAGTTGTTTAACACATCTGAAAATTATTTTCTTGATAAATGGCATGGGGAATCCTATGGTTTTTTTTTTTTTTTTGCTCCAGTCTATCTAGGTGTCTTGTCACTTTCAACCCCCTCTACTGCTGCTGCTAAGTCACTTTAGTCATGTCCGACTCTGTGTGACCCCATAGATGGCAGCCCACTAGGCTCCCCCGTCCCTGGGATTCTCCAGGCAAGAACACTGGAGTGGGTTGCCATTTCCTTCTCCAATGCATGAAAGTGAAAAGTGAAAGTGAAGTCGCTCAGTCATATCCGACTCTTCGCGACCCCATGGACTGCAGCCCATCAGGCTCCTCCATCCATGGGATTTTCCAGGCCAGAGTACTGGAGTGGGGTGCCATTGCTTTCTCCGAACCCCCTCTACACACATCACTAAAAGTGACATTATCAAGGCTAATCTTTCCTGGAGAACTGTGTAATTTATCTCAAATGTTTCTTTCAAGTGGTTAAGAAAACAGACTTTATACTATGATAGACTTGGATTCTATTTTCTTTTCTGGCATTGTAGCTCAGGGTGATTAGTACATTTTTCAGAGTTATTGTGATGATTATATAAAATAATCTCTGTGAAAGGATTACTATTATTATTTCTATTACTCCTTGCTTATATAAAGGGATGATACAATTATATGATAAAGCAGTGTCAGGTCATGTGATAATTCTTATGAATGATGAATTTCCTTTTACATGTGGAATTACCAAATCATAATAGTAGTCTCCATACCTTGGGCATGTGATAAAAACTTTAGGATGCAGAGGAAGGGGTTGTTATTGTTTAGTTGCTAAGTTGTGTCTGGCTCTTTTGTGACCCCATGGACTGTAGCCCATCAGGCTTCTCTGACACTGGGATTTCCCAGACAAGAATACTAGAGTGGGTTGCCATTTTCTCTTGCAGGGGATCGTCCCAACACAGGGATCAAACCCATGTCTCCTGCATTGCAGGCAGATTCTTTACCACTGAGCCACTGGAGAGCCTGCAGAAGAAGGAGACTAATATGGCGATCCAATATTTGAATGTTGTTATCAATGACAACCAAAAAATTCTTAGCTCCATCATTTGACTAATTGACTTAATTTAGAAAGGTCATATTGACTGAAATATACCCCAACTACTATTGACTGATAAAGTCAATAAGGGAATGATGAAAATTCATTCCAAGTAAAAAAAAAAAAAAACCAAAAAACATCAACAAAAAGTTATTTAATCAAGGTTGACTAATGATACCAGAAACTATTCTAATAAAAGTTCCTATGTACAAAGAGTTACAGGTTTCAAAGTGAATGTTTTCTCTCAACACCTCACTCGAGAATTGAGTCTTATGAGAATCGTTTTTTCAGATGTAATCAATAGTTTGTTGAACATTGTGCCCTAAACTCCTTTGAGGACTCTACACATGAACATCACCAGATGGTCAATACTGAAATCAGATTGATTATATTCTTTGCAGCCAAAGATGGAGAAGCTCGATACAGTCAGCAAAAACAAGACAGGGAGCTGACTGTGGCTCAGATTGTGAACTCCTTATTGCCAAATTCAGACTTAAATTGAAGAAAGTAGGGAAAACCACTAGACCATTCAGGTATGACCTAAATCAAATCCCTTACAACTATACAGTGGAAGTGAGAAATAGATTCAAGGGATTAGATCACATAGACAGAGTGCCTAAAGAACTATGGATGAAGGTTCGTGACATTGTACAGGAGACAGGGATCAAGACCATCCCCAAGAAAAAGAAATGCAAAAAGGCAAAATGGTTGTTTGAGGAGGCCTTACAAACAGCTATGAAAAGAAGAGAAGCAAAAGGCAAAGGAGAAAAGGAAAGATATATGCATTTGAATGCAGAGTTCCAAAGAATAGCAAGCAGAGATAAAAAAGACTTCCTCAGTGATCAGTGCAAAGAAATAAAGGAAAATGAATGGGAAAGACTAGAGATCTCTTCAAGAAAATTAGAGATACCAAAGGAACATTTCATGCAAAGATTGGTCCAATAAAGGACAGAACTGGTATGGACCTAACAGAAGTAGAAGATATTAAGAAGAGGTGGCAAGAACACACAGAAGAACTATACAAAAAAGATCTTCATGACCCAAATAATCATGATGGTGTGATCACTCACCTAGAGCCAGACATACTGGAATGTGAAGTCAAGTGGGCCTTAGGGAGCATCACTATGAACAAAGCTAATGACAGTGATGGAATTCCAGTTCAACTATTTCAAATGATGCTGTGAAAGTGCTGCATTCAATATGCCAGCAAGTTTGGAAAGCTCAGCAGTGGCCACAAGACTGGAAAAGCTCAGTTTTCATTCCAGTCCCAAAGAAAGGCAATGCCAAAGAATGCTCAAACTACCGCACAATTGCACTCATCTCACATGCTAGTAAAGGAATGCTCAAAATTCTCCAAGCCAGGCTTCAGCAATACATGAACCCTAAACTTCCAGATGTTCAAGCTGGTTTTAGAAAAGGCAGAGGAACCAGAGAAATTGCCAACATCTGTTGGATCATCAAAAAAGCAAGAGAGTTCCAGAAAATCATCTATTTCTTCTTTATTGACTATGCCAAAGCCTTTGACTGTGTGGATCACTACAAACTGTGGAAAATTCTAAAAGACATGGGACTACCAGACCACCTGACCTGCCTCCTGAGAAATTTGTAGGCAGGTCAAGAAGCAACAGTTAGAACTGGACATGGAACAACAGACTGGTTCCAAATCAGGAAAGGAGTATGTCAAGGCTGTATATTGTCACCTTGCTTATTTAACTTACATGCAAAGTACATCATGAGAAATGCTGGGCTGGAAGAAAGCACAAGTTGGAATCAAGATTGCTGGGAGAACTATCAATCACCTCAGATATGCAGATGACACCGCCCTTCCACCCTTATGGCAGAAAGTGAAGAACTAAAGAGCCTCTTGATGAAAGTGAAAGAGGAGAGTGAAACAGCTGGCTTAAAATTCAGCATTCAAAAACTAAGATCATGGCATCTGGTCCCATCACTTCATGGGAAATAGATGGGCTAACAGTGGAGTCAGTGAGAGACTTTTTTTTTGGGCTCCAAAATCACTGCAGATGGTGACTGCAGCCATGAAACTAAAAGACGCTTGCTCCTTGGAAGAAAAGCTATGGCCAACCTAGAC
Organism: Tragelaphus eurycerus; assembly: GCA_935064755.1. Taxonomy (NCBI): domain Eukaryota; kingdom Metazoa; phylum Chordata; class Mammalia; order Artiodactyla; family Bovidae; genus Tragelaphus; species Tragelaphus eurycerus. The sequence goes on along the minus strand of CAKXYN010000202.1, from coordinate 140,109 downwards.
AGCATAATAAAAAGCAGAGACATTACTTTGCCAACAAAGGTCCGTAGAGTCAAAGCAATGGTTTTTCCAGTAGTCATGTATGGATGTGAGAGTTGGACTACAAAGAAAGCTGAGTGTGGAAGAATTGATGCTTTTGAACTGTGGTGTTGGAGAAGACTCTTGTGAGTCCCTTGGACTGCAAGGAGATCCAACCAGTCCATTCTAAAGGAAATCAGTCAATATTCATTGGAAGGACTGAAGCTGAAGCTGAATCCCCAATACTTTGGCCACCTGATGTGAAGAACTGACTCATTTGAAAAGACTCTGATCCTGGGAAAGATTGAAGGCTGGAGGAGAAGGGGATGACTGAGGGTGAGATGGCTGGATGGCATCACCCACTCAATGGACATAAGTTTGAGTAAACTCCAGGAGTTGGTGATGGACAGGGAGACCTGGCGTGCTGCAGTCCATGGGGTTGCAAAGAGGTCAGACATGACTGAGTGATTCAACTGAACTGAGCTGAAACTCCTTTGAAATTACATTCATCTCATGGAGCAGTGCAGTTTTCTGCATAGAAATATTTATATATATAGTAGAATTGGTGCATGATTTCCTTTATGTTCAAATACAGTTATTTGAACTGCATTCTTCCGAAATGGCAGTGTTTAAAATAATGTATGTTCCCACTAGTGACAATGTGTTCTGTCTCCATGAGTAGTCATTTGTAGGATTGTATATCCCACCCTGCAGATTCACTATGCTGGTTTTGAATTGAGAACTGGAAATGGCAGAAGTTTTTTGGTATGGTTCTACCTGAGGGACACTCCAAGAGTCCAATACCATCCAATCATTCTTGGCAGAATAAACAAGAGACTGAGACTAGCCCTACACAACTTTTGGCGGTTTCCAGTTTCAATGTGCTCAGGAAAATACAGCCATGAAATTTCATTCCTATAGCATGTTGTCTTATCAGCAGAAACAGTTCTGTAGTGCTTCCTGCTCAGAATCTTATTTATACACATGATCATAATGACTCCTTATTAAGATCAACCAGAACACATCTTTCATCTCAACTATTCAGTAGATGTTCAAAGGAAAAAGACTTCTAAACAAACAGACAAACAAACCAAAACAGCTAAAAATTAATGGTGAACAAGAAAAGTTATAAAAAGGGCTAGAGGATTAAAGGTAGGAGCAGTTTAATATAATGGAAAATTTTGTGTTCATGAACACTCTGGATTACTCTGAAATGTTTTACCATGAAAGAGAATATTACTTAAATAATATTAGCCAAAGACTTAAATGTGTAAAGGAGAGATTTAGGCTCCATTTATACATAAGGTGGCAGGACGGTTTGACTGGCTTCATGTTAATTCTCGCCAGTATTCTTCAGCCACAAATGGTACACTTGAGAGTTATGAAATCTTGATAGTGGAACTCCTATGGATTCAATGAAATGCCATTAATCTGTAAAGTGTTCTAAGATCCTCCTGTGAGGCACACCTAGGTGGTGACTATCATAGCAGTCATTATATGTATATATAAAATCTCCTGTGGTTCTTTGTCTGGAGAATCCTGACTAGTACAGTTGGGAAGAGTTGGAAGATAAATTGACAAAAATATCATACTTTTCAGGAAACCATGAAAGCTCACTTGATGTGTGTGAGTGTGATTTTTTAAAGTGAATCATAGATTTGTGTTTTTCTCCCTCTGCATTCTCTCCTAGCCTATTGCCTAAGCTTAGAATATGATTTTGAAACTGTTTAAAAAATTTTTTTTTCTAAATAATATTCTGGCACAAGGAGGCAGGAACAAAAGAACTTAATATGTATGAAAAGGAATGTTAATCATAGTCCATTAAGTCTAGTATAAAACTGGAAACATTTTTACAATCATTTGAAGACCCAGGGAAATGATAAAAGGCTGACTATCAGTTGAGAATTATTTACTCGTGAGAAACTGCTGCTGTGCTAGCGAAAGATGCTCAACTTGACTATTCTGTCTGGGAGCGTTTGTACTTCCACCCAGCCTTGGACAGAATTAAAGACAGCTTCTTTGTGGTTGGCAGTGAAAACCAAGCAGCTTTGCCAGCAAGAGGTAACGGACTCTATTTGGGTGGGAAGCAAAACCCCAAAATATTTATTTGTCTGAGGTGGAGGACTTGACACAAGGTGAGAGAGATTCCCCACAGCTTTACCAGCTGGTGTTGACAGCCTCAGTTCAGGCATGCAGCAAATGCCCACAGCTTTCTGGGTGGATTCTAAGGTCTGGAGTGGGATCTCACAGCAGATTCTCCAGAAATGTAATGGGAGGTGTTGGCAGTGAGAGAATCTTTGAGTGAGTCCTTCAGTTGACACATAGCTCAGGAATCTAGGAGGAAAAAGGAATGGAAAAGCCAAGACATCACATCATATACCAGGAGCTGTACTTGTGGGTTAGACGTTTTAGTTTAAATCAAGACATATTCCTAAAGTAAGGAAGCAATAGCCCTCAGAAAAATAAAATAGAATACCACTTTATCTGATACATTATTTATATTGTTGGGTTCTCAACCCAGATTCTTAGATATGCAAAGAAACAGAAATGTGTGATTATAATTAAGAAAATATCAGCCACTCAAAACTAAAACCAAGTGGACACAGATGTTGGATGTAGCAGACAAAATCTTTAAAGTAGATGCTATAAAAGTGCCCAAGTAACTGAATGAAAATATGTTCACAGTATTCAAGCAATGTGTGCTGACAGGTAATCAACAATTCAGTTCAGTTCAGTTGCTCTGTCAAGTCCGACTCTTTGCGACCCCATTAATTGCAGCATACCAGGCCTCCCTGTCCATCACCAACTCCCAGAGTTTACTCAAACTCATGTCCATCGAGTCGGTGATGCCATCCGGCCATCTCATCCTCTGTCGTCCCCTTCTCCTCCTGCCCCCAATTCCTGCCAGCATCAGAGTCTTTTCCAATGAGTCAACTCTTCGCATGAGGTGGCTAAAGGATTGGAGTTTCAGCTTTAGCATCAGTCCTTCCAATGAACACCCAGGACCAATCTCCTTTAGAATGGACTGGTTGGATCTCCTTGCAGTCCAAGGGACTCTCAAGAGTCTTCTCCAACACCACAGTTCAAAAGCATCAGCTCTTTGGTGGGCAGCTTTCTTTACAGTCCAACTCTCACATCCATACATGACCACTGCAAAAACCATAGCCTTGACTAGACAGACCTTTGTTGGCAAAGTAATGTCTCTGCTTTTCAATATGCTATCTAGGTTGGTCATGACTTTCCTTCCAAGGAGTAAGCGTCTTTTAATTTCATGGCTGCAGTCACCATCTGCAGTGATTTTGGAGCCAAGAAAAAAACTGTTTCCACTGTTTCCCCATCTACTTCCCATGAAGTGATGGGACCAGATGCCATGATCTTTGTTTTCTGAATGTTGAGCTTTAAGCCAACTTTTCCTCTCCACTTTCACTCTCATCAAGAGGCTTTTTAGTTCCTCTTAACTTTCTGCCATAAGGGTGGTGTCATCTGCATATCTGAGGTGATTGATATTTCTCCCAGCAATCTTGATTCCAGCTTGTGCTTCTTCCAGTCCAGTGTTTCTCATGATGTACTCTGCATATAAGTTAAATAATCAGGGTGACAATAGACAGCCTTGATGTCAGCCTTGATGTCAGCCTTGATGTACTCCTTTCCCAATTTGGAACCAGTCTGATGTTCCATGTCCAGTTCTAACTGTTAATTCTTGACCTGCATATAGGTTTCACAGGAGGCAGGTCAGGTGGCCTGGTATTCCCATCTCTTTCAGAATTTTCCACAGTTTATTGTGATCCACACAGTCAAAGGCTTTGGCGTAGTCAATAAAGCAGAAATAGATGTTTTTCTGGAACTCTCTTGCTTTTTTGATGATCCAGGGGATGTTGGCAATTTGATCTCTGGTTCCTCTGCCTTTTCTAAAACCAGCTTGAACGTCCAGGAGGTTCACGGTTCACATATTGCTGAAGCCTGGCTTGGAGAATTTTGAGCATTCCTTTACTAGCGTGTGAGATGAGTGCAATTGTGCGGTAGTTTGAGCATTCTTTGGCGTTGCCTTTCTTTGGGATTGGAATGAAAACTGAGCTTTTCCAGTCTGTGACCACTGCTGAGTTTTCCAAATTTGCTGGCCTATTGAGTACAGCACTTTCATAACAATTAAGAAAAATAAAAGAGAAATAGAGTTTATAAGAAAGAAAGTGTTAATTGGGAGCTAAAAATTATAGAGACTTAAATGGAAAATCAATTAATTGATGTCAACAATAGATTTGAATTAACAGAAGAGCCAGTGAATTTGAGGATATGTAAATAGAAACTGTATAACTCAAGTAATAATGTGAAAGATATTGAAATATTTTGGGAAATATCAAGCATTTAAAAATATGTATAAAATAAAAACTAGATAAGAGGAAAAGGGAGCAGAAAAAATATTTGAAGGAATAATGACCAAACCAAATTTTTCCAAATTTAATTTAAAATATTACTTTATATCTTGAAGAAACTCAGTGAACCAGATTTGGGAACCACACTTAGATTCATCATGGTCAAGTGGCTGAAAGACAAAGTTAAAGACAAAATCTTAAGACTAGCAGGAGACAAAGGGCACTTTGTATTTTGGGGAGATCAAGAAGATTAGCATTGATTTTTCATCATCAAAATGGAGGCCAGCAGGCAGCAGAGGTACTTATTCAAAACCCTGAAAATATTCAGCCAAGATGTTTGTATTTTGTGAAACTACCATCAAACATGAAGAGAAAATTAGGACATTTCAACATAATAAATTAAAACTAAAAGAATCCATTTCTAGCCATCTTGTATTATAGGAAAAAAAAATAAAAAGGAATAAATCAGGACTAGTGGAATGGTCACAGAAGACATTAGTGACTGGTGGTATTTAAAAAACAGATGGAGGGGAGGAGCTAAGATGGCAGACGTAAGACGGGGAGAAACTTCTCCTCCACACAAAAAAATGAAGCTGAAATCACTACCGGAGGAATCGCACAAAAAGCTCATCAAACGCGACTCCTCGGCCGCACACACTGGGGGCGGGCGGGCGCGACTGAGAGCCTGCTCTCCGCTACAAAAAACTCTCAACACCCAACATCTGCACCAACCGGGAACCAGAGCCCCTACTCACGCTCCTCTTAACCTGCGCAACAAAACTAGCGCACCGCCACACACTCGCATCGGGCAAAACACTAACACATGGCCTGACCTGGCCGTAGATGGTGTCATCTCCCCCCTCTGAAAAGATCAGAAAAAGACTAATCGCCTCAAAACAAAAACACCAGAAAAAAACACTCTAACAAAAAAATGAAAGACAAAAAAACCAGCACTAAAGAACAAGACCCACAAACCAAACAAAAGAAGAGAAGAATCTACCTGAAAACCGAAAATGAACAAAAACAAATAACAAAAAAATAAAAAATCTAGACAATGAAATGCAAAATAAAAGGCTAGAAAAAAAAAAGAGTCAACACAAAAAATGCAATAAATAGATCCAAAACACCTGAGCAACAAAAGTAGAAAAAGACAGAAGAAGAAGTGAAAAGAGAACAGAAAAAAAAACAAAAAAAAAAAACGATCAAAAAAATACAATTAAAACTCAGGAAACATAAACGCAGGGTGGGTGGGTAAATCAAACGGGAAAGGCTCCGGGGGGCAGGGTGAGGGACTTTCGCGACTCGGGCTTCAGCAAGGGGTCTTAAAACTCGATTATGGAGAAACACTATGAAGGGAAAATTATTTGGCCTCAATAGTCACAGAGAGTAAAAAGACTATCTCACTCTGTGAGGGAGGGTACCACTTGGGTAGTAGGGAGGAGAGGTGACAAATGTGATCTGTCCTAAATAATATATGTGGTAGATAGAACATACAACGATGTGCTAGGGACACAAACTGACTTTTTGTTTTCTGGACTTTTCATTTGAGACAAACCTCCTAATATAAGATGAACTCAAATGATTTTTTAAGTGTTCTTTGTATTAAAAACAGAAGCCATTGGTTGAATTACATATACTTCTCCCCACCATCACTCCCCTTCTTTCTTCCCATTTCCCTCCCACCCTCATTGATCCTAAAAAAAAAAAAAAAATAAAAAAAAATAAAAAACAGATGGAAATGAGTAAAGATTTGAGCAATAAAAATATCCAGAGTGGAGGGAAGAGGGTGGGCTCAATATTTGAGACTCAGTCTACGTTACCAGAGTATGTAACAGTAACAGAGTAAAGAAAAAAACCACATATGATCATCTCAATGCAGAAAAGCCACTTGACAAAGTCCAACACATTTTCATGGCAAAAACACTCAACAAACTAGAAATGGAAGAAAAAAATTTATGTATATATATGCATATTTTCTAAGATTAATCTATTTAATCTATAATCCATAATCATTGAAATTTTCCCATATATATATTTGGCGTCGTCCTTTATCTTATGGGATCTTAGTTCCCAGTCCGGGGATAGAACCTATGCCTCCTGCAATGGAAGCTCAGAGTCAACCCCTGGACCACTGGGGAAGTCCCTGCTGTTATTATCTTTGATACATCTTTGAGATTAATAATGATGTACACTGTCATTTCTGATATTGTTTGTTTTTGTTTTGTCTTTTGTCTTGATCAGTATTCCCATGAGTTTATCAGTCTTATTAATTTTTTTCAAAGAGCTATTCTAGATTTCACTGACCTATTTAGAGCATGTTTGTAGGCTATTTCATGTTTCTATCCTTATATTTTATATTCTTTTCATTTTTTTCCCTGAAAATTAATTACAGAAACACTTATCTCAAATTTTAAAAGAACAATAAATTTCATAGTAAAAGCTTCATATTAAAGTGTTGGGAAGGCACTTTTATAGTTATAATACTTTCTGCTAAGCTAAGTCACTTCAGTCGTGTCCGACTCTGTGCAACCCCACAGACGGCAGCCCACCAGGCTCTGCCATCCCTGGGATTGCCATTTCCTTCTCCAATGCATGAAAGTGAAAAGTGAAAGTGAAGTCACCCAGTCGTGTCCGACCCACAGCGACCCCATGGACTGCAGCCTTCCAGGCTCCTCCGTCCATGGAATTTTCCAGGCAAGAGTACTGGAGTGGGGTGCCATTGCCTTCTCTGATAATACTTTCTAGTATTCTTCATATTTATTCTTTACCCTATGGGTAATTTAGAAGTAGTCTCCTTAATTTCTGAATTTATGGTAATGTTGTAAAAGTACTGTGTGATTTACAGAGCTATCAGAAAAATATATTCTGTAGGATTTTAAACCTTTGAAGTGTATTGAAGATTGTCTGACATTATTGGAAGCAAAAATTCCTAGTAATACCTTTGCAGATGATTTATTCATTAAAGAATATAAGCAGTAAGTAAATATGAATAAACATATTTTAAAAATATCTCTTATATTTAAATGTTTATGGATAGTATAGAAATAGGAAATAAGTAAACCATATGCATTAAATAATAGCTGAAAATTATGAGTGGTAAAGTAAAATATTGTTTATAATTTGGCTAAATGTTTTGAGTATGTAGGATAAATGCACAGTATTTTATAAATGGTTGAAATCTAATTTTTTTTCATTATTAAAGTATACATATTCAATCAAAGCTGAACTATTTGGCAATTGTTTTGTAGGCACGGGCCATGTCTTTTAGATAGATTCACTATGTTATGCTTTTAAAAAGTGTGGAGAATAGAGTTAGTAGAACACACTCATTTGTTGTGATTTGATTTTATTATGTTAAAGTAAACATTGATCCCTTCTTTTCTGATAAATAGCCTAGAGAAATGTGGTAGGCAGCAGGTTATTCTTGACCCATTCTAAGAATCAAGAGGGCAGGAATGAGAATGTGATAGTGAGAGGTAATTTGGAAGATAGTGATCATGAAATCTTACATTTCAGGATTCTGAGGAAAGAGAAAGAAGGAAGCTGGAAGGAAACAGTAAGAGGTGACATTTTGTATTTACTCAGCCCTCAATATGTTACAGGTGGACTGGCTGAAAATAAATCATGAAACAGTGGGGGGGGCTGTTTTCCCTATTTCTATATATTATGAAAAATGCTTGATTCTTTCTTACTCCTAGTTTATTTTATACTTTATAAGCAGTCTGATACAAAAGCCAAATTATTGGAAGAAAAGATTAGTTGAACAATACAAAAGAAGTAAACCAATGCAAAAAGAGAATAGTCATTCAGTCTAATTTAGTTTATTGAGTTTAAAATGGTATGCAGGTAGGAAGTGGAATACTAATCATTTAAGACTGTCTCACCCCAGTATCTAGATACAGTCTTTTTATTAAGGGTACTTGTTTTGTTCTTAGTAATATCACACACCTTCACTGGGCCTGGATGACAGGAAATATAGTAACTCTCAAGAATTCTGTGAGAAGATGCTGAATGTGGTGGAAAGTGCAGTGGGCATGAGAGTAACTCTCAGATAATGGAGGTAGAAGAGAATGACATGGGTTTTTTGCTTGTTTGGGTTCATTTTTTGACATTTTATATAAGGATTTTACACATAATGAACATGTTTATGCAGGAACATGAATATTTGGGGGAAAAAAGGAAAATGAGATTCCATTTAGTTAGCTCAGACATACTCCATGCATCATGTCTTCTTAGGGTTCCTTGGACTCTTCTTATTCCATGAATATATATTCACTATTTTGTCATAACTCCCCAAACAGATGCCATTTTACCATGCATTTGTCAGAAAACTTCACTGAAATACAGGGAAAAAATGATTGCATTGCACAGAACATGGTGATCCTCACTTTAATTCTCTTGAAACATCTCTGATGGTCTCTGAAATTACTCTTCAGTTGCCAAGGCCTTACTTCTTCTCCTTTATTTCACATGGCACTTAAATTACTCAGTGTTGTCAAGGGTTAAGTTAGCTCTGGCCATGTAGGAGGAAAAATCCAGCAATTAGCAGAATCTATAAACATTCCCATGTTAGAAAGCTTCATAAGACTCTGTATTTTGCTGTGTCATGGCCCTGGGAATCCTCATCCAAAATTCTAAGGATATTACCAGATATTTACTCATGAGAACTTCTAGAGAGTGGGGAGTGAGATCTGTTTGCAATAAAAAGATTTTTCCATAGCCTTGGGTCATTTATAACTTTCGCTGATTTCACTTTGTTTTTTGACTTACCCAAGCTTGAACTGCAGGATAAAATCAATTTTTTCCATAGAGAAGCAAACAATCACAATCAGGAACAGAATATAAATCAGTTTCTGTTAGAAAGAATGGGTCAGGGTAATGTGCCTCTAGTCATTCTTTCCCTGACTCTAACTTTTTTGTGTTTTTAAGGTCTGAAAATCATCACATTTCAAATTCATCATAGTAAAGCAAAAACAAAAAACAAACAAACAAAAAATCAACCAAAACACAACTTATCTACAAGACTGGCCCAAACAGCATTTAAGTAACTAGATGCATGTCCAAAATAACAATAATTTTAATTTTTTTTCTTGACAGCTCTTTTGTTGATTAACTTTAGAAAAGAATAGCATTGGTTTAGCTAAAATCAACGGGGTTGAAAAGTGATATGATAATGATAAAATACTCCTATCTATTTATTAATTTCTGACTCATATATCACCTCCTTTAGAAAGTGTTATTATTTTCATCAAAATTTGTTTTCCTCCATCAAAACCATACTTTCTGTAGTATGGTATTTAGCATATAATTTGACAGTTAGTAATACTCAATTTGACAGTAATAACAATGCTTTGGCCACCAGATGTGAGAAGCTGACTCACTGTAAAGACCCTGATGCCAGGAAAGATTGAAGGCAAAAAGAGAAGCGGGCAGCAGAGGATGAGATGGTTAGATAGCATCACTGACTTAGTGGACACGAATTTGAGCAAACTCCAGAAGATAGTGAAGGACAGAAGAGCCTGGCATGCTGCAGTCCTTGGGGTTGCAAAGAGTCTGGCATGACTTAGTGACTGAACAACAACAACAAATACTCAATTTATACTCTAATTCTGTGTTGCTTGGAATTTTTCTGACTGCTGTACATGTCTTTTTTTTTTTCCCTCAAACTTGAGAGCAGGTAATCAACTCAGTTAATCTCGTTACATCCTGATAGAGCCTACTATGTTGGAGAAGGAAATGGCAAACCCACTCCAGTACTCTTGCCTGGAAACTCCCATGGACGGAGGAGCCTGGTGGGCTGCAGTCCATGGGGTGGTTAAGAGTTGGACACGACTGAATGACTTCACTTTCACTTTTCACTTTCATGCATTGGAGAAGGAAATGGCAACCCACTCCAGTGTGCTTGCCTGGAGAATCCCAGGGACGGGGGAGCCTGGTGGACTGCCATCTATGGGGTTGCACAGAGTTAGTTGCACACTACTGAAGCGACTTAGCAGCAGCAGCTGCAGAGCCTACTATGTAAGTTGATAATTTTGTGTGTTTGAAATCAATGGACATGCCTCATCTCATGTCCCTGGAATTATCCAGCCTTTCCATTCTCTCATACAGTACTTTCAGATCAGATCAGATCGCGATGGTATCCCTATCCATCACCAGCCTCGGTCACTTTCAGTAGTGTTATCCCTCCCCCCCCCCCCCCCATCCCTCCCAGCATCAGAGTCTTTCCAATGAGTCAACTCTTCCATGAGGTTTAGGATGGATATATTTTTTATAATTTATCTTAATCAATATTGTAAAGTTTCTGATGTAGCTCTCTTTCTATAAACATATCATATTCTCATTAAGACAAGAATTGGAGATACATACATCATGGTAAGAGATTTCCTAGATGTGATCAGAAATTGGGAAGAAATTAATAACTGGATAAAAAGCAGGCTCTAAAACTCTCTCCCTAAAACTTCCTTTCCTTCAGTATTTCATTTCAGTATTTGTCCTTTCCCTATTTAGAGATCCCAGACACTATCACATGTCCCAGTATAATTCATGTTTCTGAATTTTTGGAAAAAATAAGGTTGATTTCTACATATGAAAGGGCACTGGTCAGGAAAATCAGGCTATAAAAAACTCAAAAGGCTGACTGATACTGTATGCTTCACGTATATACCTTTATTTTATTTAAATTCTTGACCTGTCAATTTTTATGAAAACCTGTAAGAACAGCAGAGCAGTCAAGAGTTAAATTTTATGGAAATTCACTTAAGATGATTTCCTAGTTTTAATCTCTTGCACCTCTTTCCGGATGGGCATGAGAAAGAGGGTGTGGAAATTAGCTTTAGGACGGCATGGGATTGAGAAAGATCAGCTTAGTGGGCAAAGCTCTGAAAAGCAGACGCCTGTCTGCCGGAACGTGCACGCTAAGGGATGTGGCTTTCCCTAATCCTTTATCCTGGGTGTGCAATAATGCAATATCCACCAGGAAATTAAAGCTTTAAAATGCCAGTTATGAATTATATTGATAGATAGTAAAGAAGGTGATAAAAATTGCATTTCTGAAAATTATTTTGCAATGTCTCTTGATCAGTTTCTACGAAAGATGATTTGTGAATCGCAATTACAGTTGGGTGAATGCTCTGGTTCTGTGGTTTGGGACTGTTAGGAAACACAAGCAAAGCATTTAGCAAATTAAAGATACTTGCATTGGGAGCTACTGATACCCAGGAGAACTTAAAGGTTCAACATTTTAAGATTCGATGAATATATTCAGATTCTAGGACCACATCATCAAGGAAATACATTGTGGATGTGGTAGTCAAAATTAAATTGCATAAAGTTGCCATGTTTAGAGAGATAACAAAATAATTTAATCAGGCAGTATAAATGCAGTATAAATAAGATGAAAATAAGGTGGTGTGTGAAGGCCAGCATACAACTTATACCTTCCTCAATATTAGGGAGCATGAAATTTTAATGATTGGTTTCCACACTGATAACTCATTTGTACAGTGAATACCTTCATCAAAATTCAAATACTTAGAACCTTTGTAATAAGGTGAGTAAAATGTGACCTTCCCAAATTACAAAAAATATGATGTTGATAGACATCCTGAAAAATCAGCTTTATTAAATGCCATTGATTCTTAATTGACTTTTTACAAACAATAACCTATTAGCTCTTTCTAATCCTACTGCTTGACATTGTTGTTTAATAAAATTATACATGTAGTTAGTAATTTTTGAAATTGTGCTTTGGTTGTCAAAGTCCATTTTGCCTGTTTCTCCTACTGCCAATCCCACAGGATATATGGATTGAATTAACCCTCAGCTTGATCATTATATCATTGCTCCATGGCCAAAATAATACTTGATAGAATGTAGTCTTCCAGCTGATACGTCAGAGACAGCATAGTGATAAGAGAAGCATTCATTTAGCCCTTTAAGGTACTGAAAAAATCTATATAGTCTAAATAACCAACTTGATTATTTGTGCTGAGATAGTAATTTAATAAAAATCTCTCTTGTCTATTGTACTTTGTATACATGTGAAATATATATGAATGAATATAATTTATGCATGCATACAGAAGAAATATCTTATACATGCAATGGTGGTAAGAGTTCAGAATTCACTACAACTGGTCAGTTAGTGAATATTTTATTGTTTCATCTTTGGTCTCAGAGCACCAATAAAAATAGGATGAATTTATAGTCATAGTTCTGAACTTCAAATTATAAATTGCAGCAAGGTTATGTAATTGACTGGTTATATGTCTTCTGGTGTCTTTAGGGTTTTAAACTCTTTCTCCAACACATCCATGCAAAGAACTCCTTCCTCCTTAGGAGATTTATGCCTGCTGATAAAGAAACTACACCGAGTCCATTTGCCTACATTATGCATAGGCTTCTTAAATTTCTGCTGCTTTCTCTCATGCCAAGTACCCGGGCTCTGCTTTTATTTTTTAAGTGTCACCATTCACTGGGTTCAGGTAGACATATGTTCCTAAGATTCATCATATTTTCTCAATGAATACATTGGGACAAATAAAAGTGTACTTTCTTTGCATTGTGCTTATTGTGTAATAAATTTTGTCCTTTCAGTTGTATTAAAGATAACTGGAGGACAGAGGCTGCATTTCTTACCTCTTTTTATTTCTTGTATTTGCCACAGTGGCTTGTGCCCCCATCAGATCAGATCAGATCAGTCGCTCAGTCGTGTCCGACTCTTTGCGACCCCATGAACTGCAGCACGCCAGGCCTCCCTATCCATCACCAGCTCTCGGAGGTCACTCAGACTCACATCCATCGAGTCAGTGATGCCATCCAGCCACCTCATCCTCTGTCGTCCCATTCTCCTTCTGCCCGCAATCCCTCCCAGTATCAAAATCTTCTCCAATGAGTCAATTCTTCGCATGCTATGCTATGCTATGCTTCTAGTCACTCGTGTGTCCCTCTGGTGCCCCTGGGGCCCCGCTCCACCTCCCTGGGATTCTCCGGCACACTGGAGTGGGCTGCCATTCCTTCTCCAATGCTGAAAGTGAGGAAGTGAGTCGCTCAGTCATGTCTCTCAGCGACCCATGGACTCAGCCTACCAGGCTCCTCCGTCCAGGGATTCCAGGCAGAGTACTGGAGTGGGGTGCCTTGCCTTCTCCGTTCTTCGCATGAGGTGGCCAAAATACTGGAGTTTCAGCTTTAGCATCATTCCCTCCAAAGAAATCCCAGGGCTGATCTCCTTTAGAATGGACTGGTTGGATCTCCTTGCAGTCCAAGGGACTCTCAAGAGTCTTCTCCAACACCTTGTGCCCCCATGGGAGTTAATAAAACTTCTCTTCAGAATACTTGTAAGTGGGCCAGCAGTGAAAAAAAACTTCGTCTCCACATTTTTGAGAGTCTTAATTGACTGCTTGAAAATGTTTGGGTTTTTTGCATGTTCATCCTTTAGATCTGTGTCTATAAGTCAACCACATGATGTGGACTTTTAAGAAGAATCCTGAGTTTTTTTGGATGACCTTCTAGGGAGAGGCCAAAGTTTCTCGGCCATCATGAAGCAGACTCTATAAATCGTCTTGATTTCTGTTACTTTGGCAGAATTTAAGAGTGCAAGGAGGGGACCAGTTCCATGACCTCGATAAGGAGTGGGTCTGTGGCCCAGATGGGGTTCTCTTCAAAGAGTAGACAGCATTAGCTTCTATCTCTCTTACCTTTGTGCCAAAGCATTTTTACCTGTTGATTCAAGATTGAATGACTTTAAAGACAAAGGCTCTGTGAGATCTCCTAGGGCTTATTAAGTTCCAAACATTACACATTTTCCTTAATGCTTAAAACAATTCATCTTAAAGTTGCTGGGACATCACACCATATCTCATTTTAATTTTCACACAACCTCATTTTAATTTTCACACAACTAAATCCTTATTTAGTTTTGATACACTGGATTGTTTGTGCTTGAAGAAAAATATTCTTGTTAGATAAAGTAGAACACCTGTAAATGGGCAGGGGCAGAGTGGAACCTCAAAATATTTAAAGTGTGTTCTGCACAGCAGAGCATCTGTTTGAAGAGATGTCTGTGTCACTCTGGGTAGAAATCATAGTCTTCCAACTGAGCCATCAGACAGCAGAGTGATAAGAGAATTTACTTAGTGTTTTAAAACTCTGAAAAAACCTATATAGACTGAATAACCAAGTTGATTTTGTGTTCTGAGGCAATAATTTAAGAACATTTAATAAAATGAATCTATAGATACTTGTGGGTTACTCTCTCTGCAGAGGGAGAACGCCGGAGGTGCCTGACTTCTACGACCCACCTTGGGCTCACGGGTACGCTGTACAGTAGCAACTGCCATTATTTAGGTCATGTTCCTTCAGGAAAAATGAAGTACAAAAGGTTCACCAGAAGCATCTTACATGAGATTCCAAATAACAAACGGATTAGTGGGACACATGGGAGTCTGTCTTTTGGAGGCATCTTATAATATATTTCCCTCATAGCTCCGTTGGTAAAGAAGTTGCCTGCAATGCAGGAGATCCTGGTTTAATTTCTGGGACCAGAAGATCCGCTGGAGAAGGGAAAGGCTACCCACTTCAGTATTCTTGGTCTTCCCTTGTGGCTCAGCTGGTAAAGAATCCGCCAACAATGCGGGAGACCTGGGTTCCACCCCTGGGTTGGGAAGATCCCTTGGATAAGTGAAGTACCCACTCCAGTATTCTGGCCTGGAGAATTCCATGGACTGTATAGTTAATGGGGTCACAAAGAGTCAGACATGACTGAGAAACTCTCACTTTCACTTATAATATTTTCACAACAAGTAATTCTAGGGCACTGTCACAAAGATGTACTGTGAGAAACCAAATCTAAATAGGCATTAGATTACATGTAATTTTTTTCCTTATAGATTTTTCTTAATCTCTTTCTATTTTGTAAGTATAGGTAGATGATAGTAACATATCATATATAGCATAATATACAATATAACACAAAATACATAAAAGTAATGTATAATATACTATATATAAATATATGTAATGTATTTTATCAATCATGTATCTATTGAGAGGCCATTCTGTAATTAATTTCATACTATGTAGCAGTATGTTCTAACTATGTGGTTTAAAGTAATAACAGAGTCACATGGAGTTGTAAGAAATAATACATAAGGACAACTTGTATCCTTTACCCAGTTGCTCAAATGACAACATCTCCTATAACTATGGTATATATCACAATGAGGAAAATAAATTTGATATAACCCATACACCCTATTGCCTATGGATGTGAGAGCTGGACTGTGAAGAAGGCTGAGCGCCGAAGAATTGATGCTTTTGAACGGTGGTGTTGGAGAAGACTCCTGAGAGTCCCTTGGACTGCAAGGAGATCCAAACAGTCCATTCTGAAGGAGATCAACCCTGGGATTTCTTTGGAAGGAATGATGCCGAAGCTGAAACTCCAGTACTTTGGCCACCTCATGGGAAGAATTGACTCATTGGAAAAGACTCTGATGCTGGGAGGGATTGGGGGCAGGAGGAGAAGGGGACGCCAGAGGATGAGATGGCTGGATGGCATCACTGACTCGATGGATGTGAGTCTGAGTGAACTCCGGGAGTTGGTGATGGACAGGGAGGCCTGGCCTGCTGTAGTTCATGGGGTCGCAAAGAGTCGGACACAACTAAGCGACTGAACTGAACTGAACTGATATACCCTATTTGGGGAAGGAAATGGCAACCCACTCCAGTATCCTTGCCTGGAAAATCCCGTGGACAGAGGCGCCTGGTGGGCTGCCATCTAGGGGGTCGCACAGAGTCGGACAGGCCTGAAGCGACTTAGTAGCAGCATCAGCAGCATACACCCTATACGTTTTACCACTGTTGCTCACATGGGTGTTTAGTTTTTGTGTAATTTGATCATGTGTGTGAATCTGCATGAGCACCACAAGACACGGAGATACAAGAATGGTTTCATCACAGGTTCCCTGTACCACTTTTTCACAGACATGGCCACCTCCCTCCACCTGTTTCCTCCTAAAATCCTGGCAACCACTAATCTGTTTCCCATGCTAAAACTTTGTCACTGCCAGATGTTATATAGATAGATCTATTCAGAATGTAACATTTTGAGATTGGCTTTTTGCATGCAACTTAACTTCCTTGAAAAGAAAAGAAAAAATTTTCGCTCAGTCGTGTCTGACTCTTTGTGACTCTGTGGACTGTAGCCTACCAGGCTCCTCCGTCCATGGGATTCTCCAGGCAAGAATACTGGAATGGGTTGCCATTTCCTTCTCCAGGGGATCTTCCCGATCCAGGGATTGAACCCAGGCCACCCACATTTCAGGCAGACACTTTACCCTCTGAGCCACCAGAGCAGCTTAACTTCCTTGGGATCCATCCAAGTTGTCATTTGTCTCAGGAGCCCTCTTGTTACTGGTGAGTAGTATTCCATCTTATGGCTGCAGAACAGTTGTTTAGTAAAAACTGTAAGCATTTTGGTTAACCATTCAATTGTAGAAGGACATCTGGGTTGTTTCCACTTTGAGGTTTTTACAGATAAAGCTGCTGTGAACGTTTGTGTGATGTGCAGATTTTTGTGTGAAAATAAATTTTAATTTTTCTTGTATAAATGTCCTGCAGTGCAATTTCTGAAGTGTACAGTAATCTCATACTTAGTTTGTAAGACATTGTCACGTCCTTTTCTGGAGGGGCTGTGTCATTTTACATTTTCACAAGCAATGTAAGGAAGATGCAGTTTACACACAGCCACATTAGCACTTCTTGTTATCATTATTTTTTAAAGAAAATTTAAGATTTAGAAAAGTTGAACTAGAAGTATCAATTGTGTCATATACTATCCACCTTTCCCTAAACACTGTTTTCCTGTTATTAATATATTAGTGTGGCACTATTGTTACAATATCAATATCAGTAACCTCAGATATGCAGATGACACCACCCTTACGGCAGAAAGTGAAGAGGAACTAAAAAGCCTTTTGATGAAAGTGAAAGTGGAGAGTGAAAAAGTTGCTTAAAGCTCAACATTCAGAAAGCGAAGATCATGGCATCCGGTCCCATCACTTCATGGGAAATAGATGGGAAAACAAGGGAAACAGTGTCAGACTTTATTTTTTTGGGCTCCAAAATCACTACAGATGGTGACTGCAGCCATGAAATTAAAAGATGCTTACTCCTTGGAAGGAAAGTTATGACCAACCTAGATAGCATATTCAAAAGCAGAGACATTACTTTGCCAACAAAGGTTCATCTAGTCAAGGCTATGGTTTTTCCTGTGGTAATGTATGGATGTGAGAGTTAGACTGTGAAGAAGGCTGAGTGCCAAAGAATTGATGCTTTTGAACTGTGGTGTTGGAGAAGACTCTTGAGAGTCCCTTGGACTGCAAGGAGATCCAACCAGTCCATTCTGAAGGAGATCAGCCCTGAGATTTCTTTGGAAGGAATGATGCTAAAGCTGAAATTCCAGTACTTTGGCCACCTCATGCGAAGAGTTGACTCATTGGAAAAGACTCTGATGCTGGGAGGGATTGGGGGCAGGAGGAGAAGGGGACACCAGAGGATGAGATGGTTGGATGGCATCACTGACTCGATGGACATAAGTTTGAGTGAACTCCGGGAGCTGGTGATGGACAGAGAGGCCTGGCATGCTGTGATTCATGGGGTCGCAAAGAGTTGGATAAGACTGAGAGACTGAACTGAAATGATTGTTACAATTAAGTAATCAACATTGCTATATTCTTGTTAAGAAAAGTCCAGACTTCACAGTAGGGTTCACTTTTTATGTTGTATATTTTTTGAATTTTTTCCAACACAGAATGACATGTATCCACCATTATAATGTCACACAGAATTAGTTTCATCACTCCAAAAGTCTCAGTGCTCCACCTATTCATCTCTGTCCCTACTCCCACCCCTAGCAATCACTGGTCTTTTTACTGTCTCCATGTTTTCTGGATCTCAGTATTGTATTATTTACATTTTCTTCATGACATATGATGTAGAGTACCTTTTCATATGCTTATTGACCATCTGTATGCCTTCTTTGGTGAGATGTCTGTTCAGATATTTTTTTCCACTTTATAATGGGTTTGTTGTATTGTTGAATTTTACAAGTGCTTTGAGTATGTATCTAAAAAGCCATCATCATATTCAGGTTCATATAGGTTATTTCCTGTCTTCTAGAAATTTTATAATTTGTGCTTTATAGTGAGACTACAATCCATTGTCAGTTATTCTTTTTGTGAAAGGTGTGAAGTCAGTGTCTGAATTAATCTTCTTTTCTGTATGTGGATAAGGGAAAGGCTACCCACTCCAGTATTCTGGCTTGGAGAGTTCCACGGACTGCACAAACCATGGGGTCGCAAAGAGTCGGACATGACTCAGCGGCTTTCACTTTCATACATTTTTTCCGGTGCCAGTATCCATTTTTCATTGAATTGCCTTTATTGTTCTGTCAAAGATCAAACTAACTAGAGATTTTGTGTTAGTCTGTTTCTTGGACTTTTGTTCTGTTCTATTGATCTATGTGTCTTTTCTTTTGCTAATACCATACTGTCTTGATTATACTGTCTTTATAGGAGAATTTCAAGTTGGGTGATATCGGTCTTCTAATGTTGTTCTTCAATGTTGTGTTGGATATTCGGGATCTTTTGCCTCTAAATAGAAATTTTAGAACCAGTTTGTTGATATACATAAAATAACTTACTGGAATATTTATTGGGATTGTATTGAATCGATATATTAATTAGAGTAGGATGAACATCTTAACCGGGGAAGGCAATGGCACCCCCCCCAGTCTTTTGCCTGGAGTCCCTGGTGGGGAGCCTGGTGGGCTCCGTCCATGGGGTCGCTAGGTCGGACACGACTGGCGCTTCACTTTCACTTTTCCTTTCTTCTTGGGGGATGGCAACCCACTCCAGTATTCTTGCCTGGAGAATCCCAGGGACGGGGGAGCCTGGTGGGCTTCTGTCTATGGGGTCGCACGGTCGGACCTGAGCAACTTAGCAGTAGCAGTAGCAGAACATCTTAACAATATTGAATCTTCCTAACCAGGAACATAAATATTTCTCCATTTGTTGAGACCTTCTTTGATTTATTTCATCAGTGCTGTGTAGTTTTCCTAATATAAATCTTATACATATTTTGTTAGGTTTGTATCTCACTATTTCATATTTCTGGTGCTGATTTAAATCTTCAAATTACATTTGCACATTGCTGGCATCAGTTTAGTTCAGTTCAGTCGCTCAGTCATGTCCAACTCTTTGCGACCCCATGAATCGCAGCATGCCAGGCTTCCCTGTCCATCACCAACTCCCGGAGTTCACTCAGACTTACGTCTGTCGAGTCAGTGATGCTATCCAGCCATCTCATCCTCTGTCATCCCCTTCTCCTCCTGCCCCCAATCCCTCCCAGCATCAGAGTCTTTTCCAATGAGTCAATTCTTCACATGAGGTGGCCAAAGTACTGGAGTTTCAGCTTTAGCATCATTCCCTCCAAAGAAATCCTAGGGCTGATCTCCTTCAGAATGGACTGTTTGGATCTCCTTGCAGTCCAAGGGACTCTCAGGAGTCTTCTCCAACACCACAGTTCAAAAGCATCAATTCTTCGGTGCTCAGCTTTCTTCACAGTCCAACTCTCACATCCATACATGACCACTGGGCTTTTGTGTATTAACCTTGTATCCTTCAATTTTGCTTTAATCGTTTATTAGTTCCAAGAGACTTTTTTGTTAATTCTTGGGCTGTGTAGAAAATCATGTCATCTGAGAACAAATAGTCTTATTCTTCCTTCTCAATCTGTATGCCTTTAATTCATTTTGTTACCTTTTATAGTCTTATTGTATTAGCTAGGTCTTTGGTATGATGTTAAATAGAAACGATGGAGGGAGCATCCATGTTCTGTTCCTCACCTTAGGGAGAAAGATGTGTGGATTTTTTTTTTTTTTTTACCAAGTTGAAGATATTGTCCTCTGTTTCCAGTTTGCATGTATATCAGTGTTTATCATGCACTAGCACCGGTCTTTGTCACATGCTTTTTCTGCATCTGATGGTTACAAGATTTTCTTCTTTAGCCTGTTGATGTGATAAATTATATTTATTGGTTTTGAGTGTTAAACTAGCCTTCTATATTTGGAATAAATCCAACTTGAAAGTGAAATAGCTCAGTTGTGTCAGACTCTTTGCGGACCCCACAGACTGTAGCCTACCAGTTTCCTCCATCCATGGGATTTCCCAGGCAAGAATACTAGAGTGGGTTGCCATTTCCTTCTCCAGGAGATCTTCCCCACCCAGGGACTGAACCTGGGTCTCCCTCATTGTAGACAGATGCTTTACCATCTGAGCCACCAGGGAAGTCCAAATCCAACTTGGTTATATATAATTTTTTGTATACATTGTGGTATTCTATATGCAAATACTTGAGTGTTTCTGCAATATGTTCACTAGAGATATTTGATTCTAGTTTTCCCTCCTTCTAACTTCTTTGCCTGCTTTTGATATTAGGGTAATGCTGGCCTCATTTAATTAGTTAGGAAGTCTTCTCTCTCCTATCTTCTCAAAGAGATTGAGCAAAATTGGTAAAATTCCTTATTAAGTGTTTCATAAAATTCCTCTGTGAAGCCATCTGGGCCTGGAAATTTATTAATTTTTTATTCAACTTCTCTAATAGATGTAGATTTACTCATATTATCCATTTCTCCTTGAGTGAGTTTTTGTAGATTATGTTTTTCAAGGTATCAGTAACTTTCATATAAATTAAATATTTTTCAGTCATAAATAGGTATTGGATTTTGTCAAATGTTTTGTTCTGGATCAGTGATATGGTCATATGATTGATCTCCTTTAACTCATAAGTATGATGGATTACTTTGATGAATTTTTAACATTGAACCAGGCTTACACATCTAAAATAAAACCCACTTGAACATAATAAATAATTCCTTTTATGCATTGCTGATTTCATTTGCTAATATTTCATTGAGGATTTTTGCATCAAAGTTCATGAGAGATACTAGTCTGTATTTCTTACACCATCTCCCTTATTTTCCTTTATTATTGTCTTGTCTGGTTTTGGTATTACAGTAATATAGTTTCATAAGGGAAGTAGGCTTCCTGCTCAATTTTCTGAAGAAACTGTAAGTTCGGTTTTTATTTTAAATGTTTGGTAGAATTTTACAGTGAAGTCATCTGGTCATGGAGTGAATTTTTTGTTTCGTATTTGTTTTTCAGGGGTTAAAATTACAAATTCAATTTCTTTAATAGTTATAGCAGTAGTCTAGTCCAGTTACCTCATTCACTTTTGTTGAGATTTTGTAGCCTGTTTCTCTAGGAGTTGATCTTTTTTTTTTTTAAGTTGTCATATTTATGATCATAAATTTGTCTGCAGTATTCCCTTATACTTTTTACTTTGCTGAAGGAGCTGTTGTGGTATTCTCAGTTTCATTCTATAGTTAATTATGTGTCTTTTTTCATTTTACCTCTGCTAATGTTGATGGAGAGTCATCAACACTGATTTTTTTAATAAACAAAGCTTTTTATTTTGATGATTTTTTCTCAGTTGTCTCCTTACTTTAATTTTAGCTGATTTCTGCTCTTTGTGAATTTTTATTTTCTGTTTTTATTTTGCTGCTGCTGCCAAGTCACTTCAGTCGTGTCTGACTCTGTGCGACCCCATAGACGGCAGCCCACCAGGCTCCCCCGTCCCTGGGATTCTCCAGGCAAGAACACTGGAGTGGGTTGCCATTTCCTTCTCCAATGCAGGAAAGTGAAAAGTGAAAGTGAAGTTGCTCAGTCATGTCCAACTCTTAGCGACCCCATGGACTGCAGCCTACCCGGCTCCTCTGTCCATGGGATTTTCCAGGCAAGAGTACTGGAGTGGGGTGCCATTCCTGAGTTAGATTATTGATTTAAGATCTTTGATATTTTTATTGCAAACACTTGTTGCTATAAATTTCCCTCTCAAAACTGTTTTAGATGCCTTACACATGTTTTTACTTTGAGCTTTTGTTTATTTCTAAGTATTTAAAATCTTTTGGGCACTCTTTTTTAACTTTTGGATTTTCTAGAAGTTCTTTGTTTAATATTAAAGTAATTGCAGAATTTCCTATTTTCTTTCTCTTATTAATTCTAATTTGATTTCATTGATGTCACAAAACATGCCCTGTATAGTTTAATGTTTTAAGTAGTTCAGGTTTTGTAAATTAAAATTTAATCTGTCTTGTACAGATGGCTAACAAACACATGAAAAGATGCTCAACATCACTAGTTATCAAATGCAAATAAAATGCAAATCAAAACCACAATGAAGTACCAACTCACACCGGTCAGAATGGCTGCTATTAAAAAGTCTACAAACAATAAATGCCAGAGAGGGTGTGGAGAAAAGGGAACCCTCTTACATTGTTGATGGGAATGCAAACTAGTACAGCCACTATGGAGAAGAGTGTAGAGATGTCCATAAAAAACTGGAAATAGAATTGCCATATGACCCAGCAATCTTACTGTTGGGCTTATACACTGAGGAAACCAGAATTGAAAAAGACACTTGTACCCCAATGTTTACAATAGCTAGAACATGTCTACACTGTTTACAATAGCTAAGCAACCAGGATGTCCATTGGCAGATGAATGGATACATATGAAAGTTGTATCATATATATACAACATATATATGATATATGTATATCATATATATGTTATAACATATGAAAGTTGTGGTACATATATACAATGGAATATTACTCAGCTATTAAAAAGAACACATTTGAGTCAGTTCTAATGAGGTGGATGAAACTGGAGCCTATTATATACAAAGTCAAGTAAGTCAGAAAGAAAAATACCAATACAGTGTATTAACACATATATATAGAATTTAGAAATATGGTAACGATGACCCTATATGTGAGACAGCAAAAGAGACACATATAAAGAACAGACTTTTGGACTCTGTGGCAGAAGCGAGGGTGGGATGATTTGAGAGAATAGCATTGAAACTTGTATATTACCATGTGCAAAATAGATGACCAGTGCAAGTTTGATGCATGAAACAGGGCACTCAAAGCTGGTGCACTGGGATGACCCTGAGGGATGGGATAGGCAAGGAGGTGGGAGAGGGGTTCAGAATGGGGGACACACGTACACCTGTGGCTGATTCATGTCAATGTATGGCAAAAACCACCACAATACTGGAAAGTAATTAGCCTCCAATTATAATAAATAAATTTAAAAAATTTAATCTGTCTTGGTGTTTGCTACAGGGGTGCTTGAACAAGCTCTGATGGAGTAGAGTGTTGGGTAATGTCAGTTAGATCCTAACTATGAATAGATAATAGTTATGGTTGCTTTTCTGGGCATTGGACTCACAGATTTCCTTGTACTGACATTCTGGAAATAGAACCCCTGATAATGAGATTTTGAAGCAATGTTTCCTTTGTCTTATAGTTACTACTGGCATTCTGCTAAAATTTTCCTGATATTTTTTCTTGATTTGTAAGTGAGTTGGTTAGATGGTTTGTTTGTTTCATTTTGAAATCTGAAAATTCACCATTTTATATTTTATTATTTCTGTCATTATAGTGGGAACTCTGAAAGAGTTCCCGTTAATTTTCTATAAAAATTTAAAGCCATCCTTAGAGTTTCCATGATATTGTAAAAACTCATATAAACTAGTCAGATTTATAAGAAATTTAAAGAAGATTTTAAGGAAACAAATAGAAGCATAAATGAATATGGATCATGTTAGTTATTTTCTATTTAAATACTGCTGCGTTGCTGTTAATCTGTGAGGATTAGTGAGCATCAGTGTCAGTGAGTAGAAAACCAGTGGAAAGCCCAACCACTCACTGACTTCCACCAGAGGTTAGGCTGGAGAATTTTCCTGGAAAACCAGTCAGCATTACTTTCGTTGCACAGGGAGTGGGAATTGTTCCCATTTAAAAAGAAATGCTCTTTGGTCCTTGCTAAAAATTGAAATGGTTATTGTTTTTCCTCTCCTGTTGAAATGGAGTAACAGTTGGCTCTCCAATAGTCTACTACTCATTTTAAGTACCCAATAAAAGTCCTGTAGATACACTTGAAGTGCCAGCCAGAGGAGAGGAAATTAGAAACCTAGAAAATATTTGAACACAGGTTTGAGGTTATTTGAACTAATAACATTTATGACTAATGAGACTGAAGATATGATTAGACTTTCTTTGTGAGCAAGCACAGCATCTCCTGGCAACCACTGGTTTTATTTCAGAAAAGGGTAACTTTATCACACATAGTTTCTCTGACTATGGGACTCAATTGTTGGAATATTGAAGTATTGTGGCTTATTATAATCAAATCTGCATGCAGGTTTCTCTGAGAAATAATTGTAATCTTCCACTGTACTGAAGGAAATGTTTTGTAATAAAGAAAACTCATGTTAACCATGGGGCAATTTCACTCAGTTCAAAAAGATTCTTTGTATAGATAGCAGTCTACCATGTAACATTTTGAAAGAATTTAAGTCTGGGAGGGTGTTGTGACATCAACCACTATTTCTTATCCTAGTACATAGCATAGTGTCTGAGTATTAGTACTCATAGGCGAAGACACTTCAGTACTATGAAATATGTATATATGTGTCTGTGTGTGTACTCGGTCACTTCAGTCATGTTTAACTCTTTGTGACCCTGTGGATTGTAGCCTGAGAGACTCCTCTGTCCATGGGATTCTCTAGGCAAGAATACTGGAATGAGTTGCCATTCATGCCCTCCTCCAGGAGGTGTTTCCGGCCCCGGGATTGAATCCACGTCTCCTGAGTCTCCTACATTGTAGGCGGATTCTTTACTCATTGAGCTGCCTGGGAAGCCCCCCATCCTCCACCACACACACACACACACACACAAAACACATACCCATCCTCTTTCTGAACATCTTTCCAATAAATACAACTTTTACAAGTAGGGGACGTGATGGCCATAAACGTAGATTGCTTGATCTTGTTCTCCTTTCCTTAGACAGCTAGCCATACATTCTACAGGCATAAATTTTTATAGATGTAAAACTGAAGATTGGTTGTAAGAAAATGAAGTAAAATGAATTACTTCATAATTTTTTGTTAAAGTGTAACAAACTTTACTACAAAAATAAATTAACAGAAAAAGAAAATCAATGTTCAAATTAAAGAGGATAAAAATTGAAACATCTAGTTAGTATTTATAGATGAATTAAATATATCATTATCTCTTAATAATTACAAAATTTGCTTCTTTTTTAAAAGTACAGTAGAGTATAGAAGATTGTTCTCTCATGAATTCAGCTTTTTCACTCATGAATGCTGTGTGCCACAGGCACCTTTTCAGGTGTCCTTCAGTGTATGTTGCCATCAGTTCAGTTCAGTTGCTCAGTCATGTCCAACTCTTTGCGACCCCATGGACTGCAGCACGCCCGGCCTCACTGTCCATCAGTTCAGTTTAGTTCAGTTCAGGCGCCCAGTCGTGTCCAACTCTTTGTGACCCCATGAATCACAGCACGCCAGGCCTCCCTGTCCATCACCAACTCCCGGAGTTCACCCAGACTCACGTCCATCGAGTCAGTGATGCCATCCAGCTATCTCATCCTCTGTCATTCCCTTCTCCT
This sequence comes from Tragelaphus eurycerus, assembly GCA_935064755.1. Classification (NCBI taxonomy): domain Eukaryota; kingdom Metazoa; phylum Chordata; class Mammalia; order Artiodactyla; family Bovidae; genus Tragelaphus; species Tragelaphus eurycerus. The sequence goes on along the minus strand of CAKXYN010000202.1, from coordinate 114,128 downwards.
CTTGCCCCCAATCCCTCCCAGCATCAGAGTCTTTTCCAGTGAGTCAATTCTTCGCATGAGGTGGCCAAAGTACTGGAGTTCCAGCTTTAGCATCATTCCTTCCAAAGAAATCCCAGGGCTGATCTCCTTCAGAATGGGCTGTTTGGATCTCCTTGCAGTCCAAGGGACTCTCAAGAGTCTTCTCCAACAACACATTTCAAAAGCATCAATTCTTTGGTGCTCAGCTTCCTTCACAGTCCAACTCTCACATTCATACATGACCACTGGAAAAACCATAGCCTTGACTAGACAGACCTTTGTTGGCAAAGTAATGTCTCTGCTTTTGAATATGCTATCTAGGTTGGTGATAACTTTTCTTCCAAGGAGTAAGCGTCTTTTAATTTCATGGCTGCAGTCACCATCTGCAGTGATTTTGGAGCCCCCCCCCCCGCCGCCAAATAAAGCCTGTCACTGTTTCCACTGTTTCCCCATCTATTTCCCATGAAGTGATGGAACCAGATGCCATGATCTTCGTTTTCTGAATGTTGAGTTTTAAGCCAACTTTTCCACTCTCCTCTTTCACTTTCATCAAGAGGCTTTCAAGTTCTTCTCCACTTTCTGCCGTAAGGGTGGTGTCATCTGCATATCTGAGGTGATTGATATTTCTCTTGGCAATCTTGATTCTAGCTTGTGCTTCTTCTAGCCCAACATTTCTCATGATGTATTCTGCATATAAGTTAAATAAGCAGGGTGATAATACACAGTCTTGAAGTACTCCTTTTCCTATTTGGAACCAGTCTGTTGTTCCATGTCCAGTTCTAACTGTTGCTTCCTGACCTGCATTTCTCAAGAGGTGGGTCAGGAGGTCTGGTATTCCCATCTCTTGAAGAATTTTCCATAGTTTGTGGTGATCCACATTGCCATCAGATAGTCTTAAACTGCTTGCAAACTGATGAATGTTTTTCTTAAATTTGAAGTTTTCAAGGTTGAACAATATTTCTATACTATTCCAAATACAATGGAAACTATTTAAATATGGCTTTGTTCTTGGGGATCCTAAGAAAGCAGAACATGGATAATATATTAAGCAAATGCTAACTAGGGTTATTAAGTAATAATGAGATATTAATAAAATGAATATTCTTATAATTGCTAAAGTCCAATTTATGATCCTGCTATGGAATTTTGAAGAATGTTAGTTTACATGTATTAAAAAAATAACCATTTCTACAATTAAAACATCAATTTGTTTAAAACTATGTAACCCACATAGAATGCCAGGATCCATTTGTGGATTTTTTGAAGTAGAATTGCATTCCCACCACCTCCATATCCCAGAAAGTTTGGTCGATATCATGAATTTTCTGGAGGCCCTGTGGGCCTTTTTTGAATAATTAAAACAGTAAATTTCTAAAAGTGCTAAAATATTATTAATAACTAATTTTTCCTAATTATCTCCATAGGTATGACAGGTGGGTTACTCATTTTATTTGAATCAATTTCCATTTCTAGTTCTCCACCTCCATCTCTAGGTCTGGATCTTGGTTGGATCTACGTTTAGACCTACCAGTGGTATAGAACATGGAATTTATCATGGGGATTTGATTTTATCACTCCTGGGAGCTGGTTAAACAAGTTCTGTGTGGCTGTTGCTCCTGTGTCTGGGGTGCACTGCTCCTGGGGCCTGAAGGAGACCCAATAGGAGACAGGAGCGACAGACTCCCTTCCTGCTGGTGAGCAGAGAGTGACCGTGGTGCCTTGTGTCCCTGCACCAGCCTTCTCAACGTAAAACAGGTCTGAGCGCTGCTTAGTAAAGCCTTCTCCCAGACCTGCCCCCAGATATCTCATGTGGCCAAGCGGTCGTACCATGAGGAAGGGATTTCAGCAAATACGTTTCCTGTTTAGATACCTTGGCTCAGTACTGATCGACCACCAAGGAAAGCTAAGAAATTTTTGTGACCTGGGAACTAAGTAAATAAAATGATTTAAGGAAGATAAAATGGCCAGTTATTTTTCCAAGTTGAATGTGGTTATCATTCAACTTAGCAGTGTAGAGGCCATAAGGAAACTGAACAACAGTAAACTCAGTGGAATTCAGGGGAGGGGACAGAAGATTACAGAGTGAAGTGGATTTGAAAGAGGAAGCGGGGAGATAAATGAGAGATAGAAGGAGAAACACAACACTGTGCAGAAGTTTTATTAAAAAAAAAAGAGTAATAAATGGAATAATAGTTAGCCAGCATAAAGGAAACAAAGAAGGGAATAAACTAGAAAAATTAATTTAAAATAAAAAAACTTGATGCTTTAGGAGAACTTCTGGGTGATAACCTCTAACAGGTGAGAGGGGATGTGAGCCTGACCACACATGGCAGGGTAGGCTGCCTACAGAAGCACAGTCGGCTCTTCTGGGTGAGTGGGGAGGCCTCCAGACTTTGGGAGAGTGAGTGAGTGGACTGACCCAGGGTTCTAGCACAAGGGTTGGCGACTTTGGGGACCCACTAGAGTTCATGACTGTAGTCCACAAAGTAAGTTGTACATTCCCCTATTTTTAATTACAGGAAAAAGGAGTGAGACTTTGCAGCAAATCTGCATTGCCTCAAAAACTCTTCTACTAGATTAGAAAGCAAAATGCCTTGGTAGACAGAAGCCTAGTCCCCTGGAAGTTATTTACATTAAGCTCAGTGTAGCAGTAGTTCAAAGTTAATAATATGCCCACAATAAAACTCATAACCTAAATTTGAAAGACTTTCCAAAACACTGAGTAAGGTGGAACTATAGTGCAGCTCTAATTATAAACTATGTAGGGAGATTAACGTCCCTCATCAAATAATTTTTTAGAGTGTGTGCAAATGGGAGCCTCGGTCCACCGACTGTCCTGCGCATGGCCTCTTTATTGCTGCTCCGAGGCTTGCGCAGTTGGGGGCTTCCGTGTTCATTAAGCTGCCTGCACGGGGGAGTGCTTGAGCACATAATGAGTGCAGACTGGGATGAGTCAATTATTGGCACCAGCTACCGCCACTGCCATATGCAGCTCATTTTATTTTATTTTTTATTTCTCCAGCCCACCCACTAAATTTTATTCCTTTTGCCAAGTTATTCCCCTATGCTTGGTTTAGAAACGAGACACAATATTACCCTTCTGTTTTCACACTTAAGATGGTATAACATTGATTTCTGATTTCTCTTCGGTTATATTTTTAGAAGCAAATGGTGTGTGTAAAAATGGGGAAAGGCCTGAGAGAATGAGATGATAGGATTATTCAGATGAGTATATTGAAGTTCCATGGTATTTGAGGACACCAGGGTATATTCAGAGATCCTGCTTTTGCTGCTGGCTCTCTCCCGCTAGCTTCAGTGTCTTCACTGTAAAGTGGGGGTCACTTTATTGGGGGAGTGGACAGGGAAAGGGCAAAAGGAGCACAGAGCAAGCCTGCCTTGAGGCTGGGGGGCAGGGGGCCCGTGAGTGAATGTCAGGTGAGTTGAGACACTGTCTCATTTTACTTTGAATAGTGTTCTCCAGTAAGTCGTGGTACAGAGAACCCAGATACTTTCCCTGCAAAGTTAAATCCATTCAGAAATTTCCCGTGGACTCTAGAGAACTTTGGGTTTATAGGGGATTGATTTCAGAGTCACATCACCAGCGCTTTGTGAAGCCAAATCAATGCTACTGTCAGTGTTTGAACCACAAGTTTACTCATAATTCTGGAGAACTGGAAGCAATACTACAGCCTTCTAACTGATGCCTCCTGTATTGATAGATTCTTACTTGTCAGTGTGTGCCAAAAATTCTAAGATTTTATTCAAAACTGTAAAAATTAGGATGGGCCTGAATGTATGAATTTGAATTGTAATTAGTTTCATACTCCCCCCATTTTTTTTTTTTTTTTTTGCTAAATAATAAGTTCTTGTCTCCTATTTTTTTATAGAATATTGAGTGCACAATGCATCAAAACAGACATTGGCTCTTTGACCTCCTTGAGGGAGTGACTGGGAAATATACCTTCAAACAATTTGCCAAAAATATTAGTGGCAGCACCTTCTGACTACTTGATAAAAGCCATCATAGCAGTGACTAACACTTGGGTATAACATATCCTTTTCTTCCAAAGGCCAGAAGCCCTTTGTAGAACTAACACGTAATAAGAGAGCTGATAGCTCTCACACATAAATTAAATAATGCCTCTCTGCAAGAAGAACTGGGAAATCTGAAGTGTATGAAGAGGGCACTTCTGAAAAGAGTAGAAAGTTAACTAGCATTTGAAGATGGGACAAAGGAACCGAAAGTAATTAGTAAAAAGACTAACCCAGCTTTTTGCTTTTGTTTCTCTAGCTTGCTCCCCGCCCCCGCCCCCCTCTCCCCACCACACCACTAACCTCACTCTATGCTCCTCCCGTAATTCTGAAATAACTGCCTCTATGCAGAGAGAACAGGGACAATGCGGTGACAAAGTGAAGGTTGTAAGTGAAATGGCAGTCCTTACTATCAGGACTGTAGCACTTCGAAGAGGAAGGGCAAGCTGTTTTTTTTCCTGTCCTGTCATAGTTTCTTGGCACTGGGGATCCATAACTTTATTGCTTACAAATGGGTAACAATTGCTTCTTTTTGGTCTGCAGTAGACATTTTCTTTGTACTATTAATGACCAAGTAAGGGAAGGTTCACTGTTCAGATCCCCTTAGAGGATGTATCCTTCTACTGCCAGAGATCAGAGACCCATGTCTAATGAAGCATGATTTCTCCAGCAAAAGACACCTATGCAGGTCACTAATGTCATCATGAATGGAAAATTAGCATTTGAAAAGTTATAGTCTATAAATGGAGGAGATCCAGTCCAACTCAGGTCTTGAGTTCTGTGTTTGCCTTCAGAATTCCCTTGGCTGCAAAGAATACACACAACCAAAACAAAGCCCAGTTGTTATGTTCCTTATCAGTTTAGCTGTACCTTGTACCTGTGCTTGTGGCAAAATAGGATGGGGGAACATGTTAATTTTATTTAATCAGATGTAATAAGCAACTCACACAGGCATGGTTATAATGATTCCAACATCATCTGCTGAAGCTCACAGCTTAGGTTGCTGTGGGGTCGCATTGATTTTCAGAGTTCTCACTGTACAAGGGATCCTCTGAGTTAAGAAGGGATCACAGAAACAGCATGACGTTAGGTGAGCTCTCAGACTCATGTGAGATTAGCAGAGTCCAGGTTAAGAAGAAGTTAATCTCCAAACACTGAGCTAATTATACAACTAAAAGGACATTAGTAATTAATTTCTCTTGTGACTAATGATTATGGCTTTTGCTTACCTAATTCAAGCTGATCTTTAGAGTTCAGTCAATCTATTATTTTTAAATATAAAAGGGTTTCTTATTAAATATTTATTTACTTGCTTTGTATAGCAGTGAATCCCAGTGAAGTGTTAATAGTATTCAGCCCACTCAGTTCAGTTAGCTCAGGTGCTCAGTGTGACTTTTTGCAACCCCATCGACTATAACGTGCCAGGCTGTCCTGTCCATCACCAACTCCTGGAACTTCCTCAAACTCATAAACATTGAGTTGGTGGTGCCATCCAACTATCTCATCCTGTGTCGTCCCCTTCCTGCCTTCAATCTTTTCCAGAATCAGGGTCTTTTCCAATGAGTCAGTTTCTTGCATCAGGTGACCAAAGTATTGGAGTTTGAGCTTCAGCATCAGTCCTTCTAATGAATATTCAGGACTGATTTCCTTTAGGATGGACTGGTTGGATCTCCTTGCAGTCCAAGGGACTCACAAGAGTCTTCTCCAACACCACAGTTCAAAAGCATCAATTCTTCCACATTCAGCTTTCTTTATAGTCCAACTCTCACAGCCATACATGACTATTGGAAAAACCACAGCTTTGACTAGATCGACCTTTGTTGGCAAAGTGATGTCTCTGCTTTTTAATATGCTGTCTAGGTTGGTCAAAATTTTTCTTCCAAGGAGCAAGTATCTTTTAATTTCATGGCTGCAGTCACCATCTGCAGTGATTTTGGAGCCCCCCCTTCAAATAAATTCTGTCACTGTTTCCATTGTTTTCCCATCTATATGTCATGAAGTGATGAGACCAGATACCATGATCATAGGTTTCTGAATGTTGAGCTTTAAGCCAACTTTTTCACTCTCTTCTTTCACTTCCATCAAGAGGCTCTTTAGTTCTTCACTTTCTGCCATAAGGGTGGTGTCATCTGCATATCTGAGGTTATTGATATTTCTCCCGGCAGTCTTGATTCCAGCTTGTGCTTCACCCAGTCTGGCATTTCGCCTGATGTACTCTGCATGTAAGTTAAATAAGCAAGGTGACAATATACAGCCTTGACATTTTCCTATTCCTGTGTGGAACCAGTCTGCTGTTCCATGTCCAATTCTAACGGTTGCTTCTTGACCTGCATACAGATTTCTCAGGAGGCAGGTAAGGTGATCTGATGTTTCCATCTCTTGAAGACTTTTCCATAATTTGTTGTGATCTACACAGGAGTCAGACACGACTGAGCGACTTCACTTTCACTTTTCACTTTCATGCATTGGAGGAGGAAATGGCAACCCACTCCAGTGTTCTTGCCTGGAGAATCCCAGAGATGGGGGAGCCTGATGGGCTGCCGTCTCTGGGGTTGCACAGAGTCAACATGATTGAAGTGACTTAGCAGCAGCAGCAGCACACAGTCAAAGGCTTTGGTGTAATCAATAAAGCAAAAGTAGATTTTTTAAAAAAATTCTCTTGCTTTTTCTATGATCTAACAGATATTGTCAATTTGATCTCTGTTCTCTGTTTCCTCTGTCTTTTCTAAATCCAACTTGAACATCTGTGAGTTCTAGGTTCACATACTGTTGAAGTCTGGGTTGGAGAATTTTGAGCATTACTTTGCTAGCATATGAGATGAGTGCAATTGTGTGGTAGTCTGAACATTCTTTGGCTTTGGCCTTCTTTGGAATTGGAATGAAAACTGACCTTTTCCAGTCCTATGGCCACTGCTGAGTTTTCCAAATTTGCTGGCATATTGACTGGAGCATTTTAATGGCATCATCTTTTAGGATTTGGAATAGCTCAACTGGAATCCCATCACCTCCACTAGCTTTGTTCATAGTGGTGCTTCCTAAGGCCCACCTGAGGTATTTTGATATATGCAGTTAATGTGTCCTTTGTAGCACCAAGAATAACAAATGATGCAATCCCTGCCTCAGGGAAGTATATACAACTGGTATCATTGAACTCTCCCAAATTTAATAAATAAAGAGATTAGTATTATAGGCAGAAACTGTGGTGTTGGCGAAGACTCTTGAGAGTCCCTTGGACTGCAAGTAGATCCAACTAGTCCATCCTAAAGGAGATCAGTCCTGGGTGTTCACTGGAAGGGATGATGCTAAAGCTGAAACTCCAGTATTTTGACCACCTGATGTGAAGAGCTGACTCATTTGAAAAGATCCTGATGCTGGGAAAGATTGAAGGTGGGAGGAGAAGGGGATGACAGAGGATGAGATGGTTGGATGGTATCACCAACTCAATGGACATGAGTTTGGGTAAACACCAGGAGTTGGTGATGGACAGGGAGGCCTGGTGTGCTGTGGTTCATGGGGTCGCAAAGAGTCAGACACGACTGAGTGACTGAACTGAACTGATTATAGGCAGAAAAGTAGAAAGAAACACTCACGAAAATAGACATGCTCCAGTTCCAGTCAGTTTTCTAGAACTTATATCCATTCTTTCAAGGTCTCATTTTGTGCTTGCTTCAAGATGACACCAAGGATTAGCTGAGGAATATTGGGGATGTAGGATGTCCCATCAGCCAGTGAGTTGGTTGTGCCTGCCATCCATAGAGAAAGCCTCAAGTCCACCACTTCAGATTCAGTCTTGAGACTGGACACGGAATTTCCTGCCACTTCATTATTGTCTTAATGCCAAGATCTCTCTCTCTTTTTTGACCATGTCACATGGCTTGCAGGATGTTCTCTGACCAGGGGCTGAACCCAGGCCACCACAATGAAAGCACCGAATCCTAACCACTAGACAACCAAGGAGCACCCATGCCAAGCTTTCTCTTTATCTCTCTCTTCACTATGACAGTCTAGAAATTACTTTTTAAGTGAGGAGAAAAGCAGTCTCTTCCTCTTTTCATACTCACTAAAAGAGAAGCCTAGAGCTGGGTTTCCTAACTCCAAAATGTTAAAAAAAAATAAATGAGTAAAATGAGTTCACATTTGCATATCACCCTACCCTCACATGGCTGTACACGGCATCACTCAGTCTACTGTAAACTACAGGGCATGGATAGCATCACAGTCAGGTTAGACTTCTCTTTGCTCAGGACCATTACTGTGTGCGGTACTTGAAGACATGCTGTACTTGAGAGGAGTCCAGCCCTGACCATCCGTCTCAATTCTACTTGCATTTTCTAATCCCTATTCAGGTTAGCATATATAGTTAGGTATGGCCAGGGGCTCAGATGATGCCTTGGTCCACATCCAGACCCTGAGTCAGATGCAGAAAAGAGCGAATCCCAAAACTGTAATGCATCAGCAATGTCTGTTATCATGTATTATGTGTTCATCAGACATTACATATCAAGTTTTTCACTGTTATACATGTGAAATTCATGTCTTTTGCAATGCTGTTGAAAGATGATACATTTTTTTGTCACCATTATCCAGGACTTTGATTCAACATAATAAAAAAGAGACTTAGTACAGAGCAGTGGTAACTTAATTGTCATGGGAAAATGGGAAGTTAACGTGTGAAAGACTCTTCTGTACAAGAAAAAAAATCAAAGCATGTCATCACAAAGTTTGAATAAAGGTTTCAAAGTCATTCATATAGAGTGAAGGGGAAGGTGGTGGTGTATGGATTGCATTATCCACAGCTCAGGGCTCTCTTGTGGGGTTCTAAGAACAAGCTGAACCCCGGTTCTGGCTGCAAGTGGATGAGACTCCATGAGCTCATTTTTGAACAGCCCCGTGGCAATGTTCATTAGTCCATACCCAGTAGACAATACTGAGGAACATTTTGTTGTCGATATGTTCAGTAGACCATGTCAGGTAGCAATATCAGGTAATTGATTATTTTATATTGTGTGGTTACTTCACATAATTAGAGAATGTTAGGTAGTGTTGGTCAGCTCTGGTGGTAGGAACTACAGAGTGCTGTTACTGTTTTTCTTTTCTCTTTGTAAGTGGTCATTACATCACATTGGTTTGAGAATCTTCTTCTAGTGTCAAGTTCTGTCTCATACCTCCAACTTGCTGACCCAAATCACAGCTCTCAGTGTCTGCAGCGTCAGCTCTGCTCACATCATGTCTCCAGGGAGGAGATGAGTAGAGGTTTTTATTACATCCCAGTTAACAGATATATAAAGCAGAGTAATCAAAACACTTCCCGAGAGGGATGGAAGGATGTTGGCTTGTGAAATGCTTCTTCAGGATGCACTGTTCAAGCCACAGATGAAACAGTAGATTAATTCCACTACTGAGGATTCTGGTAACAAAAGCAAAGAGAGCTTCAGTCTCCTTCTTCCATGATTATTTTTAAGCATAGGGATATATACCAATATATCATTGCCTTCAGGTACACTTTAAGAGAGATTTGTTAATGCAGTTTTACTTCATAACTTTATTGAAACTATACAAAATATCCATTTTTTGGTTTGTGTTTGAAAGCTTCTAGATTTGGTTTGTGTTTGAGAGCTAGGTCATATGCATCTCCATTATATGAATACATTTATTACTAAAATTTCAATTATCCATATTTCTAGCTAAATTGCCTTCATTTTGCCAAATTACTCTGTTGACTGTATACAGTAGCTGTTTGTTGTTTATATATGTACATGTATGTGTTATGCAGTACTTGTCACTCATTCTTATGAGATCTCTTGGTTCTTTGTCCCTTTATCATTTCTGGATTATTACTTCTTTGCTTTAAGGTGATAACTCACTTTTTTTTTTTGGTTAGAAGTAATTGAGTTCTGAAGATACTGTTTTTCACACAGCAATTCCACGTCTACTTGTAGCTCTATTTGTAAAGTTTAATTAATTCTTTAATCCTGCTGCAGCTTTTGTTTCACTAGCTAATATCTTGAACCGTTTTTAAACGGGTATAAATGTATTATGCTTGTTGACATGCTTAAGTGCCTCTTCTAAGCTGTTCCTACAAGCTACTGACAAATTGAAGACATTGTTAAACTACAAAAAGTAAATAATAATACTTTTACTGAGCATCCAAATGTCATTTAATATAGCTATAATATGTTCAAAAATATGGTGTTAAGTGAGTGTATGGACAATGATATTAAAAATTTACAGAGAAAATATTTATTCTATCAAGTGGAAAGATTTTTTTTTCAAAATTCATTAAAGATTGTTTTTCCTTAGTTACTCTATGTTTTTCTTTTGTATTAGGTCAGAGTTCTACCACTTCCCCACAATACTCGGTGATAATCACAATGGTATCTAAGGTCTAGGCGGGTCCTGTGAACAGCGAGTCCACACATGGAGAGGCAGAAACCCCAGTCATGTCCATAGGTTAGTCCAGGATCCAACCAGAGTGGCCACGAGTGTCTGTATCCTCTGTGAAAAGATCACTACAGCCAACTTTCTTCTAAATGCTGGATCGTTTTCAGCTTTCGTGTTTTTAGTTATGAAGCCTATGCTGTTTTGTTTTCAGTGGTTCCCCCTCCAGTCCAGAAGCACCCCCCACCCCCATTCTGCTTACAGCCTGTTATCTTGGTCCTGGTCAGTTCTCCATGGACCAAGGTGTTTCTCTCCTCACTGGCGTCATCCATCGCCATCGTTATCCATCCATGCTTCTCTTCTTATCCCCTTTCTAGGCAATATATTATTCAGCACATTCATTTCTGACTGAAGATTTATAACTTTCCTGTCACTATTTATTCCCTCTTTCTTAGATCATTAATACATTGGCTGCACATTTACCACTGTTTAAAAGTAGTAAAATTGGATAAATTTAACCTCTCCCCCCTTTTTTTTCCCTGCTTTTAAAAATTTTCTTATTGGCTGGTTGAGAATTCATTCATTTACTGACTCACTTATTTGTCCGTTAGTAAGTTGATCGCCTGTTGATCACCTTTTCCACACCAGCCACTGTGCTAAGGAAGTGGACTCAGCATCCATACAATGTCTTTTCTTGGTTTGATAGTTCATTTATTATTAATCCTGAATAATATTCATTGTCTGGATGTACCACAGCTTATTTATCCATTTACCTCCTGAAGGACATCTTGGTTGCCTCCAGGTTTGGGTAACTATGATTAAAGCTGCTGTAAACATCCATGTGTAGGTGTTTGTGTGGAGATAAGTCTTTAGCTCCTTTGGGTAACTGCCAGGGAGCATGGTGGCTGTATCATGTAGTGAGACTATATTTAGTTTTGTAAGAAACCACCACATTGTCTTCTCACCAGCATTTGGTGGTGGTGTGCCCTGGATTTTGGCTATACTAATAAGCATGTAGTAGTATTTCATTTTAATTTGAATTTTCCTAATGACATATGATATGGAGCATCTTTTTATACATTTATTTTATCATATGAATATCTTTTCTGATGAGGGTTCTGTTAAAGATTTGGCCCACATTGGCTTATTTTTAAACTGTGGTTTTGACAATTAAGCTTCATATAAAAATTTTGATCAATAGAAGAGTTAAGATTGAAAGCCTTTGAAAGAGGCACTGGACTCTCAGCCATGTCCCTGGGACTCAGAGGTGTGGTTACAGTGTGTAGTGGCCTGATGGCCATTGCACAGGGCCCATTCTCTCCAGTGGAAAAGCAGCCAGAAGCCATGGAGAATTAGTGACCAAAGGGAGTTGGTTTGTGGCTGTCCCAGTTCCCATGCACTCCCCCTCCCCAAATGGGTAACTCTGAACCAAGTGGCCTAGACTGACTTTTGTTGTTTTTCAGCTGAACTGGGCCCCACTTTCCCCTGGGGGTGACTCCTTAAGGACGTCCCTTATATTGGTTGATTCTACTTCCTTCTGTCACTTCCCTGGTTTGCTAGGGCTCCCTCCGAAATCAAATACATGCCCTCAAATTTTTGTCTGAGGGTTCATTTCCATGGGAACCTGAATGAAGAGAGCCTTCATACCAAAATAATAAAAGCATAATTCTGTTTACTTATTGTTGTATATCAACATAAGCAGTTAGATTTCTTTTGAGTGCTTAGTTTGCTCTATGATTCTACCATAAATCAATACCATAGGAACCTTAATCATGTTTGCTGTTCACTCCAAACTCCTTTCATTATGGCTTCATCTTTCCAAGACAGGTTTTATTAGTAGATGCATTACTTACTGGATAGGAATTATGACCTCATATCCCAAGGCATACAATCAGAGAAACATGGGGAATCCACCTGGTCATAGAGGAGCTCCATCAGAATAGCCACCGTATTGGGAGTGATTAGACAAGAAAGAGAGGATGGGGGAGACACATGGAAAGAGCAGACTCCATCTCACGATTTAAAAGAGATTTGATTCTCTTTGTCAATAAAAAGGAAAGAATTCTGTTAATAGTAGAAATAGATTTGAAATAAGAGTAACAAGCAAGAAATGTGGATAAAGTTGAGTTTCTGATACATGATTTCTACTCATAAGGGAGGGAATTCAGATGGAATTCTGTGAAATTATTTATGCCATGATCTCTGGTCCTATCTATGGCTACATTTTTCTGTGGGGTTGAAGGTAGCAGAGGGTTCTTGATGTCAGGAAGAGGTCGGATTTTGGAAAGCTCTGAGGAAATCTCATAGCAGGGGTAAAGCTCAGTATGTCAGAGTTGGGATAGAGTTAGCATTGTCCCAGAAGGCAATGGCACCCCACTCCAGTACTCTTGCCTGGAAAATCCCACGGACGGAGGAGCCTGGTAGGCTGCAGTCCATGGGGTCGCTAAGAGTCAGACATGACTGAGTGACTTCACTTTCCCTTTTCACTTTCCTGCATTGGAGGAGGAAATGGCAACCCACTCTAGTGTTCTTGCCTGGAGAATCCCAGGGACGGGGGAGCCTGGTGGGCTGCCGTCTATGGGGTCGCACAGAGTCGGACATGACTGAAGTGACTTAGCAGCAGCAGCACCACCACCACCATCAGCAAACACTCTCCATCCAAGCTTGGGCAGACAGATGAATATGAGGCATGGGCTTTATTAAATGAATCAAGGTTCCTAGAATGCAGTGGCTGCTCAGAAGTAAGTAGAGTGACCAAGAGAAAAAAAGAAGCAGGGTAGAAACAAACGGAGATCTTTAGTTCCAAGGTTAAGATGTACTTGGCCAGTGAAGAATATGTTGGAAATATTTCTCCCCTCCTACCTCACAAAGCAGTCCAGGTTTTCATGGCCATATTCAGTTAGGGAGGTGAAGGAGGTCTGTAAGTGTTTGAAGAATGGGTCACTCTATTTGTAGAATCTGAGTATGTGGTGTTGGTTACTCAGCAGCTGATCGATCTAGCAATTTTTCTGAAGGTAGGATCAGCTAAATATACAACTTGACATTGATAGAAAAATAGAGGCAGAAAAAAAGAGTAACAGTTTCCCTCTTCATTTTTTAACCTTTCATATTGTCCCAATATGAGATAATTATAGGAGAATTGAATTAAGTTACCTATAGAAATATTCATGAATTTAACTTGCTCTTTGGACTACACGTGTGCTGCCCAGTTGAATCGTCCTTTAAAACCATTCAACAACAAGTGTCTCAAGGTTATGCCCTATCCTGTTTTTCCTCTTTTTGTGGCAACTTTGGTCTCTGACATTTAGTTAATTAAATGTGCCCACAGTATCTGACTGGTTGCACAATTCCTCTGAGAATGTCATTTTTGAAGGTGGCAAGAAGAATGGTTAACCTTGATGAGTTGTTTAGCCCCTGCAGTGAGCTATTCAAGAATGAAAAGAATTAGAATATGTGTGCAGTGTTTAAAAAGCACCTCTCTCCCTACTTTGGATATGGAATGCTTGTGATCTATATGATGCTTCCAAAACTGGAGAGCAAAAATATCAAAGGATGACAAAATCTGTCCCATGCCAACCAGGCATCTCTAAACTTATTAATTAAATTTATCTTTATGAGGAAGTTTTGCACAATCTTTTGTTATTATGACTGCTTGAATAGTTTCCCTCAACTTCATGTCAAATTTTTCAATTTTCAGTTTGCAAATTTTTCAAAATAATTATTTCCAATTGGCAGTTTTTATTATGATTTATAAAAGTTAGGCAATGCTTACTATTTTATCATTATTTCCATTATTTGAATGAAACTAAGAAACATTTACTAAACATGATAGATTGAAAGGATGTCAGATTGAGGTATGGATAGAAGTTGATAGGGTCTTGTGGCACAGCAGTGAGAATGTCAATTTAGTGATGTGGATTGAGAGAAAGCCCCAACGTTAGAATGAGGGATGTGTCAAGGAATTTTTGTGACAGAGGCTAGGTCTGGGTAAGCCAAACCCACTTTTTGTAGGTTTCGTGTCCGCTCTTGCTAGCCCTGTTAATGTCTGTGACTTTGCTGATGGAGGTCTTTAAGTCTAGAATCTCATTGTCTTTATTTGTTCTTAGTGTACAGTGTACAAGCTCTTTATCTTGACTCCCCTCTTGAAGGATGAGCTATCCCACAGATGTCGTCTATGGCCTTATTGCATCATTTGATTTACTGCATTTTACTTATGCTTTTGTAACTTCTACCAGCATTGAGTTTGAGTCCTGGAAGGAGGGCTAACATGGGAAGGAGAGTTAGCATGTCCTTCTAACACTGACCAAGGGGCTGGCTTAGAGAACGTGCAGAGCAAATGAGGGAATGGCTAGTAATGATTTTTCTTAAACTATAAGGATAAAAGATGGTGTGTTATCTGTCAGCTCATAGAAGGGAGTAGGGGAGAAGAGGGTGGTGAGTCTACTGTTACTCTGAGCTGAGACACTTGAAATACTCTGTGTCTTGAGTGAAAGAATAAAGCTGGAAACGTTTTTTTGCCAACAGAAGGCACCTGTGAAGAAATATGTAGTCACTTCTGGTTCTGGGTCAAAATTAATAGTGGAAGGCAATGGCACCCCACCCCAGTACTCTTGCCTGGAAAATCCCATGGGTGGAGGACCCTGGTGGGCTGCAGTCCATGGGGTCGCTAAGAGTCAGACGCGACGGAACGACTTCACTTTTATTTTTCACTTTTATGAATTGGAGAAGGAAATGGCAACCCACCTCCAGTGTTCTTGCCTGGAGAATCCCAGAGACGGGGGAGCCTGGTGGGCTGCCGTCTATGGGGTCGCACAGAGTCGGACACGACTGAAGCGACTTAGCAGCAGCAGCTTAGCATGTCCTCTCAGTCTATTTCCTGTTATTGTAGAGCCTATATTTATCTTTGAAAACCAGACATTCTGTATGAAAATACTAAGAGCCTTTCTTCCTATTACAATAAGCTTTGATAGAGAAAAAGAGAATTTAAGAGATTTTTTGATTTTTCTAGGCTCAGGTATAACAATGAGAAGAATGGTCAGTTCAGTATCACAATTTAACAAATGGAATAGAAAAGAACAGAAAGAACAGTCAGAAGCAGATTAGAAGAACTACGGAAGTTAAGCTTTACCTCCCCACCTAGACTGTGCCCCCTAACTGTACAGGAATAGAGGTGTGAGAAGACTCTGGTGTCAGTGGCACCATTTGTGCACGTCAGAGAGCAGAGGCTCTATGAAAGCATAGGAGTTACCAAGGGCAGATGATCTCTAAATCATCTGACAACATGGAAATACATTCAAAGACATGACCCAGCAATCCCACTGCTGGGCATACATACCAAGGAAACCAGAATTGAAAGAGACACAGGTACCCCACTGTTCATCACAGCACTGTTTATAATAGCCAGGACATGGAAGCAACCTAGATGTCCATCAGCAGAAGAATGGATAAGAAAGCTGTAGTACATATACACAATGGAAGATTACTCAGCCATTAAAAAGAATACATTTGAATCAGTTCTAATGAGGTGGATGAAACGAGCCTATTATACAGAGTGAAGTAAGCCAGAAAGAAAATCACCAATACAGTATACTAATGCATATATATGGAATTTAGAAAGATGGTAATAGTAACCCTGTATGCGAGACAGCAAAAGAGACACTGATGTATAGAAGAGTCTTTTGGACTCTGGGGAGAGGGCGAGGGCGGGATGATATGGGAGAATGGCATTGAAACATGTAAAATATCATATGTGAAACGAATCGCCAGGCCAGGTTCGATGCATGATACGGGTTGCTTGGGGCTGGTGCACTGGGATGACCCAGAGGGATGGGATGGGGAGGGAGATGGGAGGGGGGTTCAGGATGGGGAACACATGTACACCCGTGACAGACTCATGTCAATGTATGACAAAACCAATACAATACTGTGAAAAAAAAATAAACAAATAAATAAAACTGAAAAAAAACCAACAACAAAAAACCAAAACAAAGACATGAACAGGAAAACAAGGAAGTATAGAAACGATAAAATTGTTAAGGAAAGTGTATTTTGAAAGAAAAGGAGTTCGTAAAGGAAAGGTATATTTGAAAGAAAAGTTACAAAAACTCTTCTGCTACAGAGGGAATTGAGGGAAAATACACATCAGTTGTCTGAACAACTATAGGTTCTATAGCATTTGTTGCATTTTTAGATGAAGATGTGTTATTGTCTTCAGTCTGCAAGTGACCAGAGAGTCTGCTGGGTTAAGAAAGAGGGACTGGGTGCATGGTCATTCAGTGTCACCAGCGTGAGGACATAAACTAGAGCATCATACATTCTGATGGTTACCCTGCCTGACCTTGTGCTTTTATTTTGAAAACTTTCCTATTATCCCAAGTAGTTTTCTGCCCCTAATCTGTCACTTCTCTGGGATTAAACACATCCCAAGGAGATTGTTCAGAAGCTTGTGTTTTAACTCCGTAAGCTTAGAAAAAGCTCATTGTACCCTGATCTCTAAATGATTGTTCTCAGCTTCATCTTTGGGGCATGCAGAATGTGTTTTGTTATGTGGCTAATGCACACAATCCTCCTGAAATGAAATGGTGGCAGGAATCCACTAAAATATGCTTTGGTCTTAATATTGTGCATGAGCTCCACTGGCTTTAAATATTTAGCCTGTCATATAGCTATATTTTGCAATATTAATTTTTATGAATTCCTAATTAAATATCTTATTAAAGGCAATATCATAAGAGAAGAAGCCCACTTCTACAATTTCAGAAGAAATGGATATTCTTTTTTTTTTTTTCCTGCTGTGCTGACCAGGGATTGAACCTGTGGCCCCTACAGGGAAAGCATGGAGTCTTAACTACTAGACCACCAGGGAAGCCCCCAAGAGATGGCTATTCTTGGGGGAGATGAAAGGGTACAGTTCTAAACACGTGCAGCAAAGCTGAGGATATGATTTCAAAGAGTGCTTTTTTGTGGAATGAATTTTATCAATGCTGTAGGTATGGAAAACACTGCACCTTACTTCTGTACTGTTCACTATGAGAACTGGGGGCCTCAAAATCCTTCAAGTTGTTTACTAAAGATAATAAGCATATTCCAAAATAGTATCAAATTTATTGGGCAACAAAATACAAAAAGTTGTATACTCTAAACAATGCAAATTTTCTTTCGTTCATGGGAATGTTTAGCTTACTGCAAAATTTTCGTTAAGCCACTATAGATTGAACTTTGTGTTATGGCCTAATCAAAATCTAGGTAAGGTGCAGATGAACTGGAAAGACTATATAAGAGTATTGTTGAAAATAAAATACTGTGTTCCAGTTTTCAGTGATGTTCTAAAGGAGGAAATAACTTCCTTATTGGACACCGAAGGATGTACGAATTTAGATCAATCTTAGGGTTCCATGTTGAACAGAACAACAGCTTATCTCAAAGAGAGTGAAGTTGTTGTTTAGTGAATAGTTACTCTACCATGAGGAACAGAGTACACCATTTCTCTCATAACTTGGAATTTCCAGAAAATTCAGTGTGACATCTCTGGATGGCTCAGTATCAGAAACCACCTAGCCCCTCTCCCCTTTTACAGACAAAGAATTGTGTCTATAATGATTAATATCAATACTAAGACATTCTTAGTATCAATATTAATATCAATATTGTATTGATATATGCATATATCAATACAATATACAATTGATATATACATATATCAATACAATATATACATATATTGATATAATGTCAGTATTAATATCAATACTAATACATTCTTATAGAGCATTTAGTATTTTACTACATTTTCTGATATTAGGTATTTTAATTCCTTCAGTCCTTAAAACCACCCTGTGAAGCAGGTATTGTTATTACTTTCATTGTGTAAATGAGGAAAAGAAAACACCCAAAGGTTAGCCATTTTCCGAGTTTACAAGTCTGTTATAAGCCTGGAGGGCCCCTGGGCCAGATACAAACACAGACAGTGGAGTCCTAGGCTGGAACTCATACCTCTGCAATATGCTGCCTCTGTGCACATCACAACCTGTGCCCAGAGATGCAGAATGACTTGCCCAAGGTCAAATAGCTGTTTTAAAGCTCAATGAAGACAGGTGATTGCTCTCTCTGCTTCAGACTTGTTTCTGTTGTGTCTAAGCTCAGTGAGATAATTCCCACCCCGCAGTTAGAAAGCCCATTGAGTAACAAGTAATTGAACATTTCTCAACCCAATTTCCAGTGTTTATTTGCATATTTATTGGACTTGTTGTCCATAATTTTCTTCTT
Source organism: Tragelaphus eurycerus (assembly GCA_935064755.1). Taxonomy (NCBI): domain Eukaryota; kingdom Metazoa; phylum Chordata; class Mammalia; order Artiodactyla; family Bovidae; genus Tragelaphus; species Tragelaphus eurycerus. The sequence goes on along the minus strand of CAKXYN010000202.1, from coordinate 95,435 downwards.
ATACTATTTCTTTTGACAGTTCTATTTTCTCACGTGACATTGGCTTATCCCCAAGGATATGGGAGCCGTGTGGAAAGGAATTCTATCTTACCTTCTCACGTGAGTCCCCTGAACCTGCCCCCTTCTCACTTTGCACCCCTTTTTGTTGGCTTTCGAGATGGAGCTTTGGCAGTTTTCCCTGTGTCCTGTGGGTCAAATTATTATTTTGAAAAGATTTCAAAGTATTTTTTAAGAAAAGACAGCATTTTATAAGTCCCATATCTATTCAAAAATCCACTTCCACTTTAATCACTCCCTATAAAAATTTTAATGACCATACATCAGCCGAGCTACAGGAGAGTTATTAAAACAGTGCCATGAATAATCCCCAAAGTCCTTTCTACTTCCTGAGAGCTAGTGATGGCAACAGATAATAATATTAACATATCTCCCAGCATTAGCTGGCTCAGTAAGAAGCCTCCCCATTTGGCATGCAATCACTTCTTCAATCACACTTGGGAGAACACCACACAGAGCTGGCTCAGTGTCACCCCATCTCATTATACTTGGAAAATGGCAGAGGGTCACATTTGTGAGGAAGATAACAGGTGAGCAGTTCTCATTGTGTTGTCAATCCTGCTGAATAAATATCCATTGGAGTTGAAGTGGTGGTTAAGTCAAAACCGGATAGATGCCATTCTACTTCTATTGGAGTGTTTTAATTTCTGCAACTAAAAATAGTAGATTTATCAGTGAAATGATTATTCTTCCAATTTTTACATAAAAATCTAAGCAATCCAAGCTGTAGATTTGCTTTGGATTGATTTCTTTTCCATACCTCCTGGCATGTAAAAGGATCATATAGTTCACACTTCCTTGGTTAAGAGTTCTGCCTTTAGTTTGAGAACCTATAGCTTTTATCCCTTGAGAATTCAGATTATTTTCAACCAATGATGTTGTAAAATGGGAAACTGGATTTAATGTAATTACAGTGGAAAAAAGGGAAAATTGAGATACAGTAACACAGAGAGAAGCAGAATTAATGATGCACCAGATTTGTGGGTCACATTGGATGGGACCCTCAAATGATGTATCCTGTTAAAAAGTTTGGACATAACTTCCTTAATGTTTTTCTTGGAAGAAATTTTTGCTTCCCAAGTCCCAGTACAAAGAGTGAACCCTGGGCTGAGAAGTCCTGGAGCCAATTCTTTTCTCCTGCTCTGCTTCTGGTTAGAATTCTTTTGGGCAAAGCTTGCAGCAGGTTCTCTGGGAGCTCAGCTGGGTCCTCCAGGCCCTGCTTTGCTGGCTGTGACACTGTCTACCTCTGTGTGCTCCGGCTGCCCCTGGAACTGTTCCAACTGCAGAACCTGAGGCAGCTTCTGTCCCCAGGGCAGGCACTGGGTAGGACCATGAAAGGCCAGATCTTTTGCCTCCGTTGAGACAACTTGTGAGACATAGGTTATATCCAAGTGTTCTGCAAGATTAGACAAAAGCCTTCTTCAGGGACTTTGTCTCAGATTGCTAGTGAGGCTGGGTTCTTCCCTTTTCTGCCCTTCTTCTCCATTCTCTTCCTGGTTTCTCCTGGATCTCTGCGCTAGAGAATCTGGCCATAGCATAGATTAATTCCTTAGTGTTGTATTTCCCTCTTTCAGGCCATGACTAAAGCAATGCTTCCTTTGTTGTTCAATCTCTAAGTCATGCCCGACTCTTTGCCACTCCATAGACTACAGCACACCGGGCTTCCTTGTCCTTAACTGTCTCCCAGAGTTTGCTCAAACCCATGTCCTTTGAGTCAGTGATGCCATCCAACCATCTTATCCTCTGTCACCCCCTTCTCTTGCTTCAATCTTTCCCAGCATCAGGGTCTTTTCCGATGAGTTGGCTCTTTAGAATTACCTAGTTCCTGAAAGTAGTGATGGCTGTCTAAAATGTGGTCCTCTGGAAAGGTCAGACAACAGAGGCTAGTCTCCAAATTGAAGAAAGATTCCCAGAGACTGACACTGTTGGGCTGCAAATGATCTTAGAAATCATCTGTCTCAACTCTCCCAGTTTGTGACCATGGTAGACAGCGACTTACCCAAGACACAGCACAGTCTTGAGACTTCAGCCTCAGTCTTCTGAATCTACACTTTTTCTCTCTCTAGTCCACATTGCTCCACGAACAGGCAGTAGATCACGTTCTCATAGCCAGAGCTCACAATCACAAGGGTAGTTTCAGATGAGAATCTTCTGTGCTGACATTTGTATTTCCTTCCAGGGCTGAGTGGAGAAACACTGAGTGTTTCAGCTTTACTGGACAGACTTGGGCACTAGGGGACCCAGTTTTGTTTTTTGTGTGGCAGTGGTACAGGCAGAGTTGGCACAGTAGTTTTCTTCCACCAGATGAGTTTTGAAGACTTGCTCATCCCTACTTGCCCCTTGCTCCCCATGCATTAACCTCAGTAGTTAAGCCTCATTTTAGAAAGACTCGTGATGATAAAACCATGATTCAATAGCTAAGTGGTAATTTCTTCCAATGCAACTGATGGACTGAAATCTTGACTCAAATGATTTTCCCATTTGGCATTCACTCTGCACACGGTCCCCAGGACAGCACAGATTCAGCTATTGCAGAAACAATATACTTTCCTCGTCACACTTAAACCATGTCTCACTTATTGCCAACTGATTGATGAAATAACCCTAATGATGCTCCATCACTTTTATATTTCTGCCAATTTCCTGAAATGCAGTTGAAATTGGTGTGAGCCTGTCTACTGAAAGTGGTAGCTGTTTATTAGACGTAGACAATGCCTATGGAAAGCCACATAAATTGGTCTACTGACGCACAGTTTTTACGCTTACAGTTAAAGGCATCTTGATGATACAAGGGCATAAAGGTTGAAAGAGAATAGTGAAATCAGGTTTCTAACTCTCATAGGGACATTTGATTCTGTATAATCTACATCTGACCAAGGTTACCTAATTGTTTAGAGGCAGATTAAGGACATGACTCCCAGAAGGTGATCTTAGAGGCATCATATTTTACCTCGAGGGGTTTATAGTCCTCTGAGGAAGATATTTCAAGAATGCTATCTGGTGATCAACTGGGCTTAGTTTATAGTATACTTTTTTCAGTGTACTGTAGATAATATGTACTACGAAAGGTTACTTAAGACAAGAATTCTTTTATTCTTCATTTGTACAAGTTATACTTAAAACTTGGATAAAATTGTATTTGCTTCCATATATAAAAGCAAAGATTGAAAAAAGACGTAACCAGACAAGGGAATATTATTCAGCACTAAAAAGAAATGAGCCATCAAGCTATGAAAAGACATGAAGGAAACTTAAATGCATATTACCAAGTAAAAGAAGTCAATCTGAAAAGGCTACATCATGTTATGATTTCAACTTTTATGACATTCCAGAAAAGGCAAAAATTATGGAGACTATAAAAACATCAGGGGGTAGGAGTAGGGAGGGATAAATAGCTAGAGGGGGGGGCGAAGAAAGAGGATACATACCACAGTACAAGGATCAGATCAGATCAGGCCCCGAGCTTCTAGAGTCCTGAAACTACTCTGTATGTTCATATAATGATGGATACATACCAGAGGCTGTACATTTGTACATCACCTTAATGGGTGGACTCTGAGAGCTGGTGATAGATCAGGGAGCCCCCGCCTGGCCTGCTGCAGTTCATGGGGTCACAAAGTGTGTGCAGGGAGGTGGTGGTCACAAAGAGTTGGACATGACTGAGCGACTGAACTGAACTGAACTGATAGAATGTACAGCATCAAGAGTGAGCCCTAAGTAAACCATAGACTCCAGTGATAATGGTGAGTCTTTGTAGGTCCATCAATTGTAACAAATGTAACAGAAAAGATCAGTGACACACAGTATATACAGCTTTTGTCTGGGGCTCTTGTGGTTGTAGTCAGACAGTCACTGGGGCAGGAGGACCCTTAGGAATTAATTTAAATCAAATATGCAATCATTTGTGAGATTATTTTCAGTAAGATAAGCTACTGAGTATTATGCTACTCTATTTTAGCTAATTATAAGCCTCTATTTAGCTCCAGATAAAACAAAGCAAAAATGCCCCTCAAAAACCTAGCACTGGAGTGATGTGATTTAAAGTGTACCATGTTACAAAGCATGGCAAATCAGTATGAATTCTTTATCGAAATATCTGTATCGAAATATACAATTACAAGGTTAGCTAAATACAGAACTGATAGTGTGCAGAAAAGGTTAGCTGAAAACATAAAGGTGGATCCAGAATGTGCGTGATAGAAGGTCAACACACTTTTATATAATTATGAACCTTCATCATTGTGCTTTCCTTTTGATTTTGCTTCCTTAGGTTATCCACAAACAGTGCCCATTTTGTTTTTTAATGGAAAAGGGTCATGGTGAAGAATATGATTTTTTTTTCTACCCTGCCTCTTTGTAGCAAATTCTACATATCAGCTAAGAATTTTTCCAAATTTCCTGGAAGAGTAATTCAGCCCTTGCAACAGAACCCTAGGTAATACTATGCTCTATAGGATACCATAGCAAGGTAGAAATGATGTTTGGTGTTTTTAATGACTGAGTATTAGAAAATGACTACACATAACTTGGAGAAAAGTAGTACATCAGGGGAAAAGTGAGGTGGGGTGATCATTCCAAACTATGTTAGCCACATATTAATTTTGGCATTTCTGAATTAATTACGGTTAAGTACACAAACACAGGAGGAATGGCAGATACAATGCCTGTTTCATTCAGTATAAAAAAAAAAAAATCAGGCTTTTCCCCTGTGAGATTGTAGCTTATAGGATTCATACACATTTAAAACTCACTGCACGTATCTGTAATTACTGTGTTACAATACAGTCTTAGAAGTAGAACTTAAGGTTCAAAGTGTCTATCAGAGAGGATGGGTATTTAAACACGAACCAGAGCCTGGGCAACAGTGCAATTGAGATGCTTTGGGAGTAAGATATATGGTGTGTTTGAAACATGTAAAAGTGGCTCAAAAGTCCCCACATTATTTTTTTGTGTGTGGTTGGTTGTTGTTGCAGCTGTGTTATCCCATTTCTGGAGAGAAAAGAAGTAGAAGCACAGTGATTCTTCAGAAGATTGAGTAGGTGGTGAGAGTCTGGAATAGGGTGGGCGTGGGGACAAAGAAGCGATCTCTGTGGACTCCAGGGAATAAGAAAGATGCCTGGGGAGATAGGCAGGTCTGAGAGGTGATGCTGTTCCTAAGACAGCTGAGTGAAATACACTCAGACACAGAAGTATTTTCATCTATTTTAAGCTTATTTTTGTGCACATGGAAGATCCTATTTCTCCCTGTCTGTGTGACTGGATGTGTGTATACATACATGTATACATCATGTTAATTCCGCTCTATACACAGAGTCCTTCTGATAGAGTTTATATTCTTATTGCTTGTTGTTTTTTGTTCATCAGAGACTAGATTTCTCATATTGATTTTTACATCTGTCCTCAAATAGGCAGTCATTAAATTTATAAATGGCTGAATAATTAATTAGTTAATGCAATGAATATATAATTTATTTGCACTTTTTCCTGGATATGCTTAGGTATACAAAGAAAACACCAATTATTACTATATTAAAATAAACTACAAGTTTTCAAAATTAGATAGAATCATGAAGTGTATTTTTGTTGTTTTGTTTGCTTTCTCAAAAAATATTCCCTTTTACAATCTACATTACATTTTGATAGCCAAAAGAGGTTGTATTTCACTTATTATATTGTTAATCTAGTTAATATCAATCATTATGTGTATTAGCATTTTATTTTTTTTTGTGGTCCAAGTGACCATGCCATTTGATTACTTGTTGATTAGTAAATTATATTTTTTTTTTTTTTTTTTTTTTATTTTATTATTTAAATTTAAAAAACCCCCCCCCCCCACAACAAAAAAAATAAATTATATAGAAGAAAAAGGATCGAGTGACTTGATAATGATGCAGTTCAGATGCCATTATTTTGGATATTTCTAAATCCAATTTATACTAAGTCCAATCCATACTTATACTAAAACCATACCAGGTTTAACAGGCTCACTTCCTTAAGCTTCTTTTCACATAAGGGAACTTATGAGTTCAGTAATCAGTTTATTGATTTATTAAGCCATGATTTGGGGATGTATCAGGTGGGGAAGGCAATGGCACCCCACCCCAGTACTCTTGCCTGGAAAATCCCATGGATGGAGGGCCTGATGGGCTGCAGTCCATGGGGTCGCTAGGTCGGACACGACTGAGCGACTTCCTTTCACTTTTCATTTTCATGCATTGGAGAGGAAAGGCAACCCACTCCAGTATTCTTGCCTGGAGAATCCCAGGGCGGGGGAGCCTGGTGGGCTGCCGTCTGTGGGGTCGCACGGTCGGACACTCCTGGCGACTTAGCAGCAGGTTCAACTCAGAGAAGGCAATGGCAACCCACTCTAGTACTCTTGCCTGGGAACTCCCATGGATGGAGGAGCCTGGTAGGCTGCAGTCCATGGGGTCGCGAAGAGTCGGACACAACTGAGCAACTTCACTTTCACTTTCATGCATTGGAAAAGGAATTGAGAATCCCAGGGATGGGGGAGCCTGGTGGGCTGCCATATATGGGGTCGCACAGAGTTGGACACTACTGAAGTGACTTAGCTGCAGCAACAGGTTCAACTTCTCCCAACTTCTCACCAGTGCTCCCTGGTGCCCTCAGCCTTCTGGTAATATGAACACAGAGTCAAAGAGAAGTAAGACTCAGTGGAATTTGTCTCTAGAAAGCAATTCAGAATCTCACCACTCACCCAACAGGGAGAAAAATAATGAACTATGTGAAATGCATTTTGATAGGCCCCTCCTCTTTCCTTCCCTCTCAGTGTGCTTCTAAATATTCATTTTCTCTTTAAACATTTCATCTTTTTGCTGTATGCCCTGTGATGCTTATTGTAGATTGTGGTTTAAAAATATCGGCGGCAGTTTTTTTTTTTTGGCAGATATATAACAGGTGGAGCTGTTCTTATAATAGGAAAATAAATTGGACTAAGCCTATCAGGTCACATTTGTTTTAGTCTGAGCCCCAGTGGATGAGATTAAGAGAAGCAGATTTGTTTATCACAAGCAGAGGACAATTGCTATCACTGCTCCTTTTAACTGGATTGGTTACTGTGTTCTTATAAGTCAGGAGGACACATTAATCCATAAATACTCCTCTCCCCACAGCCCTATTTTAAGCCTGGAAAGTCTGTGTAATTGTAATTTTTTTTTTCCATTTCAAATGACAAGGTCATTAACAGAAATGGGCATAATCCTTCAGTGAAGGAAGGCAATTGACATATTAGATGCAAGAGGCTCTCCTGTGGGCTGATTCATCTTCCTAGCAAATTCGTGAACTCCTTCTCAGGTCAGATGTTTCAAAGTACTGATCAGCTGACACATCTGTGATGAGTTGCTTGTAATATTGAAGTTTTTAATGTTGAAGCAAACCCATATAATTCTTTGTGCATTTTCATCTAATTTCCATGTATGGAATTAAAACAGTAATGCTGGACTGAAATATTTTGTTGTGAGGAGCCAATGCACACAGAATTCCCTTTTTCCTGAAGTCATGGTTGAATTTTGTTTGGAGCTGAAGGTTGGGTAGTGCGATTATGAGTGTGTTTACACCTGTTTGTGTAACTGGAGTCTATGAAATCTAGTGGTCATCTGTTTGGGGTCAGGTACACAGAAGAATAAGCAGGGTGACAATATACAGCCTTGACATACTCCTTTTCCTATTTGGAACCAGTCTGTTGTTCCATGTCCAGTTCTAACTGTTGCTTCCTGACCTGCATATAGGTTTCTCAAGAGGCAGGTCAGGTGAAAGAGATGGGAATACCAGACCACCTGACCTGCCTCTTGAGAAACCTATATGCAGGTCAGGAAGCAACAGTTAGAACTGGACATGGAACAACAGACTGGTTCCAAATAGGAAAAGGAGTACGTCAAGGCTATATATTGTCACCCTGCTTATTCAACGTCTATGCAGAGTACATCATGAGAAATGCTGGGCTGGAAGAAGCACAAGCTGGAATCAAGATTGCTGGGAGAAATATCAATCACCTCAGATATGCAGATGACACCACCCTTATGGCAGAAAGTGAAGAGGGGCTAAAAGGCCTCTTGATGAAAGTGAAAGTGGAGAGGGAAAAATTTGGCTTAAAGCTCAACATTCAGAAAACGAAGTTCGTGGCATCTGGTCCCATCACTTCATGGGAAATAGATGGGGAAACAGTGGAAACAGTGTCAGACTTTATTTTTCTGGGCTCCAAAATCACTGCAGATGGTGACTGCAGCCATGAAATTAAAAGATGCTTACTTCTTGGAAGGAAAGTTATGACCAACCTCGATAGCATATTCAAAAGCAGAGACATCACTTTGCCAACAAAGGTTCGCCTAGTCAAGGCTATGGTCTCTCCTGTGGTCATGTATGGATGTGAGACCTGGACTGTGAGGAAGGCTGAGTGCTGAAGAATTGATGCTTTTGAACTATGGTGTTGGAGAAGATTCTTGGGTGCCTTGGACTGCAGGGTCCAACCAGGCCATTCTGAGGATAGCCTGGATTTCTTTGGGATGATGCAGCTGACTCAGTATTTTCCCTCTCGGGTACTCACTGAGAAGACTCTGATGCTGGAGGATTGGGGGCAGGGGAGAGGGGACGACAGAGGATGAGATGGCTGATGCATCACTGACTCGATGATGTATCTGGTGGGGTTGGTGACAGAGGGCCCGACAGTTCGCAACCTGTCATCTTTTTCATTTTCGTTCTGTTGTGTTCCACTTTTCCTTATCTTTCTCTCTTCGCTTCTCCTTTCTCTGTGGACATCTGGTTGCTTCCTTCTGGCTTTTCAGTTGCAGCCATGATTGTGCTTACTCCTTGGGGAGTGACAACCTAAATGCATATTCTGCGGACATTACTTTGCAACAGGTCGGTCTGTGCTTGTTTTCGTGGTCGTGTTGGATGTGAGGTTGGACTGTGAGAGAGCTGGCACCGAAGAATTGATGCTTCTGAACTGTGGTGTTGGAGAAGACTCTTGAGAGTCCCTTGGACTGCAAGGAGATCCAACCAGTCCATTCTGAAGGAGATCAGCCCTGGGATTTCTTTGGAAGGAATGATGCTAAAGCTGAAACTCCAGTACTTTGGCCCACCTCATGCAAAGAGTTAACTCATTGGAAAAGACTCTGATGCTGGGAGGGATTGGGGGCAGGAGGAGAAGGGGATGACAGAGGATGAGATGGCTGGATGGCATCACTGACTAGATGGACGTGAGTCTGAGTGAACTCTGGGGGTTGGTGATGGACAGAGAGGCCTGGTGTGCTGCAATTCATGGGATAGCAAAGAGTTGGACTGAGCAACTGCACTGAACTGACACAGAAAAAAGTGTTTCTCGGATTAGCTGACAGTGTTCTGAGTGGAGGAGTCGGGACAGGAAACTGCCCTTTGAGGAGAATCCCCTGTGCAGACTGCCTGCCCTGGGAAGTTGGCCTCTCCATGGTGGGAATTCCGTGTTTGTGCTGCCTCAGTTCAAAACTGAGGGAGGGAGACCCTCAGTGCTCTGAAGTATCCTCTCTGCCCAGTAGTTTTACATTCACATCTAAATTAATCTTTGAGGTCATTTGCCTCACTGTGGAAAACTCAGTGCAATTATTTATGATTCCATATACTTCAAACATGTTTCAAACCCTCATGGTCCTCATTAAGAGCATAAATTATCATCATAATAATTATTGTTTTATTATTAACCAATTACTAGTAAATACTGTAAAATTAAATTTATTTTATAAAGAAGGAAGGTTTCATAAATTATACTTTATAAAGTAAAATGTCTATCTTTTTAGGAGATACCTTACCAAATATCCAATTTATGCATTCTATTCTTAGAGTAAATACTTACTTTCTATATTTTTTAACCTAAAATTGTAATTAACTTTGGGAATTGCTATCTAGCAAATAGGTATAGAATGAAGTTGGAAACTTGTAGGTTGGGAATACCAAGTCAGTTGATATTTTTGTATCCTATTTTAGAAAAGCATTCTATTTTTATTATTAGTCAATGATTCCTACCAGTAAGCTATTCTCAACTGAAGTTAACTGTTTGGAGAAATTGAAAATGACAAGGGAAAGCGTTAGTTGCTCAGCTGTGTCTGACTCTTTGTGACCCCGTGGACTGTAGCCTGCAGACTCCTCTGTCCAGGGGGATTCTCCAGACAAGCACACTGCTGAGGGTTGCCATTCCCTTATCCAGAGGATCGTCCTGACCCGGGGATTGAACCTGGGTCTCCCACATTGCAGGGAGATTCTTTACTGTCTGAGCCACTAGAAGCAGGGGTCAAAATCAAATTTGGAATTGTTATCAATCAGCCAGTGGTGAGTACCTTTGCTGAGGCTGATGGTGCTTCCAGTGTGTCTACTGATAATTTTTAATGTAGTGAAAAAATCAAGGATTCTTACCAATGTTCTCATGATTTTATAAATAATATACTCATAGAAATACTTACTTATAATACAAAAAAATCTATGAAATTTCTTTTGTATTGGCCATCTCATATTTTCTGTAGAGACCCATGGAAACAACCATGGGAATTCCAATAACTTCAGTTGTATTCAAGTCTCTGCTTTGTCCCTCACCAGACAAAGACACTGGAGAAATTGACCAAAATGTCTGAGTATTACTTTTTTAAGTAATACCTCATGAAAGTGTTACAGAAGTCAGACAAGGCATATCTAAGTGATGATTCAGTCAGTGAAATTGCTATTGTTCTCAGTAATCTCACAGTAGAGCATGGGGGCAGGGGAGGCCCCAGAGACCCTTAGGGTCCATTCATGTTGAAGCCGTGTTCTCCATAGTTATGTGGAAACACTGCAGTATGGAGCAGCTATTCAGCAAGTTCAGGCTGGGAAAAATTATAAAGTGATCATTTTTATTTTCTTAGTGCCATTGAAAACATAGTCTGTTTCACATATGTTGCTGCGTACTCTTCACAGAACTCTTCCTAAGATTATAGAAAGCTGATTTCTCACATTTTCCTCCTAGATTTTTACAGCCAGGAGGATCTGGGGGTTGAGTGTGTTGCAGTGAATATGTGAATTAAATATAATTGGAAGTTAAGCACAACCCTCATGAAACACTGCAGGTCAGAGTAGAAAGCAGTTGGGGTGATCTCCTTTTACATAGAACTACCATATGATTCATCTTCCCAGGTGCTGCAGTGGTAAAGAATCTGCCTGCCCACGCAGGAGATGCAGGAGACTTGGGTTTCATCCTTGGGTGGGGGAAATCCCCCTGAGGCAGAAATGGAAACCCACTCCAGTATTCTTGCTTGGGAAAGTTCATGGACAGAGGAGCCTGGTGGGCTGCAGCCCATGGGGTCTAGAAGAGTTGGACATGACTGTGTGACTGAATATGCACCATATGATCTAGCAATCCCACTACTGGATATGTGTCCAGAGGAGATAAAAACCAGTATTTTGAAAAGATATCTGCACTCCTATATTCATTGCAGCATTATTCACAATAGCCAAGACATGGAAATAACATGTGTCCATTGATGAATGAACAGATAAAGAAATACACATACATATATACACACACTGTGTACTGTTATTTATTTCATTTTGTCTTTTTTTTTTAAACTTCTTATTTTGTATTGAGGTATAACTGATTAACAATGTTATGATAGTTTCAGACAGCATATTAAAGAGCAGAGACATTACTTTGCCAACAAAGGTCTGTCTAGTCAAGGCTATGGTTTTTCCAGTAGTCATGTATGGATGTGAGAGTTGGGCCATAAACAAAAGCTGAGCACCAGAGAATTGATGCTTTTGAACTGAGGTGTTGGAGAAGACTCTTGAGAGTCCCTTGGACTTCAAGGAGATCCAACCAGTCCATCCTAAAGGAAATCAGTCCTGAATATTCATTGGAAGGACTGATGCTGAAGCTGAAGCCCCAATCCTTTGGCTACCTGATGCAAAGAGTTGATTCATTTGAAAGGACCCTGATGCTGGGGAAGACTGAGGCAGGAGGAGAAGGGGAGGAGAAGGGGATGACAGAGGATGAGATGTTGGATGGCATCACCGACTCAATGGACATGAGTTTGGGTAAACTCTGGGAGTTGGTGATGGACAGGGAGGACTGGCATGCTGCAGTCCATGGGGTTCCAAAGAGTTGGACATGACTGAGCGACTGAACTGAACTGAACTGATAGTTTCATGTGAACAGTGAAGGAACTCAGCCATACATACACACATATCCATTCTTTGCCAAACGCTCTTCCTATCCAGGCTGCCACATGACACTGAGCAGAGTTCCCTTTGCTGTAAAATAGGTCCTTATTGGTTGTCCATTTAAAATATAGCAATGTGTACATGTCCATCCCAAATTCCCTAACTATCCCTTCCTCCCACCATTCCCCCTGGTAACCATAAGTTTGTTTTCTAAGTCTACACAGTGTACTGTTATTCAACCACTAAAAAAGGAGCAATTTTGCCATTTGCAACAGTACAGATGAACCTTGAGGTCATTAAGCTAAGTATTGGGTTGGCCAACACTTAGTTTGTTTGGGTTTTTCCATAACATGATAAAGCAAAATCCAAACAAACTTTTTTTGCCAACTCAATAAAAGTCAGACAAATAATGTATAAGCTCACTTGTATGTGAAATCTAAAATACCATACTCATAAAAACAAAGAGTAGAATTGTAGTTTCCAGGGGCTGGAAGGTGAGCAGATGGGGAGATGCTGACCAAATGGTAAGAACTTCCAGTTATAAGACTGATTAAGTTCTGGAAATGTCTGACTTGATTGTGGTGATCATTTCATGATGAAAACATATTAGAGAGTGTCATGCACCTTTAAAAATGCACATCATGGGCCTTCCCTGGAAGTCCAGTGGTTAAGACTTCACCTTCCAATGCAGGGGGGCAGGTTCAGGCTATGGTCAGGAAGCTAAGATCCCACAAGCCTCATGGCCAGAAAACCAGAACTGGCCAGAAAACAACAGAAACAATACTGTAACACATTCAATAAAGACTTTAAGAAATGGTCCACATCAAAAGAAAAAAAAAATTTTAACAAAAAAAGCACAATGTGCAACTAAATATATACAATTTTTATGTCACTAAACCTGGGGGGAGACATGAAGTATAACACACTTGGGCCGCTGCACCACAAGGTGCCCAGACCACATGTTGATGCTTCTACCAGCAGTGCCTGCCCAGGAGCCAGGCACTGTGAGAAGGCATCTCCAGGGGGAGATAGCCCCTGGTCATGAACCTGCCAGCCACTCGGGTCTCTCAGCTGCAGCTCTGGGGAACATGGCCCTGAGAGAAGTCCATCCTTCCTTCCTGCTACCAGTGGGACTTCTCAGCAGAGCAATGTGTTGCTGCTTTATTAGATTTGGGGCGATGTGTAACAAAGAGAGTAACTCGGGCACATCCACAGAGCATGGACCACAGAAGAATTGACTTCTTGGCTGCAGCTCCAGAAGGTGGAAACTCTGACCCTTTCATGACTTGGAGGAGCACGTCTTCAAGAATTCCTGCCAAGCTGCCATGAAGTGTGATGATAAAAAGATCTTCAGATATTCCAGACCCCCAAAAGCTAACTTTCATATGTATTTCTGAGGATGTTTCAATAAACAATGGAGTAACTAAAGAGAGAGAAATATGAGATCCAGGAAGTAGGAGATTGAACACAGGCGAGCAGAGCATTTTCTGGCTGTGAAAGAGGGTCCCCAGGTGAGGCTGTGCAGCAAATCTTGATAGCAGCCAGGAAGCTGTTGTGGTAGATTCCACCAGCAGAAAAAAGGTTACTTCAGGCATTTGATTGTATAATGTGTCTTATGGAGATTGCTTTTGGAGTGTCAGAGCTAAATTAGTGATCAGTTCAGTTCAGTTCAGTTCATTCGCTCAGTTGTGTCCGACTCTTTGCGACCCCATGAATCGCAGCAGCCAGGCCTCGCTGTCCATCACCAGCTCCCAGAGTTCACCCAGACTCACGTCCATCAAGTCAGTGATGCCATCCAGCCATCTCATCCTCTATCGTCCCCTTCTCCTCCTGCGCCCAATCCCTCCCAGCATCTGAGTCTTTTCCAATGAGTCAACTCTTTGCATCAGGTGGCAAAGTACTGAAATTAAGCAGTAAGCTTACCATACCAGGACCCATCCGCCGGAAAAAAATAATCCTTAACTCCGGGGAAGAAAATGAGTTGTTAAGGAATAAAATGCAGTTATAATATTGTACATTGTTTACCACATTCATGGTTCCTGTTATATTTGTAAGAATGTGCTTTGCTGTACTTAGTAACTTAGTTGTGTCTGACTCTTTGCGACCCCATGGACTGTAGCCCACCAGGCTCCTCTGTCTGTGGGGATTCTCCAGGCAAGAATACTGGAGTGGGTTGCCATGCCTCCTCCAGGGGATCTTCCCAACTCAGGGATCGAACCCAGGTCTTCTGTATTGCAGGCAGATTTTTTATCGTCTAAGACACCAGGGAAGCCGCATTTGTAAGAATACTGACGAGTAAAAGCTTACTAAACCCATGGTGGTATCATTTTAATGATATATCTTCAGTGTCTTCGGAACCAGAGAGTCATGAATTTTGTTTTTTTCAGTGGAGAAAGTAACAATTTTCTAAATAGTGAGGCTGAGAGACCATGTTTACCTGGCTTGCCAAGGAAGTTATTTTGCAAAATATGCTCAGCCCAGCCAATGAAAGAACACTAATGCCAATTGAACTCACTGCTCTGCAATCTGTTAAATTTTGTGTGTGTGGGTATGTGTGAATAGGAAAAAGCTGTTACTGCCAATACCCCAGTGAAAACATTAAAATACCAAATAACTTGTTCTTTTAAATCTGAGGGGTGAGTGTTTTGGGAGTAGTGTGTTGCTACAATTAGTGCTCTCCAAGGACCAGCAGCACTTTTTCCTGCTTAGTCGTCCATCTCAGCGTATAGCCATCTCTTTACTGTGCTCACATTAGTAATACTCTCAGTCTGTCCAGGCACCACAGTGGCTCTGTCTTCAAATTCTATGCACCCAAGGCTTCTTACTGCCACAAGTAGGCACTCTGAGCCATACCAACATTTTGCCTCCTGGGTTTCTATAACAGCGTTGGACACCTCTTCCTACTCTATTGCCTTCCCCTATTTTAGATTAGCAAGGGTGAATAACAAAGATGTTTTCATTAGGTATATTGGGAGAGGAAAGGTGCACTTCATGTCATTTATTTCTGATTTTTAATATCTATAGTCTTATATATATAGTCAACTTCCCAGTCCTACTGTGCTCCTTTTTTGTGTTCTGCACACTTTGCTACTCATTGTCTTTCTACATTTCCATGCTCCAGGAAGAGGTCAAAACCAGATTGTTTTGGGGAAATTCCCAGCAGTCCCACAATTAAGACTCAGTGCTTTCATGGCCATGGCTTAGGTTCATTCCCTGGTCAGGGAACTAAGATTCCCACAAGCTATGCAGCATGGCAAAACCCTCCCCTGAAAAAAATCTAGATGGTTTTAAGCATGCCTAAAATGAAGCTGTTTGCTTAAGGCCCAGTTTCCAGGGAGCAGGAATCAAAGTGTTCACTGAAACCAAAGCTCCTAAATCTCAGAGTAGCACCACTACCATGTAGTAATATCATACTTCCCAATTCCAGCACACCTTAGAGGATTAGGACATGAGACAGATACACATGTTCTCTTCCCCTTGTGGACAATTTGAGCAGGAACATCAGAGTGGAATATAATGGAGCAAGTATGCTAGTGTGAGTACTGCAACAAGTAGCATAAATTATAAAACTCCTAGTATACAACTGTTTGAGCACTGGAGAAGTGAGAAATAGATACATTGAAATTCTACAGACATAAAAACAATGTTTCTGAGAAATCTGATAATTTCTGGTCACTTTCTTCCTTGGGGGAGTAGTTGATTCTTGCTATAAGTTAATGAGGAATCTTAGTCTATACAGAACTGTACAAAAAAGATCTTCACGACCCAGATAATCATGATTGTGTGATCACTCACCTAGAGCCAGACATCCTGGGATGTGAAGTCAGATCAGTCAGATCGTTCGCGTCGGTCCTGTGACCCCTCGTGCCCAGGCCTCCCGTCCATCCGTTCCGAGGTCCCTCCCCCATCTCGTTCCTCTCTCCTTCTCCCCCTCCTCCTCCCTTCCTCCCTCTCTCCTTCCTCCTGTGGCCCTTCCCTCTCCGCTCCGTGCTCGGACTCTTCTCTCCCCCTCCTCCCCTCCTCCTCTCCTCCTTCCGACCCGTGCTCGCTGGGGTCCCGGTGCGCTTCTCAGTCACTCTCGTGGGGCTGTTCCTGTTCCTCTTTCCGTGGGGCGTCCTTCTTCGTTGTGGGCCCTCCTTCCCTTCCTCTCGCTGCCCTCCTCACTTTCTCTGTGGTCATCTGCATTCTGGTTGTTCTCCCTCTTCCTTTGTTTTCTCCACTTTCTCTGTCTCTCGCTGGTGACATTGGCCTTGCGCTCTTTCCTTTTGGTCTGTTGTTCCTGCGTTCTTCTTCCCTCTCAGTTTCTCGGGCAGTCAGGTGGTCTGTTTCCCATCTCTTTTTTCCATAGTTTTGTGATCTCCAGTCAGGCTTTGGCATAGTCAATGTGAAGTCAAGTGGGCTTTAAAAGCATCACTACGAACAAAGCTAGTGGAGGTGATGGAATTCCAGTTGAGCTATTCCAAATCCTGAAAGATGATGCTGTGAAAGTGCTGCACTCAATATGCTAGCAAATATGGAAAACTCAGCAGTGGTCACAGGACTGGAAAAAGTGTTTTCATTCTAATCCCAAAGAAAGGCAATGCCAAAGAATGCTCAAACTACCACACAATTGCACTCATTTCACATGCTAGTAAAGTAATGCTCAAAATTCTCCAAGCCAGGCTTCAGCAATATGTGAACTGTGAACTCCCAGATGTTCAAGCTGGATTTAGAAAAGGCAGAGGAACCGGAGATCAAATTGCCAACATCTGTTGGATCATCGAAAAAGCAAAAGAGTTCCAGAAAAAAATCTATCTCTTCTTTATTAACTATGCCAAAGCCTTTGACTGTGTGGATCACAATAAACTGTGGAAAATTCTGAAAGAGATGGGACTACCAGACCACCTGATCTGCCTATTGAGAAACCTATATGCAGATCAGGAAGCAACAGTTAGAACTGGACATGGAACAACAAACTGGTTCCAAATAGGAAAAGGAGTAAGTCAAGGCTGTTATTGTCACTCTGCTTATTTAACTTATATGCAGAATACATCATGAGAAACTCTGGGCTGGAATAAACACAAGCTGGAATCAAGATTGCCAGGAGAAATATCAATCACCTCAGATATTCAGATGACACCACCCTGATGGCAGAAAGTGAAGAGGAATTAAAAAGCCTCTTGATGAAAGTGAAAGAGGAGAGTGAGAAAGTTGGCTTAAAGCTCAACATTCAAAAAATGAAGATCATGGCATCTAGTCCCACCACTTCATGGCAAATAGATGGGGAAACAGTAGAAACAGTGTCAGACTTTATTTGGGGGGCTCCAAAGTCACTGCAGATAGTGATTGCAGCCATTAAATTAAAAGATGCTTACTTCTTGGAGGGCAAGTTATGACCAACCTAGGTAGCATATTCAAAAGCAGAGACATTACTTGGCCAACAAAGGTCCATCTAGTCAAGGCTATGGTTTTTCCTGTGGTCATGTATGGATGTGAGAGCTGGACTGTGAAGAAAGCTGAGCTCTGAAGAATTGACACTTTTGAACTGTTGTGTTGGAGAAGACTCTTGAGAGTCCCTTGGACTGTAAGGAGATCCAACCTGTCCATTCTAAAGGAGATAAGTCCTAGGTGTTCACTGGAAGAACTGATGCTGAAGCTGAAACTCCAATACTTTGGCCACCTCATGTGAAGAGTTGACTCATTGGAAAAGACCCTGATGCTGGGAGGGATTGAGGGCAGGAGGAGAAGGGAGTGACAGAGGATGAGATGGCTGGATGGCATCACCAACCTGATGGGTATGAGTTTGAGTGAACTCCAAGAGTTGGTGATGAACAGGGAGGCCTGGCATGCTGCGATTCATGGGGTTGCAAACAGTCGGACATGACTGAACGACTGAAGTGTACCAAACTGAGCTGAGTCTATACAGAGAACTCAGTTGGGTGGAGGGAATGCAGGTTACCCCATACAGGATAGATTAAAAAGAAAAATCACACATAGAAAGGGAATAGAAAAAGTTCTGAAGAGCAAAGAGAAAGAGAAACTCTTAAAAGGAATCCAAGATATAATAAATAATACATGCACAGTAGATTCACAAGAAAACTAGTAAGAATAAATCTGACTAAGCAGTTTTCAAATCTGTGTGTTGATATCTTTCATCTGTTAGGTCATTCTTTTTTTTTTTTCCCTCTTTTATCATTTTTCTTTTTTTTTTAAATTTAATTTAATTTTATTTAACTTTACAATATTGTATTGGTTTTGCCATATATCAAAATGAGTCTGCCACAGGTATACATGTGTTCCCCATCCTGAACCCTCCTCCCTCCTCCCTCCCCATACCATCCCTCTGGGTCGTCCCAGTGCACCAGCCCCAGGCATCCGGTATCAGGCATCGAACCTGGACTGGCGACTCATTTCATATATGATATTATACTTATTTCAGTGCCATTCTCCCAAATCATCCCACCCTCTCCCTCTCCCAGAGTCCAAAAGACTGTTCTATACATCAGTGTCTCTTTTGCTGTCTCATATACAGGGTTATTGTTACCATCTTTCTAAATTCCATATATATGCATTAGTATACTGTATTGGTGTTTTTCTTTCTGGCTTACTTCAATCTGTATAATAGGCTCCAGTTCCATCCACCTCATTAGACCTGATTCAAATGTATTCTTTTTAATGGCTAAGTAATACTCCATTGTGTATACGTACCACAGCTTTCTTATCCATTCTTCTGCTGATGGACATCTAGGTTGCTTCCATGTCCTGGCTATTATACACAGTGCTGCTATGAACTTTGGGGTAGACATTTCTCTTTCAATTCTTGTTTTCTCAGTGTGTATGTCCAGCAGTGGGATTGCTGGATCATAAGGCAGTTCTATTCCCAGTTTTTTGAGGAATCTCCATACTGTTCTCCATAGTGTTAGGTTATTCTTAAGCATTATCTCTTTAAATATTTCTTGTGTCTCATTTGATTTATTTTTTTCCTGGTAAGCTAATTATACATATTAAACCATTTTTTAAAATTATGTCATTTACTTTTATCCATTTTTCCTTCTTACAGTCTTCTTTTTTTTATTCTGACCTTTAGTTTGTATATTTTTGCTTTTTCTGTTTTCCAATTATGAAGCTTGTCTTATGCCATTCTGTTACTTACCATATTAAATGATTCTAATTTCGGATAGTATTTTTCAATTCTAGAATTTCAGTAACAAATTTTGTATTTATAATTATTTGTAATTTTTTTCTTTTACACTGTAGAGTTGAGAGTGATTTAAGCTTTACCATTATGGTATTAAAATTCTGATTTACCATTACCAGTGAGTCACATTATGCTTATGTTACATCATCAAAGATAACATATATATGGAAGACATCAAATTTTATTTCAGAATGTTTAGTGAAAGGCTATGGTGCACAGAATTTAGAAAATATGTGTAAACAGCCTGAGAACAGGCAGGGTTTGTGGAGGGAAGGTAGCATTTGGTTAAGGGGGCAGAGAGAGAGGGAATTGAAGTGCAAGATCATATCATGAAAACAGTGGTTGAAGGCCCAGGATGGGCACTCCCTGAAGGGTGATGGTGGGCTCACATAGTGGAAGGCATGGCTCTGTACTCCACATGTGGAGACTGATTCAGAGGATGTAGGCTGGAAACCCCACAATCTTTATATTCAAGTAGCACCTCAAAAGACTCCAAAAGGTAGTTTGGGGAATGGTTGTGCTCAAGGCAGAAATCTTAAGGAGCATTCACATTTAGGAAACAATCAAAGGAAATGAACCCAGAACAAACAAGTTGTATTCATTGAGGCTGAGAAATGTTTAAGTATTTGCCATCATTATCATCCTTACTGTATCATTTGGGGAAGCTGAGTTTTAAAGTCAGCCAAGCTTTTCAGGTTGCACTGAATGGACAACAGGCAGAGCTTGACCTCAGATTCCAGTCGATTGGCTGCAAATGTGTGTCTAACCTCTGTGCTCTGACATCTGTAGAAAGTGCAGGGGACACAGTGGGATGGGAGAACGGGGCAGGAGTCACTAGCAGAAAGTAAGCACTATAACTACTCTCATGCAAGAAAACCAAGGACAGACTCTCTAGAGAGGGAGGTGAAGCATTGCAAAATTAAAAGTTGAGTAGAAATAGTTTCATCCCCTGGAGACTGTAGGAATTGATCAGCATTGCTTTCTGGTATTGTTGTTAACAAAAGCAGGAACTTTTCATGGCAAAAAAAGAGAAAGACAGGATCCAACGCTAAATGAGGATACAATTTTAAAGAATTAAACTCCTTTATTTAATACTGCAGAGAGGAATAAGAGGATAGAGGTAAGTTTGTTAACCTTCAGTGAAATCCTACAAATTAGTGTCCTCGTTTCTGCTCATAAGCTAATATCTGAAAATCTAAAGGAGGGGTTACAGGAGGATTATGTCGTTTTCTAAGGAGGTCTGTTCCATAACTATATGTCTAAAATAACTTACTTTAAAAAATTTTAATGCTAAGAAATGACTATTTAATTGCTTGCATGGTTTTTTGGTCCATAGATAGTAAATTTGAGCCAAAAACATGGCTCTGTGTTTGTAGCTGGCCAGCGCTAAAATTGGAAAAGAAAAATCCATTATGTGATTCTCATTGCTTGTTAGCAGGAAATCGTAAGGGGGAGATATTGATATTTCAGTCTGGAAAAAGAAATTGTGAGTGAGAATATGGCAAGTCACTGATGGTTAATACATATTTCAGTCCTTGATTAGCTACACTTGGGGACAGAACACATCAAACTCTCTCCACATCCAGCATTTAAAAGGGCAAAGGCAACCACTTTGAGGACACAGTGGATAGAGAAGAGGCTAGCCTGGGCTCATTGTCTCTGTTCCCCTCACCCTGATCCTGGGACAGGATGTTTTCCTTCCTGGGCCTTCTCCCCTGGGATCCCTGCTAAATCAGCTCAGGAGGGGGTCCCAGGTGTCTGGATTGTGAATGCGTCAGCTGCGGACCCCTCTCTCCCTGGATGAAGGCTGTTACTTAATTTGGTTGTCTCCTTCAAACCTGCCACGTTGGCAGATGACATGCTCTGATTGGCGTGCTTCTTCTCAGGTGTGCTCAGGAACAGATAGTGTATCATTGTGGACTCCACTCTTTTCCTTACTTAGGCAAGCAAGTCCTGCCAAGAATTATAGAGTCATCTTCAATCACCTTCACCTTAAAAATATACAAAATATTTTAAAATGTGCTTATCTAGACCTAATTATTTTAGATTGTCATAAGATTTGAGCATAAGAATAGTCTAAAGGAAAGTTCAATAGTAATTAAATTTTTGACAAATGTACTCAAAGATGTCTATTTTAAAAAATTTAACTTTGGGAATATAAGGCAGGAATTTAAAAATAGGAAGTCATATAGATATCTAAATGTGATCACCATGAATAGCGCTAGGAGAGTCTATTCAAAAATAACACTAGGGAATTTTTATCTTATCAGTGCATTTTAAGCTTTTTTTCAGGAGCTCTCTCTAGTTGCTCTTCCCCAGACAAAACTACCATTAACAGATTATCACATGGAGGAGGTATAAAGAAATCCATTTTTCACTTTAGTATGGTATGATTCAGTACTTTTGTAATTTGAATTTTCATACTTAAAATCAAGTAGAAAACTGAGGATATACATTTTCTAGAAATTATGTCAATAAGTAATTTTCCCTATTAAACAAGGCAGAAGAAAATGTAGAGGAAAAATGTGTACATTATGTGTTTCTGGACATGGTGTAATGAGGTCGTGATAACAAAAGACAGCCACATGTTGTGGCAGTCAACCAGACCAGCTCCGAGGCTACTGACACTCCGAATGAAATCCTCAAAGCAGTTTTTATATTAATGCTGTTTCTAAATGTGCACAGCTGTAAATGGGTGAGTCTTCAGTAAGAAAGCACAGTAACATGAAGAAAAATAGGACTCTCGGTTCATATGCTGGGATAATTCTTGGGAACAAATCTATAATAAAAAGAGTCAGTCACATTATCACTCACACAAAAAGTCATAACTGTGATGTGGATTGTCATCGTTTATCAAGAAGAGTTTCTGGGTCTGGAGCAGGGAAAGAGCAGAATTTATAACTTGAAGAATTGCTTAGTCTTGGGACATGATGAGCCATAGCTTTATAAAAAGTAGGGGAACAGCTAAACTCTAGAAACAAATGAAACACATCATTATTCCATTTCAGCATTGCTTGTTTAGCACTCATTATCTTTAATGGTTCCCGTGAACATCTGAACAAAGGGGTATTTTTAAGATATCTTAAATGATCACTTCTTCATCTGCCTGTTGCATAAGATGCATGACCTTCAAATCTAAACAGAAGTTTTTATCCTCATTAAGCTGTAAGGAGCAGTGAATAAGTAGTAGTGTAATAGTTACTCTTGTTTCTGGTACAATGGAATGAAGCATTTCATCTAGTCACAGACCTTGCAGAGTATATTCTAAGAACTATCAACGATAAAGAAAAACAATATTTAGGGTTTTATTTTCTCAAGAAATTTACCTTCCTGTGTTTCCCTCCTTAATGGATTCTTTTGTTACAGAGATGACATTTTATTCCAGAGAAATGCCCTCACAGTCTTATGCAGCATAGTATTTCTTGAGGTGCAGAGATAGACTGCAGGCAATTGGCTGGATGGATCTTCATGTTCTGGGTGTATATCATGTACTGCTGTTGGCTTCCCCACTGGCTCAGAGGTGAAGAATCTGCCTGCAATGCAGGAGATGCAAGTTCAACCCCTGGGTCAGGAAGATCCCCTGGAGAAGGGAATGGCTACCCACTCCAGTATTCTTGGCTGGAAAATCCCATTGACCGAGGAGTTTGGTGAGCTATAGTCCATGCGGTTGCAAAGAGTCAGATATAATTTAGCGACTAAACCACAGACCACATCACACCACCATGTACTACAAGATGCTTAGACCCCTGGTTTCTAGCTATAAATAGCATTAACTTCATTCAGTAATTACAACGGAAACAAAGCAGAGTGAACCCAAGCACATGCTCACACATTTCCAACCACTGTTTGATTGAGAGACCGTTAGATTTCTCTCAGTGAGGAAAGGATCCTTTTGCTTATATGCCCTCAAACAAATAGCAACACAGAAACTTTTGTAAATTGTCTCTCTTCCACACTGAGAGCACTCTTTATGGCCTGCATATTCCTACCAGTGCTCCCAATCACATGTGACTGGTCCAGGTTCATGCTGGCCGCTGGGTGTAGTTCCTACAGATGTAGTTTCAGTGTCAGCCAGCACTCCCAAATTTCAGTAGTGTGCCTCCGTCTCTTCTTCTTTCCTTGAATGTCTTGTGTATCTAATCATTACTTTATACTGTAACCTTCCATATAAATGCAGTTTCCTCCCTCTCTCTCTCTTCCTTTTGTCCTTCTTTCCTTTACTCCTTTAATTCCTTCCCCAAAGTGGTAGGCAATGTGTAATGATGATGCTTGCCTTTTATACTATCCTACAAGAGCCTGTCTGAATCCGATGAGATGTAACTGGCTCTTCCTCCTTACTGCCCACCTTCTGTTTTCTCTGCTGACTCTGCTCCCCTCTTACTTCTGTGCCATGTACATTCTTACAAGGTCAGACTCCATCACTCCAGTTTACCCACTGAATGACCTTGAACAGTTTATTCAGCCTTTCTCTGTGTCACCTCCTGTCTCTAAAGTGGAACAATAATAGCACCCAGTACCATCCATAGGTGGTTTGTGAGAAGGAAAGAAGGTCATACTTGTGAGTCATCTGGAAGCATGCCTTCCCTGAGTGATCACAGAGACCTGCTGGGTATTTTAAATGCTTTGATGTATCATTTATCTTTGAATTCCCCTCAGTGCTGAACCAGCACTTTCCAGAGAATAGTCTCTTAGTCAGCTTGTTGGATGAGTGGGTTT
Source organism: Tragelaphus eurycerus (assembly GCA_935064755.1). Lineage (NCBI taxonomy): Eukaryota > Metazoa > Chordata > Mammalia > Artiodactyla > Bovidae > Tragelaphus > Tragelaphus eurycerus. The sequence goes on along the minus strand of CAKXYN010000202.1, from coordinate 71,311 downwards.
CTTGTTCTTTTCATGTCTGGGTCCAGAGTCCCTGTGGTTGACAGACTGCACCCTCACCCTGCTCGTGAGGACAGAGGTCAGTCCTCTGCACAGTCTTTCCTGCCTGCTCTGGCTTTCTCACTTGTGTCCTGCCCACTGTGGCCATGTGGCTCGAATGCCTCACACAGTCTAGCTCTTGGTCACATGTTGCTGTACCATCACCTCTGTGCCATGAGTTATAATCCTCTCCTTAAATACACTGCTGACTCCCTGAGGAGACCATACTTTAAGCTGTTAAAACAGTCACAAAGCTTATCTCAACTTTGAGTACAGAGTTAAACTTCAGGAGAAGTTTTGAAGATTCTTCTACTCATTCAGTATGGACCGAGTGTGTTCTAAAGGGGACACAATTTTGAAGTAGTGACTTAGCGGACTGGATGCTCCATGCTGCTGCTGCTGCTGCTAAGTCGCTTCAGTTGTGTCCAATGCTGAGCGACCCCATAGACGGCAGCCCACCAGGCTTACCCGTCCCTGGGATTCTCCAGGCAAGAACATTGGAGTGGGTTGCCATTTCCTTCTCCAATGCATGAAAGTGAAAAGTGAAAGTGAAGTCGCTCAGTCGTGTCTGACTCTTAGCGACCCCATGGACTGCAGCCCACCAGGCTTCTTGGTCCATGGGGTTTTCCAGGCAAGAGTACTGGAGTGGGCTGCCATTGCCTTCTCTGGATGCTCCATAGGGATGCTTAAACACAGATCTCATTGAAGAAAGGTTTCACTGCAATGAACACAGAGGATATATCCTCAAAAGGTGCTGCAGGAGCTATAAGACTTGGGGTGAAGAGGAACCTTCTCAGTTCTTTGCAGAAGCTGTGGCTGAATGAGGGTCCAGCTTCTGTCCTGATGGAGGCCTGTCAGGTTGTAGACGTCGAGGGCTCTCACATCCCACTCTGCATAGCTGCAGCCTTGTAGGTTGTCTGGAAACACCCTGTGCAGCCTCTCTCTTTAGTGCCACCTTGAAGAATGGCACCTGTCATGTAATGAGGACAGATGAAGGAGTTACCTGCAAGCTTTCCTTCTTTTCAGGCATTCGGGTACCATGATTGTCAGAGGTCAGGAGGGAGAGGGCAGCCACTCTGGCTGAGCCTTGCCTGACTCCACCAAATGCCAGAGAGTGAAGGGTGCCCTGGGGGTAATGTGCATGTACAGTAGTGCAGAGCAAGCCTCGTGAGCACTGGCACTTTTTTTTTTTTTTAAGTTTTCTCTATAGAAAGCTGGAATACTGGAAATAAAGGAGACAGGTGATGATCCCAGTCTCAAGAAATGATAATAAGCCTACTGGGTTCAGTGATAGTTTATATGTACACTTTCTTGATGCACTTCCAGTGCAATTTTTAAAAATACATAAATGCACTTTCATCCTTAGTGCCTGGTACTTATATCATGGACAGATGGGGTAGAAGGCACCATAAGCCATATTAGAAAAAAAATGTAGTAAATGAAGTGCGCTTTAGAATGCCATATCTTATTTTTAGTGCTAATTACAAAACATTTCATTATGACAGGTTGAAATGCATTTCATTAAATTGCATGGAAAAGTTTGAGTAGAGGAGGTTTGGTTAGTTGATCTATAAAATTCAGTATTGTCTTTAAGCATTAATTGAGTGATATAGTCAAGAGAGATATCATTGTTAAAGTTTAACACATAATTAGTTGAATTTTATCTATGTAATTTCAACTGCATTATGTGCTTTCACATATAAATGTATTTTTCACTTAACACAAATATTTGAATCACTGTTTCTTAAAAAAAAAGAAACACTTTAAAAGTGTAGCCTTTTTTTCCAGATAGTATTTGTACACATAAATGTTATCTTCAAACATAACTCTAAAGATTATCATATGTTTAATTTTGAGGATTCTAAACCAAAGTAGCTGAAATTACTTTATGATTTTATTTAAGAGTTTGGAAATTATTTGGAATGTACTGGATCTATACAATTTTATTATAAACATCACCTCCTGTTATTTAGGAGTACTATTTATCATTGTTAACTGCAACCTAACAGAAACAATTTACAGTGATCATTGGAGTTTCAATAATTATGATAATACAATTTTAATAAAATCAAATTCAGCAAAGAGGATAAACTATACTATTATTATATGTTCCACTGACCACACAGAGTTGCCCATGTGGGAAGCAGCTGGAAGGAAAACCAGCACTTGCTCTTGTATTTTATTGACATTCATGGGGAAACAAATGTAAAATGAAACTGCGAACATTTGATTGGTTGAAGGAAAAGAGGGAGCCTTTGTATTGATAGTGACTCCTCTTCATCCAGTCGCATTCAAATGCTCTTGAAATTCATTATGCCTGTTTTCAGTCTCTGAGTTACAGTTTAGCTGCTCTGGGGACTTGGTAATTGGTACCAAATAATATTACTTTTAGAATAGCTTTCATCTTTATAAACACCTTACCATGTTTGTGTTCATTTGCAGAAATTTTCAATCAACTCTAGGTCTTAGGTTCAAATTTCAAATTTCGCTTTTTCCCCTTTCCACTCAATCTTTAGTGTGACATCTTCCCTCCAGATCCCAGTGGGCATTCTGCAGCAGTGCTTTCTCCTTGACCTAGCTGATTTTCCCTGATTGCTGTCCCAGTGGTGAAGTTCTGCCCATTTGCCTCCTGCATAGTCTGTAGTGTCGGGAAAGACTGTATTTCGTCCCTTGTCACTGTATTGGCACTTTCCACTTGGAGTCAGACTTCCAATGACTTCCCTAAATGAGCATAAACATGGATTTTTCTGCCTCTCTCTGTGCGGCATCATTAAGTGTTCTCAGTGGAAGCTGCTGATCAATATTTTACTCATTTACCATTTCACATCTTTTGTGAAATTTAGCAGTTAACAACAGCTCCGACATGGGTCAGCTAGTCCTGAAAGACAGGAGAGTATTTTTGTTAACTGATCTAGTTAGATTGAAATTGGTGTCTGTTTTTCAAACTCTGAAACATTTTAACATTCCACAAGACATGGAGTGACTGTCTCCTCATTAGCCAGCATCTCTCACTGTCGACCCAGAGCACACTGGATAATAGGTCGTCCTGTAGTTAAGATTGGGTTAATCTGAATTAATGGTAAACACATTTCCAGGGCTTATCAATGGGGCTTATCAGAAACTGTAGTGCATCACCAAATGGTTACTATATCCTGTTTGCTTATTTTCTACAATGCACATATTTTGCACACAATATTCCCCCCTTGCAATTTAAAAATGGAAAATAATTAAATCCTTTAAAAGTCAACATTTCAGCAAATTTTCAGCAAATCTAGATCAAGTTAGTATTTTGTTCTATTATCAAGATTTTTAATTTGCATTCTACATCTTATGTTCAGATCAGATCGGTCGCTCAGTTGTGTCCAACTCTTTGCGACCCCATAAATGGCAGCACTCCAGGCCTCCCTGTCCATCACCAACACCCGGAATTCACTCAGACTCACATTCATCGAGTCAGTGATGCCATCCAGCCATCTCACCCTCTGTCGTCCCCTTCTCCTCTTGCCCCCAATCCCTCCCAGCATCAGAGTCTTCTCCAGTGAGTCAACTCTTCGCATGAGGTGGCCAAAGTACTGAAGTTTCAGCTTTAGCATCATTCCTTCCAAAGAAATCCCAGGGATGATCTCCTTCAGAATGGACTGGTTGCATCTTCTTGCAGTCGAGTCTTCTCCAACACCACAGTTCAAAAGCATCAGTTCTTCGGCGCTCAGCCTTCTTCACAGTCCCGCTCTCACATCCATACATGATCACAGGAAAAACCATAGCCTTGACTAGGCGAACCTTTGTTGGCAAAGTAATGTCTCTGCTTTTGAATATGCTATTTAGGTTGGTCATAACTTTCCTTTCAAGGAGTAAGTGTCTTTTAATTTCATGGCTGCAGTCACCATCTGCAGTGATTTGGGAGCCCGAACACGCCAGAAAAATAAAGTCTGACACTGTTTCCACTGTTTCCCCATCTATTTCCCATGAAGTGATGGGAATGGATGCCATGAAGGTTTTCTGAATGTTGGGGCCTAGAAAACAAACATTTTTGTAAAAACCTATCCCTACTTACGCCATTCCATGTCCCTGATTAAAAACCTGAGATCAGTGTCATATTTCAAGCAGGTAAATGTGATGAATTAGAGGCATTGGCCCTCTGCTGATACTCTGACATCTTTGTATTTATCTTAAATTTATGAAGCAGAATTCTTGTGACACAGCATCGTCTCTGAAATGTTCAGTAGAGTTATATAAATACAGAGGACCTGTGGCTTTTTGTCTGTAGCTACAAACAGTTTAAAAATATCCACGTGTCTTTCCTTAATGTCATAATCTTTGTTCTTCTCTTCTTAGAGATCTATGAAAACAAATCCTTGTCAACCAATTTATGGCAAATCAAGGTAGTGCTATTTGGGTCCTTGGTCTCCCTCACATTCTGCCTCTTCACTTGTCGCCTTCAGTTATTTTATCTATGCACACCACACACTTGCACTCACACGTGTGCACACACATGAACATATGCACATTCATGAACACATGCTCACATCAGTAACATGAGTTGTAAATAATTTACCCAAGGTTGTCATTCATTTTTAATTTTGCTCAAAGTGATTTCTTTTCTACATGGAAAGTTTGGATTTTTATATAGCTGGACAGTCAATATTCTTTCTTGCTTTTCAGTATTATTCTAGTCTTAAAAAGTCTTTTTTTATGTTTAGATTATTAAAATCTCGAGTATCTCTCCGTGTTGTATTGATGGCTTTGATTTGTAGGAATCCTTTCTCCCATCTGGAGTTGATTTAATATTAGGTGTTGCTCTCTGTAGCAGAAAGGGGATTGCATGTAGATTTTCCTGAATTTGTTCTGTGTCTTGTCACAGTGTAAACATCCTCTAGTGTTGCCTCTGGACCTGAATCCTTGTTGGGTTAGAGTTATTCCAGCAAGATGCAGGCAGAAAGGATGTGCCACAATTCCAGGCATGGCCCCCATTTTTCTTGTGCAGCCCTGACTTCCCAGTCTGCCAGCTGGGTTTCTCCTTCCATGGCCATCTTGGAAGCCAGGCAGTGAAAACAGCAGAGCTTCTGATAGGCTGGATCCCCAGGTGACCAAGCACCCTATATGTCCCCATTTTGTTGGGTAAGCCCTGAGGTTCTAGGTTTATCTTGATCTTGATACATGTCAATTTATATGTATTTTTAGTACTCCAACCTAAAAGTTTCAATGTTACTTAAGCAATAATCTACTTTTCCATCCTGATTTTAAGTGAGAAGATAGAACTATAAAGTGTTGATAAACATATTTTCAGGTGTCATTTTTAAAGTAATTCTGCAGCTTAGCATATGGGAATGTGTGTACCTGAGTCTAGTAATCCTGGTCAATTGGATCCCCTCCTGGTTCAGGTAATTACAGATATATTTACTGGCTTGGATGTCACATAGAGGAAGTATGGCTGTCATATTTTTGTATGAGCCAGCACCACGTCTTCCTGGGGTTTAATTATGGCTTAAAAACAAAGTGTCAGTGAGCTCTTTCTGGCCCATGTAAATGCAGAGAGTAATTTTAATAGGACACTGCTTTATTTTTCAGCCTAAGTTTTAAAGTCTGGCCTTCAGTGGTGGCTGACCTCTACTGTCTGCTTTGCCCTGCCCCTTCTCCCCTGCCTCCCTCTCCCACCCCCACCACATTGCTGACTGCCAGGTTGAAGTCTGGTGATTTGAAACCTTGTGTACTACCAGGGCCTGGTAAAGTGTGTCCCAGGAGTGGGGGCCGTAGCATGGGTGCCAGAGGTCAGGGCCCCACCTCATCACTTCTCAGACATGAAGAGCAGATCAGATCTCCTGCTGGTATAGCTCTTCAAGCCACAGGTGCAGCCCCACTCACCAGGATGCCGCACTGCCTAAGAGGAGTGCTCTTTCCAGCACCTTCCTGGCATCGATATCAGCTGAAGACACTGTTGCTCCCCGAACCTATTTAATAGATATGAGATTCACAGGAAAGGGTCTGAGTCTAATCTTGCCTCAGCTTTGATCCCGCAGGACAGCAGTGTCCCATAGAATCTTTTGTGATGATGGCTGTGTTCTCTACTACTACCCATCCCAGTAGTCACTAGCCAGCCACATGTGGCCTTTGAAATGTAGCAACAGTGAAAATAAATTTTACTTATTTTGACTTCATTTTTGTTTAACAAATTCAAATTTAAGTAGCCACTTACATGGCTACTGTAATGAGCAGTATAGCCCAAATGATACCTCCATCCCCATATAAAGGATGGATGTCAGTATGGGGTTAATCTGCACCCATATTCAGCCCACAGCCCCAGTGGTCAAGAACCTGTTGAGGGGACTCGCCCTTGCTGGTAATAGCATGGAGGCCTTCCAGCTTCCCAGACCATCTCCATCCTTACTCGTGTATCAGGCTCCACTGGTAAATATGTGTCACTTTAACATTGGAGCTTTGCTACTATACTGTTGCTGCAAAACTCCCCACATTTTAATCAGATGCAGGATTGCGCATTTTGTTTTTCTTATTCTTGATCAAAAGCATCCAATACTGAACTTGAACAAAATGCTATGAAAATTTCTAAGAAGGATCATTATTTGATAAAAAACAGGAAGTGACCATCCTGTTTCCCAGCGTTTGAAGAAACAAACAAAAACAAAACAGAAGATAAATAGCAAAACAGCAGAATCAGGGAAATCCAAATGAACTTTTGACAGCTCAGTTCTGATCTGAGAAGCCTAACATCACAAGAGCTCAGTGCATCCTCTTTGACAGGACGGAAGCTGAATGTCTGCATCAGTGTGGCTGGGGGTGGGGAGAGTTTAAGCTGCCTTGACACTCACAGTTTTCATATACACTAGAATTAATCAGGCATTTTTAGAGATGATGAGGGAACATAATTCTCAGTTAAGTGATATCAGTCTTAACATAATTATTTCCAACAGTATGCCCTTCATTTTATGAGAGCTATCTTTATTTCCTCCTTATACGGCAGTTTCTCATCCATGGTTATTTCAGCAGGAACTTTTTCAAAGATATAAAAAATGCTAATAGGACTGAACTGTGTTTCAAATAATATCTTTCTTTCCTTTCCTATAAAATAAGCCATACATGATTGCTCATTCAACATTATGCCCACTCTCATCACCAATCTCCCTGGATTTAGAGGCATTGTCACAAATCAGTTTCCTGAGAAGTAGATCTGGGACAGGGTTTTGTGTGCAGTTTATGGGGAGTGAAGGCATCTTTGGAGAAGTGGAGAAAGCAGGGTTGGGTGGAGGGAGAAATGGAAGGAGACACAGAGTCAAGAGAGGCCCAGATGTTCCTCCTGGGAACTCTGCTGCCTGGAGCATGGGGCTTAACTTTATTCCTCTCTAAGGTTTGTCTAGTCAAGGCTATGGTTTCTCCTGTGGTCATGTATGGATGTGAGATTTGGACTATGAAGAAGGCTGAGTGCTGAAGAATTGATGCTTTTGAACTGTGGTGTTGGAGAAGACTCTTGAGAGTCCTTTGGACTGCAAGGAGATCCAACCAGTCCATTCTGAAGGAGATCAGCCCTGGGATTTCTTTGGAAGGAATGATGCTAAAGCTGAAACTCCAGTACTTTGGCCACCTCATGCAAAAAGTTGACTCACTGGAAGAGACGCTAATGCTGGGAGGGATTGGGGGCAGGAGGAGAAGGGGATGACAGAGGATGAGATGGCTGGATGGCATCACTGACTCAATGGACGTGAGTCTGAGTGAGCTCCGTGAGTTGGTGATGGACAGGGAGGCCTGGTGTGCTGCGATTCATGGGGTCCCAAATAGTCGGACACGACTGAGTGACAGATCTGATCTGATCTGAAGATGAATAGCCATGATGTCCTGGGAGGATGATGCTCCTTGGGCAGGCTGACTCTCTTCAGCAGAGGAGGAACTAGAGAGAGTCTTGTCTGCAGCTATTTTCACATTATTTCTAGAATCTGGGAAATGAATGCTGTGGCTGGAGGGGAAATCTACAGGTAGACCAGATACCGCACTTCAGGTTGGTGAATTTAGAGAAGAACTAAGTTAGATTTTAACAGGCCATTGACACTGAGTACTGAGGGGCAGGATGGTTTTTGATTAAAGGTTCATCTAGTCAAGGCTATGGTCTTTCCTGTGGTCATGTATGAATGTGAGAGTTGGTTTGTGAAGAAGGCTGAGCGCCGAAGAATTGATGCTTTTGAATTGTGGTGTTGGAGAAGACTCTTGAGAGTGTCTTGGATTGCAAGGAGATCCAACCAGGCCATTCTGAAGGAGATCAGCCCTGGGATTTCTTTGGAAGGAATGATGCTAAGGCTGAAACTCCAGTACTTTGGCCACCTCGTGTGATAGTTGACTCATTGGAGAAGACTCTGATGCTGGGAGGGATTGGGGGCAGGAGGAGAAGGGGACGACAGGGGGATGAGATGGCTGGATGGCATCACTGACTTGATGGACATGAATCTGAGTGAACTCCGGGAGTTGGTGATGGACAGGGAGGCCTGGCATGGGGTCGCAAAGAGTCAGACACGACTGAGCGACTGATCTGATCTGATCTGATATCGAAGCAGTCTGTACATTTAAAAAATACCCTCAATAATCAGCTCCAGGTCCTGCTATTGTCTTTCTTATAGTTACAGCAAGTGGCCTTAATGGTCACCTCTTTCCACTGTTATGCTTGTAGTTATATAAGTAGAGTTTAGTGAAAAATAAGTTGGGAAATCATTATATTTACGTATAACTATACTTTTTTGCCAGTCATGTCCTTTCTCTTGGTGTATGAATTTTCCTCCTGGATTGTAACCCCCGCCTTTCTCCCCTAACAGATGTGTTTACTTGTGTTGACACACAGAAAAAACTTTAAAAAGTCAAAGTGCTCACCTGAATCTTGGAGTGCTGTCCATTCCTCTGATATTGACTTGTACCTTCCAGGTCAGATTTACTCAGACACCTGACTCTGGACACCTGAGTGACATTTTTCATTCTCTTGCAGCTTTTCCCTAATAAAATTAAGACCAGTACAGGCACAATAGTGGGGAGAAATTTTATTCTTTATTGTTATCACAACTTCCTATACCTCATTCCATTACCAATTGACTCAGATCAGTCCACACTAATGAGTCACATGAGACATCTTGTGAAACAATCTGGGTATATTAATGACTTAATAAATAAACTTAAAAGCAACTAAAGTGTCCCTCTTTTCAATCATGTCTTTGTTTTTCTAATGGAAGCTTTATTTGCAGATTTATAATTGCAATGAGTTGGCTTTAATTAATAGAATAAATTTTAATGTAATTAATAAGCTGGATTCTTACTGGCACTCTCAGGTGGTTATGTACTTTGAGTTGTAAAGATGCAATTTGCATGTTATTAAAATAATCAGAAGGACTTCAGCATTAGAACTAAGGTAACATTTAATTTTAGCTCGCTGAAATCATTTTTGAGCCAGAGCAAGATGAATGCAGCTGGTCACATGGTTTATTGAGAAGTTATGGCCATGCAACCCATGAGTTTTTCACTTGGACTCTGAGGGGAGCCAGTAGACACCCTGGGCAGGGTCATCTTTCTCTTCAGCTGTTCACAAAGCTCTGAATTATTTTCTTTGAAATTTGCCCTCTTCCCCAAGATGTCCTCCAGAGTTCTCGTGTATTTAAAAATCATGATACACACTTGTACTGGTGAAAGACAGACATGAGCAGCTGTGATCGTACACCTTCTCAGAGGTGACCTTGAAAAGCAAGTGAGAAGCACTGAGAGGAGCTGTCAGGGTATCTCTGGGCCCCAACGTCGTGTGTTTGGGGAAATTCCTCTGCATGGGCTTCAAGGCAGCCAGGTGTGGTCTGGACAGGCGGTCCAAGGTTGAGACAGGTAAAATCTACAAGATTGTGTATAAAGAGGCTTGTCTCCTCTTGTGCTGTTTGGCAAGGGTTTGTGATTATTTTCACACGGGTCTCTCCTCTAGGGTATAGAGTTCTCTGAGGAAAGAAAATCATTTGTTCATCTTTATATCCTCAGTCCCTATGACGAGTCTGACATTCTTCTCAAAAGATGGATCAATGAATGAAAAATTGAACTCAAGCCAGTTTTGGTGCCAGGTTTATTTATGGATTCACCAAGTGTTCATGGATTATTGAAGCTGATTGTACGTTCACTATAGAGATGAAATTAGACTCAGGGAAAAATAAAAACCTCAAAAAGCTAAGCTTTCAGCTGTTAAAAATTGAATTATTTCCTATGTTTGATGCACTTCTATAATGTTCTCAACTGGTAAGTGTTGGCCACACTACCGTGGTGAGGTGATCACAGACAGTGGAAACCGGATCTAGGGATTTCTGATGATAGGTTTGTTTTCCTTTCCAGTTTAGTCTAATGAGTCATCACTGGAAATTCACCCAAGGTAGTGGGGCTTCCTGGTGGCTCGGAAGGTAAAGAATTCATCTGCAATGCAGGAGACCTGGGTTCAATCCCTGGTTGGGAAGATTCCCCTAGAGGAGGACATGGCAATGCACTCCAGTATTCTTGCCTGGAGAATCCCCATGGACAGAGGAGCCTGGTGGACTACAGTCCACGGGGCGCGAAGAGTTGGACGCAATTGAGCGACTGAGCACAAGCGCAAGTGTGAGGACGTTAGTGTGTGGCTGTTACAGAAAGGAAGGACGTATTTACCCGAAAGACGGCCGCCACCACCACCACCACCACACCACAACAAAGTTATATCCCAGCTGATTCTTAAAAGCGTGATCTCATTGTTTCAGCTGGGAATGACTGAGAGAGTTGCTCATCCCTCCTGACCTGGGAAGAATCTGTGCCCAGTGGAAGCAGAGCTCCCTGAACCTCAGGCAGCGAAGGGCTGCTGAGACTGAGAGCAAAGAAAATCCTGAATCCCGAGCAAGGGTACTGCCACAAAATTGAGTTGTTTTGTATTCACATGATTTTTCTCTCATTTTAGTAAACTGAGCACAATGGATTAAAGTGGAATTAATTCAGTGATCCTTTCTTGAGTGCCTACTCTGTGCAATGCTCTGCAAACCTTGTAGTAAAACCAATAACCAAACCTGCACTCCTGGACCTTTGCCTGTGAATTTGGGAATAGTTTGATCTGATAGGCAGGGAGGAATGGCAAGGAGCCCGCTTTAAACCATAGATCGTGTAATTAGCGTGAAGCTCTTCTCTGTGCTGAAAAGTAATTGTTGGCAGGTGCACATACCACAGGCAATGCCAACATGCATAATGTTGAAGAATTATTATTCTTATTATCACAACTTCCCTCAGTAATTCTAACTGTCAAGTTTTGCTGAGTGATTATACAAAAATAGATAATGATATAGATGTGTTGAATTGTGCCTTTGGATAATTGCGTTGTCATATTAAACCATTAAAATACTGAGTTATTATTTGCAAATCTTTATGGACATAGAAAGATAAGCCCCTCACAGAACCTGGACCAAGGCAGGCTGTCATCCACACATGTTGGGTCACTCTGTGTGGCTGAGGGTGTGTTCATAGGAGGCATGCACACACTTCAGAATGCCGACCAAGCAGGGCACACACCTCTGAAACTTCACAGTCAAGAACAGTCTACATATGGAAAACATCCAGACATAAAACATAAGGAGAACTGAAGATCATGTTTATAATAAAAAGTCTTCTTTCTGTGCAAATTTCATTTTACAGACTCCAAAGAGATTGAACTTCATTGAATCTGAACAGGTTCATCTAAAAAAAATAACTTCATTCCTTTGCTCACAATATTTATTAGAAGTGTTCTGCTGTGCATGATGTAATGTTATTTTGTGAACCGTTAAAACAGACTCGTGTATTTCTTTTCTTGCTTGTAATTTTTTTCTGGAACCTCTCCAACTCTGTGTGTGTGTGTGTGTGTGTGTGTGTGTACCCAGGACCCTGTGGTATAAATACTTAGATGTGAACTTGCCTACAAACATTTCTCCACAGCCAGAGGCCTTCAGGAGTGGAGGAAGTCTCCCCTCAGCGGTCTCCATGTCTTGAGTTGTCCTCTGTGCTCAGTGGATGAGATTCCACCTGGAGAACAGGGCTGGAGCCAGAAATCTTAGAAGGCATTTGTCCTTGTGAAAGGAGCCATGAGGTAACAACTTAGGTGCTGAACTGCAGGAATCAGGACTCACTCATCCTCACACCTGATGTGTCCCTTAACATCGACTCCCCATCTCCCCTCTCCCAGCCTCTGGCCACAGTCATTCCATCCTCTGCCTCTATGAGTTTGCCTACTTTTAGATAGCTCATATAAGTGAAATCAGGCACTGTTTGGCCTTCAGTAACTGGCTTATTCCACTGAGCATAGTGTCCTCCATTGTAGTGTCTTCATGTCCTCACATGTGGTAGAATCCTTTCTTTCTTTTGAGGCTGAATAGTCCACTGGACTCTTTTACTGTCTGAGTCACCAGGGACGCCCCCTGAAAGTGGTGGGGGAGGGATAAGTTAGGGGTTTGAGATTACTAGATACAGAGTACTATAGAAATAAATAAAGTCCTACTGTATAGCATAGTGAACTACATTCAAGATCAGATCAGTTCAGATCAGTCACTCAGTCGTGTCCGACTCTTTGTGACCCCATGAATCGCAGCACGCTGGGCCTCCCTGTCCATCACCAACTCCCGGAGTTCACTCAGACTCACATCCATTGAGTCAGTGATGCCATCCAGCCATGTCATCCTCTGTCGTCCCCTTCTCCTCTTGCCCCCAATCCCTCCCAGCATCAGCGTCTTTTCCAATGAGTCAACTCTTCGCGTGAGGTGGCCAAAGTACTGGAGTTTCAGCTTTAGCATCATTCCTTCCAAAGAACACTCAGGGCTGATCTCCTTCAGAATGGACTGGTTGGATCTCCTTGCAGTCCAAGGGACTCTCAAGAGTCTTCTCTAACACTACAGTTCAAAAGCATCAATTCTTTGGCGCTCAGCCTTCTTAACAGTCCAACTCTCACATCCATACAAGACCACAGGAAAGACCATAGCCTTGACTAGACAGACCTTTGTTGGCAAAGTAATGTCTCTGCTTTTGAATATGCTATCTAGGTTGGTCATAACTTTCCTTCCAAGGAGTAAGCATCTTTAAATTTCATGGCTGCAGTCACCATCTGCAGTGATTTTGGAGCCCGAAAAAGAAAGTCTGACACTGTTTCCACTGTTTCCCCATCTATTTCCCATAAAGTGCTGGGACCGGATGCCATGATCTTCGTTTTCTGAATGATGAGCTTTAAGCCAACTTTTTCACTCTCCACTTTGACTTTCATCAAGAGGCTTTTTAGTTTCCTCTTCACTTTCTGCCATAAGGGTGGTGTCATCTAGCAATCTGATGAGGTGATCAGTTGGCCTGGCTCCTGATGAGCTGTGAAATTTCTCCCAGCAATCTTGATTCCAGATTGTTTTCTTCCAGTCCAGCATTCTCAACCAAAAAAAAGAGAGGACCAGAGAGCTGACTATGGCTCAAAAAAAAGATAAAAAAATCTATTTCTGCTTTATGACCATGAACTCCTTTACTGGCCAAAATTCAGAGTTAACATCTGAAGAAATCTGTATGCATCCTTCTTCTACACAACTTTCCTGCATTCACATTTTACTACTACTAAATCAACCCTCAGCAGAATGTGCCTATGTCTAGAATAAAGGCCGGTCCGCGCTGTCCGTGGGGCTGCTGGTGTTGGGGCGGTCGGGGCGCTGGGTTCTGTTCGGGGCTGCGCTTGCACGCGGTGACTCAGGGACTCTGATGCTGGGGGGGGGCGGGGGGGACGGGCCTCGGCTCGGCGTGGGATACAAATCAAATATATATATATATATATATATATATATATGTCAGATTCTTTTCAGTATGGTTTATGTGTATTAATATAACTGTCACTTTGTTGTTTACCAGATACTGACACAACACTGTAAAACAATGATACTTCAGTAGAGAAGTGTTCAGTGTGTGTGTACAACCCATTTTCTCCATCAGTTCAGCTTCAGCCATCCACTATGAAGTTGGGTTGCTTCTGCATCTCAGCTATTGTGAATAGTGCTGCAGTGAACACAGGGGTGCAGATATCTCTTTGAGATCCTGGTTCCAATTCTTTAGCTACATGTCTGCCTGGAAAGGGGATTGCTGGATGATGATAGTTTATTTTTAAAATTTTGTGGGATCTCCATACTGTTTACCATAGAAGCGGCAGCATTTTACAATCTGCTCAATAGTACACAAGGGTTCCAGTTACTTCACTTGCTGTCTCTGGCTTCTGTTCATGTTCTACTGTTAAACTGGTGTCTGTGTGGGGACAAGGCTGAGACCTCCTCCTCTAGTGTCCTGTGGATGCTGGTCTCGCCCCCACCTGCCTCCTCAGTGGTGGGTCTGGAGTTTTGTAGCCTGAATGCAGTCATAGGCCAAGTAACTGGGAGCCTCCTTCTCGGCATTTCCTTATTCATCTGACCTGAGATATGTTTTATGGCTGTAAGCTATGTTTTTTGAATTAGTTGCATTATATAAAAATATATCTGTCTACCAGCCTAAATATATTATTTGTTCTTGAAACAAAAGCAAGTAAATCATATGTCTAAATGCTTCAGAAGTTGTTTCTTTTTAAATTGGCCCATCTTGAATAACATATGTGTGTGTAATCTTTATTAAGCGAGAACTAGGAAGTAACACTTTTTATGATGCCTTCACATATTGGTGTTTTCCAAATAGGAACGATTTATGTTGTCATAATATATTTCTTTTGGATTGGAGATTATTACTCCTTGAAAAACACATGATTAGCACTCTGCTTACTTTAGAAGCCAAATGTGTTTCGAATGAATATATGAGTAGTAGAAAATAATTATTATTTGAGTGTCTGGTACAAAAATTCATAAACACTATAAAAAATAATTGGGCTTAAGAAAATTTCTAAGCATACTTTTGATGTCAGAACCTCTAATGAGGAATGTGTATCCAGTTGCTAAATCATACCTGACTGTTTGTGACACCCATGCACTGAGGCTTCCCTGTCCTTCACTATTTCCTGGAGTTTGCTCAGATTCATGTCTGTTGAGACAGTGATGCTATTCAACCATCTCATCCTTTGCAAACTGCTTCTCCTCCTGCCCTCAATCTTTCCCAACATCAGGATCTTTTCCAGTGAATCAGCCCTTCACCTCAGTTGGCCAAAGTATTGGAGCTTCAGCTTCAGCATCAGTCCTTCCAATGAATATTCAGGATTGATTTCCTTAAAGATTGACAGGTTGATCTCCTTGCAGTCCAAGAAGACTCTCAAGAGCCTTCTCCAGCACCATAGTTTGAAAGTATCTGTTCTTGCACACTCAGCCTCCTTCATGGTCCTACTCTCATATCTGTACATGACTACTGGAAAAACCATACCTTTGACTATATGGAGCTTTGTTAGTGAAGTGATGTCTTTGTTTTTTAATATGGCTTCTAGGCTTGTCAAAGCTTTTCTTTCAGGGAGCGAGCATCTTTTAATTTCATGGCTACAGTCACTGTTCACAGTGATTTTGGAGCCTAGGAAAATAAAATCTGTCACTGCTTCCACTTTTTCCCCTTCTGTTTGCCATGAAGTGATGGGACTGGATGCTATGATCTTAGATTTTTGAATGTTTAATTCTAAGCCAGCTTTTTCACTCTCTTACACCCTCATCAATATGCTCTTTAGTTCCTCTTCACTTTCTGCAATTAGAGTGGTATCATCTGCATATCTGTGGTTGTTGACATTTCTCCCAGCAATCTTGATTCCAGCTTGTGATTCATCCAGCCTGCCATTTCTCATGATGTACTCTGCATATATAGTTAAATAATCAGGGTGAGAATATACAGCCTTGTTCTACTCCTTTCCTAATTTTGAACCAGTCAGCTATAAGTATTCAAAAAGGTTTTGCCAATCTAGTTCAATGAGCTCAATGAAATTTATTAAACAATTAAACAATATTTTATAGAAATAAATACACTATAAAATTAGATATTTTAAAATATTAAAATGTAATGGTTTAAGCAAAAAGTTTAGAGAAGATCTTTAAGGGTGATAGCAGACCTTAAAATATTCCATGCACACAAACATATCACACCAAGAACTGAAAAACATGTGCATTATTTTGCTCGGATAAGAGAACATGTGAGTGCCAGGACAGCTGTCTCATATGGACTGTGTATGAAACAGCAGTGGATTTTATTTCACATGTTTCCAAGGAGGGAGGGTAATTTAAAGTCAGCATGTACAGACTCATGCTTTTTAATACACATGGTCTTGAGATGAGCTGTGACCCCTCGGCTAACTTAGCAGGACTGAAAGCTGTTTATGGATAGGATTTAAACACTGAGTTAGTCATTAATCTTAAGGTCTCTTTTAATCATGAGAGAATTCAGCTTGATCAGTCAGTGCTGTAAACACACCCAGAGGGGAGTCGTCCTATGGCTGATGGTTCCAGGGTGGGTCACCAGGCAGCATTTATGCCCACCTGCTCATTCTGAGGCTAGTTTAGTGACAAACACTCTGAGCTGACAAGATGCCTTTGGATATTTATAAATATATCATTTGTCCATTTGTAGGATCTCATTCACAGATCTTTGGACAAGTAGAAACCATTATTCACCAAATTTCTCCTTTTCAGAGTTCATATTTCCAAACCTAAAAATGAAATGAAATTTAATATTTCAGTATTATTTTCTTCATCCTTAATTTTAATTACATCTAAGTGGGACAAAAAATCAGCCTTTAGGATCATACATGTAAGTTACATTTATTTCATATGGCAATGAAATCATCAATCAAATCTCTGAGCACTTCTTTCCATTCCAAAAGCAAGAAATAGTCTTAATTGAGTTCTATTGTGCCTCTGGTGTGAAACAAAGAATTAAAATTCTAAGGCTTTGGGATAAAACTACAAACAGTGTCAAAACACAACAAAACATTGTCAAAGCAAACCTATGGAGACAGTATTAAGATGTCAAAATTAAAATGATGTCATTGTAAATTACAGTAGCACTTTTTAAAAAACGAAGCATGAAGGCCTCTATTTATATGAGTGTACACTGCCACTCATTTCAAATTAATTGTTCTTGCCAGATATGTAGGAGGGATGATAAATGTTCCTAAGTTCAGAGAATATACATTCCAAAAATAGTTAAGGCATTGCTAAAAGTGAGCTATGAAATTTCTGTCAATTTTGAATTACTTGAAATCCATTTTATTCTTCAGGGTTATGTATTCCTATTTTTTTCTGAGTCTGGATTCATGTGTTATATACACAGGAAACTAAAAATTATTAATATGCCTGCCTTTATATTATTAGATCCTTGCACACAGCCAGGCACATTGTAGGGCATAAATAATGGGTTGTGTAGTTGGTGAGTAAATGAATATACCAGTAAAATGGTATTATTTTATGACTTTGGAGCTAAACAAAATGTGAGAACTTATTATTAAAGGGAAATATTTAATAATGGGAAATTTAGTAAATCTTGTCTAATTTTTTACCTTATTTTTTTGTCATAAGTAATATTTCAACCATCTTCTAACTCATCCTCCTTAATTATTATCTGCTCAATTCTTAAATGTATCTTCCGTAGAGAAAGTATGTATGTCATCAGTTCAGTTCAGTTGCTCAGTCATGTCCGACTCTTTGCAACCCCATGGACTGCAGCATGGCAGGCTTCCCTGTTCATCACCAACTCCTGGAGTTGACTCAAACTCATGTTCACTGAATCGGTGATGCCATCCAATCATCTCATCCTCTGTCATCCCCTTCTCCTCATGCCTTCAATCTTTCCCAGCATCAGGGTCTTTTCAAATGAATCAGCTCTTTCCATCAGGTGGCCAAAGTATTGGAGTTTCAGCTTCAACACAAGTCTTTCCAATGAACACTCAGGACCAATCTCCTTTAGGATGGATTGGTTGGATCTCCTTGTAGTCCAAGGACTCTCGAGAGTCTTCTCTAATACCACAGTTCAAAAGTATCAGTTCTTCCACACTCAGCTTTCTTTATAGTCCAACTCCCACATCCATACACGACTACTGGAAAAACCATAGCCTTGACTAGATGGACCTTTGTTGGCAAAATAATGTCTCTGCTTTTCAATATGCTGTCTAGGTTGGTCATAACTTTTCTTCCAAGGAGTAAGCATCTTTAAATTTCATGGCTGTAGTCACCATCTGTAGTGATTTTGTAGCCCAGAAAAATAGTCTGCCACTGTTTCCACTGTTTCCCCATCTATTTTCCATGAAGTGATGGGACTGGATGCCATCATCTTAGTTTTCTGAATGTTGAGCTTTAAGCCAACTTTTTACTCTCCACTTTCACTTTCATCAAGAGGCTGTTTAGTTCTTCACTTTCTGCCGTAAGGTGGTGTCATCTGCATATCTGAGGTTATTGATATTTCTCCTGGCAATCTTGATTCCAGTTTGTGCTTCATCCAGTCCACCATTTCTCATGATGTACTCTGCATATAAGTTAAATAAACAGGGTGAAAACATACAGCCTTGATGTACTCCTTTTCCTATTTGGAACCAGTCTGTTGTTCCATGTCCAGTTTTAACTGTTGCTTCCTGACTTGCATACAAATTTCTCTAGAGGCAGTTCAGGTGGTCTGGTATTCCTATCTCTTGAAGAATTTTCCACAGTTTATTGTGATCCACAAAGTCAAAGGCTTTGGCATAGTGAATAAAGCAGAAGTAGATGTTTTTCTGGAACTCTATTGCTTTTTTGATGATCCAGCAGATGTTGGCAGTTTGATCTCTGGCTCCTCTGCCTTTTCCAAAACCAGCTTGAACATCTGGAAGTTCATGGTTCACGTATTGTATGACTATTGATTATGTATGTCACAATCTCTCAGAAACTTTATATTTGGTGATGTTTGTATCATGCCCTATAGCAGAATTTTTTGAATTGATGTACAAACACTGATAATCCTAATAATTAGATAATAATTCTTACTTTTATTGATTACATATTTTAAAGAAAATTATTTTCTGATATTGAAATCTTAAAACTCATAACTCTCAAAACTAAGCTGTAGAAATACCTCATACTCTAAATACACCTGTTCGTTACTTCAGTTGTTATAATAAACATTGAGGTCATACTATTTGTGAGAATTATACCTTCTTCAGCACTGAATACACAAACATACAAATATATAATTATTGTTAATATCAATGTATTATATAATATTAATATTATAACTATATTATGTATATACTACAGAAAATATATATTTTAACATCCTTTATGGTATATATAGTTATATACATTATATTTCCATGACTTACTTAATAACTGGAAATTTGTACCTTTTGACTTCCTTCCCTCAGTGGACATGGAACATGCCCACCCACCCTGGCCTCAGTACTTTTTCATAATCACTAATTGATAGAGCTGATCAGATAAGCACTGACCACCTGATCTCTTATGAAAAATACAAAACAAAAGGCTGTGGAAATGAGCATCTGCAACAGCAATTTCATTTTAGTCCATTTGCTTAATGTGTTTTTGTTATTAAGACAGCAGATTTTAGACAGATTTAAGTGCAGTATCATTACGTAATGTAGCAAAGCATGCTGTGCTAATGATGGAAAGTACAGTCTTATAAGCTAGATTTTATAAACCATAATAACCAAAGCTAGAAAAAAGACAAAAATCAAAGTTACTCATCAAAAGTGCATGTTAGATTCTGAAAAACACAGCTGTTATCAAATGTATTGCTTTTCTAACAGAACAGTGTATTCTAAGTTTGTTACGTGTGTTTTGTCCATTGCTTTTAAAAAAAATAGATCTCCTGAAGCTTTCTATGTTACCTTTCCTTTTTCTATAGCGTTTAATTTTTAGCAAAGTTTTAGGTTCACAGAAAATTTGAGCACAAAGCACAAACGGTACTCACATACCCCTTCCCACACATGATCAGGCGCCACAAGCCTGAGCGCGGTTCTGCTGCAGTTGGGGAAACTGTGTTGCTGCATCGTCACCCAGAGTCCGTACTTTATGAAAGAGTCCACTCTTGGTGGTGTACATTCTGTGGGTTTGGACACATGTGTAATGAGACACATCATACAGTGTCAATTCATTGCCCTGAAAATCCCGTGCTTCACCTGTTTATCTCTTGACAACCACTGATATTTCTACTGCCTCTGTAGTTGTGCCTTTTCCAGATGTCACAGATGTGGAATGAAACAGTATGCAGCCTTCAGATATGCACTTAAGATTCTTCCATGTCTTACTACGGGGACGGCAATGGCACCCCACCCCAGTACTCTTGCCTGGAAAATCCCATGGGTGGAGGAGCCTGGTAGGCTCCAGTCCATGGGGTCGCTAAGAGTCGGACACGACTGAGTGACTTCACTTTCACTTTTCACTTTCATGCATTGGAGAAGGAAATGGCAACCCACTCCAGTGTTTTTGCCTGGAGAATCCTAGGGACAGGGGAGCCTGGTGGGCTGCCGTCTGTGGGGTCGCACAGAGTCGGGCACGACTGAAGCAACTTAGCAGCAGCAGGAGCAGCATGTCTTATTGTGGCTTGATGCCTCTTTTTTTTTAGCACTAAATAATATTTCATCGTTTGGATGTAGTGCAATTTATTTATAGAATCATGTACAGAGGAGCCTGGTGGGCTACAGTCCACAGGGTCTCAAAAGGGTTGAACACGACTTAGTGACTAAATAATAAAAACAACTGAAGGACATTTTGGTCTCTTCCACATTTGACAATTATGAATAAAGTTGCTATAAATATAAACATCCATGGCAGGTGTGGACATGTTTTAAAACTCGTTGGGTAAATACCAAGGAGTACGTTGCTGGATCATATGGTAAGATTATGTTTCGTTTGTAAGAAATAAACAAATTGTCTTCCAAAATGGCTGCACCATTTTGTATCACCAGCCAATTACTGGGATTTTTTTTTTTTTTTCACCCCACAACCTTGCTAGCATTTGGTGATGTCAGTGTTCCAAATTTTGGCCATCCTAATTCAACTGTTAGTTGTCCCAGCACCATTTGTTAAAAGGACTGTCTTTGTTTCATTGGATTGTCTGCTTTTTTGTGAAAGACTCAGATCAGATCAGATCAGATCAGTCACTCAGTCGTGTCCAACTCTTTGTGACTCCATGAATCACAGCACGCCAGGCCTCCCTGTCCATCACCAACTCCCGAGTCCACTCAGACTCACGTCCATTGAGTCTGTGATGCCATCCAGCCATCTCATCCTCTGTCGTCCCCTTCTCCTCTTGCCCCCAATCCCTCCAAGCATCAGAGTCTTTTCCAATGAGTCAACTCTTCGCATGATGTGGCCAAAGTACTGAAGTTTCAGCTTTAGCATCATTCCTTCCAAAGAAATCCCAGGGCTGATCTCCTTCAGAATGGACTGGTTGGATCTCCTTGCAGTCTAAAGGACTCTCAAGAGTCTTCTCTGACACCACAGTTCAGAAGCATCGATTCTTCAGCGCTCAGCCTTTTTCACAGACCAACTCTCACATCCATACATGACCACACGAAAAAACCATAGCCTTGACTAGGCGAACCTTTGATTGTCTCTGCTTTTGTCAGAGACAAAATAATGTCTCTGCTTTTGAATATGCTATCTAGGTTGGTCATTACTTTCCTTCCAAGGAGTAAGCGTCTTTTAATTTCATGGCTGCAGTCACCATCTGCAGTGATTTTGGAGCCCAGAAAAATAAAGTCTGACACTGTTTCCACTATTTCCCCATCTATTTCCCATGAAGTGATGGGACCAGATGCCATGATCTTCATTTTCTGAATGTTGAGCTTTAAGCCAACTTTTTCACTCTCCACTTTCACCTTCATCAAGAGGGTTTGAGTTCCTCTTCACTTTCTGCCATAAGGGTGGTGTCATCTGCATATCTGAGGTTATTGATATTTCTCCCAGCAATCTTGATTCCAGCTTGTATTTCTTCCAGTCCAGCGTTTCTCATGATGTACTCTGCATAGAAGTTAAATAAACAGGGTGACAATATACAGCCTTGACGTACTCCTTTTCCTATTTGGAACCAGTCTGTTGTTCCATGTCCAGTTGTAACTGTTGCTTCCTGACGTGCATTTCTCAAGAGGCAGATCAGCTGGTCTGCTATTTCCCATCTCTTTCAGAATTTTCCACAGTTTATTGTGATCCACACAGTCAAAGGCTTTGGCATAGTCAATAAAGCAGAAATAGATGTTTTCTGGAACTCTCTTGCTTTTCCCATGATCCAGCAGATGTTGGCATTTAATCTCTGGTTCCTCTGTCTTTTCTAAAACCAGCTTGAACATCTGGAAGTTCACGGTTCACATATTGCTGAAGCCTGGCTTGGAGAATTTTGAGCATTACTTTACTAGCGTGTGAGATGAGTGCAATTGTGTGGTAGTTTGAACATTCTTTGGCATTGTCTTTCTTTGGGATTGGAATGAAAACTTACCTTTTCCAGTCCTGTGGCCACTGCTGAGTTTTCCAAATTTGCTGGCATATTAAGTGCAGCACTTTCACAGCATCTTCTTTCAAGATTTGGAATAGCTTAACTGGAATTCCATCACCTCCACTAGCTTTGTTCATAGTGATGCTTTCTTTTTTTTTTTTTTTTAAATTAATTTTATTTTGCTTAACTTTACAATATTGTATTGTTTTTGCCATACATCAAGATGGATCCGCCACAAGTATACATGTGTTCCCCATCCTGAACCCTCCTCCCTCCTCCCTCCCCACACCATCCCTCTGGGTCGTCCCGGTGCACCAGCCCCAGGCATCTGTTATCAGGCATCGTACCTGGACTGGCGACTCATTTCAGATATGATATTATACATATTTCAACGCTATTCTCCCAAATCATCCCACCCTCTCCCATTCCCAGAGTCCAAAAGTCTGTTCTATACATCAGTGTCTCTTTTGCTGTCTCGTAAACAGGGTTATTGATACCATCTTTCTAAATTCCATACATATGCGTTAGTATACTGTATTTGTGTTTTTGTTTCTGGCTTACTTCACTCTGTATAATAGGCTCCAGTTCCATCCACCTCATTAGAACTGATTCAAATGTATTCTTTTTAATGGCTGAGTAATACTCCATTGTGTATATGTACCACAGCTTTCTTATCCATTCATCTGTTGATGGACATCTAGGTTGCTTCCAAGTCCTGGCTATTGTAAAGAGTGCTACTATGAACATTGGGGTACATGTGTCTCTTTCAATTCTGGTTTTCTCAGTGTGTATGCCCAGCAGTGGGAATGCTGGATCATAAGGCAGTTCTATTCCCAGTTTTTTGAGGAATCTCCATACTGTTCTCCAAAGTGGCTGTACTAGTTTGCATTCCCACCAACAGTGTAAGAGGGTTCCCTTTTCTCCACACCCTCTCCAGCATTTATTTTTTGTCGACTTTTGGATCACAGCCATTCTGACTGGCGTGAAATGGTACCTCATAGTGGTTTTGATTTGCATTTCTCTGATAATGAGTGATGTTGAGCATCTTTTCATGTGTTTGTTAGCCATCTGTATGTCTTCTTTGGAGAAATGTCTATTTAGTTCTTTGGCCCATTTTTTGATTGGGTCATTTATTTTTCTGGAATTGAGCTGTAGGAGCTGCTTGTATATTTTTGAGATTAGTTGTTTGTCTGTTGCTTCCTTTGTTATTATTTTCTCCCATTCTGAAGGCTGTCTTTTCACCTTGCTTATAGTTTCCTTTGTTGTGCAGAAGCTTTTAAGTTTAATTAGGTCCCATTTATTTATTTTTGATTTTATTTCCAATATTCTGGGAGGTGGGTCATCGAGGATCCTGCTGTGATGTATGTCAGAGAGTGTTTTGCCTATGTTTTCCTCTAGGAGTTTTATGGTTTCTGGTCTTACATTTAGATCTTTAATCCATTTTGAGTTTATTTTTGTGTATGGTGTTAGAAAGTGTTCTAGTTTCATTCTTTTACAAGTGTTCAACCAGTTTTCCCAGCACCACTTGTTAAAGAGATTGTCTTTAATCCATTATATATTCTTGCCTCCTTTGTTAAAGATAAGGTGACCATATGTGCATGGATTTATCTCTGGGCTTTCTATTTTGTTCCATTGATCTATATTTCTGTCTTGTGCCAGTACCATACTGTCTTGATGACTGTGGCTTTGTAGTAGAGCCTGAAGTCAGGCAGGTTGATTCCTCCAGTTCCATTCTTCTTTCTCAAGATAGCTTTGGCTATTCGAGGTTTTTTGTATTTCCATACAAATTGAGAAATTATTTGTTCTAGTTCTGTGAAGAATACCATTGGTAGCTTGATGGGGATTGCATTGAATCTATGAATTGCTTTGGGTAGTATACTCATTTTCACTATATTGATTCTACTGATCCATGAATATGGTATATTTCTCCATCTATTAGTGTCCTCTTTGATTTCTTTCACCAGTGTTTTATAGTTTTCTATATATAGGTCTTTAGATTCTTTAGGAAGATATATTCCTAAGTATTTTATTCTCTTCATTCCAATGGTGAATAGAATTGTTTCCTTAATTTTTCTTTCTATTTTCTCATTATTAGTGTACAGGAATGCAAGGGATTTCTGTGTGTTGATTTTATATCCTGCAACGTTACTATATTCATTGATTAGTTCTACTAATTTTCTGGTGGAATCTTTAGGGTTTTCTACGTAGAGGATCATGTCACCTGCAAACAGTGAGAGTTTTACTTCTTCTTTTCCAATTTGGATTCCTTTTATTTCTTTTTCTGCTCTGATTGCTGTGGCCAAAACTTCCAAAACTATGTTGAATAGTAATGGTGAAAGTGGGCATCCTTGTCTTGTTCCTGACTTTAGAGGAAATGCTTTCAATTTTTCACCATTGAGGATAAAGTTTGCTGTGGGTTTGTCATATATAGCTTTTATTATGTTGAGGTATGTTCCTTCTATTCCTGCTTTCTGGAGAGTTTTTATCATAAATGGATGATGAACTTTGTCAAAGGCTTTCTCTGCATCTATTGAGATAATCATATGGTTTTTATTTTTCAATTTGTTAATGTGGTGTATTACGTTGATTGATTTGCGGATATTGAAGAATCCTTGCATCCCTGGGATAAAGCCCACTTGGTCATGGTGTATGATCTTTTTAATGTGTTGTTGGATTCTGATCGCTAGAATTTTGTTAAAGATTTTTGCATCTATGTTCATCAGTGATATTGGCCTGTAGTTTTCTTTTTTTGTGGCATCTTTGTCAGGTTTTGGTCTTAGGGTGATGGTCGCCTCATAGAATGAGTTTGGAAGTTTACCTTCCTCTGCAATTTTCTGGAACAGTTTGAGTAGGATAGGTGTTAGCTCTTCTCTAAATTTTTGGTAGAATTCAGCTGTGAAGCCGTCTGGGCCTGGGCTTTTGTTTGCTGGAAGATTTCTGATTACAGTTTCAATTTCCGTGCTTGTGATAGGTCTGTTAAGATTTTCTATTTCTTCCTGATCCAGTTTTGGGAAGTTGTACTTTTCTAAGAATTTGTCCATTTCTTCCACGTTGTCCATTTTATTGCCATATAATTGCTGATAGTAGTCTCTTATGATCCTTTGTATTTCTGTGTTGTCTGTTGTGATCTCTCCATTTTCATTTCTAATTTTATTGATTTGATTTTTCTCCCTTTTTTTCTTGATGAGTCTGGCTAATGGTTTGTCAATTTTATTGACCCTTTCAAAGAACCAGCTTTTGGCTTTGTTAATTTTTGCTATGGTCTCTTTTGTTTCTTTTGCATTTATTTCTGCCCTAATTTTGAAGATTTCTTTCCTTCTACTGACGTTGGGGTGCTTCATTTCTTCCTTTTCTAGTTGCTTTAGGTGTAGAGTTAGGTTATTTATTTGGCTTTTTTCTTGTTTCTTGAGGTATGCCTGTATTGTTATGAACTTTCCTCTTAGGACTGCTTTTACAGTGTCCCACAGGTTTTGGGTTGTTGTGTTTTCATTTTCATTCATTTCTATGCAGATTTTGATTTCTTTTTTGATTTCTTCTGTGATTTGTTGGTTATCCAGGAGCATGTTGTTCAGCCTCCATATGTTGGAATTTTTAATAGTTTTTCTCCTGTTATTGAGATCTAATCTTACTGCATTGTGGTCAGAAAAGATGCTTGGAATGATTTCAATTTTTCTGAACTTACCAAGGCTAGATTTATGGCCCGGATGTGGTCTATCCTGGAGAAGGTTCTGCGTGCGCTTGAGAAAAAGGTGAAATTCATTGTTTTGGGATGAAATGTCCTATAGATATCAATTAGGTCTAACTGGTCTATTGTATCTTTTAAAGTTTGTGTTTCCTTGTTAATTTTCTGTTTAGTTGATCTATCCATTGGTGTGAGTGGGGTATTAAAGTCTCCCACTATTATTGTGTTATTGTTGATTTCCCTTTCATACTTGTTAGTATTTGTCTTACATATTGCGGTGCTCCTATGTTGGGTGCATATATATTTATAATTGTTATATCTTCTTCTTGGATTGATCCTTTGATCATTATGTAGTGACCTTCTTTGTCTCTTTTCACAGCCTTTGTTTTAAAGTCTATTTTATCTGATATGAGTATTGCTACTCCTGCTTTCTTTTGGTCCCTATTTGCATGGAAAATCTTTTTCTAGCCCTTCACTTTCAGTCTGTATGTGTCCCCTGTTTTGAGGTGGGTCTCTTGTAGATAACAGAGAACAACAGACTGGTTCCAAATAGGAAAAGGAGTACGTCAAGGCTGCATATTGTCACCATGTTTATTTAACTTATATGCAGAGTACATCCCCTGTTTTGAGGTGGGTCTCTTGTAGATAACATGGAACAACAGACTGGTTCCAAATAGGAAAAGGAGTACGTCAAGCCTGCATATTGTCACCATGTTTATTTAACTTATTTGCAGAGTACATCATGAGAAATGCTGAACTGGAAGAAACAGAAGTTGGAATCAAGATTGCTGGGAGAAATATCAATAACCTCAGATATGCAGATGACACCACTCTTATGGCAGAGAGTGAAGAAGGGCTAAAAGCCTCTTGATGAAGGTGAAAGTGGAGAGTGAAAAGGTTGGCTTAAAGCTCAACATTCAGAAAACGAAGATCATGGCATCTGGTCCCATCACTACATGGGAAATAGATGGAGAAACAGTGGAAACAGTGACAGAATTTATTTTTCTGGGCTCCAAAATCACTGCGGATGGTGACTGTAGCCATGAAATTAAAAGACGCTTACTCCTTGGAAGGAAAGTTATGACCAACCTAGATAGCATATTCAAAAGCAGAGACATTACTTTGCCAACAAAGGTTCGCCTAGTCAAGGCTATGGTCTTTCCTGTGGTCATGTATGGATGTGAGAGCTGGACTGTGAAGAAGGCTGAGCGCCGAAGAATTGATGCTTTTGAACTATGGTGTTGGAGAAGACTCTTGAGAGTCCCTTGGACTGCAAGAAGATCCAACCAGTCCACTCTGAAGGAGATCAATCCTGGAATTTCTTTGGAAGGAATGATGCTAAAGCTGAAACTCCAGTATTTTGGCCACCTCATGAGAAGAGTTGACTCATTGGAGAAGACTCTGATGCTGGGAGGGATTGAGGGCAGGAGGAGAAGGGGACGACAGAGGATGAGATGGCTGGATGGCATCACTGACTTGATGGGTGTGAGTCTGAGTGACCTCTCCGGGAGTTGGTGATGGACAGGGAGGCCTGGTGTGCTGCAGTTCATGGGGTCGCAAAGAGTCGGACACGACTGAGCGACTGATCTGATCTTGTAGATAACATATGTAGGAGTCTTGTTTTTTCATCCATTCGGCCCGTCTCTGTCTTTTGGTTGGGGCATTCAACCCATTTACATTTAAGGTAATTATCGATATGTATTATCCCGTTCCATGGGGATGGTCTTGATCCCTGTCTCCTGTACAATGTCCCGAACCTCATTCCACAGTTCATCAGGCACTCTGTCTATCAGATCTAGGCCCTTAAATCTATTTCTCACTTCCACTGTATAATTATAAGGGATTTGATTTAGGTCATACCTGAATGGTCTAGTGGTTTTCCCTACTTTCTTCAATTTCAGTCTGAATTTGGCAATAAGGAGTTCATGGTCTGAGCCACAGTCAGCTCATGGTCTTGTTTTTGCTGATTGTATATAGCTTCTCCATCTTTGGCTGCAAAGAATATAATCGATCTGATTTCGGTGTTGACCATCTGGTGATGTCCATGTATAGAGTCTTCTCTTGTGTTGTTGGAAGAGGGTATTTGCTATGACCAGTGCATTTTCTTGGCAAAACTCTATTAGTCCTTGCCCTGCTTCATTCTGTATTCCAAGGCCAAATTTGCCTGTTACTCCAGGTGTTTCTTGACTTCCTACTTTTGCATTCCAGTCCCCTATAATGAAAAGGACATCTTTTTTGGGTGTTAGTTGTAAAAGGTCTTGTAGGTCTTCATAGAACCGTTCAACTTCAGCTTCTTCAGCGTTACTGGTTGGGGCATAGACTTGGATTACTGTGACATTGAATGGTTTGCCCTGGAAATGAACAGAGATCATTCTGTCTTTTTTGAGATTGCATCCAAGTACTGCATTTTGGACTCTTTTTGTTGACCATGATGGCCACTCCATTTCTTCTGAGGGATTCCTGCCCGCAGTAGTAGATATAATGGTAATCTGAGTTAAATTCACCCATTCCAGTCCATTTTAGTTCGCTAATTCCTAGAATGTCGACATTCATTCTTGCCATCTCTTGTTTGACCACTTCTAATTTGCCTTGATTCATGGATCTGACATTCCAGGTTCCTATGCAATATTGCTCTTTTTTTTTTCTTTTTTTAATTTTGCTTAACTTTACAATATTGTATTGCTTTTACTATACTTCGAGATGGATCCACCCCCAGTATACACGTGTTCCCCATCTTGAACCCTCCTCCCTCCCCCCTTCCCCCACCAACCCTCCAGGTCATCCCAGTGCCCTAGTCCCAGGCATCTGTTATAGGGCATTGTACCTGGACTTTTCTCCAGGCTATTTATCCAAGATTTCATTTTGCTTTCCAGATTTTGGATTAATTTCACTATCATTATTCGGAATTCTTTATCAGGTAGATTCGCCATTTCTTCCTCTTTTGTTTGGTTTGGTGGGCATTTATCCTGTTCCTTTACCTGCTGGGAATTCTTCTGTCTCTTCATCTTGTTTAAAATGCTGAGTTTGGGGTGTCCTTACTGTATTCTGGCAGTCTGTGGAGTTCTCTTTATTGTGGCGTTTCTGCACTATATGTGGGTTTGTACCGGTGGCAAGTCGAGGTTTCTTGTTTATGGAAGCTTGTATCGATGTTCTGGTGGGTGGAGCTGGATTTCTTTTCTCTGGGGTGCGGTGGAGTGTCTAGTGGTGAGTTATGAGATGTCTATGATTTTGAGGACGCTTTGTGTAGCCTGTGAGTTGGAGCTCAGGGCTGTGTTCTTGTTTTTCCAGAGAATTTGCTTGGTATGTCTTGCCATGGAACTTGCTGGTCTTTGTGTGATGCTTGGTTTCAGTGTAGGTATGGAGGCATTTGATGAGCTCCTGTCAATTAATGTTTCGTGGAATCAGGGTTTGGACTTAAGCCTCCTGCTTCCTGTTATCGGTCTTATTTTTGCAGTAGTCTCAAAAAGTTCGTCTTCTATACTGCATTCCACAACTAGACTGCTCAGAGATGTTCACGGAGTTATACAGAGAAGGAGAAAGGGAGGAAGGAGACAGAGGTGGTCAGGAGGATAAAAGGAGGGAGTGTAAAGGAGAGAGACAGATCCAGTCAGTAATCAGTAAAGAAAAGAAAAAGGAAAGAAAAAAAAGCAAAGGACAAAAAGGAAAAAAAAAAAAAAAAAAAAAATAGGGTCCCAAAAGTTATATCTAAAAGTGGAGATTAAAGAAGTACTAGAGGATAAAAAAATAAAAATAAAAAGAAACAAAAACAAAAAAAAAAAAATTAAAAGGAAAAAAATTTTGTTTTTTTTTCTTAATAAAAAAATAAAAATTTTTAAAAAATATATATATAGAAAAAAAAGGAAATAATGATGGTAAAAATAGTAACAATATATATAAGAGTTTCTCTATTATTGCTGTGGGTTCAGTTCATTTTCGGCTAGCTCCTTGTTCCGGCTTAAATTTCTAAAGATCTATAGGCCCCTTTCTTTGTAGTTCGTCTGTATAGTCCTTTGTTCTGTGCGTGGGCCCCGCAGTGTCGTGGGCCAGGGCCGGCCTCTCCTGTGGTCAGCGCTGCAGTCTGGTCTGCCAGCCCAAACTACTCCCGGCGGAAATGGCCCACGCCACAATGGCTGGCGGGGGGGGAGTGGCAGTGAGGGGATGGTTATCGCGGGAATGGTAGGCGGTGGGGGGCGACCCGCGCGGGAGCCGCCGGCGCAGGGGACGGGGGGGCTTCCCGCGGGGGAGCGGCCGGTGGGGGAGCGTCCCACGTGGGAGTAGCCCGCGGCATCTCCCCGCCCAGCCCCCGCTTGCTAATGGCAGAAGCGGGAGTTTGCGATGATGCCTGTCTGCTGCGGAAGCTACCACAGGGCTCGTAGTCTGTGGGTCTTAATTGTTCAATTGTTTTCCTCCCTGTTATGATATTCTCCGTGCTTCCTAGGTTCGGCACAGACTCTGCAGGGAGAGTGTTTCCCGGTGTTTGGGAACTTCTCTTTTTCTTTTAAGACTCCCTTCCCCGGACAGAGGTCCGCCCTCCCTCTTTGTCTCTGTTTGCCTCTCTTTGCCTTTTACACTCTCTCCCTACCTCCTTTAGAAGGCAATGAGTTGCTTTTCTGGGTGTCCGATGTCCTCTGCCGGCATTCCGAAGCTGTTTGAGGAATTTACTCGGCGTTTAGATGTCCCCTTGATGAATTTGTGGAGGAGAAAGTGTATTCCCTGTCCTAATCCTCCGCCATCTTAACCGGAACTCCGCAATATTGCTCTTTACAGCATCGGACTTTGCTTCTATCACCAGACACATCCACAGTTGGGTATTCTTTTTGCTTTGGCTCCATACCTTCATTCTTTTTTTCTTTTTCTGGGCTCCAAAATCACTGCAGATGGTGACTGCAGCCATGAAATTAAAAGACACTTACTCCTTGGAAGGAAAGTTATTACCAACCTAGATAGCATATTCAAAAGCAGAGAGAGACATTACTTTGCCAACAAAGGTTCGCCTAGTCAAGGCTATGGTCTTTCCTGTGGTCATGTATGGATGTGAGAGCTGGACTGTGAAGAAGGCTGAGCGGAGCTGAAACTCGATGGACGCGAGTCTGAGTGACCTCCGGAAGCTGGTGATGGACAGGGAGGCCTGGCGTGCTGCGGTTCATGGGGTCGCAAAGAGTCGGACACGACTGAGCGACTGATCTGATCTGATCTGATTTGCATGGAAAATCTTTTTCCAGCCCTTCACTTTCAGTCTGTATGTGTCCCCTGTTTTGAGGTGGGTGTCTTGTAGACAACATATGTAGGGGTCTTGTTTTTGTATCCATTCGGCCAGTCTCTGTCTTTTGGTTGGGGCATTCAACCCATTTACATTTAAGGTGATTATTGATAAGTATGATCCCGTTGCCATTTACTTTATTTTTTGGGTTCGAATTTATATACCCTTTTTGTGTTTCCTGTCTAGAGAATGTCCTTTAGTATTTGTTGGAGAGCTGGTTTGGTGGTGCTGAATTCTCTCAGCTTTTGCTTGTCTGTAAAGGTTTTGATTTCTTCTTCATATTTGAATGATATCCTTGCTGGGTACAATAATCTGGGCTGTAGGTTCTTTTCTTTCATCACTTTAAGTATGTCTTGCCATTCCCTCCTGGCTTGGAGAGACTCTATTGAAAGATCAGCTGTTATCCTTATGGGAATTCCCTTGTGTGTGATTTTTTGTTTTTCCCTTGCTGCTTTTAATATTTGTTCTTTGTGTTTGATCTTTGTTAATTTGTTTAATATGTGTCTTGGGGTGTTTCACCTTGGGTTTATCCTATTTGGGACTCTCTGGGTTTCTTGGACTTGAGTGATTATTTCCTTCCCCATTTTAGGGAAGTTTTCAACTATTATCTCCTCTAGTATTTTCTCATGGTCTTTCTGTCTTCTTCTTCTGGGACTCCTATGATTCGAATGTTGTAACGTTTAATATTGTCCTGGAGGTCTCTGAGATTGTCCTCATTTCTTTTAATTCTTTTTTCTTTTTTCTCCTCTGATTCATTTATTTCTACCATTCTATCTTCTAATTCACTAATTCTATCTTCTGCCTCTGTTATTCTACTATTTGTTGCCTCCAGAGTGTTTTGGATCTCATTTATTGCATTATTCATTATATATTGACTCTTTTTTATTTCTTCTAGGTCCTTGTTAAACCTTTCTTGCATCTTCTTAGTGCTTTTCTCCAGGCTATTTATCTGTGATTCCATTTTGATTTCCAGATTTTGGATTAATTTCACTATCATTATTCAGAATTCTTTATCCGGTAGATTCGCTATTTCTTCCTCTTTTGTTTGCTTTGGTGGGCATTTATCCTGTTCCTTTACCTGCTGGGAATTCTTCTGTCTCTTCATCTTGTTTAAATTGCTGAGTTTGGGGTGTACTTACTGTATTCTGGCAGTCTGTGGAGTTCTCTTTATTGTGGCGTTTCTTCACTGTGTGTGGGTTTGTACAGGTGGCTTGTCAAGGTTTCTTGGTTAGGGAAGTTTGTGTTGGTGTTCTGGTGGATGGAGCTGGATTTCTTCTCTCTGGAGTGCAATGGAGGGTCTAGTAATGAGTTATGAGATGTCTATGATTTTGGGGTCACTTTGGGTAGCCTGTATATTGGCTTGGTTTCAGTGTAGGTTTGGAGGCGTTTGATGAGCTCCTGTCAATTAATGTTCCATGGGATCAGGGTTTGGACTTAAGCTTCCTGCTTCCAGTTATCGGTCTTATTTTTACAGCAGTCTCAAAAACTTCTCCTTCCATACTGCACTCCACAACTGGACCTCTCAAAGATGTTCACGGAGTTATACAGAGAAGAAAAGAGGGAGGAAGGAGACAGACGTGGTCAGGAGGATAAAAGGAGGGAATGAAAAGGAGAGAGACAGATCCAGTCAGTAATAGGCACAAATTGATTACATATACCAGAAAGCATAGATTAAAGGTCTAGATTAGAGTTTGGAGTTTCAGGAATACAATGTCAAAGAAAAGATGAAGAGATAGAAAGAGAGAGAGAAAAAAAAAAAAAAGTCACAAAAGTTATAAAAAAAAATGAATAGGTAAAAAATTGATAGCAATTACCAATAAGCTAAACTTATGAATCTAGAGCAGAGTTTGGAGTTTCAAAAATACAATGTTAAAGGAAAGAAAAAAAGAAAAGACAAAAAGAAAAAAGAAAAAAAAAAGGGTCACAAGAGTTATAAAAAATATTCTAAAAGTGGAAATTAAAGGAGTACTAGTGGATAAAAAAATTTTAAAAAAATATATAAAATATATTAAAAAGAAAGAAAGAAATAATGATGGTAAAAATAGTAACAATATATATAAGACTTTCTCTGTTATTGTTGTGGGTATTGTGGGTTCAGTTCATTTTTGGCTAGTTCCTTGTTCCGGCTTAAATTTCTCAAGATCTATAGGCCCCTTTCTCTGTAGTTGGTACTAACCACGGGGTTTTAGTTTATTGCCTGACGCTTCCACGGCGGTTCCCTCTGTTATAGCTTCTTCTGTTTGCTCGTCTCTTCAGTGTCTGATTTCTGGCCTGATACAAAGGGGGCGGTGGTGGACACCCTTTTTTTTTTTTTTTTTTATTAGGCTCACTTGTTCAGTCGTGCTGTGGAGAGGGAGGGACATGGCAAGTAAATATCACTGGCGTGTGCTCGTAGTGGCTCAGCCACACTGGGCCTGCCCCAGCTCATGGCGCGTGTAGCCTCCCTGCCCACTTTGCTCAGGCTCTGTTTCTCCGCCAGAACCATCTGCGACCGGCCCTGGGCTGCTTGCCCTTCCCAGGTCTAAGCCGCTCAAGTTCAGGCACTCGGGTAGTCCTCTGAGGCCCAAGCTCGGTTGGGCCTGCATTTTGTGCCCTTCACAGAGTCCAGCAGCGCAGGTAATGAGGTGTTTAGCAAGTGCAGCTTCTGCGACTTATCGCCTCGCCCCCCGATGGCGCACTTTCTTAGGCGGATGTTAGCCAACCAGAGGGCCAAGAAGTCTTAGTTAGCAAAGAAGCCTGCTTACAGTTTTGTGGATAATGTCTCTCTGGGGCTGCGATTGCCTCCCTCTGGCTCTGGCTGCCTGTCATCGGAGGGGAGCGGACTGCAGCCGGCTATCTCTGTACAGACCTTTGTTCTGTGCGCGGGCCTGGCGGTATCTTGGGTTAGGGCTGGCTTTTCGTGTGGTAGGTATCCCACAGTCTGGTTTGCTAGCCCCAATTATTCCGCTCAGGTAGCGCTTGGTATATTCAGGCCGATGCAGCCCGCGAAGCCGCCCGTGAAGCAGCCCGCGAAGCCACCCGCGGGGCACCTCCCTGCCCAGCCCCTGCTTGCTAATGGCGGATGCAGGCGTTTGCGCTGCTTCTCCGCTGGGGAAGTTATCGTAGGGCTCGTAGTCTGTGGGTTTTAATTGTTTATTTATTCTCCTCCCTGTTATGTTGGCCTCCGTGCTTCCCAGGTTCGGCACAGACTTGGCAGTGAGAGTGTTTCCTGGTGTTTGGAAACTTCTCTTTTTTTAAGACTCCCTTCCCCGGACAGAGGTCCGTCCCTCCCTCTTTGTCTCTTTTTTGAGTTTTATATTTTTTCCTACCTCCTTTAGAAGGCAATGAGTTGCTTTTCTGGGTGTCTGATGTCCTCTGCCAGCATTCCGAAGTTGTTTTGTGGAATTTACTCGGCGTTTAGATGTTCTTTTGATGAATTTGTGGAGGAGAAAGTGTTCTCCCCGTTCTATTCTTCCGCCATCTTAGCTCCTCCCCACCCATAGTGATGCTTTCTAAGGCCCACTTGACTTCACATTCCAGAATGTCTGGCTCTAGGTCAGTGATCACACCATTGTGATTATCTGGGTCGTGAAGATCTTTTTTGTACAGTTCTTCTGTGTATTCCTGCCACCTCTTCTTAATATCTTCTGCTTCTGTTAGGTCCATACCATTTCTGTCCTTTATCGAGCCCATCTTTGCATGAAATGTTCCTTTGGTATCTCTGATTTTCTTGAAGAGATCTCTCAGTCTTTCCCATTCTGTTGTTTTCCTCTATTTCTTTGCACTGATCGCTGAAGAAGGCTTTCTTATCTATTCTTGCTATTCTTTGGAACTCTGCATTCAGATGTTTATATCTTTCCTTTTCTCCTTTGCTTCTCGTTTCTCTTCTTCTCATAGCTATTTGTAAGGCCTCCCCAGACAGCCATTTGCTTTTTTGCATTTCTTTTCCATGGGGATGGTCTTGATCCCTGTCTCCTGTACAATGTCACAAGCCTCATTCCATAGTTCATCAGGCACTCTATCTATCAGATCTAGGCCCTTAAACCTATTTCTCACTTCCACTGTATAATCATAAGGGATTTGATTTAGGTCATACCTGAATGGTCTAGTGGTTTTCCCTACGTTCTTCAATTTAAGTCTGAATTTGGCAATAAGGAGTACATGGTCTGAGCCACAGTCAGCTCCTGGTCTTGTTTTTGCTGACTGTATAGAGCCTCTCCATCTTTGGCTGCAAAGAATATAATCAATCTGATTTCGGTGTTGACCATCTGGTGATGTCCATGTATAGAGTCTTCTCTTGTGTTGTTGGAAGAGGGTGTTTGCTATGACCAGTGTGTTCTCTTGGCAAAACTCTATTAGCTTTTGCCCTGCTTCATTCTGTATTCCAAGGCCAAATTTGCCTGTTACTCCAGGTGTTTCTTGACTTCCTACTTTTGCATTCCAGTCCCCTATAATGAAAAGGACATCTTTTTTGGGTGTTAGTTCTAAAAGGTCTTGTAGATCTTCATAGAACCGTTCAACTTCAGCTTCTTCAGCATTACTGGTTGGGGCATAGACTTGGATTACTGTGACATTGAATGGTTTGCCTTGGAAACGAACAGAGATCATTCTGTCGTTTTTGAGATTGCATCCAAGTACTGCATTTCGGACTCTTTTGTTGACCGTGATGGCTAGTCCATTTCTTCTGAGGGATTCCTGTCCGCAGTAGTAGATATAATGGCCATCTGAGTTAAATTCACCCATTCCAGTCCATTTGAGTTCGCTGATTCCTAGAATGTCGACATTCACTCTCGCCATCTCTTGTTTGACCACTTCCAATTTGCCTTGATTCACGGACCTGACATTCCAGGTTCCTATGCAATATTGCTCTTTACAGCATCAAACCTTGCTTCTATCACCATTCCAATCCACAGCTGGGTATTCTTTTTGTTTTGGCTCCATCCCTTCATCCTTTCTGGAGTTATTTCTCCAATGATCTCCAGTAGCATATTGGGCACGTACTGACCTGGGGAGTTCCTCTTTCAGTATCCTATCAATTTGACTTTTCATATTGTTCATGGGGTTCTCAAGGCAAGAATACTGAAGTGGTTTGCCATTCTCCAGTGGACCACATTCTGTCAGATCTCTCCACCATGACCCGCCCATCTTGGTTTGCCCCATGGGCATGGCTTAGTTTAATTGAGTTAGACAAGGCTGTGGTCCTAGTCTGATTAGATTGACTAGTTTTCTGTGAGTATGGTTTCAGTGTGTCTGCCCTCTGATGCCCTCTTGCAACACGTACCATCTTACTTGGGTTTCTCTTACCTTGGGTATGGGGTATCTCTTCACGGCTGCTCCAGCAAAGCACAACCATTGCTCCTTACCTTGGACGAGGGGTATCTCCTGACCACCGCCCTTCCTGACCTTCAATGTGGGATAGCTCCTCTAGACCCTCCTGCTTGATTATATTTGTGTGGGCTTATTTGTTGGCTTTATATTCTGTTCCACTTATCTGTTTGTCTATTCTTTTTGCAGGTATCACACAGTCATGATTACAGCATCATGAAAGTAAGTCTTGAAGTGGGTAGTGTGAGTCTTCCAACTGTTATCTTCTGCAATATTGTATTGGGTATTCTGCATCTTTTGCCTTGCCATGTAAACTTTAGAATCAATGTTAATATCCACAAAGCAACTTCCTGGAATTTCAATTGCATTAAATCAAATTAAGTGAAACTGAATCTTCTTATTCATGAATTCAAAATATCTCTTGATTTACTTATTTCTTCTTCTTTTTTTTTTA
Organism: Tragelaphus eurycerus; assembly: GCA_935064755.1. NCBI lineage: Eukaryota > Metazoa > Chordata > Mammalia > Artiodactyla > Bovidae > Tragelaphus > Tragelaphus eurycerus. The sequence goes on along the minus strand of CAKXYN010000202.1, from coordinate 34,189 downwards.
TCAGAGCTTTTTAGTTTTCCTCATATAGCTTTTATATGCATTTTGTTAACTATATCTAAATATTTCATTTTTTTGATGCTACTGCAAATGGTACTGTGGTTTTAATGTCTTATTCCAACTGTTCTTTGCTGGTATGTAAGGAAGCAATTGACTTTTGTGCATCAACCTTGTATCCTGAAACACTGCTATAATTCCTTATTACACTAATTAGTTGATTTATAAATGGTGAACCAACCTTGCATTCCTGGGATAAATCTCAGTTGGACATTTTTTCATTCATCTGCTTATATGTGTTAAAGTTGTTTGCATATGTATTTATAAGAGGTATTAATTTATAGTTTTCCTTTGTTGTAATGTCTTTGTCTTGCTTGATATTAGGTAAGTCTGGTAATAGAACCTTCCTGCCAATGCAGGAGATGTAAGAGATGTGGGTTCAATCCCTAGAGTGGGAAGATCCCCTGGAGGAAGGCATGGCAACCCACTCCAGTATTATTGCCTGGAGAATCCCATGGACAATGGACCCTGGTGGATTACAGTCCATAAGGTCAAAAAAAGTTGGACACCACTGAAGCAACTTAAATATATATATATATATTTAAGATATATACATACATATACATATATATATATTTATATATATATATATTCTCTCTACTTCTATCTTCTGAAACATATGGTAGAGAATTTGTATGATTTCTTCCTTAAGTCCTTGGAAAAATTCACCAGTGAACTCATCTGGGAGTGGAACTTTCTATTTCAGAATGATATTAAAATAATTCATTTACTTTTAGTACATATTGACTTATTCAGACTGTTTTTGTTCTTGTGTTAATTGTAAAAGATCATGTCTTTCAAGAAATTGATTAATTCTATCGAGGTTGTCAAATCTGTGGGGAAAGAGTTATTTATAATTTTCCTTTATGATTACTTTAATATCCACAGGGTGAGAAGTGTTGTATTCTCTTTGATTTCAGACATTAGTTCTGTTATTTCTCTTTTAATATTAGTCAGGTGGCTAGAGGTTTATCAGTTTTATTATACTTCTCAAAGAGCTAGCTTTTGATTTTATTAATTTTCTCAATTGATTTCCTGTTTTCAGTTTTATTGATTCATGCTCCGATTTTTTTAAATTTCCTTTTTCTGTTTATTTTGGTTTTAAGTTACTTTTCCATTTTCAGTTTCCTAAGGTAAAATTTTAATGATTGACTTTAGCTTTTCTCTTTACTAATTATGCAGTCAGTGCTATTAATTTTCCTCTAAGCACTGCTTTTGCTGCATCCCACATATTTTCATAGGTTATATCTTAATTTTCATGTAGTTCAAAATATTTCATTTAATTGAAGCTTCTCAAGATTTATTCTTTTATCCATGTGCTATTTAGAGATGTATTGTTTAATCTACAAGCATTGGGAATTTTAACTACATTCTGTAGTTAATTTCCTGTTTAATCCATTGATATCTGAAAGCACACAATATCATACAATGTGTTATTATTTTTGACTTGATAAAAGGTGTTTTTTGGACCCAAATGTGATCTATCTTAGTAAAAGTTAAATATGAGCTTGAGAAAAGTGTACACTCTGCTGTCATTAGATGAAGTAATTTATAGATATTAATTATGTCTAGTTCATTGATTATACTGTTCAGCTTAACTATTTCCTTACTAACCTTCTGACCTCTGAATTTATATTTCCATTACTTATAGTGGGGTGTTAAAAATCTCCAGCTATGGTAATGGGCGCATTTATTTAGCCTTGCAGTTCTATGAGTTTTTGCCTCTGTGTTTTAATTCTTGATTTTAGGCACATTTTTACATGTTAAAGATTGGTACATCTTCTTGGATAATTGACTCCTTTATCATGTAATGCATGTCTTCTTCTTCTTCTTCTTTTTTAACTTTGACATCTGCTCTGTTGCAAATTATATACCTTTCTTTTTTAACATTTAATTTTAATTGAAAGATGATTGCTTTACAATATTGTGTTTATTTAGATCAGTGTTATCGTGGTGTGTTTTTCTTCATCCAGTTAAGTTTTAATCTAAATATATCTATTTAAAGTAATTTCTTGTAAACCCTCCAACAGGCTCTGTATTTTAATTAGTGTGTTTAGACCATTGATGTTTAAAATAATTATTTATATAGCTAAGGTAATGTCTACTATATTTGTTAGTTTTTGTTTGCTGCCTTTGTTCTTTCTTTTATCATTTTTCACTTATTTTCTGTCTTCTATGACTTCAATTGAGCATTTTATATGATTCCATTTTCTTATTTACAGCAGTTATATTTCTATTTTTATTTTTATTAATGATTGCACTAGAATTTACTTATCCATTTCAACTAATCCAAGTCTGCTTTCAAATAACAATGTATTTCTTCATGAGTCGTGCAGATACTTTATAATGAAGGAATAGTCTTTGCTAGAAGGGAACATCCCTGCTACCATTGCTGTCCTTTATTTCACTTATTCATATTCTGTAATAATCAAATACATCGTTTATATTGTTTAGAACACAGTAATGTGAAAAATTATTTTATTTTGCCTTCATTTAGTCTTTCTCTAACCCTTTTCCTTTCTTAACGAATATTTTCTAATTTTGCAATGATGGTGCTGATAACCGTTTTGGTGCTGCTGATGGTGATAAATGATAGTGTTGAGCATGAGTATGTGCATAATTCTTGTGATATAAGTTAGATTCAGAGTGTTGAACTAAAGACAAGTAAGATATGTGCATCGTAATCTACCCAACAGGAGATCCAAGAGGATGATTTGACAACTTTCATTTTCATATCACATTATGGTTTGGCATCTAGAAGACTTGACTGTAGTAGATTTGCTGGGAAAATAACTCAGTTTAGGATAAAATTATTTCTCCTGTCCTATAAACTTACTTATTATTTGTAGGATGTTGTTCTATGTTGTTATATTCAGAAATTAACTTCAAGCAAAATCAAGTGTTTTGTGAAAATCTGAATGATTATACCGTGAATCTTAATACTTCTTAAGAAAAAAAGTATCCCTTTTTTTAGAGGAGAGTTAGAGGAGGGAGAAAGAAGTGAGTCAGTGAGCTTAGTCACTTATATTTTGTGGGGAAAAGCTACACGGCTTCAGGTGCATCGGCCTTCTTTGGGTTGTGGCTTGCTTCTTCAGAGGCTGAAGCACCTTTATCATTAACATGCTGCCTGTGCTTCATGCTTGACTTTTACATTATTGCTCTAGCTATTACCATGCATGCATTATTTATGTGGTTGGCTATCATGGAAAAGAGGCAAGCAATTTACTTGTCAAAACACATTAGAATGCATGACTTTAAATCAGAGTCGCATGGGTTGGTAAAAAGCTGTAATAAATGCACTTTGGCTAATATGTTGGTGTCGTCCAGTTTGAGGTCACTATTGACTGAGAAACCGATAACCAACCCTAGAACTCTTCTAGTCGAATAGCACTTCAGAATTTATACTTTTAATTGCTCAAGAGTAAACTCTGTTATTACAATTTTTCTTTCCATAGATGAGTTTTAGCATTAGAAAAGCAAGTGAGTGCAAATTAAATTCTTAATGATAGAAGTCCTGGAGTTAATTGTATTATTTATTTAGGCTTCAAACAGGATCTGAAATGCTTAAATAATAGAATTATGTCATATAGCTAAGTGTTTCAAACCATATAATGTTTTTTTTTTTTTTTTTTGTCAGTTAACCATTTCCACTGTTACCTGATGCTCTCATTACTACACAGAAGTCCCCTTTTGTACCATAGCAAATGTTTAAGTAAATACCAGCCACCTTGCTAGTTCTCCAAGTGCTGGTAAGGCCAGCTTCAGACTTCATGGCTTTTGTAAGATGGCTGCCATGCCCAAGAGCAGCTGGAAGAGGTCCCATCAGAGCAGTGGTTCAGAAACTTTATTTTTCTTAAAAATCATTCTGTGACAAGTGAGTTGTAGGTGTGGCAGGGATTTTGAAGAGGTCAGTGTCATTAGAGGATGTTATCTTGTGCAGGGAAATTGTCAAGTCTGTGCTCAGCATAACTCTCTCCTGTCTGTTCATTATCCGATATTGTCCAACATCTTATGAATCTAATAGGAGTCCAGAGAATTGGACTCTATGAGTGAAAGCAGTTGAAGAAGACAAAGGTTGACTCCATAGGTGTCAAATATCATTTGAAATTAGTATCAGAGAAGAGACACCCTGAGTTCTTTTACTTCCATTTGCTTCCATTCACATCTTTCCCATAGGTTCACAGGCCAGGGATGTTACTTAATCAAAGTCCTTTTTATTAGAAATGATGGAGTAACGTGAGGTCCAGAGGAGTTAAGTCACCCAACCCAATATCCTCAACATCTGGAGACCCAGTAGAGACACAAGAACCATCTGTCTAGTGCCCTGATTAAAAACAAAACAAAACAAAAAACCCCATAGTCTTACAAGGCAAAGGGTTAGGAAAATACCTTTAGGACATCGTGGCAGGGGAGTGGTTCTTCTGGCATTGTTCTTCCAGGTTGTTGTGATCTACCAAGATGGACTTATAGGGCAAGGACTAACCAAGAGGACTGAGGCTTTTGAGAAATGGAGCCAGCCTTTGAGGTTCGAGCCTTTCTGGAGGCTAATCTCCTATTAGATTCTTAAGATATGTTGATATGAGAAGCCAGAGTGCCTGATGATCAGACCTTCTGGAAACCCATGAAAATTTAACCAAAGAGATGATGATGGATCTATAAACTGAAAACTAGAAGATGTTGATGAGAGAAATGGAAGAATATACAATAAGTGGAAAGATATATCATGTTCATGTATTAGAATTAATTTTGTTAAAATGTCCATCTACCCAAAGCACTTTAAAGATTCTATGCAATCAACAATCCTAATAACTTTTAAGTAGCCACATGCTAAGTTGCTTCAGTCATGTCTGACTCTTTACAACCCTGTGGACTGTAATCTGCCAGGCTTCCCTGTCCATAGAATTCTGCAGGCAAGAATACTAGAGTGGACTGCCATGCCCTCTCCAGGGGATCTTCCTGACCCAGGGACTGAATCTGCATCTCCTGCATTGATGTGTGTGTGTGTGTGTGTGTGTGTGTGTGTGTGTGTGTTAGTTGCTCAGTTGTGTCCGACTCTTTGCAACCCCATAGACTTCAGCCCACTAGGCTCCTCTGTCCATGAGATTCTCCAGGCAAAAGTACTGCAATCAATTGCCAGTTCCTTCTCCATGGCATCTTCCTGAACCAGGGATCAAACTCTGGTCTCCCACATTGCAGGCAGATTCTCTCCCATCTGAGCCACTAGGGAAGCCCTACCTGCATTGTTAGGTGAGTTCTTTACCACTAGCACCAACTGAAAAGTTCTAAATAGCCAAAGCAATCTTGAGAAAGAAAGACAAAGCTGGAGGCATACATTTCCTGATGCAAAGCTGTATACAAGTTATAGTAATCAAACCAGCATGGTGTTGGCTTTAAAATAGATGTGCAGATCAATGGAACAGAACAGAGAGCTGAGAAATAAACCCATGCATATGTGGTTAATTATTTCATGATGAACCAAAATTACTCAGTGGGGAACAATGTCTTCAATAAATGGTACTGGGAAAACTAGACCCTTATCTTACATCATATAAAAAGTCAACTTGAAATGGATTAAAGACCTGAATGTAAGACTTAAAATTCCTACAAGGAAACCATCAACAAAAATGAAAAAGCAGCCTCCAAATGGAAGAAAATAATCATAAACCATATGTTGGCTGTGGAGTTATTATCCAAATATTCAAGGAACTTGAAGAGATATGTGCACCCTCATGTTCATGCAGCATTATTCACCTTAGCCAAGGTATGGGGAGCAACCTAAGTGTCCATAAATAAATAAACTGATAGAGAAATTTTGGAATATATGTACAATGGAATAATAGTTGGCTATGAAAAGAAGGAAGTCCTGATGTTTATGACTGCAGTATGGACCTGGAGGGCATTATGCTCACTGAAGTAAGCCAGGCAAAGAAGGATAAATACTGCATGGTATCATGTATGTGAAATCTAAAAACAAAAAGCATAATTGAAGAAAACAGAGAGTAGAAAAGTCGCTGCTAGAGGCAAATAGGGAAAGACTTGTAAAAGGATACACAATTTCAGTTATAAGTTAATTATGATCTGAGGATCTAGTGAAAAACATGATGACTAGATCTGCCTATAGTTGATAATGATGAATTATAGTTGATAATGCTGAACTATAGTTGATAATGTAGAACTGAAATTTGCTAAGAAATAGAAATTAAATTTTCTTTTTTGTTTGTTTTTTAATTTAAATTTATTTATTTTAATTGGAGACTAATTACTTTACAATATTGTATTGGTTTTGCCATACATCAACATGAATCCGCCATGGGTGTACACATGTTCTCCATCCTGAACCCCCTTCCACCTCCCTCCCTGTACCATCCCTCTGGGTCATCCCAGGGCACCAGCCCCAAGCATCCTGTATGCTGCATTGAACCTGGACTCGCGATTCGTTTCTTATATTATATATGTTTCAATGCCATTCTCCCAAATCATCCCACTCTCTCCCTCTCCCACAGAGCCCAAAAGACTGTTCTATATATCTGTGTCTCTTTTGCTGTCTTGCATACAGAGTTATTGTTACCATCTTTCTAAATTCCATATATATGCATTAGTATACTGTATTGGTGTTTTTCTTTCTGACTTACTTCACTCTGTGTAATAGGCTCCAGTTTCATCTACCTCATTAGAAGTGATTCAAAATTTTCTTATAAAAAATGTAGATGTGTGAAGTGATGGATGCATTCATTAACTCAGTGGAATTCTTCACAATGTGTAGGCATAACAAATCATCACAGTGTACACTGTACATATCTTACAGTTTAGTTGTTCATTTTACCTAAGTAAAGTTTTAAGAAAGGCACATAGAATATAATAGGAAGAATCCACATAGGTGGCCTCTTGGGTCTATGAAATGAGAATTCAGCTGTCTTTATATTGTATTCCTTTAGAGAAATTTAAAAATCGAGCAGCTTAAATAATTTTGTAAGTTGTAAGATATTTAGAAAATACTAAAAATAGAAAATGGAGAAAATGCCCTTATGAGCAAGTAGAGTATATGTTAAAATTTAGATTATATAACACTAATTTGACATCTTGGAGAAGATATTAGGATCTGGAATGAACAGATTCAATGTAATAGACTATCCTTTATCATAGTATCTTTGGGGGTGTGCTCTGAGTTATACTAATTATTATTAATGGCAAAGACCAAAGGCAATTGCAGATTCACTAATGCATAAAAATTCCTGTAACATCTATTATTTTATATAAATTCTAAATTGAGTAGATCTTAAGGCATTTATTTTCATTGTACAGTTATGTTACTTGAAACAAATAAGATAGTGCCTTTGGTGAGTCTTAACTCTCGCAATTAACAATTTTGGCCTTATCTGCCATTCAACGATATTTGAAAGTCAAAATAAGATAAATCATCATAAGCATTATATTTATAGATTCAAGAGTCCACTGCTGCATAAAGGAAGGGAAATTAAAGCTTGAAACTAATACATATCAATCATAAGACTTGCTTTGGCTTATGTTAATTTGGAGAAAAATCTCAGAAAAATGTTTCCTGCAGATGTATGGTGAGTATTTGCATAATTTATATATGTAAAAGTTGTGAATTTAAATCACCTGTTACTTAGGCAAATGCATAGGCTAAATATTTGTGTGTATTTTCAGGATGCATGCAGAATTATTATAATTATTATTACAGAGTGAAAAGAGATATTCACTGACTGTCTACAGTATGCTAAGTTCTTCAGAGTTTTCCATTAGGTTTATATTCTTATTTAATTTTACTCAAAACCCATCAGCATTCCTCACAACAGCACGTTTCATTGTTACTAGATTCACACTGCTAACATTTTATAGCAGTTAGAGTGGGGGTGGATTGTCTTGGAACCTAAGTGGAGCACCCAAGTGCTTGTTCAAGTAGAATTCAGAAATGGGCTGGACCCTGACAGACTTTGGGGAGCCAAAGGAACAGAACTAGGAAAGGTTACCTGGTTCATCTTGTGCATCCTTTCCTTGTCATGGTGTGGATGCCTGCAAATGGTGAAGACTCATGAAACCGGGGGAAAGGAAAGGATGCCACCTACAGAAAAACTGGAATTAAATGATTTATAAGGAGGTTTCACTGGGAATTAGAAAAGTGGCAGTTTTGACTCAGAAGCTGGAAAAGCAAGACCATTTGACTCACAGAAATTAACTGTATGTGGCTGTGCTGGGGGAGAACCCATAGGATGCTGGACCCTGGGCGTTGGGGAGGAAGGGGAAGACTTGTAGGTAACAATCATGCAAGACAAATGATGTCCATTCTGAATACTTGCTTGCAAACTTTTGCTTAACCTCTGTTACATGCAGAAGATAATTCAGATAAACATGTAACATGGCCTCCTTCTTGAAGGCAAAACAAATACAATAATTTGTCTGGAATAATTCGGGAATGATGTAAGACCACTTGATCAATATAGAATGCACGAGAGTAGTCTGAATTAGAGCAGTGGACAGGGACAGTTAGGGAGATGAAGTGGGAGAAGCCACCAGGGTCTTGGATCAGATTCAAAGGAGGTGAAAGATGAAGGCTGCTGTGGTGTGGGCTGGGGTCAGGGCTGACTGAGCAGAGAGAGGCCAGTGGCCAGAAAGCAGGGGGACAGTATTGAATGGGTGGGCACAGGCTCTGCCTTCAAGGGCATGTGATGGGGTGATGTGGGTGAGAGGCAGGACCAGGCCAGGGCCAAGGCTGTGGACTGTAGGGACCTGTGCTCACTTGAAAGATCTGGTCCAGGGGCAGCTTGCACCAGGAACAGCAACCCTGGTCTTCCTTCTGTGTCTGGGCGGGGCTGTTACCATCCTAAGTGTTGGCTGATAGGGTTGGTCTTGAGTGTTCCCACCTCCCTCTAAAAATAACTGTGAAATGATGGACTTCTTGGCTTACTGTAGTGATTGTTTCATAATGTGTGTATGTGTGTGTGTATCTGTGTATCAATCATCAAATATTATACATTAAAATATACAACTTTTAGTTGTCAGTTACACCTCAATTTAAAAACATGAGGGAAACGTGGGGTGGTTAACTCTTAGTCCCTGCTTCACTTATGAAATAAAAGCAATCCCAGTGAGACCAACAGTGGAGGTGACACTTGGATTACCCCTTACTGTTAGCGTTAAATGCCTGATTTTCCTAGGCTGAGTTGAAAGTTACTTCTATCCCATCTTTGCAAATGAAGGCATATAAAATATCCGATTAAAAAGGGATTCTAGGTGTCTTTGAGGGTCATGAGGTTTGAACTAAGTATGTTACCACACTGTCCAGATCTTACTCTTGGTCCTCACATGACAAGGCTAGTCTTTGGGCTCTTCCACCAGAAATCAAGTTCAAGGTCCATGGTTTAAAGTCTGTAGGATTGTTTCTGACTTTGTGTTTCTGTATATACATCCAATGTGGGGCACATTGTTTTTGAAAATTAGCTTATTCTTTGTTACCTCCTCCTCCAAAAGAAAAAAAAAATACCTAAACATCTTTACTTTGGTGCGTCCTTATTCAGATCAGATCAGTCGCTTAGTCGTGTCCGACTCTTTGCGACCCCATGAATCACAGCATGCCAGGCCTCCCTGTCCATCACCAACTCCCGGAGGTCACTCAGACTCACATTCATCGAGTCAGTGATGCCATCCAGCCATCTCATCCTCTGTCGTCCCCTTTTTCTCTTACCCCCAATTCCTCCCAGTGTCAGAGTCTTTTCCAATGAGTCAACTCTTCGCATGAGGTGGCCAAAGTACTGGAGTTTCAGCTTTAGCATCATTCCTTCCAAAGAAATCCCAGGGCTGATCTCCTTCAGAATGGACTGGTTGGATCTCCTTGCAGTCCAAGGGACTCTCAAGAGTCTTCTCCAACAACACAGTTCAAAAGCATCAATTCTTTGGCGCTCAGGCTTCTTCACAGTCCAGCTCTCACATCCATACATGACCACAGGAAAGACCATAGCCTTGACGAGACGAACCTTTGTTGGCAAAGTAATGTCTCTGCTTTTGAATATGCTATCTAGGTTGGTCATAACTTTCCTTCCAAGGAGTAAGCATCTTTTAATTTTATGGCTGCAGTCACCATCTGTAGTGATTTTGGAGCCCAGAAAAATAAAGTCTGACACTGTTTCCACTGTTTCCCCATCTATTTCCCATGAAGTGATGGGACCAGATACCATGATCTTTGTTTTCTGAATGTTGAGCTTTAAGACAACTTTTTCACTCTCCACTTTCACTTTCATCAAGAGGCTTTTGAGTTCCTCTTCACTTTCTGCCATAAGGGTGGTGTCATCTGCATATCTGAGGTTATTGATATTTCTCCCAGCAATCTTGATTCCAACTTGTGTTTCTTCCAGTCCAGTGCTTCTCATGATGTACTCTGCATATAAGTTAAATAAACAGAGTGACAATATATAGCCTTGACGTACTCCTTTTCCTATTTGGAACCAGTCTGTTGTTCCATGTTCAGTTCTAACTGTTGCTTCCTGACCTGCATACAGATTTCTCAAGAGGCAGATCAGGTGGTCTTGTATTCCCATCTCTTTCAGAATTTTCCACAGTTTATTGTGATCTACACAGTCAAAGGCTTTGGCATAGTCAATAAAGCAGAAATAGATGTTTTTTTCTGGAACTCTCTTGCTTTTTCCATGATCCAGCGGATGTTGGCAATTTGATCTCTGGTTCCTCTGACAGTAATAAATAAAACGTTTTCCTCAAATTTCCCATGGTAGAAAGTTACCTTGGCAATATTGGTGGAAAAAACAGCTGCCACATATCTGACCACTAACTTTTCACTTTCAGAAATAATAAGGGATTCTATTTTAAAGCCTCTGCAGACTTAGACAAAAGAAATGACCTGTCTCAAGATACATATGTTTTAGCTGATAAGTTGTTGGGTGCAAGAGAATGACCTTAAGTCATACATAGAGACAAACTGTTTTGAATATGTTGCTTTCCCAGATTAAGTTTATCAAATTGATCAGAATTCCTTTGCCATCAATTCTATTCAATCCTCTTCACATTATTTGCATCATACGTTTTTAAAAACCAATCTTTGCTAATCTGCCACCTAAAAGTGATGCCTGTGGGAAGTTATATTGTGCATTTCTTTGTTCAGCAATTAGAACTTTGCGGATGGGCTGCACACACCCCCGACAGTTCCAGGGGGAGAGCCCCTACTCTTGCCTCAGGTGTCTGCTCTCCCTGCCCCCAGCCCAGGCCCAGGCTCTGCTCTTCAGGAGAGGCCAGGATAACCTACCCTGGAACCTGCCCTGGGTCAGATTTCCTATTTCATGCTTAGTGGGCTCTCCCAGGAAGAAATCAGATAAAGATTAAGCAACATTTCCTTCTCTTTTATGGTTTCATTTCCCTTTATCTTTTTAGTCTATCTAGAATTAGATTGTGAATGGTGTGAGTACCTATTTTTTCATAAAGCCAGTATTCTAGCCACATTTATTAAATAATTCAAGCCCTGCATGGGTTTGTGCTGCTGCAGTTTATGTCTGAAATAAAGTTCATGTTTAAAGTAAGGTCTATATATAAATGGGGCTTCCCTGGTGGCTCATACGGTAAAGAATTGGCCTGCAATGCAGGAAACCCAGGTTCGATCTCCTTGTTGGGAAGATACCCTGGAGAAGGGGATGGCTACACTCCAGTATTCTTGCCTGGAGAATCCCATGGACAGAGGAGCCTAGTGGGCTATAGTCATGGGGTCACAAAGAGTTGGACACGACTGACTGACCTTCACTTTTATTGTAACACAAAATTGAAAAGATTTTGTTGCATATTTTTCCACTTCTTTCTCTGCTGTGTTTGCTTTTTTTTTTCTTACTTTTATTTTGTTCTTCTATTTGTCAGAATAAGGTTTTCTTTTTCAAATATATATATATATATATATATATAAAAAAAGTAAAATTTGAGAAGAAAGGTCCTCTTTAAAATAGTTGATCTTTCTGAATTTAAACATTGATGATTTAATTTGTGTATTAATTTGTGTATTATTTTATACATTTCAATTAAGTCCCATCATGTAGTATTTTTGCATGGTTCTTGCCGTAGTTTACTGAAGTTATTCCTAGCTAGCACATTCATTTTATTTCTTTTGTAAGTGAGTTGCCTGATGTGCTTTATTTTAATTGGTCTTTTCCTTTGTGTGAAAAGCTATTGAATTCTTTTGTATTTGTAAAATCCCCAGTGATACTTTGAAGCAACAATAAACACAAGACTTAGTTCATGCAATTGTTGCTAACAGGACCAGTTTATGTTGAGTAGCTGACTGAAGAAGGAAAGAAAGAAGGAGCGAAATCCCGTAGACCTGACTACCCCTTGAAAGCACCGCGTGGCACAGAGGTCAGTGCTGTCACCCGCTCAGCGGGCTGAGACAGTCAGATGAATAGTCATTGGAAAGGAGGAGAGAAAACAAAGCCAGGTTAAATAAATGGAAAGATACATGATGCTCATAGTTCGGAAAGCTCAAATTTGTAAAAATATTCAACTTTATCCACTTATCTATAGATTCAGTAAGATCTCAATCAGAATCCCAATGTGTATAAGGTGTGTGAGCACATGTGTTTAATTTAGCAAGTTAAAAATCAATGCCAAGAATAACTACAACATTTTGAAACAGAAAGACCAAGGGCAAGGGGCTATATACTTGACATTCATTTTTAATTCTTCAGTATGACAACTGTAGCATTGATACAGCTAGAGATGTGTACAGAAAGAAAGAGACTCAAATGTATAGATTTTGTACAGCAGAGGGAACGCTACTCAATGCTCAATAATGGCCTAAATGAGAAAAGAATCTTAAAAATAGAGTTGGATATATGTATCTAAATAACTGATTCACTTTGCTGTATACCTGAAACTAGCACTACATTGTAAATCAGCTATACTCCCATAAAAAATTAAAAACAAAAGACATTTGTTAGCTACACTTTCAGTACAATTGCTGAATATATCTACTACATAATACTGTTTAATTTTAGAAAATATGTAAATGATATAGTTTGTAATTGTTACTGAGCTCATTAGCTGAGCTCGGGAGGAAAATTCTTGAGGGAGGTGGATGAGAAGAAAGAGAGAGAGAGGGCAGTGTTTACAATTTGTTGCATTGATGATGTTTGCCAATAAAATGAAAAAAATAAAGTACCTAAATTCTAGTAAAGGAAAAGAAATGTGCTGATGTGAAGGATGGGAGAATTGTACAGTAAAAAAATCTCTGATAAAAATAAAGGGAAAGGAAAATTCATTAGTCCTATAGGAAAGGAAAATTCATTAGTCCTACTGGAGCAGGTCTTTCCAGTGTTACACTAGAGTTTACATGTTGTTTCAGTTAAATTCCAGATTGGCTTATTTTCCTGGAACTTGGTAAAATAATTTTAATTTCATTTGTATTTTTCTATGAGAGTATTCATTATGGCATTATTTAAAGTTGTATAATTGCATACAACTCAAATCCTCCAAGTAGGATTAAATAACTCAATAAATGAATTATTTTGTATGATGTATGATGTAATATTAAATAGCTATTGAAATGAGATTTAGGAAATATATTTACTGGTGATAAAAACTTTTCACGCACATAAACACATATTCACACCTAAAAATGTTAACAGATTTTATCTCCAGATGTCCTGATTAGAGGTGACTTTTTTCTTTGCTTATCTGGCATTTTTTTTGCAACAAATGTTCATAATTAGTATATTAAAATGTTTTTGTTCAATTGCTCAGTTGTATCTACCTCTCTTCAGCCCCATGGACTGTACCATGCCAGGCTTCCCTGTCCTTCACTATCTCCCAAAGTCTGCTCAAACTCTTGTCCATTGAGTTGGTGGTACCATCCAGCCCCCCCCATCTTGTCCTCTGTTGCCCCTTCTCCTCCTGCCTTCAGTCTTTCCCAGCATCAGGGTCTTTTCAAATGAGTCAGTCCTTCTCATCAGATGGCCAAAGTATTGCAGCGCTCAGCAGGAGCCTTTCAAAGGGACGACAGAGGATGAGATGGCTGGTTGGCATCACTGACTCCATGCATGCGACTCTGAATGACCTCCGGGACTGATTAGATGGACCTTTGTGGGTATATTAAAACCTGTTGACTACTGTTATGATAGTGGCTTATATTAAATAGAAACCTTCCTGGATGTTCAGAGCTCAAATAACAATAACAAGTCTTTTCTTAATCATGAATGATTTTATGAATTCGTCTCTGCAAGACGCTCAAAGTGGTGACTGGCACAGAGTAAGTGCTGTATGCAAGGTGCTGCTGTCAGTATACTTTCTGCTATTACTGTTATTGTTACTGCTTTTATTATTTTTTACTATGGTTTGGGGCATTTATTATGCAAAGAAGAGTGTTCCTTAACATTTCCAAACAACCAACCTGTTCCTTTTTTTAAAGCTATTTTGGGAAAGTCCCTAGTGTAACCCACTTGCCCTGAGCACATTTCCATCTGTTCTGAGCTTCTCTGTGTGTCCTCAAACCACACTTAGCTGCTTTTCCAACTTTGAATAATTCCTATTCAGCGATGAGTTATTTCAAATTTTATTCCATAATTTCTTTGAAATTCCCTATGTTCCGGGGAAGGACCATCAGCTGCCTAAAATCTGTGATATTGTCTTTGTCCCCAGCTCTAGCAGTTGGATTCTTTGTGCCATTTTGGTCACTCACTCACAGACATATTGTATATGGATGCCTGTGAATGATCAGCAGAGGGGAGGATAGAATGCAAAAGCTAGATGGTCAGAGTGGTTAGTCGTAGTAGAGTTTGTCACTCAGTCGTGTCTGACTCTTTGCAACCCCATGGACTGTAGCCTGCCAGGTTTCTCTGTCCATGGAATTCTCCAGGCAAAAATACTGGTGTGGGTAGCCATTGCCTTCTCCAGGGGATCTTTCTAACCCAGGGATTGAACCCTGGTCTCTTGCATTATAGATGTGTTCTTTACTATCTGAGCCACCAGAGTCAGAGTGGTTAGGTAATCATAAAAGATTATATTTATTTTACTTTACAAAAAGCTATCCACCATGTACCTGTGGGACACTTGGAAGTAGTCAAAACTGGAAATAGTAATTTTTAAATTCTCAGGATCTGTTTGCTTTATATTGGAAGTGCAGTTTTATATTCTAATTGTTCAGCAAAGTATGCCTTGCTTCCTTGAATGCATATTTTGAGTTTCTGAGTTAAATCTTATGCAACCTGTTGATTTATTTCAATATTATGCATAAAGTGCTTCAAACAAAAAGAAATCAACTAATGAGAAATTATAAAAATGGACATAGTTATAACACGAATAGAATAATGCTGCTTCTCAAATTGGAACACAGCTTTTGCTTAAGTCTTCCAAATTTTTATTTCAGATGGGGAAATACTAATATATGTTTTATTTGTCACTGTGTTTAATGAAGTAAAAACAAAATATTTCAGATAAGCTATTATTTTTGCATTTTTTTCCTCCTTTCCAGAACATATGATTATTGAGGGATCACCTAGAAGAGGGTCTGGTGTATACTAGTGTGAAATAACGGTCAATAGACTAGAGAACAAGTGAGCGGTTATAATTCATGGGTGATCTATCTTCATAAAGTGCTGGGCTCTAAAAACCAGGGAGAATAAGTAAACAGGATGGTGGAACTTTTCCAGGTGGCAGAATATGCTGTTTGGCGGAGGCTGGAGGGAATGTGTGTCTGTGTTAAAGAGAAGAGAAGAAATAACTTAAAAGGGGATCAGGATACTGAGAGTGAGGTGGTTGGCAGAATATTTTCAAAAGCATTTTATTGCTTTTCTTCTCACTGTGTACTGCATTTTACAACATTTTTAGATGGTGTGTATTTATGACTTAAGTCACATGAACATGAGTAAAAAAAATCTGACAAGAGTGCAAATCTAGCAATGCAATAGCAGGAAAACTCCGCTTGAAATTAAATTCACACAAAAAGGAAGTATTTTCTTTGTAGGCAGCGATGTCTCCACCCAGCCATCGACCTCAGAGTCCGCTCTGTGTGTGTGTGTGTGTGTGTGTGTGTGTTGTTGCATTGAATTTATACACAGCCAGTGGGGCTCTTGGAAATATTTTATGCTTAATTCCATTTTAATTAGAAGGAATATCACTGTTTTTTACTTGTGATACCATGAATAAGTAACATTGACGTTTGCTTTATTTCAACTTCCCCCAAGAATGAATTTGAATAAAACCATCACATTTGTGACCTAAAATAATCTCTTGGGCAACAGGCATAATGGAAGAGTTCATCTGTGCCAGGTTGCAGGTTTGAAACGAATTGACGGCTCAAGTGATAAATTCCTGGAACTGGAGGAGGGGTCAGCACACATAAAAACACTCGCATAACCTTCACTACAGCAGCACGAATGGTGTTCCACGGCCGTGCTCACCTCATAATGTGCAGGAGGGTTTATCAGGCTAAACAGACCATATGGTGAAATGAATCCTTAAATTGAAAAACAGAAAGGCATTTTTAAAGTGTCAAAGAGGAGATAAAGTCATCTCCACATTTCTGTAGAGAAGGTGCAAGAATGACAAATCTGAAAAGTAAAAATACGCTGCTTGATGAAAAAAATAATAAAAATTCAGAACCCTGATGATAGTGAATTTCAAAATTTCAGAAAATGTACATCCAATTTGGCTTTCACGGATTTATTATGTAAGAAAATTATGTCAGCCATTTTTTTTTGTTTTAGAAAAATATGATTTCTGTCATAACTAAAAGCATAATTCTGTCTGGTTCTGTTCGGTGTTTTGCTCATATTATGATTTCTTCAAAGTGGAAAGAAAAGAAAACACAGCTTGTTTCATTGACAGGAAGTACAAGTGGGCTAGAAAATTTGATTGTCACCATTGAACTGTGTTAGTTGCCAAAGCATGTGCCATTCTGGAATGATTTTAGAATAAAAAAGACCATGTAAAAATTGTTTGAGGATGTCAGTGAAGCTCAGTCTTAAAAGAGAAAAGCATTCCAAGTTCCTTGATTTTTTTCTCTTCCTTAATCAGGAACAAACTTAGACTAGGAAAGAGCTGGGTGACATTGTCTGCGGTGTCTACCTACTCTTCAAATAAACAACTTCACCTGACTGTAGAAGGGACAGGTGTTTGTCAGTCTTTTGTTTATTGGGAAATAAAGGACCAGAGGGCCCCAACCGCATGAAAAATAGGCAACTGTGTTGAATATGGCATCTGCTCTCTGCTAATGTAATTTCTTCAGCTTAATTGCTTTCTGACAGCAAGCCCTGGATTTCTCAGAAGCCTTCTGTCCAGTATTTAGCTGCAGAAGATTCTCCCAGGCCTCTTTATTGATGTCACAACCAGAACATTTAAATTACATAGTCATGTACATTATGTTTTTGTTCTAAGTATTTCAGATTATATGGATATGGGTATAGCTATGAATGTACATACATGTGTGTCTGTTCTCAATAAATAAATCATCACAGGCTAATGGTGGAACTCAGAAATATGTTTGAACATGTATAAGTATTAATTCCTTGTCTGAAATCTTTATTCAATATACAAAAATACATGCACACAACTCTGCTATTCCATCCTCATTTTTGGAACTTGAAGTTTTGCCTATAGTACAAGGACTATTTCCCAGAGGAGAATTGAGCAACATGGTGAAATTATAATGAAAATTATGGTCATCTAGAGTCACAACATGTTCTCTTATAATTAATTTTGATGAAGAAATATATGAGGGCTTTATTTCTAATTCTCTCTGTAAAGAGAGTAAAAAATATTAAATTATGGAACAACATTGCTATGGGCATGGAAGAATTTAGATTAAAACCACGTTCCACCTTTAGAAGTGTCTGGGGTTCTTTCAGAATTTAAGTCTTTTCAGACAATAGAATTACCATACAGTGTTCTCTTACTCCCCTTATTCTGTCCTGAAATATATTTCTGCATAATCTCAGTGTGTGTACTGGATCATGTGTGCCTATTTCAGAATGTTGGGAAACAAAATGCCTGTGTTTCAGATTTTCCATAATTTTAGGAACACATATTCTGCTGGTTATCTGACATGCTCTTTTTCCATATTTTGATTTTATAGGAAATCTCTCTTTTCTGTGGTGTAGGGGGAGTGATGCGGCAATTCATTTAGTGTTTTAGTATTCTCAAATATGAGACAGTTAAAATATCTACCCAAGGAATAGGAATGCTATCAAGAGTGATGGATAATAGCCCACTTGTAAAATTAGGAAACACACACAAATACATGCATACTTACAAAACT
This sequence comes from Tragelaphus eurycerus, assembly GCA_935064755.1. NCBI lineage: Eukaryota > Metazoa > Chordata > Mammalia > Artiodactyla > Bovidae > Tragelaphus > Tragelaphus eurycerus. Next base: position 15,879 of record CAKXYN010000202.1, on the reverse strand, counting down.
TTGGAAAATTAAAATAATGGAATTTGTTAAAATATCCTAAGCAATTGATGACTTATATACATTTATTTATTTTGGTAATCCATCTGAATTTTGTCTCCCCTTCTCCACCCCTCACCTTTCGTTTCACTCTCTTTATCTCTATAAACAGGTACTCATTGGGAAAAATCTTGATGCTGGGAAAGATTGAAAGCAAAAGGAGATAGCAGGCAGCAGAGGATGAGATGGTTAGGTAGTATCACTGACTCAATGGACTTGAATTTGAGCAAACTCCAGAAGATAGTGGAGGACAGAAGAGCCTGGCATGCTGCAGTCCATGGGGTCGCAAAGAGTTGGGTATGACTTAGCAGCTGAACAGCAACAACAAAAACTAAACATATAGTCTATTGATTGGAACTTATGATCAGGAGAAGTTATTAAATTGTTACACTATTATTTTAATTTTGCAATCACTATTGATTTATGACTCTGTAGCATTTAAACATATAGATTAGGAACAAGAATTATGGCAGCAAATACCCTCACTCAAGTCCCTACTCTTTTGTTTACTGCCTGTGTATTCTTGGGGCTTTCTTTGTGGCTCATCTGGTAAAGAATACGCCTGCAAAGCAGGAAACCTGGGTTGGGAAGATCCCCTGGAGAAGGGAACGGCTACCCACCTCAGTATTCTGGCCTGGAGAACTCCATGGATTGTATAGAGTTCAAAAGAGGTTGCATGAACCATGGTTGCAAAGAGTTGGACACGACTGAATGACTTTCACTTTCATTCTTGCACTATCTCCTTTCCTTCTCTGATTCCCACTCATTATCTTAAAGTGTGTTTGTACCCATTGCACCAGGAATGCTTGCAGACTCCATGGCACAAATCCTGGCACAGGTAAATACCCACCACCTGTCTGTCAGCACCAGTAGTCATGATGATGTTGATGGCAATGGTATGGTGGAGATGAAAGATTTGACCGACTTTTCTCACTCAGTTGTATTTGGCCCTTAATTTTCTTTACCATCTCACAGTGGGAAGAGGAAACACTTGTCTGAAAAATATTTGAGCCTTTATTTCATAATGTTGTAGTTGAGATGTCTTCGACAAATTTACTAATCCATAGACCCTTCGTTTTCTGTCTGAAGAGGCCATTCCTAGTCTCTCTGTGTAATGGGGACTATTGGTAGCACATTGTTTAAGGGACTGTATTGAAAACTACATAAACTAGATTCCAAGAATTTCAAATTATATATTTTGTCTCAAATGTTTAAGTAGATATATAAATTCTTAGACATAATACATAATCATGACTGGAGAAGTTGTTGATATATAAATATTTCAGTCCCTGTGAGTTTGGGGAGGGATAGTGTAATTAATACATCTGCACTTTAAAAAAGGAAAAACAAAATAGCAGTGTGGGTACCAGAGAACATTTAGAGGATGCATAAACCACAAAATAGAAATAACTTGAAGCCATGGGGGAAAGGAACAGCAAAGAAGTTGCTAAGTGATGGGGATAAAAAGAGGTCTAAGATCAGTGATAGATCCTGAGATTAAATTATGATTCATGAGTAATCTGAAGATGGCAGTTATCTTCTTCACAGGTTTGCCCTACTGAAATAAAATTGATTTCTGAATATTACTGTTACGTTTGACCCAAAATAAAACCAAGTGAAAAAATTCATTCCAGACAAAAATAAATGTCATCGAAAGAAGAAAACATAGATATATATAAGGGTCTTACCTGTAAGTTGAAGGACTGATATTAGAAGATCTCACACAGAATACTCTCAACATTTTAACATTCTTTTCTGTAAATAAAAAACTAAAATTAAGGTAGTGTAATGATGGCTACCTGTTCCATTTACTTTAAAATCTTTTTTCCCCTTTGAGGTGGTCTTGGTTAATTAAGAGTAATTTGGTGAAGATGAGTTGTCACTGTCATCATTAGTGAAAAAATTTTAGTCAATTACATTTAATATCAAATTATTTTAAAAGCAGTTTATTAAATGACACAGTTCATATTTTCGACTTGATTGTTTATATTCAATGCCAAGTTCAAGAATGAAACAGTTTAGTCAGACAACAGGATGGTTGTATTTACACAAAACTGTACACCTGAAAATGGTTAAAATGATAAATTTTATGTTATGTGTATTTAACCACAATGAAAAAATGAAAAAACAAGAATGGTTTTACATTTCGTATTTGTATTTTACTATAAAGTTTGAAGACTTGTGTGATTAATAGCAGTTCTTTAATTCCAAATTAAAACGTTCTCAAAAAGGAAAAAGAAATATTAAAAGCATGCCTGTAATAGTTTAGACAAAATACTCTAAATCATAGAAAATTACTTGTAAAATATTAATTATAAGAACCAGTGAAATATATGCTGTAGTATTAGGGTTTCTGCTCCTTCCATCTTGTCATTTCAGCCTTAATGTTGAATTCAGAAAACCTAGAAAATGATTCACTTAAAGGAAAAAGGAGACAATGTAAGGACACTACTAGGCTCAGTTTCATCATGTGAATCAGTGGGTGGCCAGGAACTGAGCATTTTGGGAGAAGCAGCCGAGCTTGTCTGGGATGCCTGGGGAGAGCTGGTCAGTCTTCAAACCTGGCTAAGCCCCAACCACAGACCAGAGGCAGAGCCTGGAGTCAGGCAGAGGACAAAACAAGCCAAGAAAGGAAGCCATTTCCTCTACTCAACGCCTCCACCTGCATCACAAACACTTAAAGCCCTTATTATGTCCAGCTCTGAGCTGCTCTTGTGAACTTACAGCAGCTAACTGAATGGGTGAAGGAAAACCTCAGAGGCAAGTTGATCAAGAAACTGAAAACCCAGCCTGTTGGATAAGTCATCCACGTAAATGATAAAAGAACACATTATAGATATCAAACTTGAGATATGGAAACCTAGACACATATTCATCTCATCCCTAGGGAAAATAAAACATACCATGAAAGAGAAGGGAAGAATGAGGAGAGAGAAGTGGGATGTTACTAAAGCATCCAGCTAGGTTGTCCCAGAATATTTACTTGAGTAGCATCTCAAGGGACTACTGATTTAAGGAATCCTGTTTGGAAAATGCTATACTGGAAGTATTACCATTAAATCCCGGGGGAAAAAGAAAAAAACAAAAATACTTTCTATCTCACTGACTTTACTTTCATTCGAAAATACTGGACATTGCAAATAGAAGGTAAAATAAAATAAATATTGGGCTGGTTGAAGTACAGTTATCATTAATATATAGTCACAATTGATTTTCTAAATTGTAAACTCAAGATATTTTTGTAATATTTCCCTGTGCTTTTTTCTTTATATTGATGTTATATTTTTTAAAACACAAAGATTAACAACAATGTCGAATTTATGTCAAAATACATTAGATGGTGCTGTGCTGTGTTGCATCTGACTCTTTGGGACCCTATGGACTGCAGCCCGCCAGGCTCTTCTGTCTATGATATTCTTCAGGCAAGAATACTGGAGCGGGGTGTCATGCCCTCCTCCAGGAGACCTTCCCAACCCAGGGGCAGAACCCAGGTCTCCCACATTGCAGGTGGATTCTTTACCAGCTGATCTACCAAGGAAGCCCAGATTAGATGGTAATTAAAGGCAATTTAAACTTTTTGAAATATGTTCTATCAGATCAGATCAGGTCAGTCACTCAGTCATGTCGGACGGACTCTTTGCGACCCCATGAATCGCAGCACGCCAGGCCTCCCTGTCCATCACCAACTCCTGGAGTTCACTCAGACTCACATCCATCGAGTCAGTGATGCCATCCAGCCATCTCATCCTCTGTCGTCCCCTTCTCCTCCTGCCCCCAATCCCTCCCAGCATCAGAGTCTTCTCCAATGAATCAACTCTTCGCATGAGGTGGCCAAAATACTGGAGTTTCAGCTTTAGCATCATTCCTTCCAAAGAAATCCCAGGGCTGATCTCCTTCAGAATGGACTGGTTGCATCTCCTTGCAGTCCAAGGGACTCTCAACAGTCTTCTCCAATTCTTTGGCGCTCAGCCTTCTTCACAGTCCAACTCTCATATCCATACATGACCACAGGAAAAAACATAGCCTTGACTAGACGAACCTTTGTTGGCAAAGTAATGTCTCTGCTTTTGAATATGCTATCTAGGTCATAACTTTCCTTCCAAGGAGTAAGCAAGCGTCTTTTAATTTCATGGCTGCAGTCACCATCTGTAGTGATTTTGGAGCCCAGTAAAATAAAGCCTGACACTGTTTCCACTGTTTCCCCATCTATTTGAAGTGATGGGACCAGATGCCATAATCTTCGTTTTTTGAATGTTGAGCTTTAAGCCAACTTTTCCAACTCTCCACTTTCACTTTCATCAAGAGGCTTTTGAGTTCCTCTTCATTTTCTGCCATAAGGGTGGTGTCATCTGCATGTCTGAGGTTATTGATATTTCTCCTGGCAATCTTGAGTCCAGCTTGTGCTTCTTCTAGCCCAGCATTTCTCATGATGTACTCTGCGTATAAGTTAAATAAGCAGGGTGACAATATACAGCCTTGACGTACTCCTTTTCCTATTTGGAAGCTGTCTGTTGTTCCATGTCCAAGATGTCCAATTTTTAGTATTCGTAAAAAGGTTATTTTCCTACATTGAAATGCTTTTGCACATTTGCCAAAAGTCAATTGGTTAAAAAAAATCTGTTAGTTATAACTGTCTATCTTTGATTTCTCCATTATATTCCTGTAATCTATGCTGCAACTCTTATATAATGCAAAAATATGTTGATTACTGTATCTGGCTAGGAAGTCTTAAAAGTGGATGGTGTGAAATCTCTTATTTTATACTTTTGCAAAATTTTTTTGTCTATTCTAGTCCCTTTGTCTTTTCATACAAACTTCAGAATAAGCTTTACCTATGTCTGCAGTAATTGTGGTTGGAATTTGATTGGACTACTTTGAAATTGTGCCTCAGTTTGGAGAGGACTGGTGTCTTTACTGTTCTGAGTCTTCTAACTGTGAATGTAGCGGTCCTCTCTGTGATGTTCTTCAGTTTCTTTCATTAGCATTTTGCATTTTCTTCATATTAATCCTTTACATGTTCTGTTAGATTTACACTTAAATATTTCATTCGTTTTGAGTGAATGTAGTAGTGTGTTTTTAAATTTGATTCTCATGTGTTCATTGCTAATACATAGAAACACAATATTCCATATTTGGGATTTTAAAAAATAATCTTAGATTATTCTTCAGTGAGTCAAACCCATTACCATCTATTGCAGTGTAAGAAATATTGGGTTGTAATTTATAAACTTACCTCATATTTTATATTTTAATATCTTCTTTTTTTGTCTGACATACTTTTTCTTTGTATTTTTTCCCAATAATTTTCAAGGAGTTATACTTGGGAATTCAAATACTATAAATATATAGTATTATAATATTAATATATGTTAATATTTATATTACTCTAAGTTCAATATAGGAAATAAAATTGTAGCTATTAAATTCCTATCAAATGTGGAAATGCTTTCATACTAACACTTATAGCCAGCCTACTGCCTGCTAATATGTAATGCAATTTTCCTCAAGCCTTTCCTCAGGACTGAAATCTGGCATGTTGCAGTCCATGGGGTTGCAAAGAGTCGGACATAACTGAGCAACTGAACTTGAACTGATCTGAATTTTCCTCAATTATTTTAATTATGAAATTGTTCATAGTGGCATTGTATACTTAATTTTTAATTTTACATTTATGTTGTTATAAAGAGCTGGTTTGAAGAGCAAGTGAGTTGATCTTCATTAAATACTTAAAACTAGAGCTTTCCAGGGCAGAAACTCCATAGATGTTGACAACTATTATTAATAAACATATGTGGAATTTGTTTACACTTTTCACTATCAGTAACTTAGTTTCATAATGCCACTAAAAATCAGCCAACCAATTAACAAACAATAAGAAGAACAACAATAATAAGCTCCCTGTTTATCTTTCAGTTTTTGGAATATGACTTCTGATAAGTTTTCCAGAGTAAGTTTATACATAGCATACAAATGAAGCCTGGTCTTGTTTATAGTGTTCAATATAGTTTGAATAGTTTTTTCATAGTTTTAAAAATGTATACTATATTTTATACAAAAAAAGTTAATTAAAATTAAGATATTAAAATGTTTATAGTTGTATATGGTTTTACATGGTATAATTTTTGTTATAATTGATATAATGAGCTATGAATTCCTTATTTAGTTCAGCAGTCACAATTATTTCTCATGATTCTATAGATATTATTCCATGGTATCCTATCATCTAAAAATGTGCAAAAAACTGAGGCTAAACTTTTTTTTTTTTCCTCTAGGGTATTAATAACCATCTAAAATCTTAAAATAACAGAGAAAAATGAGGGTTTCTCTTTTGGTTTTGTAATACAGCTTTTAGAGAGCACAATTCCACAACATGGACTGAATGTATTTGTCTGTCGATTCATTAGGCAATGAGACTTGTATAATGTGAACAGCTATTAGTCAAAATGCAATTGAAATCAGTAATTAATACTGCCATCTGGAACCAGTCTCGATTACCATGAAACAAAAGCTTCTGTACGTGGAACACAGCTGCTACGTTTGAGTGGATTTGTACTTATCCTAACAACTGGCACAGATATTGAAAGAAAAAATAAAACATACTGTACTGGTGACCTGGCAGTGAGAAGACTAGAAAAGACACTGAACATGAGCAAAACCTACATGTACATAAAGACAGGGTTTTTTGGTATCGTAAGGTCATTTAGATCCACTGGAGAAGGGATAGGCTACCCACTCCAGTATTCTTGAGCTTCTCTGGTGGCTCGGATGGTAAAGAATCCACCTGCAATTGGGGAGACCTGGGTTCAATCCCTGGATCGAGAAGATCCCCTGGAGGGAGGGCATGGCAACCCTCTCCAGTATTCTTGCCTGGAGAATCCCCATGGACAGAGGAGCCTGGCGAGCCACAGTCCATGGGGTCACAAAGAGTCAGACATGATTGAGCAGCTAAACACAAGGTAGTTTAGCTTTAAATTGTTTTTAATTGAAATTCTTGCTTTACAAAATGAATTTGTGTGTCTAAAATTTGATAGGACTAACCTCAACTTTCCAGTTGAACCAATTGATTTTATAAATCACTTTTGTTAAAACATCTTTATGAATGTATAACCTGCATAATTAAAAATGATTTGTGATCTGTGTGTATTCATATAGTTACTTCCTAGTTTATTCTGCTTTGAAAAGGGGGCAATTTTCCCATTCAGTGATACTACAAAGTTCAAGGGGGTCTGTTTTTTTCCACGTCTTGTTTTATAGGTTCAGGCTGTTTTTCAGTTTAAGAAAGTTTTCTTTGTTATTTTATGAAAATTTTTTCATTTTGCTTCATCTAGTTTAAAAAGTTATGAATGTTGATATTCCTGTCACTGATTTGAGCATCTTCAATGTGGATTAATCTCTTTTCATCTTTGATGTCATTTCAGTCTTTGCTGCATATTTTCCCTTCATTCTTTTAAGACCATCATATCTTTCTTCACTGCAGCCTGTTGCTGTTATGGCTAACCTGTCCTTTCTGGTTTCATTGAGCCCACTCTCCTTCCTAACAGAGTACAGAGAGGTGCTATCTACATATTTAATGTAAATATTGAACAACAGTATGATATATCTCATCATGCTTTTTGTGATAGATTATCTCTTAATACCCTAGCCTTTTTTGGGAGGCTCCCTTTTTATATTTCTGTTTTGCTATATTTGAGCAGAAAAGAACTTAAAATTAATGTTTATTTCAAAATGATCATGGCTTCTTATTTTCCACATTTCTCTAATGCTATTAAACTTTTCATCTGAGATTTTAAGCTTTATTCTGATTTATTAATATATAGGCATAAGAGCTTAGGCAGCCATAAGCCTTAAATAACAGACATTTATTTCTCACAGTCCTATAGGCTGGATGTCCAACATCAAGGTGTTAACAAGGTCAGGTTCTGGTGAGAGCTTTATTTCCGGTTTGCCTTCTTGCTATGTCCCCACAGGGAGGAGAAAGAGCAAGTGAACTCTCTGGTGTCTTTTTTTCATAAGGCTTATGATCTCATTGTTAGGGACCTACCCTGTGACCTCATCCAATCCTGTTCCCAAAGACCTGACCTCCTAGTACCATTACAAATGATGTTAGGGCTTCAACATAATTGTGTTCGTGATGGGGTGGCAATAACATGCAGCCTATAGGAATAAGTTTATTCATTTAGCGCAGGATATGCTTTGGAAAGGAGTGAGAGTTAATTCTATTTCTGCATAGTTTTCCAGTCTCTGTTGTTAGTAAGGTCAATTTCTTTGTGAGTTCTTCAGGTTATTGCTTGCCTCTTCCTGGGCAAAACCTGTGAGCCATTGATCTGAGCTGGGGTGGGGACAGTGGCTCCCTTAGAACATTTTCCAAGACTTTATATAATTTTTTTAAAATAATTTTTACTAGTTAAGTTTATTTCTATTTATTTATTTTTTTTTTTTTGCTGTTGTAAATGGATTGTTTTCCTAATTTTTTTTCAGATAATTTTTATAGGTATGTAGAAAAGCTGGACACTGATTTTTGTAAGTTAATTTTGTATGGTGAAACTTAACTGAATTTTTAATTAGTTCTAACAAGTGTCTTATTTTTTGTGGAGTCTTTGGGATTTTCTACCTAGAATATCACACTGTGTAAACAGGGACAGTTTTATTTCTTCCTTTCTGATTTGGATGATTTTTATTTCTTCTTCTTGTTTAAGTGCTATGCATAAAGTTCCACATATTATAGTGAATAGAAATGATGAGAGTGTACTTCCTGGTATTTCTCCTGATCTTGGAGGGAAAGCTCTTATTTTTTTCCACTGTTAGCTCTGGGCTTGTCATGTATAGTGTTTATTATGTTGGCATATTTGCTTTCTTCAACCAATTTGTCAAGCGTTTTTATCATGAAAGGATGTTAAATTTCATCAAATGTCTTTTCTCCATCTACTGAGATGTTTTTATCCTCGATTCTGTTTATGTAGTGTAGTGTGTTCATTGATTTGCATATGTTGAGCTATCCTTGCATCACAGGGATAAATTTTAAGTTGATCATTTTTTTAATGTGCTCTTGGATTCAGTTTGCTAGTATTTTGTTGAGGATTTTTGCATCTGTTCATCATGGAAACTGGCCTGAAGCTTTCTTTTCTTGTGGTATCTTTCTCTAGCTTTGATATTAGGGTAATGATGGCCTCATGAAAGGATTTTGGAAGTATTCCCTCCTTTCCAAGTTTTTGGAAGTGTTTGAGAAGTTTTATTGTTAATTTTTCTTTAAAAGTTCATTAGAATTCATCAGTAAAATCCTGGGGTTATCTGTGTCTGGAAAATTTTTATTACTGATTCAATTTCTATACTGTCTGTAGATTTGTTCAGACTTTTATTTTCATGATTCAGTCTTGGTAGGTTGTATGTTTCTAGGAATTTATTCATTTCTTTTGGGTTGTCCAATTTGTTGGTATACAATTGTTTATAGTTGTCTCTTATGGATCTTTTCTTTTTCTTTGGCATAAGTTGTAATATCAGTTCTTTCATTACCAGTTTTATTTGTCTTTTCTCTGTTTTACTTAGTCCACTTAAGGGGTTGAAAATCAGTTTATTTTTTCAAAAAAACAAGCCCATTTTGTTGATTTTTTTTTTTATTGCTTTTCTATTCTCTTTGTTTTTTATTTCTACTCTAATCTTTGTTGTTTCCTTCCTTCTGCTTCTTTGGTGTTAGTTTGGTCTTCCTTTCCTATTGCCTTGAGGTGTAAAGTCAGGTTGTTTGTTGGCTATATTCTTCTTTTTTAATGTAGGCTTTTATCACAAGAAACATTGAGTATTGCTTTTGTTGCATGTCATCGATTTTGGTATATTATGTTATTTTCAATTTCTTAAGGTTTTTATTTTATTCTAATTGTTTCTTTAATTTATTCTTTGACCTTCTGGTTCTTTGAGAGTTTGTTATTTAATTCCCACACTTGTAAATTTTCCAGTTTGTCTTTTTTGGTTTCCATTTTCATTCTATCATGTTTAGAGGAGATGCTTGGGGTGATTTTAATTTCCTTAAATTTGTTAACACCTGTTTCTTGACCTAACATGTATCTATACTGGAAAAATTCTCTGTGCCTTTGAAAAAAGCTTGTATACTTCTGCTGTTAAGTGGACTGTTCTGTGTATGTCTATTGGGTCCACTGAGTTATAGTGCTGTCTTCTGTTTCTTTATTGATTTTATGTTTTGATGTTCTATCCATTAAGAGACAAGAAAGGATAATATATAATGATAAAAGGATCACTCTACCAGAAAGATATGATAATTCTAAATATATATGCATCCAAGATCAGAGCTTCTCAATATATCAAGCAAACATTGACAGAACTGAAAGGAGAAATAGAAAGCAATACAATAATAGTAGGAAACTTCAATACCCCACTTTCCATAGTGAATACATTTTCTGAAGCCTTTTATGTCTGAAATTGTGTTTCTTATGGGTGATAATTTGGTTTGATATGGAATTCTATCTTGAAAATTACCCTCCTTCTGAAATTGAGATAATGTTCCTTTGCCTTAAAGAATGACCATTGTCAGTGTTGTCAGTCCCTTTTTTACTCTTTTGAAGGTGATTTTTTTTTTTTTTTTCTTTCTGAGAAGTTTTAAAGAGCATCACTTTGTCACTGACATTCTGAATATAGCTTGTGAAAGTCGCTTAGTCGGTCCAGCTCTTTGTGACCCCAAGGACTGTAGCTCACCAGGGTCCCCTGTTCATGGAATTCTCCAGGCAAGAATACTGGAGTGGGTTGCCATTTCCTTCTCCAGGGGACCTTTTGGACCCAGGGATTGAACCTGAGTCTTTTGCATTTCAGACAGATTCTTTATCATCTGAGCCACCAAGGACACCCTTACTCTTTTAAAGGTGAGGTTTTTTTTTTTCTTTCTGAGTTTTTAAGAGCATTATTTTGTCATTGACATTCTAAATATAGCTTATTAACTCATAATGCTTGTTGTTATACGCAACATACTCAGCATACTGAAAACTCATGTTTCTTCAGTATTTAAAAATGCAATTTTTATTTTAAAAAATAGTTTAACCATAGTTTATTCTCTCTTATATTTTCTCTCTTCTCTCTCTGCTTCTCCTATAAAATGTGTATTGCCATTCTTCAGTTAATTGTTTTCCTTCCTAAGATTTTTCTCACCTGTTTTCTATGTTTAACTTGTGTCAATTCTATGGTTGTTTCTAAGTTTATAATTTGGTATTCTATTGATTTTTAATTTTAATAATTCTATTTTAGGTAATTGTACATTTTGCTTTCTCACTAATTATTAAAATCTCTGCATATTTCCTTTCTTAGAGCAATCATTTTTATTTATTGTATGTTTATCTTCCTCAAGTTTTCCATGAAACATTAAATTAACTTTTTAAGAATTCTCTTGGTTCCTTAGTGGCAGGTTTTTTGACTTCAGTATTTTCTGTTGTTTTCATATTTATCTTTGTGATGCTTGTTATGCTGCTGCTGCCGCCGCTTCAGTCGTGTCTAACTCTGTGCGACCCCATAGACGGCAGCCCACCAGGCTCCCCTGTCCCTGGGATTCTCCAGGCAAGAACACTGGAGTGGGTTGCCATTGCCTTCTCCCACTTATTACCCTAAAATTCTGATAATAGTGCTTATAATTTAACTTGAAAAAAATTGTTTCATATATAATAGTGACTTTTTTTCCCTTTTCTATCCATTCTGGTAAATCAGTTGTTTATAATAAATAGGGAGACTGTGGGAACACTCTCTGCAGAGAGATTGCCATGTGAATTGCTAAGCTTTTGTTCAAGTTGGCTACATTGGGGGTTGGTAAATTGGTTGAGAATCCTCTCTCATGCCAAAGTAAGGTGTCATCTACCTGATGTGCCAGCCTTTCTGCTGGGAGCAGAGCCCACCACAGCAGATTAGCCAGTGCATTTTGAACACATACCTTCTTTGTGTGTGTGCAAACTGCTTGAATTTGAGGACTGACAGTCATGAGTGTATTAATAAAAGAGATCTTCTACAGCCCTTCTGCATATAATCCATTTGTTAAATAACCATCCCGATTCCATCTCTACCCTCTCTGTACACCAAAGAATAAGTTGAGGCCTTCTCTAAGAATATCTCCATTTACTTTGAATTTTCACATATTTGTGCATATTTGATACATTCCCACTTCTCTGCATTGAATCAGGTGAAGACCTTGGGTAGTATCAACATTTTAATAATATTAATTTCCCCATTCCATGAATAGGAGATATCTTTCCATTTATTGTGTCATCTTAAACTTCTTACATCAGTGTCTTGTAATTTTCAGTGTATAGATTCTTTCACTTCCTCACTTACATATTTTTATAAAAATAACTAGAAACAAATATTAACCTGAAATTCTAGCAATGTAAATATTTGAATTTATTTTTATATTTTTCAAATTTAACAAAATATTTTCCATATAATTATAAAGATTATTTAAGTTTTTCTAAGGATCAAAAATAAATTTTTTATGCTTTTTTATATTTGTGTTTTTTGGTTCACATTTGAAACTAAGCTGATGATATGTTATGTCAGTTTCCTAATGAATTTTCTCTTCATTGAATTAATGAAGTGATAAAGTAAAACCTAGTGAGACCTTGGGGGGGCGCCCGGGGGGGCGAAAAGAAGAACCATGTATTTAAGCATGTTTCCATTAACAGACATTGAATTGTTACAGAGAAAGAAGAACCTTTCTTTGTAGAAAGAAGAAAGGTTCTAAGGCATATACATGTTGGCTTAAGTGGTAATGAATTTATTATAGAAGCAAGGTTTGATAATCCATCCTAATATATGTCCTAATACAGTCCTAAAGAAGCTGTCTTTACAAAGGCATGTGGTCATACAGACCTCTTTTCTAGTTTAGGAGTGTATTTTCTAGCCAGGGAAAGAGTTGATACCTACATGGACAGAGATCATCATCCTCTCTTGCCCAGGTTTCTATCAATCTGAGTCAAACAAATAGACTGAGAATCAGGTGACTTTAGATTTAGAGCATTTGCATTGTTGAAGCCATACTGTGGAGATTCAAAACTTACAAGTTCCTGACTTTCATTCTGGAAATGCCCTGAGATGGAATGGGGGTCCTTCTGTGTGACAATATGTGTCACCGGCCTTGTAAATTAAATTCCTGAGCATTATCACTTCCCAGCTCTATCCCGCCCACTTGGAAAGATTGAAACACAAGTTTGATACTGCAAACAAAAAGTCCCATCTTGGGGCAGAGATGTCAGCAGATGTATTTAAATTCACAAGACATAAATATCATATCACACTTTCAAAAGGCATTTGGGGGCCTATTCTTCTGTTTCATTTCATAAATTCCCAAAGACAGTGAAAGACAAAGCAGATGAGCTTAATTATTATCTTCTGCTTGAGCATGCTGTGAGAGGAGATTAGGGGGAGGGAGAGGAGGAAGAGATGAAAAATCCATGACACAAATGAGTATTTAGCTTACATTTTGAAACCATGCTGTTTCTGCCAGCTTCAGTTCTTCTCTCTTTGGACACAGAACAGACCCAAACTCTTTATTTTTAGCTCAATTATGTCACTGTCTACATTTAAGGCACATTTTCTCCTAGGTTTCTGATATCTCCAAATATCCTACACTGTATAATTCCGCATAGAAGGAATTAAATATGATTAAGTTGAAACATACAGAATCCTGCTGTAAGGACTAAAACATACCCTTACCATTCTTGCCATTGTGCTTTAAGCATGTGAAATTCTAAGCTTTGAACTTAGCAGTCGAATAGGCATTACGATATCATTGAATTGTCAAATTCAATAAGAAATAAGTCCATACAGACTGCAAAATGAGTTGCCATATTTAGATAGCTATTTCAATTCTCATAGAAATAGCTTGGTGAAAATACTTTGTTTAGTGCTAAAATCTAAAAATGACTCAAAGTAATGCAAGCCAAAAATTATACATATCCATGCCAACCAACAGCAAACGTTTGAAATCAATGCCCTCTTTCATTCCTCAGTAGCTTCCAAGCAGTAACTGGCATTCAGAGAAGGTCCATAAAGAGAAAGGCAGGGGCTGTGCCCTTTTTCCTGGAGCACTCCCAGTGCCCTTCTTCTGTCCCTGAATCTTTCCAGGAAAGTCCTTTAGGGATCTGCAGAGCGGGCGCCTTTTCACTCTGTGTCCTGCTGAAACTTCGATGTGTCAAAGACCCCAATGTCTGTATGACTTAGGAGTAAGCCCGGTCTCAAACCTTGATAGCAACCTCAGGAGTGCAAATCTGGGATCTGGAGTCACAGTGAAAAGTGAAAGTGAAAGTTGTTCAGTTGTGTCCGACTCTTTGTGACCCCATAGACTATGCAGTCCATGGAATTCTCCAGGCCAGAATACTGGAGTGGGTGGTGTTTCCCCTTCTTCAGGGGACCTTCCCAACCCAGGGATAGAATCCAGGTCTCCTGCATTGCAGATGGCTTCTTTACCAGCTGAGCCACCAGGGAAGCCCAAGAATACTGGAGTGGGTAGCCTATCCCTTCTCCAGTGGATCTTCCTGACTCAGGAATCAAACAGGGGTCTTCTGCATTGCAGGCAGATTCTCAGATGTTGATTAAGGTGCTGTGACCCAGACTGAAGAAGCAAATACCAGCAAAAAATGTGAGATCTTCAGCATCCATGCTCATGCCCTTTTCATGGCTACTCACATGGAGAAGATGAAGCATCCAGAAAATTGTGAAATTTTGCTTTGAAATTAATTGCTACTTATATGCCTTCTTTCAGGCTTCCCAGGTGGTGGTGGTGCTAAAGAACCTGCCTGCAGGAAACATAAGAGACGCCAGTACTATCCCTGGGTCAGTAAGATTCCCTGGAGGAGGCCATGGCAACCCACTCCAGTATTCTTGCCTGGAATATCCCATGGACAGAGGAGCCTGACAAGCTTCAGCCCATGGGATCACAGAGTCGGGCACATTTGAAGCAACTTAGCACACACATACGCCTTCTTTATCTCCTTCATCTTACATGGCATCCTCTTCAGATGCCTTCATGCAGTGCTCTCTGTCCTGGAGCAGTGCTGAGAAAATACTCCAGTGTCTCATGTAGGGTCCCCTGGGATGGCAGTGCACCCAGGTGGCTCTTACTTTATCCCCTGCCCCTCGAGGCTCCTCATGCAGCAAGGCCGCTCTGCACGTGTAGGAAGCTGTGGTCCTCCATGGAGATGGCATTATCAAGAGCTCTGTGAGGTACAATGTGTCTAGTCCTGCCACCTGCATCCCTGAGTCAGCAACAGCTCTGTAAAGGTCCCCTCTGCCTGCTGCTTCTGCAGGTGGGCCCTTGTTCTCTCAGCCACAGCCCTTGACAGGTGACCAGACTGAGTAGCCAAGGAGTGCCCCCAAGTCCCTCAGAGGAGCCTGACGTTAGCCCTGTGCCATGTCTGGGAGAAAATGGGAACCCAGGGGGCTTTCATTTCACTGAAAGAGCAGACTTACAAGCCAGTTTACCATGGGTGCAACTCAGAGGAGAGTCATTTCCTCCCGTTTGTTTTCCGCAGGCTGACCTCTAGCTAACTGTTCTGTTGTCTGCTAACACCATGCAGGCACATCCATTCTGTAACTTTGCTGTTAATACTGAGCATGTGATGAAAACTCTGGACATTTACATGAATAAGCAGCTGAAAGGAGTGAGACCTAACTACTCCATCTCTTGCTGCTGCTCTCAATCCACGAAGGGAACCCTGTCATACATATTTTCCATTTGGTAAAAAAGATCTTCCTATAGAAAGCTATGGGAAAAAAGGAAAACTGTAAAACATGAATAATTGGAAATGAAAATAATTAAACTTTAAATGTTCATTCAAGAGAGAGATTAACATAAGGACCCTGATA